>CM062808.1:719137983-720349650 GCA_031772625.1 Pinus tabuliformis
TTCTAGGAAACTGGGTATCATTGTATTCTGAAACCACACTTCAAGTTCTGTGAACTCCTCTCAAAGTTTAGAAGTATTGTAAATCATTTTCTGTTTTCAAATAGGTCACAAAAGGTTATCAATATCAAGATAGAAGCTAATCCAACTTCAGCATCTTCAACTCTTACCCTGTCATCCATCTACTCTTAAGGAGAAAATTGTCCATCCCATTCACCAAAGTTTATGATTACTCAGAGTGTAATTCTAAAATTTTGATATAAAAGATAAGAGGTCTTATTACAAGCCTGCTTACCATGATCATAGGGAAATAGTTTAACCGACATTACCAATACTGCATACCATAACAGGGTAATGGCTTAAGAATTATAAGACAAGGGGTCTCATCACGAGCCAGCTTGTTCGGTTAGATTATTACCAGTGAATGGCATTGTCAATAGCTGGCTACCAAACCAGGACAATGGCTTTTTATCTTATCAATAACAGAAAAAGGAAAAGAAATACAAAATATGAAAACATTCTTTGAATTCATTCTGTTAATCACACTCTTAGTTGAATGGGACAATGGACAATAACATGGTTAAAAGGTATCCCTGTCGAAACTATGAACGTTTGCTGGCAGCAGAGGCTCTACCTATGACAGATGAGTTCACTATAAAAGCTGATTTGGAAAGGTTTTCTGTTTTATCATTATAAACCAATAAAGGCCTATTTAAAACTTAGAATGTATCTATTTTCTTAAAAAAGAGAGGAAGTTAGCAAAATAGTTTCATTTTACTCGGAATGCATATATACCTAGTTATATTAGAATTTTCCCCTTTGATTAGAACTCTATTTTGAAAAAGTTTAAGTATTTCTATACTTTTCAGAGATAACTGTTTCTTCCAGCGAATCGCCAATTGTTGTGCTTTACAACAACCCCCCATTTCATATCATTTTTATTCACAAAAAACTATCATATGAAATGGGTCCCTTTAGATTTTAATTGGTATCAATATTGTATTATTTAAAAGGGTCCGAAAACCAAATGAAAACATTATAAAAACCTTTTTGAAAAACCCATTTATGCAAATAAATCAATCTTTTATCATTGCGATAAAGCGATCGCAAGATCGCATATCGCAATGACACAAGGAGCATAACTAAGTGGCACATTGGTTTCCGCCGATGCGATATCGCTATCGGCTATCGGCAATACTCTATGCACATTCTTAAAAGCGCCCCCAGACCATTCCCCCGATGCGATGCGATATCGCTATCGGCAATCGGCGATATACTATCCATGTTGCATGTAATGCCAATACTCCCGATGCGATGCGATATCGCTATCGGCGATCGGGGTTTTCAAAAGGTGTCAATATAAAGGTTTAAGCTTTCCCCGATGGCCGATTGCGATAAAGCGCAGATTTCAAAAAGCCGTTAAAATGAAGGGATATCACGATCAATTCATATTAAAAGCTTGATCTGTCCAACAATGATTCACTTGCGCTCAACCGCCAAAACATCTACAGCACGCTTAAATGAATCATTCGGCCGATTAATGATATAATGGGCATTTAAGGATTGGCAGGTTTTAAACGGCCATTTAATGTAATTGTAAGTCCTAAAATCTTCCCATGGATTGTATCCGCGCCCATTTTAAAAGTTAATCTCTTATCACGCATCGGTCAATATATCTCATCACATTGAAGTTTTCATTGCCAATTCTCTGTGTTACGTTTATTTTCGCTTCTGTGCAGAATTCATCCAAAGGATAAAGCTAAAAAAAAATGGGGAAGAAATCTAAGAAGACCACAGGCGCTTCTATTGCGCCGGCCATAGGACAAGCTATCGCTGATCCCTCAAACAAAAAGAAAGGATTGATTTCGGATACTACATGTTCTGGTCTCGGCAGAACTACTTGGCAAAGCACCTACAACTTGATCGAAGTTGAAGAACCCAAAGTGACAACAGTAGAAGCTACTGCAGATTCAACTCGGAAATCTGATGGTACTCTTAAGGACTTAGCTGACTCCTTCCTTCACCGGATAGCAGCTAGGGAACAAATTCTCCCATACACAGATGTAGTGCGGTGGGCAATTGAGGAAATCCCAATCCTGGATAGAACCTTCAGCACCAGAGACGGGAGAATTTTTGGGTCGTTCAAAGCTGATGATCTAAGGCAAATGTATCATTTGCCTGAGCCAGAGAAGACATACAATAAGGCGTTCCTGGAAAAATTCCGAAATGAGAACGAAGTTGAATCCGAACCCATCCGGGATTGGAGACAAAATCCAGCTAAGCACAAACATGAATCTTCTGGTAAGTACTCGGTTGATTCCTTGGCTTCTCCTTATTGCTACGCTGGAATAATGATGTGTAGATTGTGGGGATTGCATGATTCTTCTAATTTCACTATAGAAATGGTTCCTTTAATGGAAGCGGCATGCAACAGTATAATAATGGATTGGGCCACTATTCTCTCAGATAAACTAGCCAAAGCTGTTCTTGAGTTTAGGAATAAGACTCGCATCTCTGAAAGGATAATTCCCCCATTTTATTACAGTGCCTATATTTTAGATACCTTGTGTTTTAATTCTGAATTTCCTGTGCTCGGCTGGAGGTGGACGCCACAAGACTCCATGCCTATTCACATTTACCACCAGAAATTATGGAAATCCTCTTACAAGCACCATCTGTACCAAGTCTGCAATGGCTTTATGTTGCCTATTTATTATTCTATTTTTGATAAACCCATTCCCAAGATTTCCTACCAAGCTGGGATTGATTTAACAGCAGTAGGGAGATGGTTTGGAGAGGAGAAGTTCACTTATATAAGAGTTTTCGGTAGCCAAGCCGAACCTCATGTCCTCCCTTTATACATACCTGATAAACTATTGGCAAGGGAAATCTCTTACCAGATTATTGCTGAGAGTGTTACACAGACTCTCAAGAAAAATAAGAAGCAGGGCTGGCCCTCTTTTCCTTTGAGATGCGGTGTCTATACCTTGCATGATCTCAAGCATGCAGAAAAGGAAGCTACGAAGATTAAATCATTAACTCTAGCAACTCTTCCAAATAGGCAATTTGATCCAAACAAAGTTGCCTATAATGCACTAGAACAGGCCAAATTGTCAAAATTTGATCATAAAGAAGATATGTTTGACGACCTGTTCTCTTCAGCTGAGTCAATAATGCAGGTTAAAACATTGGCCAAAATGAAATATCATGATGAAGGGTTGACTGAATTTAACAGACTTAGAGAACAGAGGTTGCAAACTCTGCCTCTAGATCTATTAGCAACAACCCCAGCGACATCGTCAAGCGAGCCTGAACGGCAACAGTCAAAGGAACCTCCAGTTACAACAAAAGAACAAGAGAAGCCACAGGAGGAAAATCAGAAGAAAAAGCATGAGAATCAGCAGAAGAAAGAGCAGGAAAAAGTGCGGGAGGAGACCCAAACTGAAAAGGAAAAACAGACCACCACTGAAGTAAACGTGGATACTCATATCGATCCTAAATTGCTCCAGGAATGGAAGCAATTTGATTCTATTATCAGTGGTCTGAAGTGTTCAAAGGACACTGACACTTCAAAGGCAACAGACACACAGGAAACCACTTCATCACAGGTTCTAAGTGAAACCAGCGGCCCACCCATTTCTAAAGAGGTAGAGATAATACCAAAGGACCCCTCCGACCAAATCATTTTGCAGGTAGAAGAGATTCCTCCCCTGGATGTCTTCTACAGCCCAAGGCATAAAGCTGTAGTTAAACGACAAAGGAAAAGAAGAAGGACTGATCAACCTCCCCTTTTCCCAGAACAGACAGTCACGGGCAATGTGGTTTGGAAGGAGGAATTTGACCCCTCCGATGACCTGACAAAACTGTCACAATATGCTGGAGCTTATTCGGCAGCGACAATAGATAAGGCATCGGAGGTAAGCCTTTTACTGAAAACAAAGGATCAGGAGATTTTCTCATTACAGGCACAGCTAACTGAAGCAAAGCAGAAAGCGGAGCAGGCAGAGCAGCAATTGTTGACGCAACAACAGTTAAACAGTCAACTAACTCAACAATTGCAGGCAGAAAAACAAAGGATTGACCAAAGCGCAATCCAGAAGCAGAAAGAATTATCAGAGGCATTGGCACAATTGAAGGCAGCGAATGAGCAAATGGTGAAAACAAAAGATGAGCAAATTGCTCAATTATCATCACAGCTCGAGAAAACAAAGGGCGTTCCACAAGTGGCTGAATTTAGAGTAGAAGCACTACAAATAAATACTGCATTAATATCCCAAATTAAGCTTCTATGTCAACAAATCGCCCAGGCAGAGCCACTATGTGAATTAACGGCATCCATAAGTAAGCAAGTAGACAAGGCCAGGACTGAATTGGATCAAGCTGAAGAAACAATAGCTGCATTTCTCGACTGGCAAGATTCTGATCAAGGACAAGCGGCGAATTTACCCAGAATCTTAGAATCACATAAAGATATACTCTTCACAGAATGGCAGTCCCAGTTAATGAAAGCAGAGAGGGCAGTTTCAAGATGCAAATCAACTTCAAGCAATTTAGTTGAATTAGTCAATAACACTCTCTACTTATCAAACATGATTTCCCAATGCACACCAGGAAAGTTAACAACGATGAAAACATTGGAGCAATCATGTTATCCAGATCTAGAGGAAAAGGGGAGATTAATCGCTGGGATTAACAGTTTAAACTGGGACACCTATTGGTTCTTCTTGGTAAAGCCGCACACACAGAGAGCCGCCCTCAAGTGCCTTACGGATGCAATCGGGTATATTATCCCCGATATTCAGGATGCCACCTATGCCGCCCAGCTCAGTTCTCGCCTCAACAAACCACCTGAAGTGGAGCCGATGCTTGCGATAAGTCAGCTCAGATTTAAAGGCAAGCAGCCTACTTGATGATTCATGCCGCCGACTGCCAGATTGCTGAAGAAAATAGGATCAAAATTTATTGATACCAATTAAGTAGGATTTCAGTTTTTTAGATAGTTAGATTAATTAAGTATTTATAGACCCTTTCATTGTTTTGGAAAGGGTCGTAAAGTTTTGTACCTGACTTAAAGACTGAAGTTGCACTATTGTGCTTCAGCCATATTCTTTTATGAAACTGGACCAGTTATTCTAAATTTGACAAGGAAGCTTTTTATGCAATTGTGCACTATTGTCTTTGTTTGAAAGTGTTTCTGCGTTGAAGGAAGAATCACAAGTAGCGATTGATATTGGGAGTGTCAAGCAGCTCATATGGTACTTCTATCTATGTCTGAATTCATTCCTTTCATATGAATTGTTATTTGATTATCCTTGCTATTATCGATTATATGTATGTGCTTTAACAGCAGTTCTGTATTCCTTCCACTATTGGATGTTTATGGTGTGCTTTTCTTTTAATCATGTATGTGTCGATGATATAAATGATAAGTGTAGTAATATTGCTTTAATCGCTTTGCTTAACTATTTAAGCACAGTAATCCTGAATGAAATAATGTCCATGTCTGTTAGATGGAGTCATCTATATGCCTGTCTATAGACACAGACCATCAAGCGCTACACTTCAAAGCTCAATAAGTTCCCGGGATAAGTAATAGCTCTTTTATTTTGCTGATAGATTTAGCTATTCGCCTATCATTAGATTAGTCAATCAATTATCCATTCATCCCGTTTATCCATTGCTGGGAAACTGGTCCCATTATCCCCAGTCGGAGCCACCATTCCAAACGGAAAAGGAGCTGTACTAAGGTCCGGACCGGGTGGTTATCCCCAATGTTGTTGCAGCGATTTTCGAGGCATCAACATTTTTGGTGCTAGAAGGAGGGCCTCAACTGTGAATGGCACACAAACCAAAATCTGCAAGCCATTCTAAGAGTAATTCTCCCTCCGTATCCCCTCGAACTTCCCATTTGCATGCTGGTTCTCCAGTATCCAAACAAGAAGAAGAGGAATCAACTACCACTGCTCAAACCCATCATACTCCAGAACAATTAAGTCTTGAATCCCCTGAAGTCCAGTCTCTTATCCACAAACTTCAGAGCTTCTCGATTTCACCACAGAAATCTGAGGTATCACAAAGCAGTGCGACTTCGCAGTTCAATTTACCTCACCCTCTCACCAGACTTCAGAGAGAAAAGCTCGGTATTGAACCCACTGAGTTCCCTTTACCCAAAAGGAAAAAGGCGAAGAAATATACTGAAGGATCTGACAGTGAAGAGCTTTCATCCACATCCTCCATTGCATCTTCCTCTCTGCAAAGTCAACCATCCACTCCCCCATTACATATTGTTGTTCATCAGGGATTAGGAGCTTTAACATCCCAACCTGCTCACTCCTCAACATTATTTCCTTCCCAGACATCTGGAATTCCAACAGTAGTATCAACCACTACTGCTATTACAATGGCAGATCCATGGACCAGGCCTGGTGCAGTCAATATGCCTGCACCATTGCATCCATTACCAGATGCTCCTGAAAAATGGCTACCCAAGTTTAACCCAGATGATGGGACCCAGGCTGAGGAACACATTAATAATTTCATGTTGGCAGTCAACTTGAAAGGAGTAACAGAACAAGATGTTGTTGTTAGACTTTTCCCTTACACCTTGCAAGGATCAGCAGGATCCTGGTATTTTTCTTTACCCTCTAGTTCCATTACCAGTTGGAACACTTGCCAAGAGCAGTTTCTTACCAAATATGGAGATGATAGGTCTTTTGCTACCCTAATAAACGATCTCTCCAATCTTAGGATAGAGCATAGGGAACCAATTAAGGAATTTAATGCTTGATTCAATAAACTCCTGAACAAAATCCCGACAGCCTCCAAACCAAGTGAACAGATTCGAAGCGAATGGTATATAACCGCCCTACCTGCCAATATAGCCATTTTTGTAGATAGGGCTGGGAAACCTACCTTAGCCGAAAATATGAAAGAAGCACTTGCTGTGGAGAAACGCATTAATGCTCTAGAAAAGAAAGCTGTTCTGGAAGACAGAAAAGCCAAAAAAGTCTCTTTTAAAGATGACTCAAGGAAGAAAACCCCAAAAGACCCATATGACATGGAGGGTTTGCAAAAAGTCCTAAAAACTTTATCAAATGAAATGGTTGAAATAAAGAAACAGGTAGCCGAAACCTCAACTAAGAGACCCTTTAGGACTTATAAGAAAAATGAATCAAAGCCACCGAATGTCATATCTAATGCAGATTCAGAGCAAGAAGAAGAGGAAGAGGAAACTATCTCACCAACTGATGATGAAGAAGAAGTAGTAGAATGTCATGGAATGTGGGATTTAATACTCCCCAACTCTGATACCAATAATGAAGAATAAGCGTTCCCGGTCACTACTAGGAGTAAAAGTACTTCCGAACCTGTTCAGGCAACGTCAAAGAAAAAGAGTGCAGGTGCTGCTACAACCAAAGAAAAAATACCTGCAAAGAAATCACCTGCAGCAGTTCCCCAAAACCAGCCTTCAACTTCTAATACTCCTTCAACATCTAAAACATTAGTGGTATCCGATTCAATGGAGTACAATATTGTTGATGACATGAAGAAAACTAAAGCAAACATTACTATGTTTGAACTTAGTAAATTAAAACATCAGCAGAAATTGCTTCTCAAAGAATTGAATGTTGTTCCTTCTACACCTCTTCCCAGTGCTAAAGCTGCTAATGATTCAGGCCAACCTCCTCCCGGTATGGTTGAAGCTACCGATTCAGTTCTGATTCCTTCTAACCTATGAGCTCTACAACATAAACCTGCACAACTATTTGATTGACTCAGGGGCATCTTCTAACATAATGCCAGCTTCAGTTTGTTCCAAACTGAACATTGAACCCCAGAAGTCTGCTATTCATATTGTACAGTTGGACAGGACCAAAGTACAGGTTGTGGGAGAGATTAATTCTGTAACTATCAGGTTATCTGCTGATCCCAGAGTAGTACAAAGGATTGATATCCTAATAGCCGATATACCTAAATTTTATGGTTTAATCTTGAGTAGGGATTGGTCTGAAAAACTACATGGGTATATTTCTACTGATTGGTCACATATGTGGCTTCCCTATAAGGGTAAGCCAAATCAAATAAGGATTGATCGAGAAAAACATATGACCCATACAGTTACTAAATTTGAGCAAGAAAACCAACCTGTAGCATTTAATAACAACATTTTGGGGAATTATTCATCTGAGTCATTCTTTGGTAACTTTACTGCCCAGTCATCCCCTTTTTCAGTCAACCATTTTACATCTCAGATTGAGAATTTTTCACAAACAGATAGGTCTAGATGTTTCAATGATACTGAGAAAACTGTAAATACAATTGTTAATACTTCTTTATTTTGGTCGTTATATTTCGATGGGTCCAAGTCTAGCGAGGGCTCAGGAGCAAGATGTATTTTGGTTAGCCCACAAGGAGAAAAAACAATGTTGTCTTGTAGGCTGGAATTTGAATGCACTAACAATACAGCCGAATATGAAGCCTTAGTCCAAGGACTGTATAAAGCAATCGGCCTTAAAGTGCAATATTTAAAAGTATTCGACGATTCTGAAATTATTATCAAACAGGTGAGAAATACAATTCATTGTCTTTCAAATCATCTTAAACATTATCAATCGCTAGTACAAGAACTCACCTCACACTTTTCGGCATTCAATATTTCCTCCATCCCAAGGTCTCAAAACTCGGCAGCCGACTTGCTAGCCAATGTAGCCTCCAAGCTCCTACCTTCTGAAGACTACAGCCCAGATAGATTTTCAGTAGAATTGCTTTTTAGGCCATCAATTCCTGACAATGTCACTAATTGGAGAGTATTCAACCATGATGAGGATATTTTACAATTTTTAACTTCTGAAAAGTCCTATGATAATCAAATTATTGAGGAAAATGAGCATGACTTTCAAATGAGAGAAACACCTCAGGAAAATTCAATTCCTAAGCCTGTGGTAAAGCTGGAGGATCTTTATGATATTAAAGACAGGTTTAAACCTGTGACTAATGCAAAGCTCCAAAGCTCTACCCTAAGGTTTGAGTTGATAAATCTTGGTAATGAGCAAGCTCCTCAAAATATTAATTTAGGATTAGGACTTTCCTTGGAAGAGAAAGAGGCATTCATTAAACTGTTAAGGAAAAATAAACATGTTTTTGCTTGGAAATATGATGATTTGAAGACATATGATACATCTATTATCCAACATACCATTCCAGTGCTTCCCGATCAGAAACCAATTCAACAGAAGTTAAGAAAAATACATCCAAGTTTAGAGAGTTAAATAAAGACTGAACTTAACAAACTCTTGAAAGCCAAGATTATTTTTCCAGTCCGACACTCAAACTGGGTCTCCAATATGGTTCCATTCAGAAAGAAAAATGGCGACAATCGGATTTGTATCGATTTCATAAATTTGAACAAAGCAAGCCTAAAAGACAATTTCCCATTACCTACCATGGAGCAAATACTCCAATCAGTAGCAGGCTCTGAATTAATGTCCTTTCTAGACGGTTTCTCAGGATATAACCAAGTTTTGGTCCATCCTGATGACCAGCTCAAAACCACATTCAGAACAAAATGGGGAACATATGCATATCAGAAAATGCCCTTCGGACTTATTAATGTAGGAGCAACATTCCAAAGAGCGATGGATACAGCTTTTAAAGGGATGATTAATAGAACAGTAGTCGTCTATCTAGACGATATTACTGTATTCTCTAAAGAGAGGTCCAATCATTTGCATGACCTAAGTCAAATCTTTCAACGCTGCAAAAGATATGGTATTTCTCTTAACCCTAAAAAGTCTTTCTTTGCTCTTGACCAAGGAAAGCTCTTAGGCTTTATTGTGTCTAAAGATGGCATTTATATTGATCCTGATCAGATCAAAGAAATCTCTGAAATCCATTTCCCGTATAATAAGAAATCCATGCAGTCATTTTTAGGCCAAATCAATTTTGTTAAAAGATTTGTTCCAGATTTTTCTCAAATTATTTTGCCACTTCAAACTATGATCAAGAAAAATTCAGTCTTTAAGTGGGGATCAGCAGAAAAAGAAGCATTTGATTTAATCAAGCAATCAATAATCGATGCCCCAGCCTTAAATACTCCCAAATTTTCTAATCATTTTACATTATACACTATCGTCTCCACCTCGTCTTATGCAGCAATACTCACGCAGGTCAACGATCACAATCTGGAAGCACCCATTTCATTTTTTAGTTCAAATCTTCAGGGTGCTGAATTGAATTACTCCGAAGTAGAAAAACAAGCCTTTGTTGTATTTAAAGCGGTCAAACATTATAGACCCTTCCTTTTGAAAACCCACACAAAATTCATAGTTCCTTTCCCTGCAGTTAGGCAACTATTAATCCAAAGAGAACTGGGTGAAAAAAGGGCAAACTGGGTCACAGCGCTTCAAGAATATGACTTAGAAATTAAGCCAGCAAAGATTGTTAGGGGCCAAGGTTTTTGCAGGTTATTGGCAGGAGCATCCAACATTCCAGAATCAAGTGATATAGATCAAACTGAAGAAATCAACCAGATAAGTGTTACTGATTCTGAGTCTCAATATGCAGATTTAATCTTTTATTTAAAAAATGGTTATGCACCTCCTAACCTGTCTTATAAGAACAAAAAGGCCATTAGGTTAAAAGTGAAAAATTTTACAATTATTGATGATGTGCTTTTTAAGCAGAATTATGATTCAATCTTATTAAGATGCCTTGAGAAACCTGAAGCACAAAAGGTTTTGCAGGAGTTACATGATGGACCGGCAGGAGGACATTTTGGAGCTGACACAACAGCTCACAAAATTATTCATGCTGGATACTATTGGCCCACTCTGTTTAGAGATACCCATGAGTATGTAAGGAAACGCCTCAATTGTCAAACTTCTAGTGGAAGACAACGTAAACTAGCTTTCCCGCTGCAACCAGTAAACATTGAACAACCATTTGAGCAATGGGGATTGGACATCATTGGGGAAATTACTCCACCTTCTTCCAAACAACATAAGTATATCCTTACTGCTACCGATTATTTTACTAAGTGGGTTGAGGCAATTGCTTTGAAGAGAGAAAATTCTGAAGCAATCATTGAATTCATAGATCAATTCATCATTACCAGGTTTGGTGTCCCAAATGTTCTTGTTTTTGATAATGCATCTTATTTCTCAGGCAATGCTATGTTTGATTTCACTATTAAAAGAGGATTTAAATTGAAATATTCTGCTAACTACTATCCCCAGGGTAATGGTTTAGCAGAGTCTACTAATAAAAATCTGATCAAAATCATTAAGCGAACTATTGACCAGAATCATAAAAACTGGCACAAATCCTTAATGTTTGCATTATGGGCTGATAGGATAACACAGAAAGCTTCTATAGGATCTTCTCCATTCAACCTTGTGTATGGAAAAGAAGCAGTACTGCCTACAAACCTTGTTCTTCCTTCTCTAGCCCTAGTTCAGTTCATTGAGGAAATTCCTTCCTCTTCTATTCAGCTTAAACATGATCAAATTCTAAAATTAGAAGAGGAAAGAGAAAAAGCCAGGGTTATTCATGCCAAACATCAGCAAATCATCAAGGCAGCTTTTGATTCAGTCTAATCCGGTTCAAAACAATTTCAAGTCGGTGATTTGGTTCTGAAATGGGACAAAGCCCATGAGGACAAGGGAAAACACACCAAGTTCCAGAAGATGTGGCTTGGACCATTTCAGATCTACGAGAAGATAGGCCATTTGACCTTTATATTGCAAGATTTATCAGGTTTGAGAGATTCTCTCCCTGTTAATGGCCTTATCTTAAAAAAATTCTTTAATTGAGGAGGTAACACCTTCTCCTTTCTAGTTTAATAGAGTTTTGTAGTTTGTAGGATCTGTAGAAAATAAAGTTGTAAGGTATCCTCCATTGACCTTTGCTGTGTTTGAAAACTTGATCCACAGAAGTAGTATGATATTTGCTTTTAAAATAATAGAAGTCTTAACCGAAAGGGATAATTTCTAGGAAACTGGGTATTATTGTATTCTGAAACCACACTTCAAATTCTGTGAACTCCTCTCAAAATTTAGAAGTATTGTAAATCATTTTCTGTTTTCAAATTGGTCACAAAAGGTTATCAATATCAAGATAGAAGCCAATCCAACTTCAGCATCTTCAATTCTTACCCTGTCATCCATCTACTCTTAAGGAGAAAATTGTCCATCCCATTGACCAAAGTTTATGATTACTCAGAGTGTAATTCTAAAATTTTGATATAAAAGATAAGAGGTCTTATTACAAGCCTGCTTACCATGATCATAGGGAAATAGTTTAACCGACATTACCAATACTGCATACCATAACAGGGTAATGGCTTAAGAATTATAAGACAAGGGGTCTCATCACAAGCCGGCTTGTTCGGTTAGATTATTACCAGTGAATGGCATTGTCAATAGCTAGCTACCAAACCAGGACAATGGCTTTTTATCTTACCAATAACAGAAAAAGGAAAAGAAATACAAAATATGAAAACAGTCTTTGAATTCATTCTGTTAATCACACTCTTAGTTGAATGGGACAATGGACAATAACATGGTTAAAAGGTATCCCTGTCGAAACTATGAACGTTTGTTGGCAGCAGAGGCTCTACCTATGACAGATGAGTTCACTATAAAAGCTAATTTGGAAAGGTTTTCTGTTTTATCATTATAAACCAATAAAGGCCTATTTAAAACTTAGAATGTATCTATTTTCTTAAAAAAGAGAGGAAGTTAGCAAAATAGTTTCATTTTACTCAGAATGTATATATACCTAGTTATATTAGAATTTTTCCCTTTGATTAGAACTCTATTTTGAAAAAGTTTAAGTATTTCTAGACTTTTCAGAGATAACTGTTTCTTCCAGTGAACCGCCAATTGTTGTGCTTTACAACAACCCCCCATTTCATATCATTTTTATTCACAAAAAACTATCATATGAAATGGGTCCCTTTAGATTTTAATTGGTATCAATATTTTATTATTTAAAAGGGTCCAAAAACCAAATGAAAACATCATAAAAACCTTTTTGAAAAACCCATTTATGCAAATAAATCAATCTTTTATCATTGCGATAAAGCGATCGCAAGATCGCATATCGCAATGACACAAGGAGCATAACTAAGTGGCACATTGGTTTATGCCGATGTGATATCGCTATCGGCTATCGACAATACTCTATGCACATTCTTAAAAGCGCCCCCAGACCATTCCCCCGATGTGATGCGATATCACTATCGGCAATCGGTGATATACTATCCATGTTGCATGTAATGCCAATACTCCCGATGCGATGCGATATCGCTATCGGCGATCGGGGTTTTCAAAAGGTGTCAATATAAAAGGTTTAAGCTTTCCTAGATGGCTGATTGCGATAAAGTGCAGATTTCAAAAAGCCGTTAAAATGAAGGGATATCACGATCAATTCATATTAAAAGCTTGATCTGTCCAACAATGATTCACTTGCGCTCAACCGCCAAAACATCTACAGCACGCTTAAATGAATCATTCAGCCGATTAATGATATAATGGGCACTTAAGGATTGACAGGTTTTAAACGGCCATTTAATGTAATTGTAAGTCCTAAAATCTTCCCATGGATTGTATCCGCACCCATTTTAAAATTTAATCTCTTATCACGCATCGGTCAATATATCTCATCACATTGAAGTTTTCATTGCCAATTCTCTGTGTTACGTTTATTTTCGCTTCTGTGCAGAATTCATCCAAAGGAGAAAGCTCAAGCAAAATGGGGAAGAAATCTAAGAAGACCACAGGCGCTTCTGTTGCGCCGGCCGCAGGACAAGCTGTCGCTGATCCCTCAAACAAAAAGAAAGGATTGATTTCGAATACTACATGTTTTGGTCTTGGCAGAACTACTTGGAAAAGCACCTACAACTTGATCGAAGTTGAAGAACCCAAAGTGACAACAGTAGAAGCTACTGCAGATTCAACTCGTAAATCTGATGGTACTCTTAAGGACTTAGCTGACTCCTTCCTTCACCGGATAGCAGCTAGGGAACAAATTCTCCCATACACAGATGTAGTGCAGTGGGCAATTGAGGAAATCCCAATCCTGGATAGAACCTTCAGCACCAGAGACGGGAGAATTTTCGGGTCGTTCAAAGCTGATGATCTAAGGCAAATGTATCATTTGCCTGAGCCAGAGAAGACATACAATAAGGCGTTCCTAGAAAAATTCCGAAATGAGAACGAAGTTGAATCCGAACCCATCCGGGATTGGAGACAAAATCCAGCTAAGCACAAACATGAATCTTCCGGTAAGTACTCGGTTGATTCCTTGGCTTCTCCTTATTGCTACGCCGGAATAATGATGTGTAGATTGTGGGGATTGCATGATTCTTCTAATTTCACTATAGAAATGGTTCCTTTAATGGAAGCGGCATGCAACAGTATAATAATGGATTGGGCCACTATTCTCTCAGATAAACTAGCCAAAGCTGTTCTTGAGTTTAGGAATAGGACTCGCATCTCTGAAAGGATAATTCCCCCATTTTGTTGCAGTGCCTATATTTTAGATACCTTGTGTTTTAATTCTGAATTTCCTGTGCTCGACTAGAGATGGACGCCACAAGACTCCATGCCTATTCACATTTACCACCAGAAATTATGGAAATCCTCTTACAAGCACCATCTGTACCAAGTCTGCAATGGCTTTATGTTGCCTATTTATTATTCTATTTTTGATAAACCTATTCCCAAGATTTCCTACCAAGCTGGGATTGTTTTAACAGCAGTAGGGAGATGGTTTGGAGAGGAGAAGTTCACTTATATAAGAGTTTTCGGTAGCCAAGCCGAACCTCATGTCCTCCCTTTATACATACCTGATAAACTATTGGCAAGGGAAATCTCTTACCAGATTATTGCTGAGAGTGTTACGCAGACTCTCAAGAAAAATAAGAAGCAGGGCTGGCCCTCTTTTCCTTTGAGATGCAGTGTCTATACCTTGCATGATCTCAAGCATGCAGAAAAGGAAGCTACGAAGATTAAATCATTGACTCTAGCAACTCTTCCAAATAGGCAATTTGATCTAAACAAAGTTGCCTATAATGCACTAGAACAGGCCAAATTGTCAAAATTTGATCATAAAGAAGATATGTTTGATGACCTGTTCTCTTCAGCTGAGTCAATAATTCGGGTTAAAACATTGGCCAAAACGAAATATCATGATGAAGGGTTGACTGAATTTAACAGACTTAGAGAACAGAGGTTGCAAACTCTGCCTCTAGATCTATTAGCAACAACCCCAGCGACATCATCAAGCGAGCCTGAACGGCAACAGTCAAAGGAACCTCTAGTTACAACAAAAGAACAAGAGAAGCCACAGGAGGAAAATCAGAAGAAAAAGCATGAGAATCAGCAGAAGAAAGAGCAGGAAAAAGTGCAGGAGTAGACCCAAACTGAAAAGGAAAAACAGACAACCACTGAAGTAAACGTGGATACTCATATCGATCCTAAATTGCTCCTGGAATGGAAGCAATTTGATTCTATTATCAGTGGTCTGGAGTGTTCATAGGACACTGACACTTCAAAGGCAACAGACACACAGGAAACCACTTCATCACAGGTTCTAAGTGAAACCAGCGACCCACCCATTTCTAAAGAGGTAGAGATAATACCAAAGGACCCCTCCAACCAAATCATTTTGCAGGTAGAAGAGATTCCTCCCTTGGATGTCTTCTACAGCCCAAGGCATAAAGATGTAGTTAAACGACAAAGGAAAAGAAGAAGGACTGATCAACCTCCCCTTTTCCCAGAACAGACAGTCATGGGCAATGTGGTTTGGAAGGAGGAATTTGACCCCTCCGATGACCTGACAAAACTGTCACAATATGTTGGAGCTTATTCGGTAGCGACAATAGATAAGGCATCGGAGGTAAGCCTTTTACTGAAAACAAAGGATCAGGATATTTTCTCATTACAGGCACAGCTAACTGAAGCAAAGCAGAAAGCGAAGCAGGCAGAGCAGCAATTGTTGACGCAACAGCAGTTAAACAGTCAACTAACTCAACAATTGCAGGCAGAAAAACAAAGGATTGACCAAAGCACAATCCAGAAGTAGAAAGAATTATCAGAGGCATTGGCACAATTGAAGGCAACGAATGAGCAAATGGTGAAAACAAAAGATGAGCAAATTGCTCAATTATCATCACAGCTCGAGAAAACAAAGGGCGTTCCACAAGTGGCTGAATTTAGAGTAGAAGCACTACAAATAAATACTGCATTAATATCCCAAATTAAGCTTCTATTTCAACAAATCGCCGAGGCAGAGCCACTATGTGAATTAACGGCATCCATAAGTAAGCAAGTAGACAAGGCCAGGACTGAATTGGATCAAGCTGAAGAAAAAATAGCTGCATTTCTCGACTAGCAAGATTCTGATCAAGGACAAGTGGCGAATTTACCCAGAATCTTAGAATCACATAAAGATATACTCTTCATAGAATGGCAGTCCCAGTTGATGAAAGCAGAGAGGGCAGTTTCAAGATGCAAATCAACTTCAAGCAATTTAGTTGAATTAGTCAATAACACTCTCTACTTATCAAACATGATTTCCCAATGCACACCAGGAAAGTTAACAACGATGAAAACATTGGAGCAATCATGTTATCCAGATCTAGAGGAAAAGGGGAGGTTAATCACTGGGATTAACAGTTTAACCTGGGACACCTATTGGTTCTTCTTGGTAAAGCCGCACACACACAGAGCTGCCCTCAAGTGCCTTACGGATGCAATCGGGTATATTATCCCCGATATTCAAGATGCCACCTATGCCGCCCAGCTCAGTTCTCGCCTCAACAAACCACCCGAAGTGGAGCCGATGCTTGCGATAAGTCAGCTCAGATTTAAAGGCAAGCAGCCTACTTGATGATTCATGCCGCCGACTGCCAGATTGCTGAAGAAAATAGGATCAAAATTTATTGATACCAATTAAGTAGGATTTCAGTTTTTTAGATAGTTAGATTAATTAAGTATTTATAGACCCTTTCATTGTTTTGGAAAGGGTCGTAAAGTTTTGTACCTGACTTAAAGACTGAATTTGCACTATTGTGCTTCAGCCATATTCTTTTATGAAACTGGACCAGTTATTCTAAATTTGACAAGGAAGCTTTTTATGCAATTGTGCACTATTGTCTTTGTTTGAAAGTGTTTCTGCGTTGAAGGAAGAATCACAAGTAGCGATTGATATTGGGAGTGTCAAGCAGCTCATATGGTACTTCTATCTATGTCTGAATTCATTCCTTTCATATGAATTGTTATTTGATTATCCTTGCTATTATCGATTATATGTATGTGCTTTAACAGCAGTTCTGTATTCCTTCCACTATTGGATGTTTATGGTGTACTTTTCTTTTAATCATGTATGTGTTGATGATATAAATGATAAGTGTAGTAATCTTGCTTTAATCGCTTTGCTTAACTATTTAAGCACAGTAATCCTGAATGAAATAATGTCCATGTCTGTTAGATGGAGTCATCTATATGCCTGTCTATAGACACAGACCATCAAGCGCTACACTTCAAAGCTCAATAAGTTCCTGGGATAAGTAATAGCTCTTTTATTTTGCTGATAGATTTAGCTATTCGCCTATCATTAGATTAGTCAATCAATTATCCATTCATCCCGTTTATCCATTGCTGGGAAAATGGTCCCATTATCCCCAGTCGGAGCCACCATTCCAAACGGAAAAGGAGCTGTACTAAGGTCCGGACCGGGTGGTTATCCCCCAATGTTGTTGCTGTGATTTTCGAGGCAATCAACACAACCTCAAGTCTATCAGGTCGTAATACAATAGCCTCTTATCTCAATGACTCAACCATAATCACTGATTAGTGGCTCCTTAACTGAAGCGACTCAGGCTCAAATGGGTACTATCACCCCTCATCTTGGTCAAACATCCAGTATTGGACAACAGAAAATGACTTCACAACCATGGCTAGTGCAATATCAACAATTGCAATTCCAGCAAGCTCACCAAGGACCCGAGCAACAACACTTTGTGGGTATTGGGCAGCTGTATATTCAAAACGGTCACCATCAATCATATCATAATGGTTATGCCCATCAACCTTATCAAAGTTATCAACATCAAATACATTATGCTGGTATGCAAAGACCCACTGCTCAGGCGATCCCATCTTATCATGGGTATGCTTCACCAAACCTGAACCAACAATTTCCTTTCGTCGCAACGTTGGAATTACTAGATCTGAATCGGCTAAGAAATGATCCAATTGCTTACGCCCCTTGGTGGCTGGCGATTCCTCATAAACTTCCGTCAGATATTCCTAAATTCAATGGGAATCTGGGTGAAGATTCATCGAATCATGTGATGACTTTTCATTTGTGGTGTTTGTCCAACACTCTCAATGATGATTTGATTAGGCTTGTCCTTTTTCAGCGAGTGTTAACTGGTCCGGCAGCAAAATGGTACATTGAATTGCCTAGAGCTTCATTTGATAACTTCAGTGCCCTTGCCACAACCTTTTTAACACATTTTCAGTTACCCATAAGGTACAAAATAGGAATGAAGCTTCTTACCAATTTTAAGCAGACTACAACCACTCACATATCTGATCATATCCATGAGTGGCGACATCATCGTAGAATGGTTAATTTAAAACATATGTTCCTGATCAACTACTAGCTGAATGGTTTATTAAGTCATTATTACCTTCTATTACCGAAGATGCGGCTAAGGGGGGTGTTGTCACTGAAGAGCAAGTCATTGCTCATGTGTAATATCTAGACTTGATTTATACTCAGTCTAGCACACTCTACAACAAAATCCCTGATGCTCCTAGACCAGAGTTTTCCATTCCTCCTCCTCCTAAATCAAACAAAGACTCTCATGCCACTGATGGTGCGATAGGCACAACCAGCACGAAAACCGCAAAGGCTACATCTAAGAAGGCTGTTGGTACCATTCCATTACCATCTTTTTCTTCTAGAAACACCATCATTTGTCTACCTTTTCCTCCATACACCCCTTATATCCATCAAAATTGATTAATTAATAGCATTATAGTTGTTAGTTTGCATTAAAGTTAATTTATGAATTTTTATGTTAGAAATTAGGAATTTTCAATAAAAAAGATTACAGGAAGTCATAACATCCTGTAAATGGTTTATCATCTGACACGTGGCATGACAGGCAAGCCAAAGCAATGGATAGGAACGAGACCTAGAATGTACATGCATGGTGAAAAATCAATTCTACAGCAAATCAAAAGCTCCTGGTTATGTGGTCCACGCTGGTCAAACCCTATCCTTTTGGTTACAAAGGCAGTAAAAGCCATGGTTTTCCAAACCGGTTTGGTTTTGTTTTTTTTTGGAAATTAGTTTAGATTAGAAATGACCAAAAATCATTCCATTGTAAAAGCATAAACATCTGCTTAATGAATGTAAATTCGATTCAGATAGGGACAAGCAGATAAACACTGTTTATTATTTTGTTTTCAAGAAAAGTTATGATTATTATCTCTGTGCATTGTTTGAGAATAGAACTCTTGTATGTGATTGCAATCTTCAGCACTTAAATATAGTCACGATTTTACTCCAGCAGTGTTTATGCGTTAATACTCTCGTTGCTTGAGTTTACTTCAGTGTACCATTGAAACGTGGACGGGCCCTGTGTGGATTGGTATACTGTTAATTTCATTTCCTTAGCAGTTTTTTTGAATTTGAATAGAACGCATAGTGTTTAGTGTTATTTCCATGTTTATGACTTTGTCGATTTGATTAGAAATTCTCACAAATGGTATTTATGGTGATAGCTTGAAGATTTTATCGTTAGATCATTGAACCATATCTTGTAAGAGATTTGATCCATCGTTATATTTTAAAGCATCTCCATAGACTCTGTTTTCATGCATTTAAACTTTAGTGTGCTTTTGATTTTTCATGAATGCTTAAGTGTTAACTAGACAGAGCTTTTGTGCATAGCATCCTTGTAAGAGGATTAAAATCTCAGTCTAGCAATACGCTGTATCCTTAGGACAGTTAGATAAGTTAGGTGATCTGAGTGTTAAGGTGAGAGGAAACATATCTTAACCTTCTGTAAAGGAGTACTGTAGCCTATCACAATAAATACTTAGTTAGGAAAAAGCACTAGTCCGGGCAACTGAACAAACAATGGTAAACTTCCTTTTTGAAGAAATTTTTGTAAGGTATGGAGTGCAAAGGGAGATAGTAACATATCAAGGTACTCAGTTTACTTCAAATTTAGTTAGGGACATCAAAGAAAAATATCAAATCAAGCACAGAAGAAGTACACCTTACCATCCACAGGCCAATGGCCAGGTGGAATCCACAAATAAAACATTGGAAGGAATTATCACTAAGACCGTAGCAATGAACAGAAAGAATTGGGAGGAGAAGCTCAAAGATGCACTCTGGGCTTATAGAATCACGTGGAAGAATACTACAGGATTTACACCATATCAGTTGGTGTATGGCAAAGAGGTAATGCTTCCTATTGAATTTCAAATACACACTTATAAGATGGCTGCAGATTTGGGAATTGATATTAATGAAGCACAATAAGAAAGAATTCAGCAGTTGAACCAGCTGGATGAAATGAGGCACCAAGCAGAGGAGACAACACTCATGCAGAAACAAAGGAAGCAGTGGCATGATGCACGTATCAAAAAGAAACAGTTCAAAGAAGGAGACTGGGCTTTACTCTTTGACTCTAAATTCAAAGATCATAAAGCCAAATTTACCACACATTCGATGGGTCCATATGAAATAGTTCAAGTTTATGAGAATGGATCAGTCCAACTTATTACCATTGATGGAGAAGGTCACCCCTTTCTTGTCAGTGGCCATAGGTTGAAACTCTATCATAAGCCCATCACCAAGGAGGATTTTCTTCAAACTGTATCTCAGCAAAGGGAGGTTGATATATTGTAGCCTTCAGCTGTAGTATCTCTACCTTAGTTCATTTCATTTCAATTTAGAAATTTAAAAAAAGAAAAAAAAGAAAAAGAAAAATAATTAAAAAAAAAGTTAAAAAAAAATTAAAAAAAAAGAAAAAAAATAATAATGGTTTAGATGTGAAAACCAGACTCTGGCACACTCTAACCCGGAATTATTACTTGAAAACCAATTCTTTGGCTGGTAAGAATTCCTTTTCTTTTTGTTTCCTGTTTGATTCATCGATTCAATGATGACTTGAGGACAAGTCAAAGCTTTAGTGGGGGAGAAGCATCAGCATTTTTGTTTTTCTTATCTCATCTCCTCATTGTAAATTCTCAAAGAGTTTGTTTCAGCACTTTAGTATTTCAATAAAGAAGTTGTTTTTGTCTTTTTTCTAATCAGAGGGACCTGTTTAAGCACTATGCAGTGGGACCTGTTCAAAAGACCATGTTACCAACACCAACATTCGAGGGACCTGTTCAACAAACATAAAAGGGACCTGTTAGAGACTGTTATCTCAAGTTACTTCAACAAAGCTTCAACAAAGTTTCAACAGAGATTCAAAGGTTGCTCATAACCAAGGCTCCATCAAACACCAAAGATCAAGGAAGCTGCACACATATAGTTCTTTTCCAGATTTCAAAGAAGTTGCACAAACATTCTCTAGATCTCAGAGGGACCTGTTGTATCCAAATTCATCTCAGAGGGACCTGTTATGGACAACAAAGATTAGTCATATCTGAACAAGAAGGACCAGTCCTACCTATGCATGCCAACTCAACTCTTGATCAACCAATAAAAGTGTAATGTATTGATGTAATTTTTATTTTTAACATTTAAATTCTTAGATTATTTTAGTGTTAAACATGATGACTATGACTGCTTATGATCAATTTCAAAAACACCCACATATCCATCACCCTTGTCATATTCCTAATTCCTATCATTTCCCAACACTCTAGCCTATCCCCATACTCCTCCTACGATTTTTAAATCCTCTATTATACCACCCTCCCAGCCTTGTTATTAACTCTCTATCGGTCCAACATCTCCCTATTCGGCCAAGTACCAATGAGCAAGGGACAGGTGGTGAACTATTGGAAAGCCAAATGTTACACGGTTTCATTCATTGTTTTTGAATCGGCTAAGTTATAACATGATCGTTCGACCAAGTCGACTCATGCAAACAACTATCCATTATTATACTCCAGTACTCCATACATGCTTACGGCGTTCTCATGATGGTACTCATACAACCCAGTACAACTACTCCTCTGTCATTGAAATATGAATACACTCTGTTATTATTATAGTGAATTGGGTCAAGTCAATTGTTAAAATTCCATTTCATTCTCAGTTGTAAAAAGGGTGTTCCATACTAGCAATTCAAGTGCTGTGATTTCAAAAAACAAAGGCCGAGAACAGCAAGTGCTACGAAAGGAAAGCACAGTAATTGGGCTCACAAGTTTCCACCTCCGCCATAATTCAAGGACAGTCATCCAGTCACTGCTTAAGCCATTGAAGGAGCTGATCTCGAAGAATAGAGGGTGCCACCAGGTCAGTTGTGTGGAGCGAAAAGCAAAGGTAACAAACCAAAATACCCTTGTTAAATTAGTAAGAATAAACGAAGAGGGTTAGAGCAGGAGTTTCTCTGTCAAAATGACTAATAGACTAGAGCGAAACACATTTGATAGTTCTCAGTACCACGATGATTGTATTGCAATTTTAAGAGAAAAACAATGGCTACCCTTCTTGGAGAAGTTTAATGGGAGCAATGAGGAAGTAACTAAACAATTTGCCTTTACATTTAATGGGGAGAAAGCATTGATAGGCAATTTCTCATTTAGGATCTCAGAAGACACCATAGCATAATACTTGGGGATCAGCCTAGAAGGAGAAAAATACTTCAAAACAAAACAATTCAAAGAAAAATCATGGACCCAATTCATTTCTAGGTTGAGGGTTTCATCTGTTAACTGGAAGAAGGGTGTCCCTGGGAGTTGGCTGATGCATCCATGAGACGAAATGGTGTATATCATTCAAAAATTTGTTACGTGTGAGGGTCGTTACAACATATTCTATTTATACCACATCAAACTCCTGTTACATTTAAAAGGGCAGTGCACCATTAGTTTACCATATTTATTCTCGCAGAGCTTGACCAAGATGTCAAAAACTATCCAAAAGCAAAAGGGTAATGAAGATAAAAGTTTATGTCATTTTGGGTCAATTAAAATTCTAATTGAAATTGAAGTGCAGAGGGGAAAAACATGGAAGGAATTTCTAGCTGCCAATCAAATCAAAGATGGAGACGATGAGCAAGAACAGAAAGAGCAGTCAGGATTTATGCTTGACATTGATGAAGAGATCCCTGTGCACAAATCAAGCAATGTCCCTCCACCCAGTAGTAGTGTGAGGACGAGAAAGATGAGACAAGAGGCTGCCCAGAAAATGGAGCAAGATAAAATTTTCACTACATATACAAGAAGATCCAGGAGAGCACAAAAGACCCAGCCACAAGAAGATCAACCAAAATCAAATGCACATGCACCGATGGACATCGAGAGCAGTGCTCACTCATAGCCTAGACCAGAAGTTGAAATGGAGGTTGAGAGCAACAATAGGCAAGGAAAAGAGTCACCACCTGCAATCAAGAAACAAAGGAGGTTGGAAAAGCAAATTGAAAGGTTAAAAGAAGAACTGATGGAGGCCAACATGCTGGAGAAAGTCATTAAGAGGGAGAACGAAATGTTGAGAACTCAGAGTAAGAAAACCCAGCAGAAGAATGAGAAGCTTAAGGAGCAAATCAAAGAGCTCAAGGCTGAACAAACTGACATTTGCAAGTGGGCAACCAAATGGTATACCCAAAAGAAAGCCCTCAAGGAGAAATACAAGAGTTTGAAACATGAGCTCCACATTCAGAAAGATGCCCAAGCTAAGAAGAACATAGATGCATTGTTAAAAGCAGCAGAGGTACAGGCAGGAACAGAGTATAGAGGCAGCACATCAAGATTAGCATGAGGACATGCTAAGTCATTGAGCTTGGGGGAGATGTTGGTACTGTAGAGCATTAAAAAGGGTCTCTTTCACCTCTAATTACCTCACATTAATATGTCAATCCCGGAGCGTTTTTTTATTTCAAAGAGTGTCTCAGTCTGAGGCTATCATTTTCCAGAGTAATGCTAGTAGTATAGTGTTCAGAAATACAAGAGTAAATCGATGCTTGTCTACAACTAAGCTACTCCAAAAGAATAAATAACACACTCAGAAGACTAGGCAACTTATCAGTCAAGTGTTCGGTAGCGTGACCCATCCCTTTGGAAACTAATGGAAAGGAAATTAGAGAAGAGACCATGGATCTGGGAGCCAGACAGTAAATGCCAAGGCCCACTACAGCCTTAGATCGTCTCCCACACCAAAATAACAAACACTAGCAAATGGAACGGCAGATAAGAAAATGGAACGACAAATAAGAAATCGAACAGCAAATCTGTAATGGAACAACAATTCTTAAATGGAACAATAGCTATGAAATAGAATCAGCAACTAAGTCTCGTGAGAAGTAACAAACTTAATCTACCAAATCAAATGCATTAATCATAATCAAACAACAATCTTTCACTCTTAAGGCAGATTGAACAGAACACACCAATGGAACAACACTGATTACTAATAAGTTATGGAACAACGCTTGAAAACCATATACGCACACAGCACGCTTAAAGAGTAATTTGATCCAAATATCAATCTTAGTTAGAGGGAATATGACTGCATTTCAAAATAGAATAACATCATTCATCAATTCAACAATCATAAAGAACATAACTCCCAAGATAAATTTTGTAACGTGAATGAACAGATGCACAACACAAAAGCTCTGTAATGGGATAGTAATAGTATTCTGTTAAGACTAGTAATATTCAATCAACTCTGAAAGGAATAGTAATATGATGCAGAGTCAATACAATAGTTCTGTCTGTAGAAATCTTAATGAATTAAACTTAACAGAGCATGTGATGTAAACTTATAAAGCATATCAGATTACCAAATAACGACAATAAGCAAACCACGCAGAAATCAAATCGTAATAATACAGGAGCAAGTGTCCTCTAGGGTTGGGCCCTTAGCCTCTAGGGGTACACCGCTTTAGGTCAATCTAGACTCAAAGATGAAGTAATCACTAAGTTTGTATTAATGCATGAAGTAAAGTTACAGTAAACCAATTCTTATCGAGACTCGATGATCAAAGTTGTAATCTTAACAGAAATTACATAAAATCATAATCATGTCTAACTCTCCCCAAGCTAACAATGATGTCCCTTTTATAAGGGTGACGGCGGAGATGTCTAAGTATAAAGATAGATAAAGTAGCAATCCCTTAGGATCAAGGATCCTGAGGGATTCATCGAACCGTTAATCCTTAATCATCTCTTTTCCCTCCTGCGTCGAGCTGGTGTCTTCACCTCCTTTTCAGGGCCGATTTGCTTTGATCTGCTTAGCCTTGTTTGCATTCGGTCTCCCGTCAAAGGGACAGCGGTTACCTCGTCCTTGTCCTTTCCTTTGGAACAACAACTCCTCGTTTTCACCCCTTTCTGCATGAGGAAATGACAATTGTCAGCGTTTTAGTCTTGCATATTAATCTCACATGTTTTTTTATAATTCTTTATCATTTTCCAAGTTCATGATGCAAAAAGGTTTGCAAGTTCTACTAAAAAGTTACTGAAATGATCATCAAAAACATACCTTTTTAGTACTCCACACACCCCCTGCTTACCTTGTTTCATGCCCTCATGAAAACGTTGTAGTTGACATGTAAGGAAGTGAGAGCATAGGCTGGAGATGGAATCTCATGCGGAGGCCTACAACCATGATGAGTAACTAGGTAGTGAAATAAATGGCCTGTCTGACCCTCAGGCATCTCATATAGGGCTTGGTATCCATGTGCAGGGTGCCAAATAATTGGACTCGGGAACCTATATCCTAACCAGGATGGTCCTGCTCTCAAAATGCTTTCGCCATAAAGGTGCAAATGATTGGCAGCTAATTTAAAATTTTCATACATAAACGGTTCCCTGAGCTCGATATTCAGATTAGAGATTTGATACTGAAATTTTAGCTGCATCAATGGCAAGGTCTTTGATAGAAATAAAGTATTCTAATCCCTGTTGAATGAGTGCCTCATGCATGGGTCCTAATGTTTCAATGACACCTGGAGTCTTCATGAGGTTTCTATGTGCTTTCCACAACTGTACTGGGTTCCTAGGCTCAGCCCTTACCCACAAATCTAAGCCGTTTTCTTGCCTCTGGAAAGTATTATAGGCTTTGAGCCATTTAATCTGATTAACCCCAAATGAGATGAATGCCTGCAATTGGATGTCTCCAACAAAGGGGCCAGGGTTCAGCTCAGTCTCCTGGTCTAGTACAAGGTTATGTAAATAGAACTCACACAGCAGTCTCTGGACTTTTACCCCGTAGTGTTTACAACAGTCTATAAAATCATTGACAGTGTTAATTTGTATGGGAGCACCTGCTTTAACAGCTTTTATTTTTAATTGCAAATACCATTCCAGTAAAAACAGGGCATAATTTTTGGCAGGGGCCCTACATGCTAAGACGTCATTGTATAAAGAACACAAGGTATCCATCTGCTTGATAACAATATCTAGCCTACAAGTTACCTTTGCAACTTTCTCTTGTTCCTTCCACCAACCTTCAAAAGCCTGGCTTTCGGATTGATTGACGTTCCTAAGTTGCTGCTGTAGCTCTTTATACTTTTTGTGAGGGACCGTTTACTCTCTAAGCTTTTCTGCTTCTTGCTGAGCTTGCTTCAACCCCTTGCGCAAGGTTACTGTTTTTGAATCTCTTTTCCATGCAGCAGTGGAGGCCGAGAGTTTTACCTGAACTTTCTTATTGCATTGCTTTGAGTTTAGAACCCTTATCACTCCTGAAAGTGGTGCCTCCGTCTGAATTTCGTTATCACAGGTCATCATATCATCCATTTCTATTTTAACGTGGATATTAGTCTATTGCTATTCCTTTTCAAAATGGAACAACAATCTGTTCCTTAGCATCATTTGGAACAGCAGCTAGGTTTTCGACAGGGTTTTGAACAGCAGGAAGAATTCTGATCCTCCGCCTCTTTGCCTTGCGGGGTTTTGCTAGAGTGGTCACCTTTTTCTTTCCTAAAGTCCTTTTTACCCTCTGCCTTGCTTTGAGGATCCTAATCTGCTGGTGGAGCTGGGCTATTATGCTCAATAATCTCTGCCGTTCCTTTCGCAATTATTTAATTTCCAAAATTTCGTTAGAAGGAATAGCAGGCCGTTCACTGCTGCCTGGACTGTGACTAGTCCCTGGATCTTCCTTCTGGGGTGTTTCTTCATTGTTCTACTCTGGCTGTTCTAGGGTAGGAACCCTAACTGGTTCTGTCAATTCTTGGGAAACTTCTTTTTCTGCCCCTGCTTCCTCAAGAATTTCTTGCGGTGTCTTCTGGTTAGGAACGGATTGTTCCTATTCAGTATCTCCTACTGTTTCTTTATCATGAACAAGCAGATTTTCTTCTTCTGCCTCTTTTGCATGTGGTTTTTCAGGTGCATTTTCCTCCTGGGGTTTGTCATGGAGGTCTGACGGACTGGAAGGTTCGCCATATTCACCCATATTGGCCAAGACTACGGCCAATTCGTCTTCTCCGACTATGTCCTACAATGGGCTACCTTCCTGCTGTTCCATTTCCTCCTCCTGCTTGGATTGTTCGGCTTCTGTTTCAGAATGCTCGGCTTCTGTTTCAGACTACTCGGCTACTTCCTCATTTTCTTCTTTGGATTGCTCGGCCTCTTCTTTCTCTTCTCCTTTAGATTGCTCGGCCTCTTCTTCTAGCCGTGTCGGTTGCTCATCTTCAATTTCTACTGGCCAGCTGGTGTTTTCCCGAAGCTTTCTAGCCTCCCTTGTATTCATGCTAACCGGACTGATTTCCTACGTTTTTCTGGTTGTTCGGGTGTACCGGTTGTTGAAAATAATACTGAGAGGGGGGGTGAATCAATATTATCAAGTTCTTTTAACAAATCTTCCTTATTTACACTTTGAATTATTTTTGCATATCAGTACCATAAAATAATGAGCATGAACAAGAAAAATAGATAGTCACACCAAAGAACACTAGATATAAGGTGGAAACCCAATGTGGGTGAAAACCACCTGCTGCAATATGTCTCTATCTTCTTTCAAATTAGAAACTCCCGTTACAATGATTTTGTACTGGTGCAGTCCTTTACCAGTACGCAGGCTGCAACCTGCAGAGAGCTACAACTCTCTCTCATTTTCCAGTCTCTCTTGGAAGGGAGCTACAACCCCCTACTTCTTTTCTTTCAAGGACCACTTTTCATAAATTTTCAAACTGGATCCAACAACAACATTGAAACTCATAATCAAACAACCTTCTGAATCACCCAATCACCAGATCCATACATATACAATGATATTATGAGAGTTATCAACCAGATCTAGTACATAAAGATAAGTCATTAATCATGCTATTATTTGAACTCAATACCAGTAACCAAACATCAGTTATGCACCCAAAACCTTGCAGAATAGTCAAAGGCAGTTAAAACAAATTTTAAGCAGGGATCGCAACTTCACTGGTATAGATCTGCAGATATCTGTACTACCTCCGCACCTGCGCCTTCTGTGGCGCCGCGACCACTGCACCTGCGCCTTCTGTGGCGCCTCCGCATTGCGCCTTCTGTGGCGCCTCCGCACTGCGCCTTTTGTGGCGCCTCTGCACTGCGCCTTCTGTGGCGCCTCCGCACTGCGCCTTCTGTGGCACCTTTGTGGCATCTCCGCACTGCGCCTTCTGTGGCGCCTCCGCACTGCGCCTTCTGTGGCACCTCCGCACTGTGCCTTCTGTGGCGCCTCCACACTGCGCCTTCTGTGGCGCCTCTGTGGCGTCTCCGCACTGCGCCTTCTGTGGCGCCTCCGCACTGCGCCTTCTGTGGCACCTCTGTGGCGTCTCCGCACTGCGCCTTCTGTGGCGCCTCTGTGGCGTCTCCGCACTGCGCCTTCTGTGGCGCCTCCGCACTGCGCCTTCTGTGGCGCCTCTGTGGCGTCTCCGCACTATGCCTTCTGTGGCGCCTCTGTGGCGTCTCCGCACTGCGCCTTCTGTGGCGCCTCCACACTGCGCCTTCTGTGGCGCCTCTGTGGCGTCTCCGCACTGCGCCTTCTGTGGCGCTTTCGCACTACGCCTTCTGTGGTGCCTCCGCACTTCTGCAGCTGTAGCGCTCGAGAGATCACCCTTCACAGATTCACTTTCAACTTCCCTTTCATATATCAAACTTTTAAAACAATAACCCAATATTTCAGATCTTAAGATATTTGATTTGCAAGAATGAATTAGCCAAGTGATCTCCTTTGCTTTATATAGGCAAGCTTCTTCCTAAAATCATGGATCAATACCATAGATAACCAATACAAGGGGCCCAAAAAAATGGGGCTCAATAATACCAAGGACTAACCACCATGGACCAAAGGTAAGTTCTCCAACATATACACACTTTTGACAAGGTACCATGGTCCAAAACCATAGGTTCAAATACCAAGGACTAACTACCATGGACCAAAGGTAAGTTCTCCAACATGAAAGTGCGTGAACTTTTTCTCTACATGAAATAAACTTTTCTCTACATGAAATAAACTTTTCTCTGCATAAAAGTGTGTGAACTTTTCTCTACATGAAATAAACTTTTCTCTGCATATAAGTGCGTGAACTTTTCTCTACATAGAATAAGCTTTTCACTGCATATAAGTGCGTGACCTTTTCTGCACTATAATTTATCATCTGAGATGAGTGGGTTGCCATCAAGTACAACATATGTATCATAAAGCCATACCAGAATCATAATGCCAACAATCTCCCCCTTTGGACTTGAAGGCAACCTCAAAATCTTCAGTTCATTCTCCCCCTTTGACATCAAGGGCAAAGGGTTATGCTCCCCCTAAGAGCATGCTCCCCCTGAATATGAACCAGATCTGTAAAGAAGAAACATAATCCACCAAACACCATAAATGACCATGAAAGAGATAGAGACATATTGCAGTAATATTCAGATCAACATCCATGATCGCCTTTTGTACATCCTCCATAATGCCAACAATGCATTATAAGCTCCCCCTGAACCAGTGCTATTTGATCTTCAACCAATCCGCAACCTAGCACATGTACGCATATTCCCGTACAACCAACAATCAGAAGAGATTCAACAACAAGATGATGCATCAACAACCCCCAGCTTTTTCCTGAGGTATTCAAAAGTCTCCCTGGGCAATGGTTTGGTGAGTATATCAGCAACTTGTTCCTTAGAAGGAACATACTCCAACTTGACCTTCTGTTCAAGCACTTGTTCCCGAAGAAAATGATACTTGATTGGTATGTGCTTGGTTTTTGAATGCATGACTGGGTTCTTTGAGATGCTGATTGCACTTGTGTTATCACATAAGATGGAGATAGGTGGTGTACAAGTGATTTGAAAATCCTGCAAGGTCTGCATCATCCAAAGGAGTTGAGTGCAGCAAGATGCAGCAGCAACATATTCTGCTTCAGCTGTAGATAAGGCAATCGAACTCTGTTTCTTGCTGAACCAAGATACTATTCTAGAACCCATAAAGAATAAGCCACCACTTGTGCTCTTCCTGTCATCCACGCTTCCGGCCCAATCGGCATCTGTATAAGCATGAAGTGTGAGATTTGTATCTCTAGGATACCATAAACCATAATTTTGAGTCCCTTGAAGATATTTGAAAATTCTCTTCACTGCCTGAAGATGAGTCTCCTTTGGATTTGCCTGAAATCTTCCAACTATTCCAACTGCATGCATGATGTCCGGTCGGGTACCTGTCAGATAAAGTAGACTTCTAATCATAGATCTGTAGGTTGGTTGATGTACTGCTGCAGATTCATCATTTGCACTGAGGCTACATCCTGTGACCATGGGTGTACATACTGGTTTTGCATCTTCCATGCCATATTTCTTCAAAATCTGTTTGAGATACTTGGTTTGAGACAAAAAGATTCCTCCTTCCTTTTGTTGGATTTGCAAACCAAGGAAATATGTCAGTTCTCGCAGCAAGGACATTTCAAATTCTTTCTGCATGACCAAGGCAAAGCTTTGACTCATAGCTTCTTCATTGCTGCCAAAGATAATGTCATCTACATACACAACAAGTATTAGCAATTTGTCATTTTCAACTTTTATATAAAGATTGCTATCTGCTGATCCTTTTGAAAAACCTTGTTGATGAAGATATTTGTCCAAACGATAGTACCAAGCCCTTGGAGCTTGTTTGAGACCATAGAGAGCCTTTTTCAATCTGCATACAAGATTTGGATCATTTCCAAGAATGAAACCATCTGGCTGCTCAATATATACTTCTTCTTCTAAGTCTCCATTCAGAAAGGCTGATTTCACGTCCATTTGAAATACTTTGAAGTTTTGAAAGCTTGAAAGAGCAAGGAACATTCGGATGGCCTCAAGTCTTGCAACAGGAGCAAAGGTTTCTTCAAAATCTATTCCTTCTTGTTGCGCATACCCTTTACAAACAAGTCTGGCCTTGTTTCTAATTACTTCTCCATTTTCATTCAATTTATTTTTGAAGACCCATTTTGTTCCTATAACATTCTTATCTTTTGGTCTAGGAACCAACTCCCAAGTGTTGTTCTTTTCGATCTGCTCAAGTTCTTCATCCATTGCTTTGACCCAACATTCATCTTTGCATGCCTCTTTCACATTTTGTGGTTCAGTGGAAGAGAGTAATGCCAAATAGCTTGAAGCTTCTGCAATTGTTCTTCTTGTTTGTACACCTGCTTCTTTCTGCCCCACAATCTGAGATTCTGGATGATTCTTCTAAACATATCTGGATGGAGTCTTCTCTTCTATTCTTGTCTGCTTCTCTGGTTCTTCTTGAGGTTCTTCTTCTTCATCATTCTATCTTTGAGGGTAGCCTTCATCTTCTTCGATGTCTTCATGATGTACTTGCCTAGGAATGTATCCCTTCTCATCAACCACTACATCAATGCTGTCAACAATTCTGCCAAGTCTTTTATTGTAGCACTTGTATGCTTTGCTATGTGGAGAATAACCAAGAAGAATGCCTTCATCTGCTCTAGGTTCAAGTTTGCCAAGTTGCTCATCAGTATTCTTAATATAACATTTGCTCCCAAAGATTTTGAAGTGCTTCACCGAAGGAGTCTCACCACACCAGAGCTCATGAGGGGTTTGAGTGCTGTTAACATGGACATTTGTTTTGTTGAGAATAACAACCGCAACATGTGCAGCTTCACCCTAGAAAGTTGTGGGAGTACCCGACTCATCAAGCATAGCACGAGCCATTTGTTGGACTATTCTGTTCATTCTTTCCACAACTCCATTTTGCTGAGGAGTTCTAGCTGTAGAGAATTCTCTTCTTATCCCATGTTCTTCACAGAAATCGAAAAATTCATTCAAGGTAAACTCCCCACCTCTGTCAGATCTGAGGCACTTAATTTTGTATCTTGATTCATTTTCAACCAAGGCTTTGAAGGATTTGAATTTTTCGAATGCTTCATCTTTGTGCTTCATTAGTCCTAACCAGACAAACCTGGAGAAATCGTCAATGAATAATATCAAGTATTCTTCTCCTCGAGGTGTTCTTTTTCTGAATGGACCACATGTATCTGTATGTACTAGCTCAAGAGGCATGCTAGCTGATCCTTCCTTCTCTGGAAAATTAGTTCTGGTTTGCTTTCCAAACTGACATGATTTGCATATGGTGTTGTCTGGAATTTTGATATCTGGAAGATCGTGAACTGCCTGATATTTGCATGCTTTCCTTATTTGTGAAAAGCTTAGATGCCCCAACCTCCGATGCGATAGCCAGTGTTCATCATCCTTGCTTAGATAGCATTGTTGTTGTCCTTCTTCAAATACGTATAGATTATTTGGAGTTCTTTTACCTTTGATCACCGTTTTACATGTATCAAGATCACGAACAAGACATCCATTTGTTCTAAATATCACCTCGGTTCCTTGATCACACATCTGGCTGACACTGAGAAGATTATGTTTCAATCCATCAACATACAAAACATTTCCAGCCTTGACCTTTTCTTTTAACTGAGCAGTGCCTTTTCCTTTTATAGTTGCAGGAGTATCATTTCCAAAGGAAACTTTCTTTCCCTTTTCTAGAGCAGAATATGACTCAAGTTTTTCTTTATCACCTGTCATATGCTTCGAACATCCACTGTCAATGTACCATAGATTTTCCTGTCCCTCTGCATAGAATGCTATCCCACATCTTTCTGTTTGTGGTTCCTTTATTCTCCATGTTTTGGTGTTTGAGGCTTGTTCCTTTGTCTGCTGAAACCTGCTCCTGCATTCAGAATCTTCATGACCAAAGTTATTGCAAATAGAACATTCAACTTCATTTTCAAGAGCCGAAAAGTTGTTATAGGTCCTTTTTGTAATCCCGATCATACTTCTTTGTTTTTGAGCTTCTCTAGTCATGATTGTTTTATATGCAACACATTGAGCTGCTTTGTGACCAAAGTTATGGCAAGAGAAACATTGTCCATTGAAGAAATTTCTGCGGTTATCAAATCTACCGGCCAAATGATTGTAATTTCTATTGTCATCCATTCTTGAGCTAAATTGAGAAGATTTTACCTGTGGCTGGTTGTAGCTTTTGTTCACCCTTAAAACGGATTGCCCTTGATAGTCTCTGTTTGCAATTCGTCCCTGCCTTGCCTGATGGTCTTCATTGTGCTTTTGCTCATTCCTTCTTGCTGCATCAAGATAACTTTTTGAAGTGGTTGCTTGAGAATTTTCTCCATTATAGCCCAGACCTGTCTTGTTTAGTGGAGAACGTTGTACATTGATAATCTCATCCAAAGTTTCAGATCCTTTGACAAACTTAAGATTAATAGCTTTTGTTTTCTCAATCTCTTTTCTAAGACCAACAATTTCACCTTCTAATTTTTCAAGATGTTTTTCCTTTTCATCAATTTGAAATTGTAGAGTATCAATGATCATATTCTTTTCTTCTATACATCTCTTGAGTCTAGTAATTTCTTCAAAAAGGCTATCCACATCTATAGCATCCATATAATCATCATCTTCAAATGCCATTAACAGTTTATAGTCATTACCTTGTTCATCTTCATCACTAATCGATAGACCATCACTGTCTTCATGAGTGTAGTAACTTTTCTTGTTTGCACTCTGTTTCTTGTTCCATCTAGCAGGTTCCTTTCCTTTATCCTTATAAGGACATTTTGCAGCATAATGACCTACTCTTCCACAAGCAAAACATTTAAAAGGTAACTTACCTCTGAACCTTCCAGAACCCCTTTGAAGATTTCTGACAAAATTTGATTCTTCTTCTTCTTCTTCTGGCACGTGACTTGCTTCATAGTAATCTCCTTTGCCTGAAGCTTTGAAAGCCGCTTCTCTTCTGTCTGATGGACCTCCCTTTCTCATTTCATAAGTAGTTAGAATTCCATGTAGTTGAGACATGGTGAGAGTTTGTAGATTTGCTTTTTCCTCTATAGTGGACACTTTAGATTCAAACTTGGGGGACAAGGATCTTAGGACTTTTTCAACCACAATAGCCTCTTTTATTTCTTCACCCAAGTTTTTCATGCAGTTAACAATTTCATCTACCCTAAGGAAATAGTTAGCCACACTTTCATCATTATACATTCTGAGATTCTCATACTGAATCCTGAAAGTTTGAAGTTTAGCACGCTTTACCTGTTCGTCTCCTTCATAGCTCGTGACAATTTTGTCCCATATTTCTTTTGCAGATTTATAGTGCATTACCTTCACGAATTTCGATTGGGATAAGCATCCCAATAGAGTATTGACTGCTTTCGCATTTGTTTCATATTTCTTCTTCTCGGCCGAATCTATAGGAGTAGCTGAAGGAAAAGTGTAGCCTGTCTCTATGATATCCCAAACTTCTGTACCAAGAGATTGAAGATAGGCAGTAACTCTTATCTTCCAATAATTGAAGTTCGTCCCATCAAAAATTGGTGGCTTGATTGATGCTTCTCTCTCGTAGTTGCTCATGATGAATGATCTACCTTCAAGAGATCAAGCTTCTCTGAAGGACCTACTCTGATACCAATTGTTGAAAATAATACTGAGAGGGGGGGGGTGAATCAGTATTATCAAGTTCTTTTAACAAATCTTCCTTATTTACACTTTGAATTATTTTTGCATATCAGTACCATAAAATAATGAGCATGAACAAGAAAAACAGATAGTCACACCAAAGAACACCAGATATAAGGTGGAAACCCAATGTGGGTGAAAACCACCTGCTACAATATGTCTCTATCTTCTTTCAAATTAGAAACTCATGTTACAATGATTTTGTACTGGTGCAGTCCTTTACAAGTACGCAGGCTACAACCTGCAGAGAGCTACAACTCTCTCTCGTTTTCCGGTCTCTCCTGGAAGGGAGCTACAACCCCCTACTTCTTTTCTTTCAAGGACCACTTTTCATAAATTTTCAAACTGGATCCAACAACAACATTGAAGGTCATAATCAAACAACCTTCTGAATCACCCAATCACTAGATCCATACATATACAATGATATTATGAGAGTTATCAACCAGATCTAGTACATAAAGATAAGTCATTAATCATGCTGTTATTTGAACTCAATACTAGTAACCAAACATCAGTTATGCACCCAAAACCATGCAGAATAGTCAAAGGCAGTTAAAACAAATTTTAAGCAGGGATCGCAACTTCACTGGTATAGATCTGCGGATATCTGTACTACCTCCACACCTGCGCCTTCTGTGGCGCCGCGACCACCGCACCTGCGCCTTCTGTGGCACCTCTACACTGCGCCTTCTGTGGCGCCTCCGCACTGCGCCTTCTGTGGCGCCTTTGCACTGCGCCTTCTGTGGCGCCTCCGCACTGCGCCTTCTGTGGCACCTCTGTGGCATCTCCGCACTGCGCCTTCTGTGGCGCCTCCGCACTGCACCTTCTGTGGCGCCTCTATGGCGTCTCCACACTGCGCCTTCTGTGGCGCCTCCGCACTGCACCTTCTGTGGCGTCTCTGCACTGCGCCTTCTGTGGCGCCTCCACACTGCGCCTTCTGTGGCGCCTCCACACTGCGCCTTCTGTGGCGCCTCTGTGGCGTCTCCGCACTGCGCCTTCTGTGGCGCCTCCGCACTGCGCCTTCTGTGGCGCCTCTGTGGCATCTCCGCACTGCGCCTTCTGTGGCGCCTCTGTGGCGTCTCCGCACTACGCCTTCTGTGGCACCTCCGCACTGCGCCTTCTGTGGCACCTCTGTGGCGTCTCCGCACTGCGCCTTCTGTGGCGCCTCCGCACTGCGCCTTCTGTGGCGCCTCCACACTTCCGTAGCTGCAGCGCTCGAGAGATCACCCTTCATAGATTCGCTTTCAACGTCCCTTTCATAGATCAAACTTTTAAAACAATAACCCAATATTTCAGATCTTAAGATATTCGATTTGCAAGAATGAATTAGCCAAGTGATCTCCTTTGCTTTATATAGGCAAGCTTCTTCCTAAAATCATGGATCAATACCATAGATAACCAATACAAGGGGCCCAAAAACATGGGGCTCAATAATACCAAGGACTAACCACCATGGACCAAAGGTAAGTTCTCCAACATATACACACTTTTGACGAGGTACCATGGTCCAAAACCATAGGTTCAAATACCAAGGACTAACTACCATGGACCAAAGGTAAGTTCTCCAACATGAAAGTGCGTGAACTTTTTCTCTACATGAAATAAACTTTTCTCTACATGAAATAAACTTTTCTCTGCATAAAAGTGCGTGAACTTTTCTCTACATGAAATAAACTTTTCTCTGCATATAAGTGCGTGAACTTTTCTCTACATAGAATAAGCTTTTCTCTGCATATAAGTGCGTGAACTTTTCTGCACTATAATTTATCATCTGAGATGAGTGGGTTGCCATCAAGTACAACATATGTATCATAAAGCCATACCAGAATCGTAATGCCAACACCGGTTGCATGCTTACGCTTTGCCAATTCCTTGCATTTTTTTGGACGCTAGGATGTACTAGTGACATGTTTCTATTTTGCTAATTCTCTGTGTTTTTCTGGATGCTTTGGTGTGCTGGTGGCATTCTTACGTTTTGGGGATGGTGCTATCAACCCCCCATCTATCATTGCAATTAGCTCTTCCCAACTGCTCTGCTACTGGGTGAGGCTATGACTAACAATTAACCGAATTAACCCATGATGACTAACAATTGACTCTACAAGTTGTGCCTTTTTTAAGCTCCATGCAACGTCATGAAGTAACGAATTCAAAAGTGCAGGTAAATTTACAGAGCATTTCTGTTTTAGAACAGCTAAGAGTTTAAGATGTCGTGGTCTTACCACGTATTTTCTACCCTTGCAGGTGATGTAGCTTTGCACGGTCCTTGCCAATTCTGCCCAGGGCTCTCCTAGCGTTGCTGACAGAACTCCCTTTCCTTTAATTGACAAGCTCTGGCCTTCATCCTAGAAGATTTCTATAATCTTCTGTATTCTCTCCCTTTTTAACATCCATACAGGTTTGGTGGCTAGTAGTCTCGAGACTTCTGTGATTATGTCATCGGTGACTGTTATCTGTCTCCCCCTCACTGTGGAGTAATCCTCCTGCAAATTCTGCAAGAATTCAATTGCCACTGTCTCGTTAGACTCCTGCAAGCGGTTGAGATAAGTCAGCCACCCTGCTCTTGTCAGGATTTCCCGGGCAGCAACGGAGACTGTCAACACCTGCGGTTCCCTTTGGATTGCTCTTCCTCCCATGGTTTCACTATGAATTCTCAATGGAACAACAGTTGTTCATGCTGTTGAAACACAGAGAGGGTAATAGATGTAAGACTTGTTTGAAAAAAAAACAGAGTATACAACAGAAGTGGCTTATGAATAGTAATTCGTGTAACAAAAATAAAAATATCATGTTGTTAAGCCATGCCATACCCTAGTACACAACTTTCCCAAATAGTGAGCTGACACGTAATCCAGGGAATAATGAGGTTAACCTCCCCCCCGCAATGTGATAGGCTGTCCCAGCCGTCAAATAAAGGAGCAGAGTATAAAAATATGCCATGTTTATAAAAATAGCAAATTACCGAAATCGAGGCGTAGAGTTGGATCGCGTATTACGTAAGAGGCTGTTGTGATATGATGCGAGGCTGAGAGGAGAGGACATCTGTCGTACTTTCTAAATCTCCTGCGGTCATTGTCAATTACTCCACCATGATTGGTGATAATAGATTTGCATGCGCTATATAATTTGGGAAATGATATATGATTAATTACTAAGGTGTAAGAAACAGAAGGGTGTTAATAACTCACCTATTGGTGTAAATAATGTGACTTTGATACCATTAATAGTGCTCTGCTGCCGACAGGTGTCCATAACCTTGGCAGAGTTGTTTATTTCACCCATGGAACCATGATCAGCTGTGTATACTTTAGGGAATGTAATGTCAAAATGTAGGCCATCATGCTGGCTTGGTAACCTGTTGACCATAATGCCATTCACAAGGAAGGAGCGAAACGTGGGCAGGTCGGCTCGTGATGAGACCTCCTATTCCAAGGGTTTTTTATTTGATATACCTGTTGGACCATATCCCTGGTGTGGTGGCCATAGTGGGAATTCCACTTCGCTTTCATCCTCATGATCATGGTAGGCTGGCTCTTGATGAGACCCCCTATCCTGCATTTGACAACTTATAAGTCATGTTTACTTTTTTCTTTCTTTTTCACAAAGTACCTTCCCTTTTTTATACACAAGGGGTGGTTCAACACTCCTTAAGAGTAGGAATGGTGGAAGAAGTCTTAACATCTCAATAGGAAGATATAAACCCTTTGTTCTTATTCCTAAATAATAATCAAAGAGGATGAAAAAAAAGGGTCGTCATGAAGATGAACAATCATAGCAGAATTAGTAGAATAATGACAGCAGAAGATGATAAATAAGTGTGTCCTTCCTTTTGTCCTCTTACCAATGCAGAGCCTTATAAAGATAGCGATTTATGATTAGCTGATTTCAGTATGTTGAGGTTTTGTACCCATTGCATAAATGCATAGCTATATTCTAAAAGACTTGAAAGAACAGGAGCAATAAGCATCCTTAATTTAGATTGGCAAAAGGGACAAGCTGCTTCATAAGGAGAGGAAAAGCATGCAAGTGGTGTTTCTTTTGGAGAAAGGGCCAACAAGAGACCTCAAATAGCTGAAAATGCAAATGTCGTTCCTTTGAAAAAGGAACAGCAGAACATTCCAATGCCATTCCTTTGAAAAAGGAACAACAGAACATTCCAATGTCGTTCCTTTGAAAAAGGAATAGAAAAATAAAAAATATGCTGTTCTTTTGGAAAAGGAGCAGCAAACACACGGAAATGTCGTTCCTTTTGAAAAAGGAACAGCAAAATAAAAAATATGTTGTTCCTTTGGAAAAGGAACATCAAACACACGGAAATTCCGTTCCTTTTGAAAAAGGAATAGAAAAATCAAAAATATGTTGTTCCTTTGGAAAAGGAATAGCAAACACATGGAAATGTGGTTCGGTTTGAAAAAGGAACAGCAGAAATCAAAAATGTTGTTCCTTTGGAAAAAGGAACAGAAAACATGCAAAGATGCGGTTCCTTTGGAAAAGGAATAATGAAAATTGAACATGCTGTTACTTTGGAAAAGGAACAGCAAAACACATAGATATGTCGTTCCTTTGAAAAAGGAACAACAAAAATTGAAATGTTGTTCCTTTAGAAAAGGAATAGCAGAACAGGCAAATGTCATTCCTTTGGAAAAGGAACAACACAAAATCAAGAATGATGTTCCTTTGGAAAAGGAACAACAAAACACACAAAAATAAAGAAAAAGATCCTAATTACAACAAAATGACGACTGATCCATCAGAATTGGCTCTTTTTGAAAAAGGAACAACCGGAAAAATGTTGTTCTTTTGAAAAAAAGGACAGCAAAACATTAATTCAAAAATATGTAGAAAAAATGATTCAAAAGAAAAAAGAACTTATGTACAAATTGTAAAAAGAAATGAATTCCTTAATGAATTATAGGTGAGGAAGACTTCTCTTCCTCCCCCAGAATCTCCATATCAGAGTCTCAACGTAGCTGCTGGAAAAAGGACTCCCGAGTGAGTGGTTTGCGATAGAGGCGAACTCGGTGGCCATTTGCCTTGAAGGCATATCCAGAACCATCAATAGTGATTAGAGTAAGGGTCCCATTGTCATGTACCTTCTGGATTTCGTATGGTCCCAACCAACGAGTCTGGAGTTTCCCAGGGAAATCTTGAAACCTGGAGTCGTACAACAGAGCCCAGTCTCCCTCGTGGAAGACTTTGTTTTTAATGAGAGCATCATGCCATTTTGCTCATTGTTGTTGGATCAGGGCCATATTTTGAAGTGCAGAGAGCCCAATTTCATCCAACTCATTGATCTGCTGCAATCGATTAATCTATGCCTCGCTTAGATCTAAGCCAACTTCCTGTGCTGTCCGTAATGTTTGGATTTCGAATTCTATAGGGAAAATGGGTTGTTTTCCAAACACTAATTGATAAGGTGAGTAACCAGTGGTGCTTCTCCATGTTGTTCTGTAAGCCCAGAGTGCTTCAGGTAGTCTGGTAGCCCAATCACGTCTATGGGATGCAATGGTTTTTGTTAAAATTTCTTCTATTATTTTACTGCTGCTTTCTACCTGTCCATTCGCCTATGGGTGGTATGGAGTAGTGATTTTATGCTGGATGTGATAATTGTTTAGTGTTGCAGCTAATGTGTTCCCAGCAAACTGTGGTCCACCGTCTGTTATTATTTCTCTTGGAAGGCCATAACGTACAAATAGATGGAACAGGAAATGTATGATAGAATCCTCTGCAGCTCTAGGCAATGCTTCTACTTCAACCCACTTGGTGACATATTCTGTTGCCACCAAAATATATGTTTTCTGGTTTGATGATGGGTTGATAGGTCCAACAAAATCAAGAGCCCATCGCTCGAATGGTTCAATGACTAACTATGGTTTTAGAGGCATCTCATTAGATTGACCAGGACGTCCTGCTCGCTGGCAGCTATCACAGGCTTGGACAAATTTCTTTGCATCTTTGAAAATTGTGGGCCAGTAATACCCTATCTGCAACACCTTATGTCCAGTTCTGCGCTCAGTGAAATGTCCACCACATGGTCCATCATGACAGGGTTTTAAAATGTCAAAGATTTCATCTTCTTGAACGCATCTCCTGATATGCATGTCTGCCCCTGTGTGAAACAAATAGCCCCCGATCCACGAGAATCAAGCAATCTTCTGAACAATCTGCTTCCACTCATTAGGGGTTAGGTGTTTTGGTAATTTACCTACTGCGAGGTAATTGGCAACATCAACATACCAGGTTGTTTGAACAGCAACAGCAAACAGATGCTCATCCGGAAATTGATCTTCAACTGCTGCTGCATCGATTGGCTTTGGCATTCTTGAGAGAAAATCGGCTACAAGGTTTTCTTTGCCAGGTCGATCCTTGATTGTGATATCAAATTCCTGCAATAGAATCAGCCATCTAGTTATTCTGCCATTTGTGACGGGCTTATTTGATAAATATTTTATGGCAGAATGATCTGTATACAAGATAATGCAGCGTTGTAGGACTTTTTCTAAGGTGTCCAATGCTGGATCAAAATCATCTCCATATGGTGTAAAGTCATCCATGTATAGTTCAAGTCCATCATTTATTAAATCTACAAAAATACTAAGGACAACCCTTTGGAATGTGGGAGGAGCATTGCATAAACCAAAAGGTAGAACTCGATAGGCAAATTTTCCCCAAGGACAAGTAAAGGTAGTTTTGTCTTGGTCTTCAGGGGCAATTTGAATCTGATTGTATCCACTGAAGCCATCCAGGAAAGAAAATAATTTCTTTCCTGATAAAGTATCTAATACTTGGTCTATGAATGGGAGAGGGAAGTGGTCTTTTTGTGTTGCTTTATTTAGCTCCCTGTAATGCACACAGATTCTCCATTTCCCATTCTTTTTTCGTACCACCACAAGCGGAGAGACCCATTTACTATTAGAGATAGGATAAATGAAATTGACATCTAAAAGTTTTTGAAGTTCTACTTTTACCACATCTTTTAGATGAGGATTAAGTCTCCTTTGAGGTTGACGAACAGGTCTGGCATCCTTTTCTATATAAATGCGGTGTGTACATAATTGGGGGTCAATTCCTTTCATGTCAGGGTAATCCCATGCAAATGCTTCTTTATATTTTGTTAGCAACTGGATGAGCTTCATTTCTTGTTCAGGTGTGAGGTTGGCATTAATATTTAAGGTTTTTCCCGGTTCAATTTCCACAATTTTACTATTTGCAACAAAAGTAACAGGTATTGTTTGATCGTGTGTATGTTTCAGAGGATCTTCTTCTAATTTATTATCAAATGCTGCTTCTATCATGTGACACTATGTGCAGGATCTAGTTTGACTAATAAAATTATTAATGGCATCATCTTCTGTTTGGTCTTTAAAATCAAGTGCCTCTTGTATAGTTAATGGAGATCTAATGTTATCAGTAAGGTATGATACAGGGTGCTTATTAGTTTTGATTATTGTGACACTTGGCTGCACTGGAGGATATAGAACTAAATTCTTGATATTTGGTCCTTTGGTTATGGTCATATTTCCTCGCTGGCAGCCAATCTAAGCATCGGCAGTAGCAAGCCAAGGTCTACCTAAAATCAACGGGTGTCCATCAAGTCGGGTTTTGGGATTTATTATCAAGAAATCGGTTGGATATTCCCAGGAATCAACAGATACCATGACATCATGTAGAGTACCCTCTGGCCTAACCACAGATCGGTCAGCCAATTCTAGCAAGGTAGAGGTGGGTTCTACCGATGTAATGCCCAACTTTTAGCAAGTTGTGGTTGTTAAGATATTAATTGCAGCTCCTAGATCAACTAAGGCATTAGACAAGGTATGACCATAAATTTGAATAGTTACAATTGGATTTCCTGGGTCTTCATATTTAATGGGTGTTTCTGTCCTTGAGAGTAAGTCAGATAAAGTGCCGACTACTTGGACTCTTGGATTATTTGTTATATTCCTCCTTGGTTTATTTATGCACAATTCTTTGATAGTTTTTGCATATATGGGGATGTCTTGAATGGCTTGGAGGAATGGAATTTTTATGTACAGGTTTTGTAATTCTCCCAGAATGTCAAAGTTAGGATATTGTATAGGTTGAGGTATGACTAATCATTCTAGGAATGGAGGAGAGGATGTGGTTGCTTGATTATGAGTTTGTTGTTTATTCACATCCTCTTGTTGTGATAGATGTTCTCTGGGTAACTAATCTTCAATCTGAATTGTCTTATCTCCCTCGGTTTCAATAATACACCCAGATCTTAACTAAAGATCATTGCACTCCCTTAGATCAGCTCCTATTTCTGGTGTTTCTATAATTTGGAGAGATTGGACCAGTCTGTTATTTGGATTGGGGTTGGGTTGGGCTGGGAGTTGCGGTCTCAGATTAGACTGGGGATTCTGTTGTAAGGCTGGCAGTGTAGGTTGAGGGAGTGGAATAGTTCCTACTGGCTGATGCATCGGTCTCTGCCAGTTTGTCTGCCAGGCTGAACTTTGTGAAGTAGGGGGAGTCCATTGTGGAGAATATGGGTTACCTTGCCAATATGGTGGAGTATAAGGGAAATTCGGCCAACCAGATTGGCTTGCCTGATTCAGCCACGGGTTTGAAGAAGGAAATGACTGTGGTGACCAGTTTGGAAATGGAGGTTGGGATTGACTTTGCCACATATTATATTGTTGAGCATTATATTGTGGAGGCTGAAAAGAAGAAGTTGGGTCTGAAAACATACCAGATTGTCTCGGCTGCCACTGACGGCGCTGGTTGATCAAATACACTGATTCTGGCTCTTCTTCCGCTTCTTTATATACTGCCTTCAATCCAGGAAATGAGGGGGAGCTCTCCGTAAGGTGATCCTTTGTACAGATGGCGCATGTTTGGATTGTATCCAGTGGACACTCTTTGTGACTATGCTTTTTCCTGCATCGGGGGCAGAAGATCACTAAATTCTGTTCTGCCTCCATTTGCTTCTATTTAGCCTGCATAATATCAAGTTGTGTAGTTAGTGTCCCCAGAATATCAATTTTAAAATTTTCCAATAAATTTCCAATTTCTACCCGTGTTACTCCTTCTGTTGAAATTTTATTATCTCTTACAAACCGATCATGTTCTGCCGATTTTACTCGTGTTGCCTCTCGAGCTCCTGATACATAAATCAATAATGTCAGCAAAATTTTCTTTATAAATATCCCCTTGTCCCATGATGTTTAATGTTTCGATCCACTGTTCCTTCATGCCCCTTATCAATGCAGTTTTTAACACATTGTCAGGTAAAGGTAGTGATGCATAAGGAGATATTTGTAGATTTTACTAGAAACGTTCCACATACTCCTCTAATGTTTCATTCAGTCTAGCTGTCATCTAGAATATTTCATCCTTTAGTTCTCTAGACCTGCAGTAATCCTGATATTTTTTTAGGAAAGATTCTTTCATTTGATCCCAGTTATTTATAACCCCGCCACCTAATCCCATAAACCATCTTAAAGTAGCCCCTTTTAATGTAGAGGGAAATAGTTTCAGTTTCTGGGGGTCGGTGGTGTAATCATATCCCCTGCACAACACATCAAATTCAAATAAAAATGCATCTGGGTCTTCTGATGTGAGACCGTGAAATGTAGGGATATGTTGAAGAGCGATTGCTTTCATAGGCGCATTTGTTGCAGAATTCACTATAGGGTATTGTAATGTAGAGGTTTGAGTGTTTGGCTAATTTTGAGCCATAGGGTCGAATATATGCCAATAACCTTCTGGGATATCTAGGAGGGTATTCCTAGGTTGAGAGGGAATGTTTTTGACAGGAATAGTTTTAATAGCACTTCCTCTATCTGGGATAATGAGAATTCCTGATGTCTGAGGAGATTGGGTTCCTTCAAAAATGATTTTTGCAACACTCCCCTTGTCTGGGCTGTTTAATGGCTGATTTGTTCCAATAGGAGATCTTGTTTCCTCGGTTTCACTTGTTTCTCCTTCTCCTTCACAAAGATTGCTGAAATTCCCTTTTGCAATAGTTCTGGAGTAGAATTTTCAATTTCTTGAAAGTCCTGCTCTTCAGTTTGACTATACACCTCAGCAAAGGCTATAGATGGTGATCCTGTGGCCTGAAGGGAACTAGTAGGCTGTTTAGAAATGATTTTCCTGGGTCCTACTGATGGCTGAGATTCTGCTTTCTTGTAGATTTCGTCTATGAAGGTCGTTCGGCCAAGGGTCACCGGTCCCTTAGCTTTTTCTGGCTTGGGTGGAGGTTTGGTATTTCTTTCTGGTTTTTTCTGCTTAGTCATGCACTCAAATGAACTACTAAATTCTATTCAAACAAAGCAATAGCAAATCTGTTAGGAAAGCGGACAGAGGAGCGGGGCTTTTACATGCTCCGTACGTAGGTTCTTACCTTCTGTTTTGAAAATCCAACTCTTCCCTAGCAGGTTCGTACACTACTCTGAAAAAAAGGACAAATGGCTACACTCTTTCCCCAGCAACGACGCCAAAATGTAGAGATATAAAAAGGGTCTCTTTCACCTCTAATTACCTCACATTAATATGTCAATCCGGGAGCGTTTTTTTATTTCAAAGAGTGTCTCAATCTGAGGCTATCATTTGCCAGAGTAATGCTAGTAGTATAATGTTTAGAAATACAAGAGTAAATGGATGCTTATCTACAACTAAGCTACTCCAAAAGAGTAAATCACACACTCAGAAGACTAGGCAACTTATCAGTCAAGGGTTCGGTAGCGATAACCCATCCCTTTGGAAACTGATGGAAATGAAATTAGAGAACAGATCATAGATCTGGGAGCCAGACAGTAAATGCCAAGGCCCACTACAGCGTTAGATCATCTCCCACACCAAAATAAAAAATACTAGCAAATGGAATGGCAGATAAGAAAATGGAACGGCAAATAAGAAATCGAACAGCAAATCTGTAATGGAACAACAATTCTTAAATGGAATAGCAGCTATGAAATAGAATCAGCAACTAAGTCTCGCAAGCAGTAACAAACTTAATCTACCAAATCAAATGCATTAATCATAATCAAACAAAAATCTTTCACTCTTAAGGCAGATCGAACAGTACACACCAATGGAACAGCACTGATTACTGATAAGTTATGGAACAACGCTTGAAAACCATATATACGCACAGCACACTTAAAGAGTAATCTGATCCAAATATCAATCTTAGTTAGAGGGAATATGACTGCATTTCAAAATAGAACAACATCGTTCATCAATTCAACAATCATAAAGAACATAACTCCCAAGATAAATTCTGTAACGTGAATGAACAGATGCACAACACAAAAGCTCTATAATGGGATAGTAACAGTATTCTATTAAGACTAGTAATATTCAATCAACTCTGAAAGGAACAATAATATGATGCAGAGTCAATACAATAGTTTTGTCTGTAGAAATCTTAATGAATTAAACTTAACAGAGCATGTGATGTAAACTTATAAAGCATATCAGATTACCAAATAACGACGATAAGCAAACCACGCAGAAATCAAATCGTAATAATACAGGAGCAAGTGTCCTCCAGGGCCGGGCCCTTAGCCTCTAGGGGTACACCGCTTTAGGTCAATCCAGACTCAGAGATGAAGTAATCACCAAGTTTGTATTAATGCATGAAGTAAAGTTACAGTAAACCAATTCTTATCGAGACTCGATGATCAAAGTTGTGATCTTAACAGAAATTACATAAAAGCATAATCATGTCTAACTCTCCCCGAGCTAACAATGTTGTCCCTTTTATAAGGGTGACAACGAAGATGTCTAAGTATAAAAATAGATAAAGCAGCGATCCCTTAGGATCAAGGATCCCGAGGGATTTGCCGAACCGTTAATCCTTAATAATCTCTTTTCCCTCCTACGCCGAGCTGGTGTCTTCACCTCCTTTTCAGGGTTGATTTTCTTTGATCTGCTTAGCCTTGTTTGCATTTGGTCTCCCGTCAAAGGGACAGCGGTTACCTCGTCCTTGTCCTTTCCTTTGGAACAACAACTCCTCATTTTCACCTCTTCCTGCATGAGGAAATGACAATTTTCAGCGTTTTAGTCTTGCATATTAATCTCACATGTTTTGTTATAATTCTTTATCGTTTTCCAAGTTCATGATGCAAAAAGGTTTGCAAGTTCTACTGCAAACTTACTGAAATGATCATAAAAAACATACCTTTTTAGTACTCCACAGTACCATTCCATTACCATCTTTTTCTTCTAGAAACACCATCATTTGTCTAACTTTTTCCTCCATAGACCCCTTATATCCATCGAAATTGATTAATTAATAGCATTTTAGTTGTTAGTTTGCATTAAATTTAATTTATGAATTTTTATGTTAGAAATTAGGAATTTTCAATAAAAAAGATTACAGGAAGTCATAACATCCTGTAAATGGTTTATCATCTGACACGTGGCATGACAGGCAAACCAAAGCAATGGATAGGAATGAGACCTGGAATGTACATGCATGGTGAAAAATTGATTCTACAGCAAATCAAAAGCTCCTGGTTATGCAGTCCACGCTGGTCAAACCCCAGCCTTTAGGTTAAAAAGGCAGTAAAAGCCATGGTTTCCCAAACCAGTTTCGTTTTGTTTTTTTTGGAAATCGGTTTAGATTAGAAATGACCAAAAATCATTCCATTGTAAAAGCAGAAACATCTGCTTAATGAATGTACATTCAATTCAGATAGGGACAATCAGATAAAGACTGCGTATTATTTTGTTTTCAAGAATAGTTACAATTATTATCTCTGTGCATCGTTTGAGAATAGAACTCTTGTATGTGATTTCAATCTTCAACACTTAAATATAGTCACGGTTTTACTCCAGTAGTGTTTATGCGTTAATACCCTTGTTGCTTGAGTTTACTTCAGTGTACCATTGAAATGTGGATGGGCCCTGCATGGATTGGTATACTGTTAATTTCATTTCCTCAGCAGTTTTTTTGAATTTGAATAGAACGCATAGTGTTTAGTGTTATTTCCATGTTTATGACTTTGTCGATTTGATTAGAAATTCTCACAAATGGTATTTATGGTGATAGCTTGAAGATTTTATCGTTAGATCATTGAACCATATCTTGTAAGATATTTGATCCATCGTTATATTTTAAAGCATCTCCATAGACTCTGTTTTCATGCATTTAAACTTTAGTGTGCTTTTGATTTTTCATGAATGCTTAAGTGTTAACTAGACAGAGATTTTGTGCATAGCGTCCTTGTAAGAGGATTAAAATCTCAGTCTAGCAATACGCTGTATCCTTAGGACAGTTAGATAAGTTAGGTGATCTGAGTCTTAAGGTAAGAGGAAACATAACTTAACCTTCTATAAAGGAGTACTGTAGCCTATCACAATAAACACTGAGTTAGGAATCCTTTATGTCTATAGACTTTAGACACATGCCTCGAAGTTTACTTACCTTGGTTGATAATAAATCTAGTCTAATCTAGCACCCTAGATTGGCCGCTACAAAGGCCCATACAGTTTCTGGTCAAAATGCAAATGAAGAACTTCTTGCCTCAAAGGTTAATGCTGTGTCGACTGACAAAAGCAAAGAACCGCAGCAACCAGTGGGCAAGAAAAATGGGAAAAGTAAAAAGAAGAAATAGGATGATTCGTCTCCTGAAAAATATTCTACAAACCCTTCTAGGAAAAAGAAACCTCCTTCACTATGTCACATATGTGACGAAGACCCTTGGATGATTGATTGTCCACATAGAGCTGAGATTAAGAAGTTCTTTAAGACCTCAAAAACCTCAGCAGTCTTAATGAATCCGTTTCCAAACCCAAAAACCAATTTGGTTACTAGTGATAATGCTTCCACATCCCAAGTTCTTGTGTTGTCCATTTCAAAATAACAAAATGATGCTTTGATATCGACAAGGAATAAAGATTACAGGAATCCACAGCTGTCAAACAACAAGGCTGCAGATCAACCTAGTAGTTCGACAACAACCTTAACCAAAGTTGTGCCACCCATCTTTCTTGAGCTAATGATAAAGCCGCCAAAGGGAGTAGTACAAAAATCGACATTTAATCCTCATGCCTGAGAAACACAAAATTATAATATAGTAGAGGATCTAGCCCAATCACCGTCCACTATGTCAACACTTGAAGTACTGCAAAATTTCCCCTCCCAAAAGCAGGCTCTATTATCAGCAATAGGTGGGATTGACCCAGTGGATTCCAATATGGTGGCCTTTAACCATAAAGGATTTGAACCTCAGTTACTAGCTCAACTTGCTTTCCTCATCCAAGTTAAGGCCCTCAAAAAAACTATACATTGAACAATTATTGATGAGGGGGCATCGACCTGCATTATGTTAATGAGTTCTGGAAAACTTTAGGATCACCACCCTTGTCAAGATCATCAACGACATTAAAAACATTCGATGGATGAACATACACCTCATACTGGATTTTAAGTAACGTACAAGTTGAACTGGGGGGAAAAACAGTAGAAATTGACGTCGAAGTCATCGATGGAAACCTCGATTATAATATATTACTCAGAAGGCCCTGGATTTATGCCATGGCTGCTATTGTACCAAATTACTTTAGGAAGATTGCATTTCCTTTCCAAGGAGGAATTACAATTGTTGATCAACAAACCTTTCTCCCCAACAGTTCACAAGTTACAGGAAGCATTCCAATGAATCATGGAAGCTCTCATTCGCTTCAAAATGTCGGAGTAGGCCTACTGAAAGACCCTACCTTGATGGGTACCTTTTCCCTACTGCCTCTGAGTAATCTGGTGGAAGTGGCAACAGTAGGAGCCTGCAATATGATATCTTCCATTCATAAGATTTTTGAACATTTTGTTAACATGGATCATCAACAGGTTTTGCCTCCAAGCCCAATAGAGATTTTGTAGCAATCAATTTTCTCAGCTTGGGCGGCAAACCCAAATCAATGCTCATCGAGTGTTTGGGTGGATAGGTCAAATGAATATGGCACCTCTTCAGATCCTTGGTCACATGTAGACTCTACAGATGAGGGAATTATTCAGTCAATGATGATAGGAGAGGCACCATGGGAAGATTACCAACATCATTCCCATCTTCCAGATTACAACGAAGATTATTCCAACGACCTTGATCATCCTTCAGTTTTTGATTTTCTATCAAATATTGTAAATACGGTGGACTCCAAGCGAAACCTATCTAATATTGAAGAAACTATCGTCATAAATATCTCGATCAAACCTAATGTTGTAGAGAATATTCATGTTGGAAAATCTTGTTCTTATTTAGAACTGGAAATATATTGTGCTCTCTTTCGCAAATTCAGAGATGTCTTTGCATGGTCATAAGAAGAAATGCCAAGCATCGACTTGAGCATAGTTGAACACGAAATAAAAATGTATCCAGATGTCAAACCGGTATGACAATGGCTTCGGCAGGTGCACCCAAAGAAAGCTGCTGCCATCAAGGTAGAAGTTGAAAAACTTTTACATGTTGGTTTCATTTACCCCATTCCTCTAACTGATTGGGTATCAAATATTTCTCCTGTGATGAAAAAGCAAGGAATTATTAGAGTGTGTGTTGATTAAAGGGATGTAAATCAATCCTTTCCAAAGGACAACTACACTACACCCTTCATCATCGAGATAATTGATGAATGCGATGGATGCGAAATCTTTTCATTTATGGATGGATTTTCTGAAATAAATATTCGTCGACAGGACCAGTTGAAGACTACATTTATATGTCTGTGGGGCACATTTGCCTACTGCAAATTACCTTTTAGTTTAAAGAACGCAGGGGCAACCTTTCATAGGGAGATGAATTATGCCTTCCATGACATCAAGAACATCGTTCAACCATATCTTGATGATCTTCTGGCTCATTCACAAAAGTGGACTAATCATCCGCGACATTTGAGAGCTATATTTCTACGTTGCCAACACTACAAGATATGACTCAATCCACACAAGTGTGTGTTTTGTGACGGTTCTGGTCATTTACTTGGCTTCGTGGTTTCTAAGGACAGAAGTTGACTCGACCCATGTAAGGTTTAGGCAATCATCGATATGACTCCACCTTCATATTTGCTTCAGATTCAAAAACTCCAAGGGAAAGTAAACTTTCTGAGGAGGTTCATTCCAAATTACGTCGAACTTGCCAAAGGTTATATGCGTCTTTTGAAAAAATAAGTACCCTTCAACTGGGATCAGGTTGCGCAAGTTTCCTTTGATGCTCTAAAGGAATCCATAATAAAAGCATCATTAATGTAGGCTCCTGATTATCAAAAAAACTTTAACCTGTATCTAGCTACAACAGATACAACCATCGCAATGGTTTTAGTTCAAGAAGAAAATGGAATCAAACATCTTATCTATTATTTAAGCCAAAAATTAAATGATATAGAAAGGAAATACTCCTATGTTGAAAAGTTGGCCCTCGCAACTATTCAAGCAATACAAAGATTTCGACACTATATCCTCTTCTGCAAAACTACCATTTTATCATATTGCAACCCAATGACTTACATTCTGTTGCATCAGTTACTTTGGGGCAAATATTCAAAATGGATAGCTATTTTGCAAGAGTTTGATTTGGACTTTGTGAAGTCCAAATCAAAGAAATCTCTAGTTTTTGTGGAGTTATTATGTGATTTCCCATCGTCGTCCAACGATTCAACATCCAAAGCGACAATCGTGGATAAATCTTTGTTTCTGATATCATCAAGCAATCCATGGTATGGAGATATAATCATATATATCCAAACCCAAACATACAAGCCTAATACCTCTCGCTCTGAACAAATACGTACTCAATACCAAGCAAAAGACTACATGATCGTCAGTGATACGCTTTACCGTCATGGTATCGATACAGTTCTGGAAAGGTGCCTTACCCATGAGGAGGTTGAAAAAGTCCTGAATGATTTCCATTCAAGCACGTGTGGGGGGCATCAATATGGTTATGCCATGGCACAAAAGATTTTACAAGCAGGCTACTTTTGGCCAAAAATGTTCAAAGATGGCATAATCATAGTCAAAAGTTGCCATGCTTGTCAAATCTTCGACTGCAAAACCAGAATACCACCCGCACCTTTGCAACCAGTAGTCACTATTGGGCCATTCGCCAAATGGGGCATAGATTTCATGACATGTAACCCCACCTCAGCTGGGGGGCATGGGTATATCATAGTCGCAGTTGACTATTTTACGAAATGGGTCGAGGCGATGCCTACAACAACAGTGGCGAAACGGCTGCTCTTTTATTTCTTAATAATTTACTCTCTAGGTTCAGTGTTCCACAGGCTATAGTCACAGATCATGGATCACATTTTCGCAATCACATGATGGTCAAATTGGCTGCCAAACTAGGATTATCCCATGACAGTTCTACTCCATATTATATGCAAGGTAACAGACAAGTTGAGGCCATCAACAAAGTCCTAAAGTGCATGCTGCAAAGGATGATCGGAGTCCACAAACAGAGTTGGCACCTAATCCTGTACTTAGCCTTGTGGGTGTATAGAACCTCGGTAAGAAATGTGACCAAGTGTACACCCTTTCAGCTGGTGTATGGCTTGGAAGCCATCTTACCAATTCAATGTGAGATTTCATCTCTCAAGCTCACAATCGACCTTCTCCCTGGAGCTTCAGAGGAAGAGTCTCGTTTCATGGAACTAATCCAATTGGATGAAACCCGTCATGATGCCACCTTGGCTAACGAAGCCCATAAGAAATGAGTTAAGGCGCAGTTTGACAAAAATGTCAAACCCCGTGTCTTCTCAGAAGGTGACCTGGTCTTCCTTTACGATCAGGAATCTGATAAATTGGGAGCAGGTAAGTTCCAATATTTGTGGATGGGTCCCTACATTTTCAAATGAGTGTTAGTAAAAGGAGCCTACGAGCTAGTAGATTACGATGGAATTGCACTGGCGCAACGCCAAAATGGGTTGTACCTTAAGCGTTACTATGCTTGACTAGGTATAGTAACCTCTTTATATGCTTTTGTTACATTTTTGTTTTCGTCAAGAGTGATCTTTTTGGTTAGGTAATTTGTTCTTCCATTTGTTGCAGATGTCGAACCTATTAGAATCATTCATTGGATATGCCGATGGAACTAGTCGTAGTGCGCAAAACCTATCTTCTATGGCCTGGGCCATTTTTTATCCAAGCGGCGAGTTAGTGAGTTTCAAAGGAGTATGTATTGGTCGATCAATGAACAACATCGCTGAGTATAGCGCGTTGATTGAAATTCTCTCTAATGCTATCGCACATGGCATACACCAAATTTTTGTCATGCTAGACTCACAACTTGTCATCCTATAGCTTACTGGCATATATTCTGTTCGGAATCCAGCTATCTATCATATGTTCCTAAGGGTCAGGATTTTGGAAAGGCAGTTTGATTCTATTCAATATCAACACATTTCCAGAAGCTTAAACACATTAACTGATTCATTAGCAAATTATGTGTTAGATAGACATTTGCAGCATTTATAAAAGAAAGCATTTCAATCAACATTTGCATCAGGATCATATAACTTAACCAAAATAAAGCTCCGAAAATAAAAAATATATATAACTGTTTATAGTTTATCAAAGATGTTCTATGTCCAAGACAAAATCAGTCACATGACCCAAAAAGTCAAAAAATGCAGAGAAGCACACTAGACTAATGATTCTGGTGATAAAAAGTCACCACCTGTGCGATCACACGTAAGAGCCTAGTCCATCGACTCGGCACACCAATAGTATGGCGCTATAATCTCAGAGGTAACTCGTCGGTCCTTACATCCTGAATACCAAGGGTGAGACCCTCGATATGATCCTGCAATACTGCAAGGGTCTCGGCTTTGTCTAGATCATAGAGGACAGCCCTCCCTACAGCCTCTCCTGCTGGAATGGTAACTGCTACCCTCGAGTGCACTGTTGGTTGCACGGGTCCAAGATCTGCATGAATATATGAGTTTTATTAGTCTTGATAGCATTAAAATACATAAGAACATTATAAAAACAATAAACATGGATATGGCCAGAACATTTACCTATAACACCCCACTGCTTGCCGGCCGGCAGCACCAAATCTGGGTCACCCCAGAAATCCATCCCAGCATATGGATACTCAGCAAAGACCATCTCCTGATGGTCAAACCACTCAAAGAAGGCATCAAAGAATGAAATCTACGACTGAACACCATGTCTAGACATAATATCAACCCATCTCTGCATCTGTGGTTCCGTCGGTACTAGCGGTCCAAGTGAAATGTACTATGGCTGCATTAGTGGGATCTTCTCCAAGGCGAAGGCGGTGAGAATAGAACCATAACCGAAGTTCTTAGACCTCCCATTCTTCACCTTGGAGATCTGTTCTTTTATAACCGGAAGTACTGCATCACACCAGTTGAATACCTTTGTTTCAAGGCATTCCAGAGCATACTGCATATAGGACCTGTTGGTCAAATGAAGAGCCACACTACCAACCAATCTAGCAAAGGTGAATAAGATAGTCCTCAAGGAATGGTTAGTGACATCTCGAATACTGATCTTGCTATCCTTGCTCAGCTGAGATCCATCTCTACAGAATCAACGAATATAATCCCTCATGGATTCACCTCCACAGGCAGATCCTGATAGTGAGATAGGGGCACCACGCCTCGATAAACCAGTCAAGAAGTAGATATCCTTAACTGTCGAAGGGATAGATTTACCTCAAACCTAGAACACTTGGTTGGTAGGATCCCTTGCATTGAGAAAATATTGCAACAAATTGATTTGTCGCCTCATGTTGGACATGCAGAAGAATTTGAGCAACCACAGCTCCGCAAAGCAGTCACTGTACCTGGATCATGTAAAGCAGCCATGTTCTCTTCTTCATGCTCACGTTCACGCCATGTAATGACCATCTTGATCCAATGAATATCTGAAAAAAAAAAAAAAAAAAAAAAAAAAAAAAGAGAAGAATTAGGATCCTGATTCAGGCAAAAACAGGAAAAAATTTCCATGAAAAACAGTGCATAAACTTTCCCTTCTGCGCCCATCGCACCCCAGCTGTGTACTGGGTTAGATGCATCTTGACTGATCAATGGCCAGCTCAGTATGCATCGCACCTTTCGATATACATTGGGTTCGATGGGGAGAGAATGAATTGTTCAAACCCCAGAGGCCCAGAAGAACAGGAAAGCATGCTCAAAATCAGAAAAGGAAAGAATGCAATTGAAGAGCTCAGGGTTAGCTCCTACCTGGTCCAGAAAGCGCCAAAAATAGTCCATAGAATCTCCTAGAATCATCTAGTGAAAATCAAAGGGGGAAACTCCTCTAAAGCTCCAAAAATCCCAAATTCGAATGAAATGGTAAAAATGAGAGGTAAAAACTATTTTTATGTTACTATTCACATTGTTCAAGTAAAATATGGTTGTTTAACTCATTTTTCAAACATGTATTCACATTTCTAATCAATTTGATGGAGTAATTGAACAGGAAGCATGACTGTCAAAAGAACATAGTGTTAATGGTGAAATCAACGTCTCTGACTATTATCATGAGCAGTTTTATGCAAAGTTCAGGCTCGTTAAAAAATAAACCTTGTCGTGAGCAGTTTTATGCAAAGTTCAAGCTCATTAAAAAATAAACCTAGAAATGAGCAAATGTTTCCATAGAGTTCAAGCTCATTAAAAAATGAACCCCACCTCTGGTAAATAACCATTTTGATCGTATGACTATCAGCTTTTGAACCTTGATCGTATTCTTACCATCACCTCCACCCTTTTTTAGCCGATGATACGCCTCCATTTGATTGTTTACCCTTTTGAGTAACATCTGTGACGAGTGATTCTATTAGCCACCCTCTTTCCATTGTCATTATTGGAATGTTCCAAACTTTAGCTGGAACCAGTTGCTATCCAAAAAAATCATTCGTTCCTCAAAAAACAAGTCTCCTTTAAGCTCTTCTCATCTAACTAGTAAAATATGAAAAGATTGTCAAGCAATTGGCCTCTCTAGCTCATTAAAGTGACTGGAAGTGCCATCCCTCCTCTAGATTTTCATATTTTTGGACCTGAGGGATTATTACACAAAAATATCAAGCGCTTGTCTTGTTCGGCTCATTAAAACTATCGAAAAGTCATCCCTTTCATATTATTTTTTACTTTTTCGGACTTAAGGGATTACATTACGAAAAAAGACCACTGGATTTGCCTTTCTGTCCCTTTCTAGACTCTCTAAAATTGAAAAGGACTGAGTTATCTTTGTCGTTAAACTCGTTAAAACAATAGCGACAAAATTGTCCATGCAGACAGGAGCGAGTTTCATTATCGCTAGGCTCATTAAAACATAGCGACAGGTTTGCCTGAAGGGAAAATTATAAAACAAGCATATGTTATCCACCTCAAGCTTGACAAAAATAAAGAGGTACTGGTCAGCAATGACTGGGGAAAAAGGGGAGGAAAACTTGAATAGCTTCATTGGTAGCAGGTCGCTCTTGAACATGACACTTTCACTCTGTCACCATGATTGAGTTAGGTTGGGTTATTCCGTTTGCCAGTCATATTACCATTGGTCCACCGTACCATCCACCCTAGGGTTAACGTGACCAATCCATCTCAGTGTCGCTGATATGTTCAAGAGAAGTCACTCAGAGAATTCACCAACCTAGCTAACGTCTCATCCGCTGTAATACCTTCACTCTCCATTTTTCGTGACCGCCACCCTGAACCTTGTATCATCAAATCGTTTTCACCTCCACAAAATCATTTGCTCCATTCCGTGTTGTATATGTGGGATTCATTAATTCCCTCCTACGACGGTTCACTTCTTGTCAACATCAGCTCATTATCCAAGAAGTTAACTTACAGGCACCCCTTTCAGTACTTTAAAGCTTGCATGCCTCAATGGAAAGTTTCTCACTTCCGGCGACAGGTTTACATCAATGGAATTTGACCAAAAGATTTTATGTGGTGTTAGACATCAACTCATGTATTCACATAGCATGAATTGTACTGCAGTACCTTGAGGGTCATCAACATTATCGGTCATTCCTCTCGCGCCTGTTAATAGCTTACATCATTGGCTGGTAATCAGGCGATGTCTTTCCATGTTTGACATCATAACATCTTCTCACATGGATTGATTTGTACTTCCGGCGAAGATTGAACGAGTTTGAAGACCTCAGATCTAGTTTCATCCATCCAGGCTGTGATATATTCAGGAAAATAATGACACCAAATGTACATCATTGCTGCATAGATAATCATCCAAACTAAAGGATGATGGCTCTACTAGAATCATCAGTCTTCCACATAGACGATTGTCTGTCTTATATACATGAATATGAATTTATAAAGCTGAGCATGGGAATGCCCGCCTAAGCTAGATCATGAAAATATTGTGAAGATAATGTATTGTATTGTATCTTATTACAGGTCACCTTCCAGTTTGAAAAACCTCAAATCCTCATTATAAAGCATTTCACCCGACATCAAAAGGATTTATGACCTCATGCTTTAGGGGGAAACTGTTATAGACATATTTGGGCACTATAACCCCAATCACATATGTCGATAAACCAAGGGCTTATAAACCCCTAAAAGTGTTGTTTCATACCCTAAAGGAACAAGGTCAGCTAATTACATCATCTCCCAGAAGTTCTCCATGAAAAACTACTCAAAACTAGTCAAAAAAGGACCATATAGACTGCTCCATGCATACGGTGTGATGCATCTCACCTATTACACACAGGGGGTGCTATGCACACTGGAAATCCCTTCTATATGGTGTGATGAGCGAGAGCAGACAAATGGCAGAAGCAGTGTGCTAGGTGGAAACCTAGAGAATCTCCTAGAAACTGCTAATATGACACTCGCCTCTCTGAATACGCCCAGGGATGAGTAAGAGATATGAAATCTCCAAGTGGAACCAAGAACTATCAGTAAAATGACACTAATCAAAATCCCAGAAGCTGACTCACTCTCCTGTAAACATCTATATATGGATCCCTCATCCAAGAGATCCAAAAGGCTGGAATTTTGTAATTTGCAAGGAAGTGTTGTTGGTTTCTCTTTGAAGACATTGTTGGGTGATCTTGCTTTCTATGAGGTGAAGAGCGCTTTCATGCTGGAAGGATGATGTTGGATTAGATAACCTGGTTGTAATCCTCTCTTCTACTACTTCTATCAATAAAGTTATTTGAGTTTTCCTCCATATACTTGTGTATCTTTGAATCTTGTTTGTGTATGCATTTATATGGTTAATGTACATCTGATCCTACATTATTTATGGTTATAGATCTCTATGCTTTGATGGTATTTTGCTACCTTGGCTCTACAGGTGTTCTTTGAAGTGAGACAAGTGAGGAAGGAGTGGTGAAAGCTCTATCAAAGGAGAGAGGAAACAAGCAAGGAGACTAGCAAAAGACCAAGGTTGGTGCTCTCCGCTTCTCTCTCATCTATCTCTCATAGAGGAAAACACAAGTAACTTTAATCTGCTTGTTTCTAAGATAGCTACTCATCTTAGTGGGACTAGTAGCTATGAATAGACACTAGTTTTCCTGATAAAAGATATCAGAGAAGTGTGTGCTTCCATAATTATCTTTACTCTTTCAGTTTGTGGAATGCAGAGTTTCCCACAATGGTATAAGAGTCGGTCCTTTATATGATAGTCCAATTCTTCTACTCTTTTTCCTTGAATCAAAGTTGCATATACATCTTTAAAGTCCATATCCTGAGCATATTGTTCAATGTAGCTTTCATGTAGCATAGAATTATGCTTAAGTATGGTAGATGCATTTATAATGGGTCTAGATAACATGTCTGCAACCTTGTTATGTATGCCATTTTTATATCTGATGAATAAATGAAATTGTTGTAGAAAACCCATCCATCTGTAATGTATTAATTGCTGCAACTTAGTTTGGGAGTGTAGATAATGAAGTGGCTGATGATCAGTATGTATTACTGTCTCTTTTCCCAATAAGTAATGTTTCCAATTTTTCACACTCTGAACTAATGCATACAATTCTTTATCATATGTAGGATAGTTAACTACTACAGGATTAAAAGTCTCAGAATGATAACATATGGGTTTACCATGCTGTGTCAACACTACTCCCATGGCATAGTCACTGGCAGCAATTTGGATCTCAAATGGTCTTTGTAAAATAGGTGGTGCTAGTACAGGTGCTGTACTAATTTTCTCTTTCAAGGTGTCGAAGGCTTTCTGATGTTTGCCTCCCCACTGAAACACCTTATTCAATCCTGTTAAAGCATCTAAGGGAGCTGCAATCGAGGAGAAGTTAGAAATGAACGTCCTCCAATATTATGCTGCTCCTAAGAAGCTTCTCACTTCTGTAGCGGACCTGGGTTTAGGAGAGTTCACAATGACTGCCACTTTAGAGGGATATGTTTTCAATTCACGTCCCCCTACTATATGACCAAAGTAGTTTAGAGATGTTTTGCCAAATTCACATTTTGAGAGTTTAACATAAAGTTTTTCTCTTTTCAAAACGTGCAATGTCTACTTAACATGCTTTAAATTTTCTTTCCACATTTTACTAAAAATCAGAATGTCATCCAGATATACAATAACAAAATCATCAAGAATAGGTCTGAGTACATCATTCATTAATCTCATGAAAGTAGCAGGAGCATTGTTCAAGCCAAAAGGCATAACTAACCATTCATACAATCCCTGCTTCATTTTGAAATCAGTCTTCCACGCATCTTGCTCTGCAACTCTGACTTGATGGTATCCACTATGCAAATCTGGCTTGGTGAAATAAACAACTTCCTTCAATTGATCTAAAAGATCATCTGTGCAAGGAAGGGGATAATTATTCTTGATTGTTATCTTATTCAGTGCTTGGTAATCTATGCACATTCTCCAAGAGCCATCTTTCTTTCTCACCAAAATGATTGGTGACCCACATGGTGATGTGTTAGGCCTGATGAAGCCCTTCTCGAGCAACTCCTGCACCTGCTTCTTGATTTCAACATTCTCTAAAGCAGACAACCTGTACATTCCAATGTTAGGCAATGGAACATCTTGATACAAAATAATATCATGTACTATTCCCTTTTTGGGTGGCAGACCTTTAGGTTCTTGAAACAAGACATCATACTCTAAAACAACATGTTCTATATCAGCTTGTTGTTCAACATTAGTGCCCTCAATTACATTGGTTTTATCAAGTTTCGTTTCCTTTACAACCATCAATAATAATTGTTTGCATGAGTTAATCATTATTTTCATCTGTCCTCAGTTTATGAGACTGTAATTATTCTTGAGCTTATGAGCTCTTACAAAGTATTCAATTTCATCTTTGACAAGTAGATACTTGTTCTTAGCTTTATAGAAAATAGCCTTTCTATCATACAAGTAAGGACTTCCTAAAACAATTCCACATATATCCAAAGGAATTATGTCCAACTCAACCTCATCTACAAATGCTGACCCAAAAGAAAACTTGAGTTTGCACTGTCTAGTCACTTGTAGTTGTGCTTTATCATTCAACCATCCTAATGGGTATGGTTTCTTGTGAGGTGTAGTTGCTAATCCCAATTTATTTACAATTTCTTCAGAAATTAAATTTACTTCTGAGCCACTATCAAACAAAGTATCAATCTTTTGATTAAAAATAACTCTAATATGGAAAAGCTCATGTCTTTTTCTCTCATTTTCTTCATCAGTAACAGATTGAGTAGAATTACTAGTAGATGCTTCAAAATTCTTACCTTTTATACCTGTGGCTACTATGGTTGTTTCATCTCCCGAGTCCAACCCCAAATCTTTCTAAATAACTGCAGCTGTCTTCTTCTTCTTGCCCTCGGACTTCTTAGGTCTCAGCTCTAGATGTAGAATCCAACAATGCTCATCATCATGCCCCTCCTTTTTACAGTGAGTGCATGAAGCTTAATTATCTTTCTGTGCAGTGTTAGCCTTCCTTGCCTTCCACTTCTGTTTTCTTTTCTCCTTTCTCCTTCTTACAGTGGGTTGGGATGGTCCCCCAACTTCTAGATTTCCATTCTTTCCTCTAGCTTCTAGATGAGTAGCTTGTACAGGTACCTCATCTATAATAGTGGGATTAAACATGAGGATGGTATGCCTCATGTAGTTGTGTAGACAACCAATGTACTTCAAAAGAGTCTCTGGTGAGTCTAATTGATACCTAATATCAATGCTCTCTTTCTAAACTCTTGAGTATACCCTTGCACACTTTGCCCTTTCAGCTGCCGAAGAGTTTTCCAGCTCATCATGGCTTGTTACATGTAGGCCAATGGATAGAACTGATTTTTGATTGCAGAAACAAAGTCACTCCAGACAGAGATGGTCTTACCATGTCTTTTCATATCAGCTTGGGTTCTGCCTTCCCACCAAACCAAGGTAGTGCCTCTTAGGCATAGGCTTGCCAGCTGAATCTTACTCTTGTCTGAGTTTATGTTCTATACCCTACAATACACATCAATCTGTCTACTCCAATTGTCCAACTTTTCAGCATTCAGTTCTCCATCATATATAGGCCAATCAAATTTAACATCTAACTTAATCAAAGATGCTTTATTATTATGCATAGGGCTATTAGGAGGTGTGAGAAAGCTTTCCTCTTCCCCTTTTCTTTGGAGTTGTCATGGAAGTGAGACTCATCTTCTTCTTTATCTTGTTTAGAGCCTGATGCATCTTCCACCTTTTGCTTTCTAAAGTCTCTGTACATTTCTGTCCATACCTATTTAGGTGTGTACCTTAGCTCTTTATTGCTCATCAAGCTTGATGCAGACATTCTTATCTTGCACTTTATATGAGAATTTCAGTGCTATATTTTCATTGATTGAATGGGGCATAGTCATGGATCATGCCATATTTTTAAACCATTTATGCAAGGTTGGGCTTGCTGTGTCAACTGGTACTCTGAGCCCAGCAATAGTCCTTACTCTAACCAGCTTCCCAAACAACCTATCCTTCCAGATTGGCACAAGGACTTGACATTTCATTTCTTTTTAGATAAGTCCTTCTAGTTTTAGGCACAAGGACTAGAGCACAATTAGATTTTCCACAGGGTATGAGACAGTAAGATTAGCCCATGAAAGGAGGTTTACTTGTGAGTAACAGGTATTGGACCATTTAGTGTGGTGGATGGGACCAATGGAGAATGACTGTAAACCTTACAAGCAAGTATAGGCTAGGTCTGAGTGGGATTTATTTAAATGCAGTGTTCCTCCATGCCAGTCCAGTTGTAGTTACACATTTTTTTGTTTTATAAAGATGCCCCTACATGCTCCAGATATCCAAGTTATCAACAGATCTCACATAGCTACCAACAAATGCCAATGAGGGGTTCTGGTTTGCATTCCACTGCTGATTCTCAACTGCTCATGGGCTGATAGAGAGTTTGTTTTATTTGCAAGGTAATGATGGATTTAGAAACAACAGAATCATCAGCAGGTTAATGAGGAAGGGAAAGGCTGAATGTGGCGAATGATGGCAATCTAAAAAGGTAAAAAGAAAACTAGAGTACCAAAATCAGTTAGCTAAAAAGGACTATAATTTAAAATAGAAAGTAAAACTTTGCAGAGAAACAAGAAAGGAAAAGACAGAAAAGTAACTAGAGTTACAGCAAAAATGAAATGCATTCTAACCTACTTAGGAGGTAACCACCATGTGGTGGCTACTGGAATTATCTCTTGAGATGCTGGCCATTAACTGGGAGTTTTTCAGTTTCTCCCTGTAAGGTTTTCAATATGTAAGTTCCATGACCAATTTTTTTTACAACTTGGAATGGGCTTAGCCATGAGTGTTGTAATCTTGTGTGCTTACCTGTTGGCTCACTTATGATAGATGAAAAGTAAATAAATTTCTCAATGAAGGATATCACCTCGTCTTCACTTCCGTTTATAAGTTTGTCATGCTCCTTTTTGTTAATGGCTGTCTTTTTGAGTGTTCTTTTGCAATGCAGGAACTCAAGGATTTGATTATCACCTTCAAACACCTACAAATTTGAGATGTTATCAGTTACGGATGATTTGAAAATCAATTCAACATAAAATTTATTCTTGTTTAATCTAAGATTAGGAAAAAATTTCACATCCATAACAGCCATCAGATCGGCATCGTGGTATACTTTCGAGGTATGTATGTGACCTTGAAAGAATCAAAATTGTCAATTAAACTCCATACCTCATTTTGGTACCTCACCAGGTGTGGCAGACTGCAGTGTATCCTTTTCTTTACCTAGCGTACAATTATCAGGGAATCACCAACTATACGATTTTTCACTTTCACATCAATAGCCCCTTTCAAGCCCCGTTGCAATCCTTCATATTCTATCATGTTGTTGGTGTATGCGACCTCCAACCGGTCGACCATTAGATGTTGGTTCTCTTATGGGTTGATGAGAATATTTCCAGCGTCTGCACCTTCAAGGAAGTTAGAGCTATCAAAATAGAGTGCCCAAAATGTATAATATAATGCTACATAAATTGAATTATTATCTACGAAATTAATCCTATCATCTACTATAATACAGGATAGCTCATCAGTTGGATTATGGGGGTGATTGATTCTTTCTTCCAACTGTGTGTTTGTCAAAATCTCCTCAACTGTTTTTGTAGGGCATTCTCCAAAACAAGTTTCTGTGGCATAAACATCGAAACTATAATTCCCAAGGATAGATTTAGAGAACATTACAGGTTCATTGGGGCTGTTTAGTTTCGTTACCACATATTTCATATATCTTTCCCAATCCACTCTCAGCATATCACCTTTTCCCCTCTGAGGCAACAAAATATGGGACCAATCAGTTGAGAAATATCCATTTAGATTTGATGACCAGTCCCTACTAAGCAGCATTCCATAAGCCTCGGGTATATCCACTACCACTATATCAATGACTTGAGTGTATTGAGGTTTGGCAGCCATCCGAATCAACACATCTTTCAGCTCCCCAATAACTCTCAAATTCATTCTGTCCAACTGCATAATTCAAGCTTCAGTTTTATCGAGTATTTCCTGAAGTCTCTTAGCAGAAATGTAAGGCATAACAGTTGATGAGGTGCTAGAGTCTACCAAGCAATTGTGCACATTCATGTTGAAGATTTCAAATGTGACAAGGAAGGGTGGAATCATAGATTTTGATTTCCTCCCTATCATGGTTGCACTGACATCTTGGTTCTTTCGAGTCATTTTAGACAGAGTGGCTTCCATAGCTGATGGTATTTGGGTTGCGCTGGAGGTATTAACAGGTTTGGACATTGGTTTCTCAGTTTGGCCGCTGGAGGTGGTGGTGATTTGGTAGTTCCGCTCATTCATAGCTTTTAGCAGCAAATCGTTTTTCTGTGTTAAGTTTAACAAGTCAAAATATGTGATATTGGCCCTAGACTTCTTGAGATCATCCACAATATTGTAATCAATGTTATAAACAAGATATGGTAGAATAAACATACCTATTTTTCCATTCTTAGATGGGAGTTTACCATCTTGAGTAGCCTTCATTGCAGTGGGGGATGCATTTTATTTCTCTGGGTGACTTGTAGCAGGGGCATTCTTGGATTGACCACCAGGTCTACTCTTCTCGACAGGAACTCTGGGAGCGGATTCTTTCACAAGGCGAACATATTGCTTTTTTCAATCTAAGGGCTTTGTCACATCTAGGAGCGGCCCTTCACTTTGCGTGTGGATTTCATTAGCGTTGATTTCTGCAGTGTTATCCCCTTCGTCGTCATTCTCATTACTATGGAAATCCCACAGCACATTAATTTTGGGATCCTCATCCGAGGGTTCTTCTACCTGGTATCCTTCCTCGTCTTCTTTTTCTGGTTCGAGCTCTAGTATAGGTTCTTCTTCATTAAGGAGAGATACGATAAGAGCCAACTCTTCTGTGTTTAAAGCCTCTTCATTAGGTGGAGCAGGTAATGCAAGTTGACCATGACCACCTTCTATTTTCTGGTGATAGAAAGGTTTGAAGGGTTTTTTGTTATTATAATCTCCTCCATTCCCACTTGTACTCTCTCCAGTATTTCTTTTCATATTGATGACTGTGTTTGCTAGTTTCTTAATGATCCAATGCAAACCCTCCACATCTGTGGTACCCTTTTCTTTGGTCTTAGCCACTTGGTTTCCACTCCCACTACTCTTCTTGGATGGTTGAGAGGCTTTTTTCACTTCAGTTGTATGATGACATGCTGTGAGGCTGATCATTTCATTTTCAACTTTCACCTCTTCATCAATAGCAACTGTAAGGTTTGTACATTACTCCTTTTAACCCACATCATTATAGGGACAGGAAGAGCAAATATATAGAATTCCATTAGCACCTCTTCAGTAGGTCTAGAGGTGGATGGGATTCTGTTGAACAAGGTGTTGAACCAGATGTTAAAATCCTTAACCTTCTCCTTGGTTTCCATTTTCAAACGGGATAATTCTAAAACTAATGCCGCAAGTGTTTTGTCATCACCAAACTTGTCTAAAAAGGCCTACTAAAAAGAATGACAAGAGGTGATTGACCCTATTCTCAAGCTGAAATACCATGTGGAGGTTGCACCAGTCAAAGTAAAAGAGAATAGGCGACACACCACATCTTCATCAGTGACCCTCAACCTGCACAAGGCTAAGAAGAAAGAGTGAATATGGTTATCAGTGGTATCTTCCCGCTCAGGGTTGAAATTAGGTAACACTCTTTCTGCATTTTTGGGTAAGGGATGTTACTGCCCAGTTACCGCTACAACATCCTATGCAAGTCAGGGAAGGAGTGCTCTCGGAGGAGGTGGGGGTTGATTCCCACCTGGGGGAGGAGGTGGAGGCTGATTCCCACCTAGAGGGGGAACGTTGGCCATATTATGGATAGGGAAGTTTTGGTTGGAGGCTTCTCCATTAGGATTCTTAAAATCAGGCGAAGAGTTGCCTTTAGAAGGGGAATCCTTAGGAGTTTCTTCCTAAGGGGTGTCAATACTTTGCAAGGATTCTAACACAATATCTTCGAGAGAAGTGGCTACAGATGTATCTTCATTCAGGGTAAAGATCCTTGGCTTTCTCTCAGTTGTCGGAGGTAAAGAGTGAAAGATGGGAAGCTGAGAGAGGGAACAAGCATAAGCTCGAGTAAGCGTTCTGACTGGTTGTTCTTAAGTGACAGGATACTCCCACATATCTCTTCCTTGGGTGAACCGGAAACGGGACTTAGAGGGGTCTCTATTTCTTCAAAATGGGGCTCTTCCAAATGTGTGGTAGGATCTCTCCAACCTTTACGATCCATACATTAATCCTTTTGAATCTATGCATGACACTTATAGATGAAATCTTGAAAAGCTAGGGATGGTAGTTTAGGCCCTCCTTCTAGTGCCATTTTGTTGACATGGCTAATGTTCACTATGCCAACAAGGGGAACTAATCCAATCGCAAGCCCCAATTAGACCTGTTTTCATTTGGAATTGCTAGTTCCAACGGGTTTTAAGGGACCCCGTAAACTGTTAAATGCATTGATAGATTACTACCGGGAGGAAGACTTCAATTAGTTCAAAAAAATAAAACAGCTAACCTTTATGTATTAAATCCTATCTACACTACTTCTAACTACTCTAATTTAGTCTTATCTATCCTAGTCTATCCTGCAGAAGCATAATACAAAGGTTTAAACATCATATATATGTTCAGCAGGAGCGTGATAAAGAAGATTAAACATCATGTATAGATTCAAGTCCAAATGAATCAATCACTGAATTCACAATAGGACAAGACTGTATTAAAGCTAAATTTCAATTAATCACTCATATAGGAATCCACATTCTTCCATGGAATTAAAACTTGCAACTAATGTTTAACTTAGTTTCAAATCAGAGACCATTCATAAGTTAACCATGAAACTGAATCACATTCAATTTAACAAGACTAATAGTGAACTGTAGGTCATAAATATGCATAAATACAAATCACATTTACATTCATGCCAGTAATAACAGTCTGACCCAAAACCATACAATGAGTCTAAAACTATGGCTCCTCCTGGAACCAAATAGTCCCCTTTATTCACAATAAATCAAAATTGTTTTTCTCTAAGCCCAAAAAGAACTTCTCCTTTCTTCGGAGGTAGTACTTATGTGGCTTTGAATGAACCTCAGCCTTACATGACCTTTCAGTTCCCTCTTGTTGTTACACAGATCAGTATTTACAGATGCGAAAGGTTGGTGAAACTGCCAACAAGCTGAGGTCACTCTACCTCTTCATCTTCCCACTATATCCAATATGAAAATCGAGTGCACAGAGATAGGATCATTAGCGTGACCGCTGACACAGAGAAATCATAACAGCTGGATCGATTCATTTCCTGAGGAAGTGAATAGATGTTGGTAAACAGGGTGACTGTATGTTGTGTTCCCATAATGAAGACCGGGACAGCTTTGCTTTCGGAATGTACAGGCAATGCGTGGGGCTCCGACCCAGAACACTTGCGGCCAAACCTTTAAACATAGCACTTCTGCATACATGTCTCTTCGAATCCCCTCCTACGTCCTTTACTTCTCGCCTGCAAGGATAGCTATCATTAGCTTGATGATTATGAACAATAGAATGTAAATTTTCAATCAAACGTAAACACTGCCTTCATTCATTTTATAAACTATGGAACAAGTGTGAAAAGGATTTATGCCTGAAACATAGTCAACACACAATTTCCCACTCAAACTATAGGCTTGGCAGAGTTTTTGAGGGCTTCTTTTAATTGCAATTGGGTATCGGCCCCCCGTGGGTCGCAATACCCATGCCTTCCACTTCCCCGATGTGCAATTATACTATCGGGACTCCACAGGCCCACCTTCTACACTGGAAACTTGATCCCTTTGTTATTTTGGAAAATTTGGAAAACACAGAAAATCTCGCCCCAATCTCTCAAGATGGATCTCAAATGCTATATATTGGAGTCTATAAATATCACCAGGTCCGACCTATCGTATATCATAATATGCACAAGCCTGGGCCTCCACCGATCACGATATGCGATAGGGCTTCAGACCTGAATATATCTATATATATATATATATATATATATATATATATATATATATATATATATATATATATATATATATATATATATATATATATATATATATATATATATATATCATATTTAATAGCTTGGAGAGTCCACCATATCATTGCATGTATTGTGTATAAGGCCTGGGCTCTGCCGATATGCGATATGCGATTGGGGGCCAGACTCAATAATGTATACAATGTGGTTCATAGTGACATCGGGTCTGGAGGCCAGGGGCATGCCATATATATATATATATATATATATATATATATATATATATATATATATATATATATATATATATATATATATTGTGGTTTATAATGCCGTCAGGTTCGACCCTTATGGCATGTGTTATGCGCCCAGATTGAGTGCGATAAGCGAAAGAGGGATGGTTTATGTATTTTGCAAAGGGTTTCCTTTGTAAAGGGATTATAACGGGACAATGATGCGATGAAGGGTTTTGGAAGCTAAACAAACCCTGATGAGCATATGAATGAAGGGCTTAACAAGGTTATATGTGAGGGATTTGTTAAGGGGCTTTCACCATTTGTGAATGGAAGATTTGGCTCTTCATAGAGTAAAATCATTGGGATGAAAAAGATCATTCAGAGAGATGATAGATCAGACTTGTAGGGGACCCATTCAAAATTTTCTATCAGAGCATGTTTTAATAGGGTGGTAGTTGTGGCCACAACAAGTACATAGACTTACATAGTGATGGAACCTTCACAGTTCCACACACATCACTATGCATAAGCTCTAATATCTGTTTCACCCTCTTACCACCTGAGGGAAAGCTCACCCGATTATGCTTCCCATATACACAATTTTCACAGAAAGAAAAATCCAGAGAGCTATTACTCATACCTTCTACCATACCTTTACCATGAAGTATTCGAAGGCCCTTCTCTCCAATATTTCCAAGCCTTTGATGCCACAGCATGGTCTTCTCTCGAGAGACCACTAGATTTTCTACTCCACTTTCAGGAACCATGGAACTGTTGCACCCATCAACAATAGTACTACCTTGCAGCTTGTATAGAGTTCCAATCTAAACTCCCTGCATCAATACCACTGCTCCCCGAACCATCTTGCATGTATCCTTCTCGAACACCCATTTTATACCTGCATCATCTAGCTTGCTTGCAGAAATCAGATTTCTGGCCAATGCAGGAATATGTAGAAAACCTGGAAGTGTTCTAATGCTAACACCTTGCAAATTCAACTTTACTTTTGCACGACCAATGATTCTAGCCTTCTTATCATCCCCTAAGAAGATATCACCACCATTTTATTTCTCATACTCACAGAACCAATCTCTATGGGGAGTGAAGTGAAAGGATGCACCTGAGTCAATCAACCATGCGTCATGATCTACATGTTTACTTGAAGATGCCAAGTACACATCCACACCTTCATTTGAGGTGATTTTCACCTCTGTAGAAGGATCATCATCAGATCCCTTTCCTTTGTTAGGAGCTTTAGATTTACAGTCCCTTTTGTAGTTCCCTTCCTTTCCGCATTTCTAGCACACCACCTTTACAGGTTTTCCTAGAGATTTAGATCTCCCTCTAGATTTAGATCTCCCACTCGATGACTTATTTTTGTTTCTGTTCTGGGAACGTCCTCAAACAGACAAGGAATCACCATTCTGGCTCTCCATATTTTTCCATCTCATCTCCTCTGTTAGCAAAGATGAGACTATTTCATCAAACTACAAGGCAGTTGCATTGCTACATATTGCAATAACCAGACTATCCCACGAATCTGGTAGAGAACATAACAAATTAATGCACTTATCTTCATCTGAAATTTTGATATCAATAGACAATAACTGACTTAACACAGTATTAAACGCATTCATATGCTCTGCCACCGAGTCTCCATCTTTTATCCTCAGGTTATACAACTTTTTCTTTAGGAGCAATTTATTCACCAGAGACATAGATTGGTACAAAGTCCCTAACTTGTCCCACAAAGCCTTCGTCATATCTTCCCCTAATACATTCAGCAATACTGAATCTGAGACACACAATTGTATTGTGCTCTTTTCCTTTCGATCCAACTTCTTCCATTCTTCATCAGACACTCCCGTTGGTTTAGTACCCGGATCTACCGCGATCCACTGATCTTTTTCCACCAACAGATCCTCCATCTTGAGTTTCCACAACTCAAAACTCTGACCATTAAATTTCTCGATCTTTATCTTTCCACGGCTCGCCATCTTCTTTCACCACCAGAATCGATCTCGCAGATCTCCCACTGAATAGGGTCTACCATAGGCCTGAGCAAAACCCCTCAGTAACAAAGGCATCGCCTTGAAGCCAAAACAACCCTAATACCAAATGTAGGTTTTAACCCTGTACATAAATTACCTACATACGAATTCTAAAACACAAAAAATAAATAATGCGAGAGCATAACACTTAAAACACATATACAAAGAGATTTCCCCTGGATCCCAAAACCGGGACTACTAGCTTGATTTTTCATTATGTTCCTTTCAATGTTACAATACATATTTATACATGCCGAAGCATCCAATGCCATGGATCGAAAACCATCGCATCCAAAACCATGGACCGAAAACCATCGTGTCCAAAACCATGTGCGAAAATAATGCACAAAACCATAGGTAGGTCTGCCCAACCTAACATAGGGTCCGAAACCTAAATTTTCTTGGGCGTTACCTCGGACCCCATAGAGTGGGGTTACTTTCACCCCTCAAACACCCTGTGACTCCCCCTGCTACGCAATCGGTGCAACGAAGGGGTGGCTCCGTTGCCCTTCTAACCCCCTGGTTAACTACATGGGCTAGTCGTGGAAATAATATAACACAACCCAACAAGCTTCTTCTCCATGTGCCCAATTTCTTCCACCCCCTTGGATTTGGTGATATTCATCCATCGGTGAGTTCTGGTTCTGTCCTTCTCAAGCTTGAAGAATAGTGGAATAGAAAACTTTTGTGGTATGACCCTGCCTCCTTCAATAAACTCATAGTAGGACTCAAGGTTAGATTGGAGGCTAGGTCCTTTTGACTCTGGGTCCTCTTCTTTAGTTCCTTGTTGTTGGCCTACCTCCTTTTCCAATTTTTGTATCTCCTGTAGGTTTAGCAGAGTATCCTTTAGGACTACTTCTTCTTCTTGTATATTCTATTGTGTATCTTGTAGGTTTTCTTTTCCCTTGGAGGAGGTTTATCTAGTCATAGGCCTTATCATATAGGTGATAGGAGACTTAGGGGAAGGCATCTTTTCCTTTTGTTTAGGTAAGTCTTCAATCACAATGAGAATTTTGGTTGGTGTTTAGGGTTTCCCCTGCCTTATTCTTGTGCTTTTCCTTGTCCTAGAATATAAGGGGGTCTACCTCTATCTTTTTCCTTTGCCTCATGGGGGTGCTAAGAGCAGTGAGGGCAGTTGTTGCCTCTCTCTTAGTAGGTTTTGGACACACCCTAGGTGACTCCTCCTTATTTTCTTCCCCCTATTTTCCATTTCTTTCTTCACCTATGTCTTTCCTTTCTTCTTCCTCTTATAGATCCTCATCATCTTTATCAGTTTCCTCCTTAACATCCTCCTCTATTTCTTCATCATCCTCCTTCTCTTTTGTTTCATCTTCTTCTTCATACATCTCATCTTCATCTCCTTCTGTTCCTTGTTCTTCCTGATCTACTTTTTCTTTCTATGCTTTAGTCTCTTCCTCTTCCTTTGCACTGACAATAGGACTAACATCATATGTGAGAGCTTTGATGTCTTCCTCTATCTACATGTCTCTGAAAATTGACCATTCTATAGGAATTTTGAGGTTTTGGAGGGCATCTTCTATAAGGATTCTAATTAAGCCATTGTGAGCTAACTATTGGGAATTTCCCTCTTGCACTTTGATTTTTGACTCTATTAGTGATTGCAGCAGGAAGTATGGTATGTTGAGCCTATGGTGAGGGGGTGTTTCTGCTCCAAATCACAATTCTTCAAAAAGCCTAAAATGATAGCCATAGACCACACTATACCTACCCTCACATGAAATGTATTTTATTAGTTGGTAGCTTACCTCATTCCAGGGATATGGCAGAATTTCTCTCCTTACTCCATTTTTTTCCTCAACGGGTTCATCACCTTCTAAAAAGGATTTCCTTTTGGCAGCCTGGCTATCTCCTTTGTCTTCCTTCCTCCATGGTACTCCTAGGGGAAGTGTGGTAACTATGTTGATGAGTTCAGGGGTGAGTTCTATGGAGATCCCTCTTACCACAATAGTGGCATGGAATCTGGTGAGTGGAATGAGGGAGACAGAAAAATCTTGTGCCACCTCATCATCATACTCCCTTAATTTTTTGAAAAACCCCATCCAATTATGCCTTGTGAAGATTTCTAGTATGTGAGGGTGTTGTTGGATTCTCACAGTGTTTGTGGGCTCCCTCTTATTAAACCCTCATGTCATCTTGGTTGGTGAGGTTTTGAGGAAATGAGATGGTTGATACAATTTTCAAATGCAAAAGTAAAAAAACTAAGATGACTATGTGGACAATTCTCTTACACATCTACCAAATTCACTCAAACTAAAGGATTTTTTTATCAATTTACTTGGAAATAGGAATGTAATTACAGAGCCTACCTCTTCATAATGTTTTTTGTGGTCAACCCCTGAGATTTCCCCTCTAAAACTCCTCTCGACCTTTCCTGTAGATTGTCTCTGTGTATCTTGTAGGAATTCCTGTGCATGATCCTGTAGGAATTCCTGTGCAATCCTGTAGGAATTCTTGTATGTTATAGACATTTTTGTGCCCTACAACTCCAAGCATGAAATGTCCATAAACTGAGGGCTCATAAGTCCCTAAAAGTGTTGTTCTAACCCCTAAAGGAACAAGTTCAATAGATTACAACTTCTCCCAGAAGTTCTCCACCAGAAACTGCTCAGAATAAGTCAAAACAGGATCATTTCAGTTGCTCCACTGGCTAGGTGCGTTGCATTGCACCTAAATACACTGTGAGGGTGCGTTGCATTTTAAAAGTCCCTTCTGTCGGGTGCGATGGGAGAGAAATGACAAATGGAAGTGTCATTCCGCGAGGTGGAGAGACAATGGAAGCTTCTAGAATCTTCTCCTGTGACACTTGCCTCACTGAATTCGACCAAGGATGAGTAAGAGGCCTTCAGTCTCCAAGTGGAAGCAAGAACTGACAGAGAGAAGACACTAATCAAATCACAAGCTGACTCATCCTCCTTACAGATATCTATATATGGATCCCTCATCCCAGAGATCCTGGGGCTGGAATTTTGCATATTGTAAGGAATTGCTGTTGGTTTTTTGAGACAAACATCGGAGTATTGGGTGATCTATGCTTTGTTTGAGGTGAAGAGGGGCTTCTTTGCTAGGAGGTTGATGCTGGGTTAGGAACCACTGGTTGTAACTCCTCCTGGATCTTTTCTTGTTTATCAATAAAAACTATTTGAGTTTTTCCTCCATGCTTTTTGTATCATTGATGCTTGTTACATTTGTATGGTTAACTTAAATCTGATCCTAAGTTGTTTATGAATATAGATCCATGTCTTTGTATAGTGTTCTTCTTCTGTGATCTTACAGGTACTTTGTGAAACTAGGCAAGTAAGGGAGCAGGTAGCTGGAGACTATCAAAGAAGAGAGGGATTGGATCAAAGGATTAGCGCAAGACACAGGTTGGTTCTTTCTATTCCTCTCTATCTATAGTTCACAAAGGAAATACAAAAGTAGTTTTTCTCTATTTGTTTCTAACGCAGCTGTCACACCTTAGTGGGATAGAGCAGTTCTAAATAGAAACTTTTCCCTCTAACAAAATGGCGACTCCACTGGGGAGCTAATTAGTTAGTTTGTTTATCATTCTTTATTTGTTTGTTTCATAAACTTATAAGTGGCATTCGAACTGCATTTGCCATAACAAATGCAAAGTAGACATTTGCTACTTCAATCCATTCATTGGATCTGTTTATGATTTGAACAACTGATTCACAAACTATCTGATTGCCCTTGTGATAGCTTTTAGATCCTCCTTAGATCTATCCCTAATTGTTGAATTATTGATTGCTTTTACTCGGCCAAAAACCAAAGACTGAACTGCAAACTGTGACCTGGAACCCTGACAGATTCTCGTTTCTGGCCCAGCGCAGGTACTGTTAAGACACCCTGAATTTCAGCTCACTTCCCGAAAGGGCAACCTACGCTGCATTTCAGATTCTCTGTGTTACAGGTGCGCTGATCAGACTAGCCCTGTGCAGCTGTGGTTCTTGTGCTTCATTCTTTCCAGTTCTATCTCTGAATTTTGCTGCCTGTGATTAGTATATGTCTGTCTGAAACCCCTTTCCCTTGTTGTTATTCCGCCTCCTTTGTACAAAAGAACTGTAGATGTTTTTGTGTGTTTGTTGAGTCATTTAGAGTTCTCCTTAGCAGAAGTAGCATAATCGTACTGCCGTCCTTTGATTTGAATCTATCGTAAGTGTCGATTTCAATCGTTGGAAAGAGTTTGATTGCTGCTGATGGTTGATTATCCTGTTACTATTGCTTTTGGTCTGGATTTGTGATTTTCTAGTGTCAAAAACGAGTATTCATTTCAAAATCGTAAGGTGTCGTAATCGTCTCTATCTTTTGGTTTCGAGAAAAAGCTTGTTTGTGTTTGTCGCTTGAAAACAAATTCAGATTTGTGCATCAACTTTCTTTGTAGCATCCATATACTAAGAAAGTCGAAAAAAAATACATGCATGTGCATTTGCATATAGACAGTCTGTTTGGCTTGATTTAGGAAAGTGCATTTACAGTGTGCTCTTTGCTCTTTGTGAAAAGATTGTGTCTTTCTTTTCCCTTAGTAGCTAGGATTTTCATTGCACAAAAGAGATAAAAGTTTGTTTATCATCTTTAGATTGCGTTTTAGGAATTACATCTACATCTCGTGGTGAACCCAAAAGGCAAACTTCATAAGCAAGATCAACTTAAAATAAATTCAATGAATCTAACAACGCTTTGGAACTTAACGCACAACATTTAGAGGTCTAGGCTAGAGACGTATTCCTGCATCGTAAAACCTGGTAACTGTTGTTCTCACTGATGGTTGGGTGATTCCTCCACTTTGAGACGATAAGTGCCAGTACAGACTTGTGCTCCCACGTACCATCGAGTATATTTTGGGAGACCCCTATAGGCTTAAATCCTTTATCCTTAGGAAGCCGTGTTTGCCGCCCTATCGATCGCAATGCACTGAACACAGCATTCGGGAAGATTGACTGCCGTACCGTAAAAAGTATTCTGCAGTTTTGCGATTGGTTTGGTACTTCCTCTACCTAGATCTCCAGAGTAGTCCCTTTCGTTCCTTTTCAGAATCCTTAACGGAAAAGGTCCATCTGAGCACTTGTCACTTCAAGCTCATTAAAAATCGAAGGAGACTAGAGTCATCTTTTGTTTTTTTCTCGACTCTTAAAAACTGAAAAAACAAGTTGTGTCAAAGCATCTAAAAATTATTTTAAACGGAAAATTCATTACCCCTTTCCTACGTTGATCTTGGGTTGAGAAAATGGAGTCCACCAACCAAGGAATTCCCCTTGGAGGAAATCCTAGTCCCTTCTCCTCTTGGGGAGATGTTGGTGCACCCCATATGGCCACATTGTCGCTTCCAGGACTGACAATTGGTTTGCCTGTATGGCTCTTCTCAACCTCTATCGTTCAGAACACCACTTTTCCTGAACAATCGAATCAGCAATTAGACGAGTCCAGAGTTACCCAGCAACCTTCTACTTCCTCTAATTCTTCCACTCCTCCTTCCTCTTCGCTTGATGGGGCTACTAAAGCCAAAAGTCAAGTACCTAAGGAGAAGAGGGAAAAGAAGAAAAAAGAGAAGAAGAAGAAGGAGCCAAAAGCGAATGGGGGAAAACGAGTGTCATCTAACGAAAATCCACACACTGCACCGACCAGGCCTAAATCGCCATGTGTCATTTGCAAGGGAGACCACTATCACAGAGATTGTCCTTGCATCCCTCGGATCTTAAGGGACTGGTCTCCCCATTTGCACAACCCGGTGTTGTCAACCTCTGATGATCATGTTGAAAACACACCGTCAACTAGTGAAAGTGAAGCCCTAGGACAAAAAGGAAAATATAGATTTCCTTGTAAACTGTGCGAAGGTGATCATGCCATCCACCGTTGTCCCTTCTTAGACGAGGCTAAAAGAGTTTTGGACGATCGTCCGATTTCACCGTCACGACTTCCTCCTGGATATAAAAAACTCTTGCCGAGTCCGTCACCAGTTGAAAATCCAGTTGGCCCGCTCAGGTGGTCGACTGAAGCACTTATCATTGAAGATAAACCATCTGGATCCATACTAGAAGAAAGTCAAAAGGTCGACGCGGCAGTTGACCCAGTCTTGCCTTCAGAGGTTTCATCTTCAGATGATACAGTCACTGAAGAGAACAAGGATGACACCATCCAAATTCTCTTCATAAACACAGACTCCGACGAACATGGGGGCAATTTACCCATTCCTTTACCGCAGGAAGGAAGTTCTTCAGAGTCGTACCCGGCCGTCTATTCGGTCCCACCTCCAAGAAACCTAGTTGTCTCCTTTGACTGGAATCAACTAGGCAGACCCCGTTTACCAGCCAGTATACCATTCCGTATTATTGTCCAAATATATAGAATGGTTATGGCTGGTACCATCATAGATGAGGGGGCTTTTGTGAGTATTCTTTCCTCAACTGCTTGGAAAGCGCTTGGTTCGCCATCGCTTTTTCCTGAGATGAGAAATCTGACAGGCTTTGATAAAGGAACCAGTCGACCTTTAGGATCCTTCCCAATGTGCCCATAACATTGAGAGGGAAAACCGTTCACATGAACGTGATGGTAGTTCAAGGACCCCTGGATTACAATCTACTCCTTGGACGAGACTATATTTATTGCATGGGAGCAATTGTCTCCTCACTCTTTAGAGTAATGTGTTTTCCGCACGAAGGAAGAATGGTCAAGCTCGTAGACTAGCTTCCATTTCCCAGATCACACATAGAAAATAGTCATATACCATCCCTGAATGGTCTTTTCATTAAAGAAATGTCTCAATCTCCAGTCCGTCCACCCGATGAGTGCGAGTGATTCAGGGGGACATGGCTGAAACCCAGGGGGCATGCATCCTGGTCTGCTTCAGCAGGAAAACCTCGGGTATAAGGTAGGTTTCCGCGAGAGAGTATGACCTTCGTACTCCCGTCTGTGATTGGAAGGGGGAGTTGGACTGGAACAAGATCCTCTTGTCAAAGTTATGTCAGGGATGGTCACGCCATACCATCTGCTCACCTTTGTTTATTTCGGTAGACATTGCCAAAGAAGTGTTTTGTTTGTGCTGCGAATAGAACAATCTTTGGATAACATGTAAGAGGTAGGCCTCTCTCGGTAAAACAAATGTTTTAACGGACTAAAGAAGGGGTAACCTTGAAACTTTGTTTTATACCTGGAGGCATGCAAACCTTTTGGAGTGCAAGCGAAGAGCGACTATTTATTTTTTAAATTTATAGGACCTCTAACCCTTTAAACTCGTAGGATTAGTCGTCTCCTAACTTGCATAAAGAAAGGATGTGGGGCAAAACTCTAAAAGTTGCCATTTTTATATGAGACATTCTTATCATACGACTGGATTAATTGAGCAGTTTTAGCACATAGTTCAAGCTCGTTAAAAAATAAACATAAGACATGAGCAAATGTTTCTACCCACGTTTAAGCTCATTAAAAAATGAACTATTCCCCGGTAAATAACCACCGTGAATGTAGTACTTCAGCCATTAAAGCCTTGCTCGTGGTTGCACCGTCACCTCCACCTTTTCATTGGCCAATCATTCACCTCCATTTGATTGTTTACCCATTTTGAGGAACAGCTGCGAAGAGTGATTTCACTAGCCATCCTTGTGACACTGTCATGATTGGAAAATTCCAAACCTTACCTGGAATCAACTGCTACCCGTTTTATCACTCGTTCCTCAAAAGACGAGTCTCCTTTAAGCTCTTTTCAACTGACTCGTAAAATATGAAAAGATTGCCGAGTCCTTGGCCTTCCAGCTCGTTAAAGGGACAGGAAATGCTATCCCTCATCTAGATTTTAATCTTTTTGGACCTGAGGGATTATTACACAAAAAGATCGAGTGCTTGTTTTGTTCAGCTCGTTAAAACTATCGAAAATTCATCCCTTATGTATTGTTTTATACTTTTTCGGAATTAAGGGATTAGATGACGAAAAAGGAATTTTGGAGTTACCTTTACGTTCCTTTTCAGACTCTCTAAAATTGAAAAGGACCGAGTTATCTTTGTCGTTAAACTCGTTAAAAAGATTAATAGCGACAAACTTGTCTTTAGACGAGAACGAGTTTCACTATCGCTAGGCTCGTTAAAACATAGCGTTGGGTTTGCCCGAAGGGAAAATTATAGAACAAGCATATGTTATCCTCCTCAAGCTTGACAAAAATAAAGAGGTACTGGTCAGCAATGACTGGGGAAAATTTGGGAAGAAAACTCAAAGAAACTTTGTTGGTAGCAAGTCGCTCTTGAACATGACACTTCCACTCCGTGTCCGAGTCGGGTTGGGTTGTTTCATTCACCGGTCACATCACCATGGTCACGCCATACCATCCACATTTGGGGTTAATGCTACCAATCCATCACATCAGTGTCGCCGATATGTTCAAGAGAAGTCATCCAGAGAAGTCACCTATGTCTCACCCAATACCATACGTTATACTCCATTCTTTCTTGACCGCCACCCTGAACATTATATCATCAGATCGTTTTCACCTCCATCAAAATCATTTGCTCCGTTCCATGTCATTGATGTGGGATTCATTAAGGCCCTCCTGTGATGGATCACTTCTTGTCGACATCAGCTCATTATCCAAGAAGTTGATCTAGGAACACCCCATTCAGTACTTTGAAGCTTGCATGCCTTAATGGCAAGTTTCTCACTTCCGGCAACAGGTTTACATCAATGACCTTTGACCGAAAGATTTTGCGTGGTGTTCGACGCCAAGTCCTTTATTCACACCACGTGAATTGTACTACAGTACCTTGAGGATCATTATCATTATCGGTGATTCCTCTCGCGCTTGTTAACAGTTTACATCATTGAATGGTAATCAAGCAATGTCTTTCCATGTTCGACTTCAAAACATTTCTCACATGGATCGACTTGTACTTTGAGTAAAGATCGGACGAGATTGAAGACCCCGAATCTAGTTTCATCCATCCGGGCTGCGATATATATTCAGGAAAATAAAGACATTAAATGTGCAGCATTGCAGCACAGATAATCATCCTACCAAAAGGATGATGGCTCTATCAGAATCATCAGTCTACCCTTAGACGATTGTCTGTCCTATGTACATGAAAATGAATTTATAAAGCTGAGCATGGGAATGCCCGCCTCAGCTAGATCATGAAAATAGTATGAAGATAATGTATTGTATTGTATCTTATTACAGGTCTCCTCCCAACATTGAAATAACTTCGGATCCTCATAATAAAGCATTTCACCTGACACCAAAAGGTTAATGGCCTCATACTTTAGGGGGCAACTGTTATAGACATTTTTGTGCCCTACAACTCCAAGCATGAAATGTCCATAAACCGAGGGCTCCTAAGTTCCTAAAAGTGTTGTTCTAACCCCTAAAGGAACAAGGTCAACAGATTACAGCTTCTCCCAGAAGTTCTCCACCAGAAACTGCTCAGAATAAGTCAAAACAGGATCATTTTAGCTGCTCCACTGGCTAGGTGCGTTGCATTGCACCTAAATACACTGTGAGGGTGCGTTGCATTTCAAAAGTCCCTTCTGTCGGGTGCGATGGGTGAGAAATGACAAATGGCAGTGTCATTCCGCGAGGTGGAGAGACAATGGAAGCTTCCAGAATCTTCTCCTGTGACACTTGCCTCACTGAATTCGACCAAGGATGAGTAAGAGGCCTTCAGTCTCCAAGTGGAAGCAAGAACTGACAGAGAGAAGACACTAATCAAATCACAAGCTGACTCATCCTCCTTACAAATATCTATATATGGATCCCTCATCCCAGAGATCCTGGGGCTAGAATTTTGCATATTGTAAGGAATTGCTGTTGGTTTTTTGAGACAAACATCGGAGTATTGGGTGATCTATGCTTTGTTTGAGGTGAAGAGGGGCTTCTTTGTTGGGAGGTTGATGCTGGGTCAGGAACCACCGGTTGTAACTCCTCCTGGATCTTTTCTTGTTTATCAATAAAAACTATTTGAGTTTTTCCTCCATGCTTTTTGTATAACTTAAATCTGATCCTAAGTTGTTTATGAATATAGATCCATGTCTTTGTATATTGTTCTTCTTCTGTGATCTTACAGGTACTTTGTGAAGCTGGGCAAGTAAGGGAGCAGGTAGCTGGAGACTATCAAAGAAGAGAGGGATTGGATCAAAGGATTAGCGCAAGACACAGGTTGGTTCTTTCTATTCCTCTTTATCTATAGTTCACAAAGGAAATACAAAAGTAGTTTTTCTCTGTTTGCTTCTAAGGCAGCTGTCACACCTTAGTGGGATAGAGCAGTTCTAAATAGACACTTTTCCCTGTAACATTGTACAGTAAAACAATGGAGTTTTTCTTTTAGTAGGTTTCCTGGGTATGAGAGCAACCTATGAGAGAGAGCCTCGAGGATTTGAATGCATGAATACATGGAGACGATGATTATTTCCTCTTATGGTCATTTGGGGTGAGGTGGTGTGCTAGAAGTCGAGGTATGTTTCCATTTTTGGACCATTGGTCCCCACTACCACCTCATCATTCCCCACTCCTCGTAATCAGCTCCCACCTTTTGCATCCATAGCATTAACTGCTCTTGTCCTTCTCCTTCTCTATTTTCGAGTTGACTGCTGCCGCATGTGAGAGGACACCCTGTTTTTTCTTTGTTGACTAAGCGAAGGTGGCCAAGCTAACTGGCCACCTTTTTGCTTATAAACCAACTTACTCATAACCTTTACATTTTTTTGACTACATGATGCATATGAGAGAGCGAGTAGGGTACTTACCTATGGTGCCAATACCTTGTTGCAGTTCTTGAAGACCACAGGTGCTTGTTGTGTGTATTAGCTGCATGCTATTCTTCTTCCCTTTCTTGTTGTTTTCTAATGATCCCTTTGTTTGTGCAGGTACCTATTGTTGAATATTGTGGTGGTGCTTCTACTTTGGAGCTCCTTCTACCCTTGGATCATCATGATGGAGGCTTGTTGCTCTTATGATTTGTATTCTATGAGATAGGCTGCTACAGGATTTCCTACAGGATGTCCTGTAGTTGCTTCTCCCTTAGAACTCTTAATCATACTTTGTTCTGGGGTTGTGAGGATGGTGACATGTACGGAGAGAGAGACTAGGAGTGTCAAGAATGAGGAATACTTAGGTGATGCTCTCTATTTCTCCCTGTTTCTCTTTTTCTTCGAATATTGTCAAAAAAAAATTGAAACTGATTTTGTTTTTAAGGGTGAATGCAGGGGTGATGATGGTGGGTAAGGTATGGTGATGGAAGGATGATGAAGGGGGTGTTATTTCATTGAAATATCAGGTCATTGTTTCCTTTAGGGTTTCTTCCTGTAGGATTTCTGGGTCACTATGATTCCTACAAGATCATCCTGTAGGTTTTCAAGGGATCCTGTAGGTTTACAGGGGATCCTATAGAAAACATAGTCCCCTTGTAAATTGAAGGAAAGGAGTGGAAAAAATGAGAGAATTGGTAGAGTGATGCATGAAAATGAGTGGAAATATAAAATGTGAGTGAAATATGTCTCTTGGTGATACTCCTTTGCTCTCTGATCGTCCTTGTTGCTGAATTGCAAAATAGAAATTTTCATGATTTTTCTCTTTTATTTTCTCTCTATTTTTTTTTTTTTAAACAACTAGGCTGCCTCTGAGAGGTTTTCATCCTAGTTGTTTGCCCTGGGTGCCTCAAGAGAGGTTTTCACCTAGGGATATTTTATTCTCATTTTTTATCTGTTTTTTTTTTATATTGACAACATTGGGCTGCCCCAAGAGGTTTTCAACCCGATAGTGGGACTCAGGCACCTCATGGAGTTTCTCACTTGAGTCCTTATTCTTTTTCTTTTTTTCCTCTCAGTGATTTGATGAGGTAGGAGCTGAAATTTGCTCCACTTCCATCACTGTTTTATTGATATCATCAATGAGTTCTTGTTTTGACAATGGTCTCTTGTAAATTTTCAGTTAATGTCCATTAACAAGAAAATGAATGGCCTCTTCATCTATGGTTCTAATCTGCACTAAACCGTTATCATGGCATCTTTCTACAACATAAGGTCCTAGCCATATTGTCCTTAACTTGCCCTTGAAGTGTTTATACCTATAATCATATAACAAAGCCTAATCACCTTCTTGAAATTGCATTTAGTTGATGTTCTTATCATGTCAGATTGTCCTCTAAAGTTGAATTACCTCTATATGTAGGAGGGCCTGCATTTTGAACTCATCCAAACCATTCAACTGGAAAAATCTCTCATTTTGTGCATTGCTAAGATCTAGATCTAGTTGTGCTGCCATCCTTAATGTGTTATACTCAAACTCAATGGAAAATAGGGCCTTTTTCCTATAGCCCGGCTCATAGGGTGTGAACCCTGTGGTGGTCTTCCAAGTGGTATTGTAGACCCAGGTGGCCTCAACTAGTCTACCTACCCAATCCTTCCTGCTGCTAATTACCACTTTGGTCAAGATGCCCTCCAGTGCTCTGTTGGTCACCTCCACTTGCCCATTAGCTTGTGGATGATAGGGAGTGGAGGTTCTATCCTTGATCTTGTGCTAACTAAGCAATTATTCAATCATGTTGGAGGTAAAATGGTTCCCTTGGTCTCTGACCAGCTCTCTAAGGTACCCAAATTTGTAGAATACATTCTCCCTTAGGAACTCAGCTATTTTCTCCTTTGTTGTTGCCTTAATTGCCTTGGCTTCAGCCCACTTAGTCAAATATTCAGTGCACACAATGATGTACTATTTTTTCTTGGAAGGAAGGTCAATAGTCCCAATGAAGTCCATGCCCCACTTGTCAAATGGCTTGAAAGTCACTTGAGGCTGCAGAGGCATTTCATTTCTTGGAGTAGGCCTTCCCATCCTTTGGCACCGATCACACTGACTAGTATATCGTTTCACATCCCGATGAAGAGTGGGCCAACAATAGCATGCTTTTAACACTTTGAATGATGTCATCTTTGCTGCAAAGTGACCTCCACAAGGCCCATCATGATAGGTTAGAAGGATGTCAAAGACTTCCTCCTCCCTCACAAACATTCTCAAGATTTGATCTGGGCCATGTTTGAAGAGATTGCCCCCAATCCAAGTGAAGGGGGTGCTCTTCCTCACTATCTTTCTCTTCTCTTTGGAGGACAAGATCGGTGGGAACTGTGCAGATACCAAATAGTTTTCTATATCAACAAACGATGGAGAGAGATCTAAAATAGCAAATAAGTGCTCATCTGGTAACTAGTCATCAACCATTCCTTCTTCACCTGTAGGAAAATTTAATATGGACAAAAATTCTACAACAATATTTTCCTTACTAGGCTTATCAACAATAGTTAGATAAAACTATTGTAATAAAGGTAACCATCTTATAATCCGAGCATTCACATCTGGTTTATTCGTTAAATATTTGATTGCAGCATGGTCAATATGCATAAATGTTTGATAGCCTCTAATATAATGCCTAAATTTGTTCAATGAATGCACAATAGCCAGTAGTTCCTTTTCGATCACTGTGTAATTTAGTGCAGCCTATGACAAGTTCTTACTGATAAAGTAGATAGCATAAGGAAAATTTTCATCTATCTGACCTAGGGTAGCTCCTATGGCTTTGTGTGAGGCATCAGCATGAATATGAAAGGGATGGGCCCAATTTGGGCCTTGGAGAATCAGTGTAGTGGTTAACTTATCCTTTAGGGTGTTTAAGGCCTCTTGACAACTTTTTGACCATATAAACTCAGTGTCCTTGGCCAACAAACCAAATAAAGGAGAGGCCAACTTGCTGAAATCCTTTATGAACCTTTGGTAGTATCCATCTAACCCTAGGAAATTTATGACATCTCTATGCTTTTGAGGAGGTGGGACCCTTTGGATGATAGCTATTTTGTTTGGGTCCACCTGAAATCCTTGCTGAGATATTAAATGACCTAGCACGGTCCCTGTAGTCATCAAGAATTCACATTTTTTAGGACTAAGAGACAGTTTCATTTCAATGCATTTGTCCAATAATTCTCCTAGGTTGGACAAATCCTCTTGAAAATCACAACCATAAGGTGTAAAATCATCCATATAAATTTCTGCCACATCATGGACTAACTCGGCGAAAATACTCAGGAATTCTCTATGGAAAGTGGTAGGAGCATTTCATAAGCCAAAAGGAAGGACCCTATAGGCAAAAGTACCCCAAGGACAAGTGAAGGTGGTTTTATCCTGGTCTTTTGGACTGATTTGGATTTGGTTTACCCGCTGAATCCATCTAGGAAAGAGAAAAACTTTTTCCCTGCCAGGCCATCTAGCACTTGGACAATGAAGGGTAGAGGGAAATGGTCCTTCTTTGTGGCTTTGTCAAACTCCCTATAATCGACACAAATCCTCCACTTACCATTTTCCTTTGGAACTAACACCGAAGGAGAGACCCACTCACTGTCAGACATAGGGTAAATGAATCCTGCATCTAGCAATTTTTGCAGTTCTTCTTTGACTATATATTTAAGAGCCAGATTCATCCTCCTTTCGGCCTTCCAGACTAGATTGCAACCCTCTTTGATGTATATGTGGTGAGTACACATTGCAGGGTGTACTCCATTTCTTTGTAACTCCAAGTGAAGGAATCTAGATGTTCCTTTTGCATGTTGCATAACTTCTCTTCTTGGAGAGCAGAAAGAGATCGATTAATTTTCAATGTTCTCTTAGGGCCGAATTCTATGGTTTTGACATGGAGGGGGTTGGAATTGGCCAAGAATAGGTCAATTGAATGATTTTTTTGGGTTTCATTTACTACATCTTCTAAGGGAATTGTATTGGGAGTTGGACTTTGGAGTAGGTGTTCAATCAAATCATCTTCATCTTGTTGTCCTCCTCCCATGGTTGTTTCTAAAGTGTAAAGCTGGACGGAATAAACTTCATCCTATTCCTCATCCTCCAACCATAAAGGTAAATAATTCTCTAGAGATGGCTAAGCAGGAGGCTATAGGACTAACTGCTTCGACATATGCCCATTCTTGACAGTCATATTCCCAGCTCTACAACTAATGTAAGCATCGGTAGTGGCCAACTAGGGTCTCCCAAGGATGAGAGGGTAACCAGTAAGCTTAGACTTAGGCTGGAGAACTAGGAAATCTACAAGGTACTCCAAAGAGTCAATTGAGACCATCACATCCTCCACAACCCCCACAAGGGTTACTGTGGAGTGGTCTGCAAGTTGCAGAACTATTGTGGTCTTCCTCAATGAACCTTGGAGGTTGAGCTTGAGCATGGTGTCCTTGGTCATCACATTAAAGGTAGCCCCAAGATTGATCAAAGTGTGTGGGACAATGGTGCCATTGATGTGCACATCTACTACAAGGCTTCCAAGGTCCAAATAATTTGGACATATTACCTGCCCCAGCATTAAGTCAGGTAGTTGTCCAATGACATTAATGGTAAGGGCATCCCTTCTTTGCCTCCCTGGATGCTTGAAGCACTTCTCCTTAATCAAATTATTGTAAATAGGAACATCTTTTATTTCTTGGAGAAGTGGAATCTTTACACATAGATTTTTCAATTCACCTAGAACTTCAGTCTCTTCTAGGGTAGGTTGGAGTGGTTGGGTTAATCACTCAGGAAAGGGTGGATTCAATTTAAGAATGCTTTCCTCTCTTTCTTCCTCAACCTCCCTAGGTGGAGGTGGAGGTTGGTTATCCAAGAGAACTCTCCCATATCTTAGGTTAATCTCCTAGATTTCCACAACATAAGATGGATATGATGTCTCTTCATTGTATACTTGTTGAGCCTATCTGTTGCTTGGATTCAAATTTGGATGGGAAGGCATCTGGGGTTTCTTGGGTGGAGCATACTATAGTAGTTGTGGTTGGGTAGGTGGTGGAGGCAATAAAGCTGGAGCATTGTTGTATTGGGGCCTCCACCCCTGGGGTGGTGCATTCAACTGAGGTTGTGGCGGAGCATATGGTTGAAATGACTGGTTGGCTCGCTAGGAGTGATACTGAGATGCAAAGGACCAAGGAGGTGGTGTAGATCAGGAAGGATGAGCAGGGGGTCCCCAAGAAGGTATGGTTGTGGCTTGGTTGGGGTTGTAATATGCATGGGATGACCCTTGCATGCCCTGCTGGTATGGTCTAGGCCCATGAGGTCTCCTTTGGTTTATGTAGCAGAGCTGCTTAGTGACCCATTCAGCTCCTTGATATACAGATTTGAGTCCAGGAAAAGAAGGGCACTTTTATGTGGAGTGGTTTTATTCACAGACTGAGAAAATTTCAATAGAATTCAATGGGCATTCATTCCTAGGATGCCTCCTGGTGCATCTAGGACAAAAAATCGCCAAGGCTTTCTCTACTTCCTCTTGCTTTATTTTAATGTGCATAGTGTCCATTTGCAAGGAGATGGTTTGCAACATCTCACTTTTGAAATATTCCAGCATGTTTCCAATTTCACCCTTGATGGATGAATTGGAAGAGGATGTACTGACCATAGGTTGACTACCCCTACCCTTTTTCCTAGCTTCCCTAGAATGGTTTCTAAAGATAGTCTTGATATCCTCATAGGGTAATTGGTAGATATCTCCTCATGCTAACAACTGTAGGGTATCCAGAAGATATTCTCTTACTCCCCTAAGTAGAACCAACTTTAGTGACTCATGGTCAAGTGTGCACCTGGCGTTTTTGTAACTAAGCTGGAATCTTTCTTCGTTTTCCTCTAGGGATTCACCATTGCCTATGGTAATCCTAAAAATTTCCTCTTTAGTATCTTTTGACCGACAATAGTGTCAATACTTGTCGTTAAAGGCTTGCTACATCTGAGTCCAAGTTGTGATGCTAATGCTAGGTAGACCCATGAACTAGCATAATGTTGCATCCTTGAGGGTAGATGGAAATAGTTTTAAATTTTGTTCATCATCTATATAGTCATAGGTTTGGCATATAACAACAAACTCAAATAGGAAAGTGTCGAGGTCTTCTATGGTCAAGCCATGGAAATGGGGTAGGGTACAGGGGATTATATTTTTCATCTTAGTGTCCCCATTGGTTTCCCTAATGGGTAAGGCACCCTCAACTCTCTCTCTATTCCCTCTGTCATTTCTGTTTTCAGCCATTGGTTCAGTAGGAATGGGTTCTTCTTCTTCTTCTTCTTCCCCTGTAGGTTCTTCAAATATGTCAGGTTGCTCACCTAAGGGTTCCTCTAATTCATAGCCACCGAAGAAGAGGGAAGGTTGGTTGTTTGATGTAGTGGGGGTATTTGGCAAAAATTTCCCTAAGTTATCCCTATTCCTACGAGGCATGAAAGGAAATGTTTTTGGGTTGGTTTTGTGTTTTTTTCAAACTTGGAAAGTACTTTGCAGAATTGAAATTGTTGATTGAATGAAAACTACTAACTGAATGAAAAAACTACTTGTTGAATTGAAATATTGCTTGCAAAATGGAAAGGAAAGTAGAAAATGCAGAATGAAAAAAAGGAAACAACTAAATTACTTTTGCAGAAATAAACTAATGGTAGAATATTGGAGACAAGAAATAGAAGAAAAGAAAGCAATAATCACATTTTACTCAGACACCTCCCCGGCAACGGTGCCAAAAAGTGATGAGCGCCAGTATTGCAGCAAGAATATTGCAACTCCTGGGCTACTAGCTTTACTTTATCAGCCCAGGGGTTCATATAAACTTGGAGGTGACAGTGCTATATACAGAAGTAAAAGTGATGGTTTTGCCTATTGTCACTATTCAGTTGGCAAGAGACCACTGGGATTTTCAAGATAGACTTCTATGGAGTTAGAAGAAGTTTGATTTCTTGATGGAAGTAAGGTAAATCTACTCTAAGAGAGAGCTACTCTACTGCAATAATAGAGAAGACTGAAATTCAATGCTAAATCACACCATTTCCTAATTAACTGCTAAGAAACTATGCTTTGAAAAAATGTGAAATTAAAATTAACCAAATGCTACTACCTAAGTATAGAAGTAAGAAGCAACAAACATCACTAATGTGCAAGTAAAGGGACTGAAATAAATCTATTTTTGTCTTTTTGTCTTTTCATGAAAAATCAAGTATGCAAACTAATTTATTTTAGTGATGTGGTAGGGGAATTAAGGATGTTGGAGGATGTTTGGAAGGGTTAGGAGATGGTTGGATGGTGTGGGAGACCCTTGGGAGGCTTTGGTGACTTCTTAGAGTTTTTCCCTCAATTCGGCCTCAAAACAGCCTGTTTCACGAAAACCTATAGGATGTACTAGAAACCTACATGATTCCCTTTAAACCTATAGGATATAGGCGAGAGAAAAATGGAAGGTGTTGGAGGTGATGGAAGGCTTAGGGAATGTGGTAGATGGGTGGAATGAAGTGGGGCAAGGTCTAGGATAACTCAGAAATCAACAATAAAGATAGAGGACGGTTGGATTCACTCAATGTGCTTGGAAGAATTTCTATGAAAAATGATGAAAACTAGTGAAGGCAATGGTTAAACAAGGAATGGTTGTGGTGGATGAAGTGGAAGGTGGCAGCTGGATATGAAGTCTTTGTTTACTCCTAGAGTACTTTCTCTACACAAAACATGTATATTTTCCAAAATGCTATGTAAACAAGAAACATTCTCATAAAATAGAAAAGCAAAATTAATGAACTAACTGTCTACATTGTGCATGAGGAAAGTTGTTGAAAGGAATGAAAGCATGGATGAGATCTATTGCAAAAATGAAGATGAAAAAGATGACAATGAATTCCTACTTTACAAAACTGATCAAGTACTAATTTAAAGACAACAAACTCCAAAGCTTATAAAATAAATAGAAATCTGTGTTTTTGGGGCTGCATAAGGGTCCCTTACTCAAGTCATGATCCCAGAGGGAGGAAGTGAGGCTGAGACACTTTTTGACAACCTTGTGGTGCTCCTTTTATCCCTACTAATCTGCTACTGAAGTGAGGTACAAATGGAAGCAAACTAATGAACAACGAATCCAATCTACATGACTTGCAATGGAAATGCAACTAAAAGAAAATTAACAATGAAGCTATGAAACTAAATTAAACATACATATACAAGAAAGAGGAGCCTTGGATGATAGGGTTGGGACTTGACCCAAGAGCTTCATCCCTCTAAGTTAACTCAGTGCTGGCTCAAAAAAAAACTCATTCTTATTACCAAAACAAAAAATTACATCAATAAAAATTTCACAAGTCTGGAGCTCAAAAATAGCTTAGAGTTTTACAACAAAAATTTGAATCATAATGAGGCTCTAGGCCTCTCTACTTATACAAACAAAGTCCCCAATGACTACCTTAAAATCAGGGAGGCTCGGCTCATGAACTCGAGATAAACTAGCTCTTTGTCTCTCACTTGCTTGGCTGCCTTCTAATCCTCATGGCTTGGCTACTTTCACTCCGAGTTGGTATGATGGATGGAGGAATATTCCAATGGGCGATAAGTAAATGAGGAGGATTTGCCTCCTACAATCCGTCTCCCTTGTCCCATTCGAGTTTTAACCTTAGTATTTGAAAAAATTCCTTGATTTTCTCCTTCAATGTGCATTCAATACATATTAGTCCACTAGGCATAATATCCAACTCTAACTCATATAATAAACAAAATATAATAAAAAACATGTAATAAGTTGTGATAAAAGTTGCTTTGAAAAAGTTAGGAGGTGAATTAAGACCCATATAATTACCCAATGATGAGGCTCATCAGTGGCCAATATCAAATGACTTGTATCTTGGTTAGGTCCACATGCACACCCTTCTCATCAATGATGTACCCCAGATATTGAACTTGGGTCATACCAAAAGTGCATTTACCCAAATTGACACACACTTTATGTTTTTGTAGAGTTTGGAGGACCTGTCAAATATGGTGGAGGTGTTCTTCCAAACTCTTCCTAAAGATCAGGATGTGGTACAAATACAACACCATAAATGAGTTGGTGAAGGGCTGCAATATGCCATCCATCAACCTCATGAAGGTTGTAGGGGCATTCTTTAACCTGAAAGGCATGACCATCCATTCGAAAAGGGCCTCCTTGGATGTGAAGGCAGACTTCCGCACATCAGAGGGTTCTATTGGTACTCGGTGATACCCAGACTTCAAGTCAATCTTTCTAAAATATTTCCCCCCTTGAGCTGGTTTAAAAGCTCATTAATCTATGGGAATGGATACCTATTTGAACCATGATCTTTTTCAGTTCCCAATAGTCAATACAGAGTCTCTAGGTCCCATCCTGCTTCTATATCAACATGATTGAGCTCCCACAGGGTGATGAACTTGGCCTGATGTCTCCTTTTTGCAACAACTCATGAATTTTCCTCATGATTTCATCATTCTCCAAAATAGAGTGTTGATAGATCAATCCATTGGGAAATAGCGCACCTTGGGTTAGATCAATAGAGTGGTTTATCTAACAATGTAGAGGTACCCTTATGGGTGAGGTGAAGATGTACCTATACTCCTCCATAACCATTTCCATATGTTGCAGCCATGCAGAGGAGCCTTGTCTGGAGGTCATGGCCATAATATTCTTCTTACGCTAAGGGAGAATCACAAAGAAAAAATTTCCCAGTCTGGGAAATGATCTTACTACATTCCTTCGTGATGATAAAAGAGATGGTGGTAGGTGGCGCTACCTCTGGCATCCTGTACAACTTATATCCCAAAGCACTAATAACAGTGCGGGGCCTAGACTCATACATAACATATCGCTTCAACAATTATGGTTTTTATAATAATACATCACAAACATAAAGAGGAGAAACATCACATAGTACCTCATTTGCGAAGGGTTTGATGTTGTAGGGAAGGTGGCACTATTGGCTAAAACATAGATCCCATCCTCGGTGAAGCCACCCGATGGTGTAAGACTATGGGTGTGCTATTGTTGGTAGGGATAGTCACTTCATGACCTTCTACTGAAATGAGGTTCTTTTGGCTCCCATTCTTGACAATGAACTATAGCAAAGAACCCTTCACCCACTTGGGAGTGGAAGAGGCACTCCTCCTCCTTCTAATCTTCGGGCTCATTCTTTTGGATCTTGGTGGTGGCAATGGTGGTGCTGGGCTCTGCATCAATAATATGCCTCCCTTTATCATTCCCCTTGTTGGGTTCTAACTTAGAGTTGAAACATGGATCTGATTCGAAATCCTTCAGCTCAGCCACTAGTGGTTGCTCAGCTCGACACTCACTTGTGTTAGGAGTGAGGATTTTATGGAACTCACACCATTTCACTATGTCCTTCTTTGTCTTCATGGTGTTATTGTTTTCTTATGGCTATAGTGGGTTGTCTTGCGTCACCCCACCTTGGCTTTGTCCTTTGTTGTGCAGCTTGAGGGTGCCTTTCCCTTGCCTCGGATTCATAGATCCAAAGTCTCACTTATTTTGTTTAAATTTTTGTTTGATCTTGAAAGCATATGGATAGGCAATGCTGAGTGAAGAGATGTCCAAGAATTTCATCTTGTCCTGGATGTACTTGTGCAGAAACCATGGAACTTGAGTACCAAATTTCGCTTAGAATCCTTTATATCCAACTTCGTGCAAAGGGTATGAAAAATATTTGTGAACACTGGCACATCTTGGTCCCTTCCCTACCACAGTGTGCTCCACTTTATGTATTTATCTTAATAGCTCCAAAAACTGTAATACTGATCCTTGATGGCATCTCAGAAATAATTCCAAATTGGTGTGGATGAAAATAATGAGGGTTCACTCTCGTCCCTTTTCTCGCAGTAGGTTTCACACTAGTCCTTGACGTGGGAGGTAGCTTTGAGAAGTGGAAATGTAATATTTTCCTAGTTGGAAAAGTCATGAACCTAGGAATATCCTTCTAGTAGATTTAACCATTTATCTACGACATCCACATCTATATAACCTTCAAATATGGGGATGACAAAGTTAACTTTTACCTTAAAGGGAGCAACGCTCCCAGAGTGGATTCCAAAAGAAGATGCGTCGCCTGTGGGTAACCACAGAAGTATCTGGGAAAAGTTGTCCATCATCCCATTCCTCTGTCAGTTGGGGAATTCTTCAAGAAATATTTTGAAATGATTTCATGCTCCCTCATCTTTATTTTCTTCCATCTTGGAGGTCATCAGGGTTTGCAAGGCTTGTCTTGCAAAGCTTCAACCAGTTTAAGGCCTAACGCCTTATACCCCAACCTCGTTGGGGACGTGCAAAGAAAAATAGAGAAAGATAAAACCACTTTGATATCACTGATCCGAACTTAAATAGGAACATAAAAGAATTGAAGATATAACCACAAATAAAGAGATGCAGTAGAAATAACACTTCATTTCATTAGTATCGAAGAACTAAAATATGCTTACAAACATAATGGAAATAAACTAGCCTGGGTCATGGTAACTTATCTTTGAGAAGAGATGTGGCAACTTCATGACCTTGAACTATGTTACAATGAATCTCAAAGGCCTATTTATTATTGTGAAACAATGGAAAACCCTAAAGATCCAAAAACCTAACCCTAGGAGGCGAAGCGCCAAAATTGTGGGCATCGTCTGGGTAAATTTGTAAATCAACTTTCTGCAGTCATAACATTTCCATATGACCTCTGTTTTACATGCACAATACCTCATTAGAAATATCTATTCGAGGAAAAAAAAATTTGATTGCAATCATGAGACAAAGACTCATTATTCCTGTTATCCAAAGAGTCATCATTTAGGGCCTCAAAATGGCTATGGAAGTTCAGGACCTGAAAAACTTCCAAAAATAGTAAATTATGCTACAATTAAGGAAACTAAAAGACTGAAAGAAATTAAGGTGGGCATCCAAGTGGAATAGGTAGGTGGCCACCAATATCTACCTAGATCATTGGTGGATGTAAATTGCAAAATCCAAGAAAAGAGAGGATGTGGGCCTCATGTAGGAAAAGGTGCAACAAATGGGTAAGGAATTGGCTGAATTGAGGCTAAACGAATCAATCATGAAGGAGTAGTTGTAGTTAGAAAACAAGAGGCTGAGATAGAAACTACAAGAAAAGGAGGCACAACTTTCCACCATGGAAAGTTTATCCATTGAGACCATTGAAAGGAAACCATCCAAATCCTATGCCATTTTCCTCAAAGAACAATGGTTGCAATTCCAAATCGAAATAATGGCACAATATGGCTCTCTACCATTTCAGGATTATAGGAGGTTCATTTTATTCTTCCAACAGGAGATCATTGAGGATAGAAACAAATTGGATGAATTTTATATGCACAACATGATGCTCATAAACATGAAATTTTGGGACCCCAACTCAAGATTGGGGGATGTGAAACTGATTGCACTAGCCTCTTGGATGATACATGATGAAACAAGGGTTGAGTAAGTAAAGAGGGTTATACTCAATGAAGAAAGTGAGCTCCTATACATTAAAGGAGTGTTGATAAGCCCAAAGGTTATCATTAATAACAACAAAATCATATCTGTTGATCCCCAATTTTCCCCTCGCTACATGGAAACACAAGAACAAGCCATCCTCCATTTTGAAGATACCTTTAGGTTCTTGGGGATTGATAGATTAAAGACTTTCCAAAGAAGATGGCATGCTCTACCCCATAGCCTACATATCAGGGAATATCACTCCCCTAAAAGTTTGAGGAATGCCCTGGAAAGGACTCCACTCTACAAAAGAATCATTCAAAGGATGAAAATAAATTGGATAGGGCTAAAACTTTGTCGTCCCTTATTATTGGGCCTACAAGAGAGAAGATATCAAGCAGAGGAACAAAGGGAGCTAGCAACCATAGAAGAAAATGTGGTATTCTATCCACAGGAGTGCACACCATCTGATATTCCTTAGGATATCATAGAGGCCATCCGGGCCATGCATGAACTACATATTAGTGAGGAAGTTGCTCCGATGGCGAGAAACAATTTCAGCAGGGGGTGATGATGGGAACCATCAATAGGTATATTATAAGGCCATTTTTCCACCGTCCAACCCATAATTTCCCATTTTCTCACATTAATTAACATCATTTGGGCCATAATGTGTTTAATAGGAATATTAAAGGTTTTTTGTCATGCTTTGTGGCCTCATCTGGTTAATGTGCTAGAAAAAGAGCCATTTTTAGTATATTTATGATGCAGAGGAACGTTGGAGGCAGATAGAGGAAGTGTAGGAGGATTGTCCCTTGCATTTACTCTTCTTTGACTCGAAGTGATCCCTAGAACCATTCATCTACACTCATGTACAACTTGGGTTTCACTAGCATCAAATGAACTCAAGTGAATGTAAGAGTCTAAGGGAGCTAGATCCACTTTTTTCAAAGTTTTGGAGGGAGGTGGACCCCTTTTTAATGAGGTTTATCTTCAATCCTCTTTTTATATATAAACGAGCCTAAGGGCTCATTAGGATTCAAATTTCTAGAGCAGTGAAGTACTATGAAGGGCTTGGAGTTTCAGTCTATCATTGCATGATGTACCTGAACTTTATTTTATGATAATGAAAAGTATATTTTTGCTTCACATCTAAGTTTTTTACAGAGGATTGAGTACCATTAAGTTAGGGCCCAACCCGGAGGCTAGGATTTCTCTTTGTGTATCATGTTTATGAATTGTTGTAGTAGAAACATTTCCATCCTTATTTGAGTAAAATTTCATTTGCTAGAAAAAAGAATTGCAAGCCTGATTACCACCTCTCTTGTGGGAAAAGTGGTTGAGGAGTCTACAAGAAAAAACCAAAAATGTGTGAATGTTTCCTTTTTTAATTTTCTATTCTTTAGCTCATTATCTCTTGCATACTCCATTTTTTATATCTCGGAGTTAAAATAATCTTTTTCAAGCTTTCATGTATGTATGTTTGACGCATGTTGTGAGATGAATTGGTTCTTAATGAAATGAAGTCCTTCTTTGTTAAATTTCATAAAATTCAACTCATCCTTTCTTGATGAGGAATTTTTTTGCAATTTGATTATCATTTTTAGTACAAAAAAATGATTTTTGTTACTCTGTAGGTGCTTTCAATGGATTACAGGGTTGGCATACTCATCCTACATTTCCACTGTCATCATCAACCCCTTCCTTGTCATCCCACATTGCCCTCAAAATTCTGCCACTGAGACCATATTTTTTGGGTTATTTGAGGGACACCATGTGCATTTGTTTTTGTGCAAGATGGGCCTCTTAGAGGCACTAGTCTTGGAAAAGGCTTCACACAACCCTCATATGCCCTTACCTATCCTTTCCCACCTTCAAACCACATTTTTCACCCTTGGGATGCCCATGGGATTAATCCTATAGTAAAATAGGGAAATCCTGTAGCATGTTGTAGCAATCCTATAGCATCCTGTAACAGTCCTATAACAGTCCCTAAACTTGACTAGATTTGCTCCAAAAGCTTTGCTTTCTTTTCTTAGACTTGAGTAAGTACCCCTATGCTCTAAATCCATGATTGAGTAACACCCAAGGCCACTTTGAACTTTCATATTTCTCACTACAAGCACATTTCTACAATTAGGATTAAAGGATAGATTTCTAAATGGAATGATAATGATGATTCTCTCATGAAATTCATATGTGTTTTGTTACTGTAGACAAGTCTCTTTGAACACAGTGATTAAGTGTGTTTCTTCCATGAAAAGTAGGTTAGGCCTTGATCCAGATCTTCTAACTTCAAGGATGCATTCACAATTTCATATAATAGAGCATATTAACCAAGTAACTTAAAACCACATGAAAAGAAGAGGAAAAAAAAAAGTAAACATGAGATCAAAGACAACAATTTGATTACAGAGTTCACCCAATGTAGGCTACATCTCTAGGCCCTGCCCAACAGTGGGGAGGCCTTATTTTATTAAGTGGCATCAAAGAAATCAGTTACAAGTAAATTTACAAAAATGACCCTTATACCTCTAATCGGGATGAAGGCCTAAAAATGGAGAGCTCATTTGGAGAAACAGATGTCACGACTGAATTTGAGTCATGAAATCATGAAAAATTGACTATAAATTTGTGAAATTCTGACACTGGCACCCCTGGCCCTCTAAGGGAATCTTTTTGGCATCCTTGTAGATCCCTCGCTCATGGTTCCTCTCCTCCTCCACTCAGGGTTTCGCACCCATCCTGTGTTAGTCTGCCCCTGGTCAAACGAATAGTGAGTGGTTGAATATATTTAACCGGGTGTATACTCCAACTTATGGGACGTTGGCCCAATGGTGGAGTTGGCAATTAGTGGGGAGACTGGTTGGGTTCAAATCTCGCCCGCTCCAACTTAGCGTGACATATTTTGGTAACCGTTTGACTCGCGAGGTTTCATATAGAAACAGTTGTGTTTTTTGAATATATATGTGGTATGGTTCAGCGGGGGTTAAGCGAGTCCATCAGGGGTGTTTCACACACCCAATTTAACATATATGTAATACAAAACCATTGGCGGTGGCACAGTTGATAGCCCGCCCCCCGAACTTATTATTTTTTTTATTTTTTCCAACATAGGTCATTCATTTTTTCCCGCCAGATTATAAGGGTTATTATAAAATTAATGATTTGACAAGTTCACTTGTTTCGGTCGATGGATTCCATGCACTGGGTCACTACCAAATTGTTGCCTCATTAAGACCACCACTTGGCCAAGTTTGATCTAAACTTTGACCAACTTTAACTTGATCATAAAAACTCAGATTTGAGTGTCGTTCACACTATTGGAATCAGCGCAACAGGCAGTACAATCTGGTCCTGATTTTGCTTCCATATGAGGATTTTTAGTTTTCATCTATTTTAAGGCCACTCGTATTTTTGGATCCTCCTGGATCATTCCACCCCACTAAGGAGATTTTGGTCCTCCAAAAGCATGATCACATCTTGCACACTTCCTGTGTCTTCTTCAAGCCACACTTTCAGCATCTCCGTTGGATGAAAATCTAGTACATCCTTTTTACAAGCACATATAACCATGCATGACTCAAACAACCTCATAATTGCTAAGATTTTAGAACATATACTAATGGTCTAGTTTACATTATAATAGAAACCAATACCCCATGTATCAATAAAATTCTAAAAAAAGTAGCATTCCTTTAATAAGAAATGGAAAACACATCATCACTTTTTGTTGAAAATAATACTGCTGCAATATGTCTCTATCTTCTTTCAATTAGAAACTTCCTTTTACAATGATTATGTACTGGTGTAGTTTTATACCAGCATGCAGGCTTCAACCTGCAGAAGGCTACAACCTTCTCTCATTCTCCAGACTCTTCTGGAAGGGAGCTACATCCCCCTTAGCTCTTGTACTAGCTGAGGTACTAAGTACGTAGGTGCTAACCTATAGAAGACTTCTCTTTTCTTCCAGGGACCACGTTTCATAAATTTTCAAACTAGATCCATGAATCTCAATCAAACCTCAAATAGAGCTACAATCAACCAACTTCCTTGTACAAATACTGAATCAATAACTTCTCAGAACACAATACCAGTAACCATACAACAATTCAGAACCCTGAATACTGCAAAAATAGACAAAAGCAGCTAAAACATATTTCAAGAAAAAGTCCGCAACTTCACCAATAGAAACCTGCATATGTCCGTAGTATTCAGTTCTTTGACCTGCGAGTATCCACACCTCCCCTGTGTCGAATCTGTGGATATCCGCACTTGCGTTGTGTCAAGCCTGCGGGTATCCGCGCCTGTGCTATGTCGAGCCTGCGGGTATCTGCGCCTGCGCTCTATCAAACCTACGGGTATCCGCGCCTGCGCTATTTCGAGCCTGCAAGTATCTGCGCCTACGCTGTGTCACACCTGCGGGTATAGATAATTTATCAGACTTCACTTATACCCCAAAATATCATATTTACAGATCTGATCATGCGCCAAAGAGATCTCGACCCATCAGTAGATCTGTCTTGTAATGCTCAGGTTTCTCCTTGATTCATGTCCAGCTATAACTAACCAACCGATCACCAATGTTTCAGATCTTGCTCATCTCAAGATATTCAACACATTAGTTGATCCAACCAAATGATCTCCTTTCCTTTTTATAGTCTAGGCCTTACTCAAACCATGGTCTAAAACCATAGAGATCCAATACTAGGGACCCAAAACCTTGGTTCAATACTTGAGATGCAAGCTCCATGGACCGAAACCATAGGATCAAAAATGTCGGACTAAATACCATGGACCAACCATAAGATTTCCCACGTGCATGCTTTTCTATGCATGAAAGTGCGTGTACTTTACGTCAACACTTTTTGTTCGGAGCACCTGCGTACATGTCTGCAGCTTTTGTTCGGCGCACCTGCGTATGTCCGCGGCTTTGTGAACAGGAACCTACGGGTATCTTATTTTCTACTATTTTGAGAGCCTGAACTTGTGATCTGCTATTTGAGTGAGTTGTCATCAAGGACAACACTTATGTCATTGAGCCAAACCTGTGTCATAATGCCAACAATCTTCCCCTTTGGACTTGATGGAAACCCAAAGTCACTCAAAGTCTTTTCTCCCCCTTTGACATCAAGGGCAAAGGGTTATGCTCCCCTTGAGTACATGCTGAAATCTTTGCTCTGCTATGCTATCCAAGCTCCCCCTGACATATAGGCAAGATCTGCAAGAAGATGTTCTACAAAAGAAATATGACGTTATACATCATAACTGACCTTCCTATCACTAAAGACTCATACATACTCCTCCAAACCATGTGGGATACATGATATAATAAGCATATTACATTATTAAAAGAATATATGCTCCCCTTGAACCTATGCCAGATTGTCTCTGACAGACCCATATCAGACTCTTCTCATCCTTGTTTTTCTTCAAGTCGACTGTATCCACATAAACCAACGTATGTATGCATATACCCCATATGAAACTCGCGTACAACCAACAATCTCTGAAACAGACAAGATTCAACAGCAAGATGATGCATCAACTACCCCCAGATTTTGTCTGAGGTATTCAAAGGTCTCCCTGGGCAGTGGTTTGGTGAGAATATCAACAACTTGTTCCTTAGAGGGAACATACTCCAATTTGACCTTTTTTTCAAGCACTTGTTCTCAGAGAAAATGATACTTAATTGGTATGTGCATAATCTTTGAATGCATGACAAGATTCTTTGAACTACTGATTGCACTTGTATTATCAAAAAAAATGGAGATAGGTGGAGTACAAGTGATTTGAAGATCTTGCAATGTTTGCATCATCCAAAGGAGTTGTGTACAGCAAGATGCAGCAGCTACATATTCTGCTTCAGCTGTAGATAATGCAATAGAGCTTTGTTTCTTGCTGAACCAAGATACTAATCTAGGACCCATGAATAATGCACCACCACTAGTGCTCTTCTTGTCATGCACGCTTCCTGCCCAATCCACATCAGTGTATGCATGAAGTGTGAAATCTGTACCTCTAGGATACCATAAGCCATAGTTTTGAGTTCCTTGAAGATTCTCTTAACTGCTTGAAGATGAGTTTCCTTTGGATTTGCCTGAAACCTTGCAACTATTCCCACTGCATGCATAATTTCTGGTCGGGTACCTGTTAGATAGAGCATACTACCAATCATGGATCTATAGGTTGGTTGATGTATGACTACTGATTCATCATTTGTGCTGAGGCTGCATCCTGTCACCATAGGGGTACATACTGGTTTCGAATCCTCCATCCCATATTTCTTCAAGATTTGCTTGAGATATTTGGTTTGTGATAGAAAAATGCCATCTTTGTTTTGTTGGACTTGTAAACCAAGAAAATATGTGAGCTCACCAAGCATGGAAATTTCAAACTCTATCTACATCACCAAGGAAAAATTTTGACTCATGTCTTCTTCATTGCTACCAAAGATGATATCATCAACATACACAACAAGTATCAACAACTTATCATTGTCAATTTTTATATATAGATTGCTATTAGTTGATACTTTTATAAAACCTTGTTGATTGAGGTACTTATCCAACCGATAATACCATGCCCTTGGAGCTTGTTTAAGGCCATAGAGAGCATTTTTGAGTCTGCATACAAGTTTTAGATCATTTCCAAGAATAAACCCATTTGGTTGTTCAATATATACTTCTTCATTTAAGTCTCCACTCAGAAAGGCAGCTTTTAGGTCCATCTGAAATACTTTGAACTTCTGAAATCTAGAGAGAGCAAGGAACATTCTTATGGCCTCCAGTCTGGCAACTGGAGCAAAAGTTTCTTCAAAGTCTATGCCTTCTTGTTGCGCATATCCTTTACAAACAAGTCTTGCCTTGTTTCTAACCACATCCCCATTTTCATTCAGCTTATTTTTGAAAATCCATTTTGTCCCTATGACATTCTTATCTTTTGGTCTAGGAACCAACTCCCAAGTGTTATTCTTTTCAATCTGCTTGAGTTCTTCCTCCATGGCCTTGACCCAGCATTCATCTTTGCAAGCCTCTCTTACATTCTGCGGTTCAGTGGAGGAGAGCAATGCTAGATAGCTTGAAGCTTCTGAAATGGTTCTTCTTGTTTGTACACCTACCTCTTTCTGCCCCAAAATTTGAGATTCTGGATGATTCTTCTGAACGTATCTAGATGGGTCTTTTCTTCTATCCTTATCTGTTCTTATGGTGCCTCATGGGTTTCTTCTTTGTCATGAATCTAATTTGATGTTGACAGATAGTCTTCGCCATCTTCAAAATCTTTAGATTTTACCTGCCTAGGAGTGTTTCCTTCTTCATCAACCACTACATCAATACTTTCAACAATTTTACCAAGTATTTTATTGTAACATTTGTAAGCTTTGCTGTGGGGAGAGTAGCCAAGTAAAATGCCTTCATCTGCTCTAGGTTCAAACTTGCCAAGATTTTCATCAGTCCTTTTAATGTAGCATTTGCTTCCAAAATTTTTGAAGTATTTTACCATGGGAGTCTTACTATACCAAAGTTCATGAGGAGTCTGAGTGCTATTTACCCGGACATTTGTCTTGTTGAGAATAGTAACAGCGGAAAATGCAACTTCACCCCAGAAAGTTGCAGGAGTTCTAGACTCATCAAGCATAGCATGAGCCATTTGTTGAACCGTTATGTTCATCCTTTCCACTACTCCATTTTGTTGAGGAGTCCTTGCAGCAGAAAATTCCCTTTTTATTCCATGTTCTTCACAAAAATTGAAAAATTCATCTGAGGTAAATTCCCCTCCTCGATCAGATCTGAGGCATTTGATTCTGCGATCTGATTCGTTTTCAACCAAAGCTTTGAATGATTTGAACTTTTTGAAAGCTTCATCTTTATACTTCATAAGTCCAATCCAACACATCCTTGAAAATTCATCAATGAACAATATGAAATACTCTTCTCCTCGAGGTGACCTCTTCCTAGTGGGACCACATATATCAGTGTGGACAAGTTCAAGTGGCCTGCTAGTTGATCCTTCCTTCTCAGGGAAATTAGTTCTGGTTTGCTTACCAAATTGACTTGATTTGCATATTGTATTGTCTGGAATTCTGATGTCAAGAAGATCATGAACTGCTTGATATTTGCATGCTTTCCTTATCTGATAGAAGTTAAGATTCCCCAGTCTTCTGTGCCATAGCCAGTGTTCATCATTCTTGCTTAAATAGCATTGTTGTTGTTCTCCCTTAAGTACGTATAATTTATTTGGAGTTCTTATGCCTCTGATCACTGTCTTTCCTATATCAAGCTCATGAACAATACATCCATTTGATCGAAATATTACCTCAGTGCCTTGATCACACATCTGACTGACACTCAATAGATTATGCTTTAAGCCATCAACATACATCACATTTCCAGCCTTGACCTTTTCTTTCAAGCAAACAAAGCCTTTACTTTTTATTAATGCAGGGGTGTCATTTCCAAATGAGACCTTCTTTTTCTTTTGTAAGGCACTAGATGGCTGAAATTTTTCTTTATTACCTGTCATATGTTTCAAGCAACCACTGTCGATGTACCATTGATTTTCCTGTCCTTCCGCATATAAGGCTATCCCACATCTTTCTGGTTGCGTTTCTTTCTTTTTCCATGTTTTGGAACTCAATGAAGCTTGCTCCTTTAGAGTTGTTTTCCAAAACCTGCTTCTGCATTCAGAATCTTCATGAACGAAGTTGTTACAGATAGAAAAATCTATTTCATTTTGAAGAGAAGAGAAGTTATTGTAGGTTCTTTTCACAATTCCTATCATACTCCTTTGTTTTTGAGCTTCCATAGTCATGATGGTCTTGTAGGCAACACATTGAGCAGCTTTATGACCAAAGTTATGACAAGAGAAACATTTGCCATTGAAGAAATTCCTGCGATTATCAAATCTACCAACCATATGACTGTAGTTTCCATCCATTCTTGAGCCAAAATGATTTACCTATGGTTGGTTGAGGCTTCTGTTCATCCTTGACGTAGATTGCCCCCAATTTACTTGATAATCTTTGATCATTCTTGAAGCAAATTGTCCCTGATTTTCCTGGTGATCTGCACTATGCTTTTGTTGTCGATTGTCAACTTGTTCACTTCTCCTTGCTGCATCAAGATAAATTTTGGAGGTGGATGGCTTCTGCACTTGATTTTGAGCTTGAGATGCTTCTTCAGAATATCCAAGACCAGTCTTGATTAGCAGAGAACGCTGCACTTTGATAATCTCATCTAGAGTTTCAGATCCTTTAGCAAATCTGAGATTAAGGGATTTTGTTTTCTCAATTTCTTTTCTAAGTCCCACAATTTTACATTCTAACTCTTCATTGTGTTTATCTTTTTTAGCGAGTTGGAATGTTAGAGTATCTATAATCATATTCTTTTCCTCTAAACAAACTTTAAGTTTAGAAATTTCTTCATAAAGACCTTCTTCATTTATAGCATCCAAGAAATCATCATCTTCAGAAGCCATCAAAAGTCTATCATCATTACCTTGTTCATCTTCATCACTATTTGAAAATCCATCACTATCTTCATGCATGTAAAAGCTCTTCTTATTTACATTCTATTTTCTATTCCATCTAACAGATTCCTTACCTTGTCTACTTTATCCTTATGAGGACATTTTGCAGCATAATGACTAACTCTTTCACAAGCAAAGCATTTGAAAGGCAGCTTACCTCTGAATCTTCCAGTTACCCGTCGAAGGTTCTAGACAAAATTTGATTCTTCCTCTTCTTTTGACATATGTCCTGCCTCATAGTAATCTCCTTTTCCTGAAGCCTTGAATGCAGCTTCTCTCCTATCTGATGGTCCTCCTTTTCTCATCTCGTAAGCAGTTAGAATTTCGTTCAGCTGTGACATGGTAAGGCTCTGTAGATTTTTCTTTTATTGTATGGCAGAAACTTTTGAATCAAACTTAGGAGACAAAGATCTTAGAACTTTTTCAACCAAAACAACTTCTTTTATTTCTTCACCCAAGTTTTTCATACAATTTACAATCTCATCTATACGTAGGAAATAGCTAGCCACACTTTCATCATTATGCATTCTGAGACTTTCATATTGAATTCGAAGAGTTGGTAATTTTTCTCGTTTTACCTATTCATCTCCTTCATAGCTCAGAACGATCTTGTCCCATATTACTTTTGCGCTTTTGAACTGCATAACCTTGATGAATTCTGATTGAGATAGACTTCCTAATAGAGTATTGACAGCTTTTGCATTTGTTTCATACTGCTTCTTATCAGCTGCATCTGTAGGAGTTGCTGATGGAAATGTGTATCCAGTTTCCACAATATCCCAAACTTATGTACCAAGAGATTGAAGATAAGTAGTGATTCTTACCTTCCAATAGACGAAGTAGCTACCATCAAAAATCGGTGGCCTGATAGATGCTTCCTTTTCGTAGTTGCTCATGATGATAGATCTTCCTTAAAGCGATCAAGCATTTCCTGAAGGACCTGCTCTAATTCCAATTGTTGAAAATAATATTGCTGCAATATGTCTCTATCTTATTTCAATTAGAAACTTCCTTTTACAATGATTATGTACTAGTGCAGTCTTATACCAGCACGTAGGCTTCAACTTTCAGAAGGCTACAACCTTCTCTCCTTCTCCAGACTCTTCTGGAAGGAAGCTACACCCCCCTTAGCTCTTGTACTAGCTGAGGTACTAGTACGTAGGTGTTGACCTACAAAAGACTTCTCTTTTCTTCTAGGGACCATGTTTCATAAATTTTCAAACTAGATCCACGAATATCAATCAAACCTCAAATAGATTTGCAATCAACCAACTTCCTTGTACAAATACTGAATCAATAACTTCTCAGAACACAGTACCAGTAACCAGACACCAATTCAGAACCCTGAATACTTAGAAATAGAAAAAATCAGCTAAAACATATTTCAAGAAAAAGTTTGCAACTTCACCAATAGAAACCTGCATACGTCCGTAGTATTCAGTTCATTGACCTACGGGTATCCGCACCTCCACTGTGTCGAATCTGCGGGTATCTGCACTTGTGCTATGCCGAGCCTGCGGGTATCCGCGCCTGTGCTGTGTCGAGCCTGCGGGTATCTGCACCTGTGCTTTGTCAAACCTGCGGGTATCCGCGCCTGCACTGTGTCGAGCCCGTGGGTATCCGCGCCTGCGCTATGTCATACCTGCGGGTATAGATAATTTATCAGACTTCACTTATACCCTAAATTATCAGATTTATAGATCTGATCATGTGCCAAAGAGATCTCGAACCATCAGTAGATCCATCTTGTAATGCTCAGGTTTCTCCTCGATTCAGGTCCAGCTATAACTCACCAACCGATCACCAGTATTTCAGATCTTGCTCATCTCAAGATATTCAACACATTAGTTGCTCCAGCCAAATGATCTCCTTTCATTTTTATAATCTAGGCCTTACTCAAGCCATGGTCCAAAACCATAGAGATCCAACACTAGGGACCCAAAACCTGGGTTCAATACTTTAGATGCAAACACCATGGACCAAAACCATAGGATCAAAAATGTCAAACTAAATACCATGGACCAACCATAAGATTTCCCATGTGTGTGCTTTTCTCTACATGAAAGTGCATGTACTTTACATCCGCACTTTTTGTTCGGAGCACCTGCGTACATGTCCGCAACTTTTGTTCGGCGCACCTGCGTATGTCCGCGGCTTTGTGAACAGGAACCTGCGGGTATCTTATTTTCTACTATTTTGAGAGCCCGAACTTGTGATTTTCTATTTGAGTGAGTTGCCATCAAGGACAACACTTATGTCATCGAGCCAAACCTATGTCATAATGCCAACACTTTTACAATTATTTGCAACACATGATTTACAAAATGTGGCCATGACAAGCTACTAGTATAACCATCTCTTACTTAATAAATTGGACCACCATCCACGTGGCATATTTTTTTGTTGAATATATTCACCAACTAGCTTCTTTATCAATGTTTTTTGGGCATGGAGCATCTGGCACATGGCTCCCTAGTGTCCATCCTTGTTGAAGTGATTACAATGATTTTTTCTCCAAACTTTTTGAATCATCTTGGAACACTTATTTTGGGTGTGCCTCTAATACATTCCCATGGAACCCTCGCTATCACTAGAATGTGATGAAGTGCCTTCATCATCATTAGTTGGTTGGTCACTGACTATCTTGGAACATTCCCCAACCTCTTTTTTGACATATCCAAGTCCTGCATAACGAAGAAATTCCTCCACTTTGATGGGATCCACAATGCCTTAGCCATTAATGTCAAGGCCCTTTCTTTGATACCACATTTTACTCAATAATTTTGATCCAATTCCCATAGCATGTCTCTCACAATTAGTGAAATCATCATAAAAGGTACATGAAATTGAAGAATTGCCTTTTATCTAAGGCTTATTATGATGCAAATTTTCCAAGGCCTCCTCCTTGACTTTTCACTAATGTTGCAACCTTTGTTTCTCCTTCTCTGCTTATTGTAGGAGTTCCCCTAGTTCATAATTATCCATTTGAATTATTTGGTTGATTTCTTCAAGTTCTTGGAGCCATGCCGCATTTGGTTCCCTTATCATATTTGGTATAAAATCTGTTGAAATATTTGTCTCATCACCTGAATCAAAAACAAAATCGATGGGTCCATCTGTTACAATCCTAAGAGCTACAATATTGATTTCATCAGCTGAATCTAATCCTAGGTCAATTGGTCTACCACCTGAAAATCCCATAGCTATCATCTTCTCATCATCCTTTGATTGATATTCTTGGTCTTGTTGTATGGTTGTAACTGTCTTCTTCTTCTATTCTCTGTCATTCCTCTTAGGTCCCAATTCTGGATGCAGTTTCTAACAATTGTCCTCATCATACCCTTTTTTCTCACAATCAGTACAAGAGAGCCTTTCTTCTGTTCTCTTGGTTGTTGTTGTCCTCTTTGAGCGATCATCTTTTGCATGATTTTCCTTGCTTTCAAGATGTACACACTTCACACTAGCTTCATCAAGAGACTTAGGTTCAAATAGTAATAATTAATGACGCAGATAACTATGCAAAGATCCAATATATTTCATCAACATCTTAGAAGTGTCTAGTCGAGCATTCAATGCTAATTCCTATTTTCTAATCCCCTCTATAAAAGTCTAAACAATTTTACCTTTTCTTTGTTTCAAATGTTTCCATTCCATCATGGCCTTTTGTTTTTATACCGATGGGTAAAATTGTCCTCTTAAAGAAGAAATGAACTCAGATCAAGATGAGAGAAGTTTACAGCTACTCTTACCACTTGTTTGTAGCTTGCCTTCCCACCAGACGATAGCGGTGCCACTCAATCGAAGGGACACTAGCTCAATATTGTCTTCATTCTCTTTCATTTGTTGTTTGTGTAAATACACTTCAACATGTCCTATCCATTTATATAGCTTTTTTTCATTAGATTCTCCACTAAATATAAGTAAATCAAATTTGACATCTAGCTTGAAAAAAGGATTTTTAGATGCATTCCTATGATGCCTATTAGAATGATGAGAAGAGGAAGAAGAAGAACCCTCACTAGAAGATGGAGAGGGAGGGGGATCTTCTTGTCTACCTCCATGTTTACCGATGCATGGTCACCTGGCTCTTTCTTCTCAGACTTCATTGTCTTCTCATACTTTGCAAATAGCTTGTCAACTTTCTCTGTCTTGGTGAAGAAAGTCTTGCTATAATTTCTCTCTTCCTAGATTGAGGCTTCCTCATCTGCCATGTTTCTTCTTTGTGGTGCACGCACTGCTTCAAGATCAAATGATTTAAGTTTTCCTTCACCTCTTTGGAGCTTGTTCCTGGTTAGCATTCACTCATGTAACTTGTATCAAGAAGACCTGCTCTGATCCCAAACTTGATCCATATCTTTTAACTTCAAGGATGCATTAAAAATTGTATATAACAAAGCATATAAACCAAGTAACTTAAAACCACATGAAAATAAGAGAAAAAACATAAGTAAACATGATCAAATATAAAAATATTTGATTACAAATTTCACCCAATGTGGGTTACGTCTGCACGACCTACTCAATTGTGGGGAGGCCTTCTTTTTTTCAATGGCATCAAAGAAATTAGTTACAAACAACTTTACAAAAATGACCCTTATACCTCCAATCCAGATGATGGCTTGAAAATGGAGATCTAAGCTAGAGAAACAGATGTCACCACTATATTTGTGTTGCAAAATCATGCAAAATCGACTATAAATTTGTCGAATTCTGACATTGGCACCAATGGCCCTCTAAGGGAATTGTTTTGCCATCTTTACAGATCCCTTGCTCATGGTTCCACTCCTCCTCCACTCAGGGTTCCACACTCGTCCTTCGCTGGCCCGCCCCTAGTCAAATGAATAGTGACTGGTTAAATATATTTTCTTGGGTAGATAATCCAATGTATGGGGCATTGGCCCAATAGTAGAGTCAACAATTAATGGGGAGATGGGATGGGTTAAAATCCCACTCACTCAAACTTGGTGCAACATATTTTGTTAATCGTTTGACCCATGGGGTTTCATATAGAAACAATTGTGTTTTTTTATATATATGTGGTATGGTTTGAGTGGGGGTTGGGCAGGTCCATCGGGTGTGGCATGCCCACCCAATTTAACGTATATATAATAGAAAACCGTTGGGGGTGGTGGGGTTGATAGCCCACCCCCCAAATTTATTATTTTTTTAATTTGTTTTAACATAGGTCATTCAATTTGTCAGACTGGATTATAAGGGCTATTAGAAAAATTCATGATTCAACAAATTTTCTTGTTCTAGTGGCCGTATACTGTGCACTGGGTCGCTGCGAAATTGTTTCCTAATTAAGACTACCACTTGGCCAGGTTTGACCTGAACTTTGAGCAACTATAACTTGAGCAGACGAACTCAGAATTGAGTGTCATTCACACCGTTGGAATCAGGGCGATGAGCACTACGATCTGGTCCTAATTTTATTCCATCAAATGAATTTAATTTTTGAGCTATTTTAAGGAAACTTCTATTTTTAGATCCTCCTGGATCATGCTTATTTCTTGAATTCTCGCTCTTAGGATTTCAATTTAAAAATTTTATTCTTACATAGGATTAGTTTCTTTTCAAATAAATTTTCCATTATGCAATTAGACTAATGATTTTGATTGTTGCAAGTAGCACAAGGTTTACATTATGTAAATAAACAAGTACTTTTCAGTCTTCCAATTAGCATATCCTTTACATTCCTGCAACTAGGGTTAGAATATATAGTTGGTGAATGACATTTTCCATTTCTGCAAGCAGAGAAATTGTTTTCATTTCGTAGTTGGAATAGAACTTTATTTTTCAAGCAATTCCCTTCCTTGAGTTAGCTAGAAGAGTGGTTTTTGCATGCCTTGATTTGGTCCATCACTTAAAGGTGGCATGAGTAGAACATCACCTACTATGCATACAACGTTATCACCCCTTAAGTGTGTATGAACCCTGGGTTGATAATTAAATTTGGTAGCCTTGGGAGTCTCAACAATATCGTTGTGATATTGGGGCTCATTAATACGTGCCAAATGATGGGAAAGCCTACACGCAAGGATGAGATGCCCATGCAGCCTCAAGTGACCCTGTGGCAATTTGAGAAGTTGGGCATGGATTTCATTGGGCCCATTGATCCCCCATCTAGGTAGAAGAGGTATCTCATTACATGCACCAACTACTTAACCAAGTCACACAGGCTTCATTCAATAAACCTTAAACATATCACATGCGTTCGTGGCATACTAAACAATACCCTTAATTTGACTACATATTGGAAAATAGTTCTATAAATCACATTATTTAACCCCTTGCCAATACGAACCCAATACGCCTTCCCGATTTAAAAAACCCTTACTTTCACTAGATATTGTAGGTATCCATTTTTCATTAACATTTTTTATACCTCTTTATATTTTTCATTAATTTTGAGCTCCATTTTTTATACTTACAAATATAAAAACCCTTTAACCCCCATTATATGCTCAATATATTATGCCATTTTTTCCTCAATATATATTCACCAATATGAACCCACGTGGTATGGTATTGTTCCCCTAGTGAAGCCCCCATGGACCAAGTAGGCTAAAGCAAAAGAAATCAAGGCAACAACCAGCAAAAAGTCGTTGAATTCCTAAGGGAGAACATTTGTTATAGTTTTTATTTTATGAGGGTGTTAGTCATTTATCAAGGGACACAGTTCATCTTGAATTCAATTGAAGACATCATGGAGCAACATGACATCAACCATAGGAAATCCACTTGCAATATTCCTCAGGAAAATGGGCAAGTGGAGGTCACAAACAGAGCATTCAAGAACATTTTGAACAATGTTGTTAGGAGCAACAGAAGAGATAGGGCATATCAACTTTTAGAGGCCACTTGGGCCTACAATACCACCACCAGATTTACCCTATATGAACTGGTTAATCGAAATAAAGAATTCCTTACCATTGAGTTTGAATATAGTACATTGATGATGGCATCACATTTGGATTTATAACTCACTACAACATAATAACAAAGGTTGCTCCAACTCAATGGTTTGAATGAGTTCAGACTATAGGCTCTCATGCATGCTGAGGTAGTCCAATTGCAGAAGAAGGTTTGGCATGATAAAATAGGGAGAGAGACTTCCAACAGGGTGACTGGGCACTTATGTATGATTCGAAATTCAAGGATTTCAAAGGGAAATTGATGAGAAGGTGGTTGGGCCCCTATCTAGTGGAAATATGTTATGAGAATGGGTCTATCCAAATCAAAACAATCAATGAGGAATGTATTACATTACTTATGAATGGTTATCGTTTGAAGTTATACAAGAAGTGTTTGCCAAAATAGGAGTTTACTAGTGAAATAAGTAAGGATATGAATGTAATTGAGGGCATCAAAACCCTCAATTTATTCAGCCTGATCAACAAAAGAAGGAAAACAAAAAAGGGAGAGGAAAAAGGAGAAAAAAAATAAAAAAAGAGGAGAAAATAAAAATCCTAGGTGAAAACCTATGTGACACACCTAAGGAAAACTTTGGGGGTGAAAACCTCCCAAAGGTATCCCAAGAGCACAAAAATAAAGATAAAAAAAATAAGAAGATCCCTAGGTCAAAAGGGCAGTCCTGTAGATCGAAAACCTCTATAGAGGTATTCTGTAGGTCTCATAAAAAGAATGAAAAAAGGAAAAAGAGGAGAGAAAAGAAAAGAGAAAGAGAAGGAGAAAGTAACATTAAGGTAAAGGACCCCTTACACTAGTTCTGTTAACGAATTCTTGTAGGATTCCAACCACGGTCAAAATACAAAAAACAAAGGGAAGAAGGGAGTCCACATTTCACTTTTCCACTTCCCAAGATAGCCTCCTATATTTTCTTCATCAATCCATTCATCTCCCCACATTCCTCCATCATTACGCACCCCATTTTACTCAATTTTGCCTCAATCCTGCAACTGCTACAAGATTGTCTTGAACTGCTACAGGATTGACCATAATTGATGCAGGATTGAGATCAACATAGAGATAGGGGTCAGATCTCATTTTTTTATTGGGGGAATGAAGGGATATGTTCACCACACCTTTATCAACTTCCATCAACATCACTTATCTATTTCTCAATCGAAAACTTCACATTTGTTCATGAAAAACTCTATTTTTTCCACTTCTTCATGAAGTTCTCACCATAATCATAGTTTCTAGTCCTTGTCAATAGGCTCACCATGAATTATCCAAGCTTATGAGTCTATTTCATAAAGGAGATAGTGATTTAAGAAGGTTGAGTGTGACTACTACAGGAAAAATATAATCTTGTAGCAGCCTACAGAAACCCTGTATAACCATAGTAAAAAACACCTGACAACTCCAAAATGAAAATTTGGCCACCTAGAAGCATTGAGAGACCATCCTTGAGGTCCTAGGAAGCCACAAAACCCTTGAGGAGTAGCTATAGGGGAATTTATGACCTTTAGTAACAAAATATTGAACCCTAATGAACCTGTATTAGAAGACTTCACTTAGTTAGACACATATTAGAGAATATCTATAAAACTTATATGTTTTGTGTAGAAAATGACTAGTATGAGAGATAACACCTCCATAGGCTAGAATATTAATTAGTGAAGCAGCATTTAGGAATGAACAGCAGCTCGACATCACTAGGTAGGCTCAGGTATGACACCCCTTGCCTCTTCCTTTAAGCACTTAATGGTTCAAAAATGATTTTACTGAATGAGGGATGAATATTATAGGCTGGAGGTGGCTAGTAAACTTGGCCATTCTTAGGAAGTCAAAGTGTAGTTCACTCACCTTCCATGCAACGTGGAAAATTTAAACGAAGAGGGGCGATGATTACGAAGAGAGGGGGCCAACAGTCCAAAAAATGAAATCCATGTATGGAAGGTAGGGGCCATCTCATAAAGCGCGTTGATCTAGACCTAAATTTTACAAAGGAGCTCATTCCCAAAATGGTTGGATATTCACACTAGGGCATCGAGATGAGATCTAGTTACATCTAGGGGGGTCCCTAGGGTGCTACAGAGAAGCTACAAGGTTATCTAGTAGGTGTAAAAGGTCAAAATCAAGTGCTACAGGATTAGAGGAAAGTGCTACAACATCGAGGTGAGAAAGAAAAGAGGGTCCAAATCAAAAAACAATTTCCTCCAATTACCCACAATCTTAAAGAAATCACCCGGGGAATGGTAAGTAGTGTTTTTCTGTCCACCTTTCATGATAAAAAATGAAGCGGATATAATTGAAATTACGCATGTGTAGACATTTTGTAGCAAATCACTGTATAATTGAATTACCCTTAAAAAATCAAAATCCTTTTATATGTGGGAGGCAAGGTGGCAGTAGAGATAGTATTCTTAAAATTTGGCCTATAATTCTCCTCCCTCTAACCAGAAGCAAAGTGCCAACCCTCTCACTCCTATCTTGAAACCCGAGGTTTCTCATAACACAACCTCCATAGAAAATTCTTTGATAAAGTTAAGGAAAAATTTGTAGAAAACATGGGAGGGAGTTTCAATAGAAGGGAGACCAAAAACACTAATAGAATTCATCAGCATACTCCTGTCATATATATCTTACTAAGCCATCAATGGATGGCATTCTTTGAAAAATTTAAGTGATATGATGATGAGATAACCCATGAATTTTCCATGACCCTTCACTCTCAAGGGGAAGATAGTGCCACCACTGTTGTTAGGAGAATTTCCATCAATGTGAATGCACATCTCATTAGTAGAGTAACCACCATAACCTTAGGGATTAGATGGGGAAATGAATATATAACACAATCCATCACAACCAAGAAAAATTTCTTCCTCCCTGAAGATAATCTTGTTGAAGACAAAAATGGAGAAAGAAGGGAGAGCCTCCCTTACTGTCGGGATGAAGTGGCCTATAGTATCCTCAAGTACATATCTTTGTGAAGGGAGGTTTAGTGTGGTATATTACTATAACTTTAAGCTACTTTGTGAGCTAAGGTTCCAAACATAATTTCCCATTCCAAGCAGGCTCAATGTTCCACATTTCCTCCTTCAATACATGATTGAAATGTGCCAGAGGGTGAGGAAAGGGAAGCACCAATACATTTCCCATCATGGACTCATAGGGATCATTATATGAATTCCTTAAGCCACCTCAAGAGTCTTATGTTGTGGACTGATTATTTTGACATGGATAGGGAGACCTTCATTGAAAAATAATACCAAACCCTGACACAACATGAAGATACCACAAAATATAGTGTTAGAGGTAAGAAAGAAGAGGGAGAGGTTAAAGAACAAGGAGAAGAAGTTGAAGATAAAGAATATGAACAAGAGCAAGAGGTTGAAGGGAAGGAAGAGGAGGTTGAAGGAGAAGATGGAAACAAAAGGCAACAAAATATACCCTTATAGAGCCCTCTAGACCTCAAAAGAAGGGAAGGAAAAAGCAACAGATAAGCCTCTCTGAGCGGAATACAAGAAAATAGGTTGATGATACTATGGAATCCCTTAGCACACCTATTAAACTCAAGAGGAGGCATCCCAGGAAACTCCCCTTATACTTTAAAAGAAGAAATAACACTAAGTTCAAACAAGGGAAGCCTCAACCTTGTCCAACAGTCCCAACCATAATTAATGAAACAATTAGCCATAGAGTAGTAGAATTAGGACGAGGTGAAGGGAAAACTGCAGAGACCACCTCCCTCAAAGCCAAGGGAAAGAAGTCTTTGACACCCATGTGAAGGCCAACCACTATGAAAGTCATAGCCAAGAAATTCAAATCACAAACTATCCTTCTACAGATAAGAACAAAGTTGCTACTGGAAAGAACAAATCTTCTACAAGAAGAAACATAGATGCAACAAGTTTGTTGAAGCGAGAATAATTATACCTAAAAAATTTACAGTTATCCTCCTATTTTATTTATAAAAAGAGAGGATTAGAACTCACTGGTGGATGTAGATTGAAAAGTCAAAGAAATTAGAGGATGTGCGCTTCCTGGAGGAAAATAAAAAACAAATGGGTAATGAAATGACTAACTTGAGACTAAAGGAATCATTCATGAAGCAGAAGTAGTTAGAAAAAAATAGGCAAATATAGAAACTATAGGAATGGGAGACACAACTTGCTACAATGGAAAGCTTGTCCATGCAGGCCATCCAATGTAGGAAGCCATCCAAATCATATTCCATTTTCCTCAAAGAGAAATGGATGCAATTCTGAATCAAGATATTGGCATAATATGATTCTCTACCATTTCAGGATTATAGGAGTTTCATTAACTTCTGCTAGTAGGTAAGCATTGAGGACAGGGTCAACATGGCTGAGTTTTATATATACAAACATGAACTTTTGGGACCCTAATTCAAGTTTGGGGGATGCACAACTGATGGCACTGGCCTCTTGGCTAGCCCATGAAGAAATACGGGTTAAGAAGGTTATGGACAAAGAAGAAAGTGAGCCCCTATACATCATAGTATAGTTAATAAGCCCCATTGCTATCTTAAGTAACCATAACATTATCTCTACAGATCCCAAATTGGCCCCTCACTACTTGGCAAAAAAGAAACAAGCCATCCTCCATTTCAAATATACCTTTAGGATATTGGGGACTGAGATTTTGAAGGCTTTCAAAAGAATATGGCATGCTCTTCCCCACAGTCTACAAATCAGGGAATATTACTCCCCTAAAAGGTTGAGTAATTCCCTAGAGAGGGCCGCATTCTACAAAATAAATATTCAAAGGTTGAAAATCAATTAGATAGGGATAAAACTTAGTCCTCCCTTCCTACTGGGCCTAAAAAGAGAGAAGAGAACAATTATAGGAACAAACGGAGTGGGCAGCCATAGAGACAAATGAAAGATTCTATCCACAAGAAGGCACACTATCTCAGATGTCTTGGGATGTCAGAGAGGTCACCATGGCTATGCAAGAGATACATATTAGTGAGTAAGTTTCTTAGAGGGTGAGAAACACTTTACGTAACACCCTCCTCCCACATCCACCCAAGTAACCATGCCAACCAGGTTAAACATGAGACAACATGCTACTATTATTAGATTCAACCTCTTATGTGACCTTAAGGAAGTGGAATCGACGGAACATCACACACAATCATCCAAAGTCACCAACAGAACTCTCAGGAGACAAATTACCCACTCAAACAACCTGTCCCTGGCTCCCACAGTTTTTCTAGATCTCTTAAGCCATAGTCGCTCTCATGATATGGGCAAGGGAGAAACCAACAATCCAAATTCACTCTCATAGGCTTGCCTACCAGCAACCAAGGACAAAAATTTCCAATTCTATGCCAGTGACCCCAGGATTTAAGCCACTTTTTCAGGCCCAAAGCCTAGGCCACTGCCCAAAATGGAGTGATAGCTTAGAATCAGTAAACATATAGGGAAACAATGATGAAAAAGCAGTAAATTGAACAAGACCATAAGCAAACCCCTACTAGCCATGATAGGCATTTCGTCAAACACATCATCAACATATAACCTACAGGTATAAACAACAAAATTAAGTGTAGGGATCTCATATTTATCTAAGAATTATTATGAAACATTGTTCCCTCATGTCAATTGCTGCATTATCCTCTATTAGGTCATAGACACATTATCCATTCATATACAAGTAAAAACATGCTAAGAGCCATACATAGTTGTTGTCATAAAACATACATATAACTAGCATAATAGGAACATAAATAACATAAACATATCAGCCATCAAAATCCACATATACATCAATACATTTACGCATGAAAATCAAGGGAATGAATTTCTCATTAATGAATGCAATGAACCAACCAGAGATGGGACTACCACATTCCACCCGACCATAGATTGGCTGAGCCAAGTCTCTCTTCATCCAATCACCCTCGTGCCATATTCCAAACTTGAATGTGGGACTCATATTACACACCAAACAAGCGTGGATGTCACTAGAGTTCATTGCCTACACCGTGAGGAATTTGAGTGCCTCCTGGTCTCTTGGGATTTACTGTGCATCCATAGTTCATTCCAAGGATCACTAGGACCTACACCAAGACATACTCTCCAAGATTTACTATGCATCCCATCCCGGGACCACTCGGCCCAACAGAGAGAAAATCTGCCTCTTGGCTTTATCATATGTCCTATAATTCACCAATAAGGATTCCTAGGCACATAATTTGGCTTTACTGCAAGCCACAGTCTAGTTCAGGGGTTACTAGGCCAATGGCTTCGTGATCCTCAGTCTAGTTTAGGGACCACTCAAACCATGATTTTGTCAATTCGTAGATCCACCCCACTCAACTTTGAATCCAATTCAGCCATCCCACATAAATCGAATGAGAGAACCCATCTCATGAAAGATATTAGGAAATGGAAAGGCTAGGTTGAAAATACTATCACATTTGGAAAAACCTATGCCATGGTATAAAATAAACACATGCAACCCCATGCATGCCAAATCTAGCAAGGAAAATACACATGCAGTTCAATACCTACAATCAAGCCTGTTTTAGCAACTTGATCCTACCTTTCCCTACTTGATATTTGCTTCCTCTTGCCTTCTTTTTCTTTCTTGTGCAAATTCCAAAGTTATCCAAGAAACTCTAAGTGTCCAAGAGAGAGAGAGAGAGAGAGAGAGAGAGAGAGAGAGAGAATAATGAGAGAGCTCTGAAACTCAACTAAAAAAAGGTTACCAACTAATCCTCAGAAGCCTTTTTATGGATGAGGCCTTTATTATCTTATTTTTCAATCACTTTCCTTCATTTTCCTCCTCATATGCAACCTTTGACCTTTCACCTCCCTTTTCTCCTAAATTCCATTATTTTCATAAATAAATGTGCCAAAAATGTCATTTTGCCTTTCCAAAACCTTAGCCATTGTCTTTTCCAATTTGCTTAGCCATAACCAACCAAATGAACACCCCCCTAGGATTTCTTGCCCAACATTCATCTTGGGATAAATATCTCATCAGCTGTGGTTATTGTTTTTAACTTTTATTACGTGGACTTTTCACCAGGGTTGTTATAGAACCCTCCACCTTGGGGGACACCATACTGAGTGTTCAATCACACATATACCTTAGCAAACTACTGAAAGAAGACATAATAGTCATGGAGCTTTATAACATATCTCCTTACAATATTTACAATGATCGTCTTGTTGAGTTCCAATCCACATAACATCATAACATCATAACATCCTTATAACATAACCACATCATAGCATAGTAACATGACAACATAATCATAATAACATGACACCCATACTGCATAGTGGAGCTCTATAACATAACTCATGGTAGTATTTAAATCCAAACACATATGTACACATAGCAACAATACCATAAATATATACCAAAACCATATACCAAAGAATATATCAAAACATATATTAAACACCATATCTAAGCATATATCAAAACATCATATAGCATATACCAAACCATCATAAAGCGTATATCAACCACCATAAAGCATATACCAAACCACCATAAAGCACGTATCAAACGACCATAAATCATATTCCAACCATCATAAAGCATATACCAAAACACCATATGAAATCATATACTAAACTACCATATTGAATTTTCTTTGCCTCAACTGGTAAACAAGGAAGGATACATAGACCGCATCCGATCTGACATCTCCCATGTAGCTTCTTCAGGCCCAAAGAGCTTCCACTTCACTTTAAATTGCTTGATTGCTCGGTTCCGGAGCATGAGCACCTTTTTGTGCAATATACACTGAGGCTCCAACTAAAATTATCCATCTGGTTCCACCTGCAATACATACTAGTCAATTACATGATCATCATCCTTAACATACTTCTTAAGAAATGATACATGGAAAACATCATGTACTTTCATTGTCAGAGGAATTGCAAGTTGATAGGCTACTGGCTCAATCTTCTCAGTGATACTGAAGTGTCCACCAAACCGTGGCACCAGCTTACCACATGATCCAATCTGAAAGGAGCTCTTCTTCAACTTGTTGCAAAAGTACACCTATTCCACAACCTTGAACTCTTTGAACAACCCATTTCTATCTTCATAACTCTTTTTCCTATCGTGTGTTGCCTTTATATTCTTCTTGATCACCTACATCTCCTTTTCCATGTCTTCCAACATATCTGGTCCAATCAATACCTTGCTAACCGAATCACTCCAACTGATGGGAGTGTTACAACTCTGCCCATACAATGCCTCAGAAAGACTCATCCTCAGTGACTTCTGATAACCGTTGTTGTATGGGAACTCTACCAAAGGGAGATAATATTTCCACTTCCACTGTTGATGAATCACATACATCCAAAACATGTCCTCCAATATATTGTTGACCCTCTCTATCTGTCCATATGTCTATGGATGATAACTATACTGAAGGCCAACTGTGTGCCCAAACCTGCAAATAACTCCTTCCAAAACTTGGAAGTGAACTTTGCATCCCTGTTTGACACAATATTCTTTGGAACATTATGCAGTATAACTACATCTCTGATGAATACATGTGCTACATTGCTAGCTAAGAATGTACACTTCACTGGAATGAAGTGTGCAACCTTTGTTAATTTGTCCACAATGACCATAATGGAATCATGTTGTTTCACTGTCTTCAGAAACGTTGTGATGAAATCCATGAAAATGACCTCCTACTTCCAGTCTGGAATCGTCATCGGCTGTAGGGGTCCACCTAGATGTTTACACTTTGCTTTCACTTGCTGATAGTCAAAACATTTCGCCACAAATTTTGTTACATCCCTCTTAAAATTCGACCAATATTAGAATTTATTCACTATTGCTAGTGTCTTCTGATAACCTGGGTGACCTAAATATGGCTTCGCATGCAACTCCATCAAGATCACCTTCATGAGCTCACTACTGTCTGGTACATATATCTTGTCTCGGAACTTGAATAATCCATCCACTATAAGGAAATAATCCATACCCTGTGCACCTACACTTGTATCTACATCTGTACTTGTACTAGCACCTTGTTGCAACCTGTGTATAATGTCCATATACCTAACATTCTACTGACCTTCTTACAAGATCCTATCCTGTAAGTCTATCCCATAGGAGCTCATAGTTGCCAATTGATTTACCTGTAACCCTCTGTTGAGAGCATCTGCCACCCTGTTACCTTTACCTTTGATGTACCTGATCTCAAAATCAAACTCACTAATCATGGCTAACCATCTGGACTGCATAAAATTCAGATACGACTGGTTAAACAAATACCTCAACCCAATATTATCACTCATAAGTAAAAGCCTCCTACTAAGAATATAGTGTCTCCATATCTTCAATGCATGTATGATCACTTCTAACTCAAGATCATGTGTCAGGTAGTTCTGCTCATGCTCCTTTAGTTTTTGGGACTCATAGCATACCACATGTCCATCCTACATAAGGATTACGCTAAGCCATCACTTGCAAGCATCTGTGCATACCACAAACTCTTTGTCCAGATCTGTAATTTGTAACACTAGTGCATGTGTCAACAACTTCTTAAGTTACTTAAAGCTAGCCTCACAGTCCTTTGTCCATTCAAACGTCTTACCTTTCCTTTGCAATGATGTGATAGGATAAGAAATCTACAAGAAGTTCCTGGTGAACCTCCTATAATAGCTTGCCAGACCCATGAAAGATCTTAACTCATCCACACTCTTAGGAGCTACCTACTCCATGATGGCCCTTATCTTCTATGGATCTACTACAATGCCCTCCTTAGAGACAACATGCCCCAAGCAGTGTACCTCAGTCTGAAATAAACTACGCTTGCAGAGCTTAGCATACAATTGATGCCATCTCAACAACCTCAACACAGTATCTAAATGCTCGACATGTTCTCCCTAATTTTTAGAATATACCAGTATATCATCAATGAGCACAATAACAAACTTATCCAAATATGGATGCAACACACTATTCATCAAACACATAAAGGTAGTTGGAGCAATAGTTTATACAAATGAAATAACAACAAATTGATAATTCCCATACCTGGTCCTGAACGTAGTCTTGTAAATTTCCTCCTCTTTGATTCATATTTGATGGTATTCAGATTTGAGATCAATCTTCGAGAACAGTGTTTCTCCCTTCAGCTGATCGAACAAGTCATCAATCCTCAGCAAAGGGTACCTATTCTTGATAGCCACTTTTTTGAACTTCCTGTAATCAATGCATAATCTGAGAGTACCATCTACATTCCTCACAAACAAGACTAGTGCACCCCAAGATGATATACCTGGCCCAATGTATCCTTTGTTCGACATTTCCTTCAACTGCATTTTCAGCTCAACCAAATCAAGTGCGCTCATCCTGTAAGTTGCTTTTGATGTTGGGGCTTCCCCTAACACTAACTCAACAGAAACGTATACCTCCCTATGAGGTGTAAACTCTATAATGTCCTGGGGGAATACATCCTTGAATTGTTGTAGAACTGGATAACACATCTTCATCCTCAACCTCCTTACCCTTGTCACTATAAATGTGCACTGTGAATAGCATGCACCCTTTCCTATGGCTACACTTTTCTTGCATAGTTTTCACCATCCTAACTGATGTGGCTTTCTTCTTACCCTGTAAGAATCTTTGTTCCCCATTATCATCAACACACTCAATGTCTTTGTCATAACAATCTACCTTGGTTCTATGAAGATACAACCAACCCATTCCCAACAAAATACTTTATGATCCTAACGGTAACACATTTATATGGGTTGCAGTAGGCATACCATTCAAATCAAATGTGCAAGTTCTCACCCAATGATGAACTCACTTCTTTGTACCTATAGCCAACTACACTAACCAAGACACTGCATGCAGTTCCTTACCCAAACCGCACTTATCCACCAAGTCAGGACTAACATAGCTATAATTAGATCCAGGGTCAGTCAAAATAGAAATAACTTGATCACAAAGCTTACCATATATCTCAATGGTAGATGCCTGGTGTTCTACCTGCCGATTGTCCGCTGCCGCATAGATACATGGAATACTTTGACCAACATACCCAACATTTTGTGCCTCCTGTGCACTATATATCTTAGGCCTACCACCCTTATGTTGTGGAAAATCTCTCCTAAGGTGCTCCTCACCACATGTCCAACACTCTAATAGACCAATGCCCTCACCTCTATGCTATTGTTGCTGTTGTTGTGACCCATGTCCCTATCTAGCTACATTAAATCTCTTTTGCAGTGCCACCTTTTCTTTCCCATATTCTTTCTAAGGCCTTATCCTCTTAGGCGTCAATTTACCTCTACCTTTGTCATTTCCCTTCCTTCCATGTTTAGATTCATTCTTACGCTTTGACTGCTCATAGTAATGCTTCAATATCCCAATGACTTCCTCAAGTGAGCGAGGCTCATCATACTCAATCCGATCTCTAAATGCTAATGGAAAACCACTGAAAAATCTATGAACTTTAGCCTTCTCATCAGTAAGATATGGTACATACCTCAATAGCAACAAAAACTTGGTTGTGTACTCTTCATCTATCATTAATCCCATCTTTAGCTCATAGAATTCTTTAGCCTTACTGTTGTAGTATCTTTCTGACAAGTATTTCTTCCTAAAAAGCCTCTTGAATTCCTGTCAGCTCAAGTCATCTGTCTTGATATCTATGACTTGCTTAACATCATCCCACTAGATGTATGCTTTACCTTTCAAACTAAAGATAGTTATTAGTTATTTTTTCCTTCATGTTATCTATGTACTCATGTATCTCAAATAATTTGTTCATCCCAAGTATCCAAGCCTCTACATATTCCAGCCTCTTCACATCTCCATAAAAAGTAGGAGGTTTTTCTTTATTTAATTCATTCGGTAAGTATCACCTATCATTCCTCCTATGTGCATGATAGTGATGATGATCATGATGTCTGTCAGAACTAGAACTCGAATAGCACCTGTACTCATCGCCCCTCCTATCTAGAGTGTACAACAACTTTCCATCTCTCAATGTATCAGATCTATCTGACCTGTGCCTACCAGGAGACCTGTTGCCATGTGCCCCATTAGTTTCATCATCATGTCCATGGATGATTCGAAGTGGCTCTTGTCACTGCAATTCCAAAAAACTATGAAGAAGTATATTAACCTTTGCTTTCTTCCCTTGTGCCTATATAATCCAGTCATTTTTTGCCTTACAATTCCTTATCTCTTCCTTTAAGATCCTCAATGTAACTGCCAAATCGGAAGGATTTCCAACACCATATTGCTCTTCGGATTCATAGGGAGAGTCTTTGTAGTCAACCATCTTGCTAGCCATTTGATATTTCTTCCTGTAATGCAGAATATGTTAGATAAACCAAATCACAATAAATCAGCGTACCTTAGTATGGATCGAGGAGGATACCTTGTCTGCAAGATCACCAAATAAATTTGATACATGTATAACATAAATATAAAAACATATATACATTCACAAATAAATGTATCAACATTTAAACATCACTCTAGTTAGTGTCTAGTCATCAATGCAAGGCCATATCAACAATGCATGCTATGACCTCATGCATGACAACAACCATTACTCCATTATACACATTTACACATGCAACCAACAATATGTATAAGAAATGCCTAGTCAACTACACATATGCATAAACACATGTAGTCGAACATAAGTGATCAATTCTTGTAATTAACCTACAATTCAATTACATGTAATCAACATATTCAAGAATGTAACCTAACATACAAGGATGTAAGTAGGTGACATAAAATCAACATGTAAGTGAGATATAATCCATATGGAACTAGTCACATACTCATGACAAATACATTTCACGCAATTAATATCAAATTCTCCATAACAACAATACTACAACCATAATCAATTATCAACCCAATACAACGAGCACATGAAATGCAAGTGTAAGAGACACAAATGCAACTGACATGCATGCATGACCAACACACACCACCCATCTAGTTCCAGATTTGAACCATGCTCTGATACCACTTTGTAACACCCTCCTCCCACATCCACCCAAGTAACCATCTCAACTAGGGTAAACATGAAACGACATGCTACTATGATCATATTCGACCTCCTATGTGACCTCAAGGAAGTGAAATCAATGGAACATCACACACAGTCATCCTATATCTTCAACATAATCCTCAGGAGACAATTCAGCCACTCAAAAAGCTTGTCCCTGGGTCCCACTATTGTTCTGGATCTCTTAGACCATAGTCGCTCTCATGCTATGGGAAAGGGAGTGACTAACAATCAAAATTCACTCTCATAGGCTTGCCTGCCAGTGAACAGGGACCAAAATTGCTAGTTTTGTGCCAGCAACCCCAAGATTTAAGCCACTTTCTCATGCCCAAAGCCCAGGCCACTGCCTAGAATGGATTTATATCTTAGAATCAGTAAAATACATGGAAACAATGATGAAAAATTAGTAAACTAAACAATATAGTCACCAGACCCCTACTAGCCATGATAGGCATTTCGTCAAACACATCATCAACATGTAACCTATAGGTGTAAACAACAATGTTAAGTGTAGGGATCTCATACTTATCTAAGAATCACTATGAACCATTGTTCCCTCATGTCAATTACTGCATTATCCTATTTTATGTCATAGACACATTATCCGTTCATATACATGTAAAAACATGTTGAGAGCCATACATAGATGCTATCATTAAACATACATATAACCATAATAGGAACAGAAATACCATAAACATATCATCTATCAAAATCCACATATACATATGAAAATCAAGGGAAGGAATTTCTCATCAATGAATGCAATGAACCAACCAGAGATGGGACTATTGCGTTCTAATCGACCATATATTGGCTGAGCCAAGTCTTTGTTTAGCCAATCACCCCCATGACATATTTCAAGCATTAATGTGGGACTTGTAGAACACACCAAAAAGACAAAACAATCATGGATTCCACGGGAGTTCTTCGCATACATCGTTAGGAATGTGAGTGCCTCCTAGTTTCTTAGGGTTTACCATGCATCCATAGTCTATTCTAGTGATCACTAGGCCCTACACCAAGACATACTCTCCAGGATTTATTGTGCATCCCATCTCGAGACTGCTAGGTCCAACGAAGATAAAATACACCTCTTGGCTTTACCGTATATCCATCCGTTCACCGGAAAAGATTCTTAGACCCATCGAGGAACACAATCTAGCTTTACCACAACCCACAATCCATTTTAGGGGTGACCAGGCCAGTGGCTTCATGATCCTCAGTCCGGTTTAGGGACCACTCATACCATGCATTTGTCAATTCGGAGATCCACCCTACTCAGCTTCAAATCTAATCCGTCCATCCCACATAAACCAAATGAGAGAACCCATTTCATCAAAGCTATTAGGAAATGGAAAGGTTAGGCTTAAAATATTGTCATACCTAGAAAAAACCATGCCTTGGTAGAAAACAAACACATGCAATTCCATGCATGCCAAATATAGCAAGGAAAATACACATGCAAGTCAATAGCTACAGTGAAGCTTGTTGTAGTTGCTTGATCTAGCCTTTCCCTACTTGATCTTTTCTTCCTCTTGCCTTCTTTTCCTTTCTTGCTCCAATGCCAAAGTGCTCCAATAAACTCCAAGTGTCCAAGAGTGAGAGAGAGAATAATGAGAGAGCTCCAAGACTCAACTGACAAAAGGTTAGCAATTGATGTTCATAAACCTTTTTTATGGATGAGGCCTCTATTTTCTTCATTTTCCTTCATTTTCCTTCCTTTTTCTCCTCACATGCAACTTGTGACCTTTCACCTCCATTTTCTCCTAATTTCCATTATTTTCATAAATAAATGTGCCAAAAATTGCATTCTAAATTTCCAAAGCCTTGGATATTTCCTTTACCAATTTCTTTAGCCATAAACAACCAAATTAACGCCCCTATGATGTCTTGGAATAAGTGTCCCACCAACTATGGTTATACATGGAATTTCCACCAGTGGTGTTACACTTTTAGCCAGGGGGTGACGATGTGTTCTATCAATAGGTATATTATAAGGCCATTTTACCATCCTCTAGCCTATACAATCTTATTTTATCACATTAATTAACATCTCTTTGTCTAATGTGCTTAGTAGGAATATTAAAGGGTGTTTGCCATACTTTGTGTCCTAATCTGCGGGAAAAATAGAACTTTTGAGTGCATTTACTATGTAGAGGCATGTTGAAGGCATATAGAGGAGACGTCAGAGGCTTTTCCCCTGCATTTACTCTCCTTAAGCTTGTTTTGATCCCTAGAATCACTCATCAATAGCTCGAGGTCTACTAGTATCCAATGAGCTCAAGTAATTGCAAGGGTCTAGGGTAGATATATCGACTTTTCTTGAGCTTTGAGATGGAAGCAGTCCTCTTCCCAAGGAGGTTTCCCCTTAGTCATCTTTGTATAAATTGACAAGACGAAGGGCTCACTAGGATTCAAAATTTTGTATCAAGGAGAGAAACTCAATGCCAAGTTCTTAAGATTGTCATTTTCATTCTTTAATTTACATGATGTATTTGAACTCCATTTTATGTTAATGAAAGGTCTACTATTATTTCACCTATGAGTTTATTTCAAAGGGGTGAGTCCCCTTGGGTTAGGGCCCAACCCAGAGGCTCTCGTGTCTCTTTGTATATCTTATTTATGCATTATTTTAATAGCAACACTTCCTTCTTTATTTGAGTAGAATTTTACTCGCTAGAAAAGTTGTGGTTGCAGAATTGATTACCACCTCTCTTGTGGGAAGCATGGTTAAGGAGTCTACAACAACAATCCAAAAATATGTGGCTTCCTTCCTTTCCAGATTGTGAGGATTTAGCTTATTGTTTTCTTACATACTCTATTTCTACAATATAGGAGTTAAAATCATCTTTCTCAAGATTTCATGTATGTAGGTTAGATGGATGTTGTAAGGTGAATTAGTTCCTAATGAAATAAAATCCGTCTTTGTTTCATTTCATAAAATTTAACTCATCCTTTCTTGCTTAGTTTGTTTTGCTTCAACTTGATCATTGGTTTGGTATTATTTTCAAGAACAAGAAGGGATTGTTTGTTGTTCTACATGTACTACTAGTAGCTTGTAGGGTTGGTACACCCATACTACATCTCTTTTTTCACTTTCAACCTCTTCCATGACCACTCACATTTCCCTCAAAACTCATCCACTGAGACCACATATCTAGGTCATTGAAGGACACCGTGAGCACTTGATTTTGTGCAAGATGGGCCTATAATGGCTAATAAGCTTGGAAAAGCCGTCACATTTCCTTCATACACATTCATATACCTTTCTCCACCTTCAGAATTTTTTTATTACCCCTAAAATTCTCATGGATAAAATCTTGTAGCAAAATAGGGCAATCCTATAGCATCCTATAACAATCCCATAGTAGTCCTACAGAATCATATAGCATTGTCCAAATTTGACCATATTTTCTCTAAGAGATTGATTTTTTCCTGTTGGGATTTAATCATGACCCCTAGTCTTTGAATCCATGATTGGGGAGAACCAAATAGCACTCTAGACACACATTTCCTTGACTACATGCACAAATTTGCAATTAGAATTAGAAGACATATTTCCACATTTCAATAGAAAAAATGTTTTATTATGAAATTTACATGCATTCTGGTACTAAGTCTAAGTTTCATTGAATACGATGATAAAAAAAGTGATTCACCAATGCAAAGTAGATTATACCTGATTCGCGAGTTTATGATTTCTTAGTATTTTAGTCACACACATTGTTGTTGAAAAGAACAAATTTCCTTTTCCAAAGAAACTTTCCACATTCTGCAAGTAGAGCATTGTTTTACATTCTTGAAGTAGAATATCACTTTTCATTTCTCTAATTAGCATAGTCTTTACATTCCTTCAATTAGAGTCAGTATTTACAATTGGATGAATAACATTTTCATTTATGCAATTAGAATAATGTTTTCATTCCTACAAATATAGTAGAAATCTCTCTTTTCATGCAATTTCTTTATCTAAGCTAGCTAAAGGAGTAGTATCTCTATGTCTTGATATGATACATTGCTTGAAGGTGGCATGAGTAGAACTTGACCTATTGTGCATATAACATCATCACCTGTAAGTTAGTACAAACCCTTCTTTGATAATTAAAGCGGTAATCTTGGGAGTCTCAACATTCTCAATGAAACACTGAGGCTCATCAAGTGGTATCAATCCCGCTAGCTATGACTTCTGGCTAGATAAATGGTTCCTTGACAAGCTTCATTCCATGCCCAACATGATGGATGATATAGTAATAGATTCTTTAAATAAGGATATTATAATAAAAAAGATTGCATCGATGGAGAAAGGTAATTTTTTAATTTTGTAACTATTGTGTTAGAAACTATTTTCCATTTTCTTTTCAAAACATATTATTCTTACTCAAATATTGTGTCCTGCTAGGGTAAAAAATGAGACAACAACAAATAATATATGGAGAAAGAAATGTTAAATACACAAAATGAAGAAAATATCATTGAACAATATATTACAACAGCTAGGGTAACACTGTCAATCTTTGTAACAAATGATTCCAAGGGAAACAAAATTGAAGCCTTAGGAAGATGAAAAAATGTACGAGAATTACCAGATCAATTAAGTGAAAAAGCTATCAATGGAATTCAAAGGTAAATAAGGATTGAATTGGATTGGGGTTTGTTAATAACCTTTGAACTATAAGCAATATACAGAGCTTTTACGGTAAAACCCCAAGTCAAAATATTAATACAAAAGATACATTAAATATATTCCTAATTCCTATGACACAAAAAATCATCTTTCCATTGGAATAATGATGGTGGAATTGAGGTCATCTTTCCATAAGTGAAAAAAAAGAAGAGAAAATCTTACAAATGACCAAGAATCTACTAACTGCAGTATCATTCTCTTCTAAAGAGAGAGAAAAAAATATGAAATTGAATATTTAACATATGCATCACTTAAAATTTGAAATCCGTATTTGACAGTGAACATTTGCACCAAGAGAACCGAAAGAAGAAGAACCTGGGAACACAAAGAGTGGTGTAAGGTATATGAGGTTCAATAAGGACAATTTCATGAACACAACTCAGAAGAAGAATTCCTTGGTAATTTCAGAAGTTGCTCACCTTCAACTAGAAGGGACTAGATCTAGAAATAAAAAAATGGGGATTAAGAAAGATTGGGAATAGTGAGGTACCCTATAGCAGAATTAGAGAGGTTAAGCACCCCAGTGATAAGAAGAGGAGGAAACCCTAACAAAACGTAGGGTATGGGAATTACCTGAAAGTGCTGAAAGCGAGTCTTCTAAGGAAAGTTACAACCAGAAGCAAAGCTAACCAACTCTAGACCATTGGGAGAAAGCAAAAAAATTAATAATTCTAGCCTATAACTATGACATTTCTTACCCTCACACAAAGTGCAACTATAGGGATTAGTATCATAATCCTTGCCAGAGAAACCTTGTCAAGAACCTGATATTTTTGGGACGATGAGTGAAGGAGCAATTTAATTTTTGTAAAGTAAACATGAGTAAACAAGAACATTTAATTCCAGTTAATTTGCAAGGCCAATGGAGTGAGAAATAAAGAAATCTATCTTGAAAAACCTCAAGAGAAATTACATTTCCCAAGAAAAAATCACAACCCAACATTCCTTCTTGTCGTAGCTATGAATGTGGTAATCCAACACATAGAGTATTACCTGGTTCCAGAAATTACCATGGTGGTCAATTACCCAAACCCTAAGTGTAAAGCTCCTTACCCACTGAGTGAATGATCGACAGAACTACCCATGTTAGGGGAGGAGTGACAAGGTAGTTCCCAAAACTATCTTAGGTGGCTTACATCCATCGATATGGCCGTCAACCAAACATATGGATCCACGAACACGTAGCCTATGGATGTCAGAGAAGGAATATGCCAGATGCTGGTTGGTCATCCATCACAAGTATTCTGGAGGGTTCTATGTTGCAAACTTTGAACCTCATATAATGTGTAATAACCCATTGCAAACACCTAAATTAGTAAAAATAAATAATACCATATGCAAACCACATAACCATCGAACCTAATGTATAAGCCCAAACTTGAAATCAAACATCAATAAAGTGAAAGTCCCACATGAACCTTGTCATATGTTTTTCTAATAATTTTCCATTTTAAATAATAAGAATTATTGAAATATAAGTAAATTATGATTGTATATAAAAAAAATTGTTAATGTGAATGAGTGTAGTGTTAAAGCATTCTTTCCACTATTAAAACATCTTTTATTATTATTGGTTCAAAATGTAATAAATTAATCACCAAAAATGGGGAAAATTAAAATTAAAAACATGGTTAGAAAAGAAAACGAGCCATTTAAAATTTAAAACATGATTAAAAGAAAATAGAGTACGAGAAATTGAGTATGAGAAATCATGTATATTATTTTAAAATAATTTTGCAATGTTGTTTTAAATATTTTTATTAAATGTATTTTTTTCAATTTTAATATTTGTATTTTGAAGAATAAAAAATAATAATTAGGAAAACAAATTAAATTTCCTCAAATACATAAAAGATGAAAATTTGAGCATGTATGTTTCAAATATGGGACAATATACTTTAATAATTTGGGAATAGTCTTTTTTTTAAATATAAGAAACTTAAATGTCATATTAATTAGAATTGTTGTTTATAATAATAAGTAAAACTAGCACAAACACATAAATAAATGTGGTTGATATATATTGATGGGCGTATATCAATCAAATGTACAACCACATTAGTAAATGTGGTTGAAATATGTCAATAGGTGCTATTGGTATAGATTTAATGTTTTTTCCCGAAGGTGGCAAAACCTATCAAACTCAGGTGTCAAACCAACAGTGAGGACAACCATCTCTGGCTGCTATCCGCGAATGTCGGTTTGACTCATCACTGTTATCAAGGAAAACCACGCCACCTGTAATAACCCGCTGGTGGTCCGTAAGGGAGCAGGCTTTCACTCCTGCCATATGCCTCTGGGTCTTGGGCCGTTAACCTATTTCCTTACGTCCGAGGAAGACGAGCTCTTAGCCAAGCAGAAGCAGTTTTACGGCATACTCCAGGCCGAGGTATAGATTTAATGTTAATATCAATATAGATATTGATAATAATAATAATAATAATAATAATAATAATAATAATAATAATAATAATAATTATTATTATTATTATTATTATTATTATTTACTTAAAAATAGACCATGGGTGGTAGCACAATTGGTAAAAATCATTTTGGCAAGCCCTTGTGTATCCAAGTGATTATAAGATCAATCCCCTTGGGCATGTCTCTCCACTCGAACTTAAAAATAAAATAATAATTAGTTAAAAATAGTAATTAATTAAAAATAACAACAAATATTAATTAATTCATAACACTAAAAATAATAATAAATTAACAACAACAACAACAATAATAAATTTAAGTAATAATAATAATAAAAAAATGGTCCCTTGGCATTTATTTTAAGGTTTATAATATTTATCTTAGGGCTTATATCCCTTAGCTTTATAATAGTAATCCCCTTGGGTCTCTAACAAAGATTGTATCAATATGAAAATCAAGCATGGTCAACCATGCTCAATCAAGGTCAACTATGGTAAATTATGGTCAACCATGATCCAACGTCAAATTGTGAAAAATATTGTCTCAATATGAAAATCAATCATGGCGAGTCATGGTCATCGATGCTCAATCATGGTCAACCATGGTCAATCATGGTTTATAATATTAGTCCCTTCTTTTTTAAATATAGATCCCTTGGCTTTATCAATCCCTTCATTTTATAATATTAGCCCCTTGGGTTTAATATTATTCCTCTTGGTTTATAATCCATTGGGTTTATAATATTAATCCATTGGGTTTATTCCTTGAATTTATAATATGAAAATCAACCATGGTCAACCGTGGTCAATCATGTTCATTTATACTCAACCATGGTCAACCATGGTCAATCATGATCAAGCATGGTCTAAAATATTAATCCATTGGATTTATCCCTCGGGTTTTTAATATTAATCCCTTGGATTTATAATATTAATCCTAAGGTTTATAATATTAATGTTAGAGCTTAATGTTTATTTTAGGGTTTATAATATTTATCTTAGGGTTTATCTCTCTTGGGTTTATAATATTAATCCCTTAGGTTTATGACAAACATTTTCTCATTATGAAAATCATGTATGGTCAACTATGGTCAATCATGGTCAACCATGATCCAATGTCACATTGTGACAAATATTGTCTCAATATGAAAATCAACCATGGTCATTCATGGTTAATCATTAGGGTTTAATGTTTATTTTACGGTTTATAATATTTATCTCAGGGTTGTTATCCATTGGGTTATAATACTAATCCCTTTGGTTTGTGACATAGATTATATCAGTATGAAAATCAACCATGGTCATCCATGCTCAATCAAGGTTGAAACCATGGTCAACCATGGCCAATTATGGTCAAACATTTTTCAAAACCACATTGTGATAAAGATTGTCTCAATATGAAAATCAACCATGGTCCTTGATGCTCAATCATGGTAAACCATGGTCAACCACGGTTTATAAGCTTAATCCCTTATGTTTATAATACTAATCCCTTGGGTTTATGAATACCTTGGGTTTATAATATTAGTCTCTTGGGTTTAATATTATTCCCCTTGGTTTATAATCCATTAGGTTTATAGTATTAATCCATTGGGTTTATAATATTAATCCTAAGGTTTATAATATTAATGTTATGGTTTAATGTTTATTTTAGGGTTTATAGTATTTATGTTAGGTTTTATATCCCTTGGGTTTATGACATTAATCCCTTGGTTTTATGACAAATGTTGCCTCATTATGAAAATCAACCATGGTAAATCATGATCAACCATGGTCCAACGTCACATTGTGACAAAGATTGTCTCAATATGAAAATCAATCGTGGCCAACCATGGTTAACCATGGTCAACGATGGTCCAATGTCACATTGTGACAAATATTGTCTCAATATGAACATAGCCATGGTCAATCATGGTCATTCATGGTAAATCATGGTCAATCATTGTCAATCATTAGGGTTTGATGTTTATATTAGGGTTTATAATATTTATATTAGGGTTTATATCCCATGGGTTTATAATATTAATCCCTTGGTTTGTGACAAGGATTGTATCAATATGAAAATAAACCATGGTAAACCATGCTCAATCAAGGTCAACCATGGTCAATTTTGGTCAACCATTGTTAGTCATGGTCACTGGTGCTCAATCACGGTCAACCATGGTTTATAATATTAATCACTTGTATTTTTAATATTAATCCTTTGGGTTTATCATTCCCTTGGCCTTTCAATATTAGTCCCTTGGGTTTAATATTATTCCTCTTAGTTTATAATCCATTGGGTTTATCTCTTGGGTTTATAATCCCTTGTGTTTTTAATATTAATCACTTGGGTTTATAATATTAATCCTAAGGTTTAAAATATTAATGTTAGGACTTAATGTTTATTTTAGGGTTTATAATATTTATCTTAGGGTTTATATCCCCTGGGTTTATAATATTAATCCCTTGGGTTTGTGACATATTGTCTCAATATGAAAATCAACCATAGTCATTCACTCTCAACCATGGTCTAATGCCATATTGTGACAAAGATTGTCTCAATATGAAAATCAACTACAGTCAACCTTGGTAAACCATAGTCTAGTGTCACTTTTTGACAAAGATTGTCTCAATATCAAAATAAACCATGTTTAATCATGGTCGACCATGATCATTCATCGTCAATCATGGTTAATCATTAGGGTTTAATGTTTATTTTAGGATTTATATCTCTTGGGTTTATGATATTAATCCCTTGGGTTTATGAAAAATATTGTCTCATTATGAAAATCAACCATAGTCAACCATGGTTCAGTGTCACATTGTCACAAAGATTGTCTCAATATGAAAATCAATTGCCTTCAACCATGGTCAACCATGGTCAAACATTACATTGTGACAAAGATTGTCTGAATATGAAAATCAACCATGGTCTATCATGGTCATCCATGGTCAATCATGGTCAATCATTAGGGTTTAATGTTTATTTTAGGGTTTATAATATTTATCTTAGGTTTTATAATATTAATCCCTTGGGTTTGTTACAAAGATTGTATCAATATAAAAATCAACCATGGTCAACCATGACCAATCAAGGTCAACCATGGTCAATTATGGTCAATCATGGTCCAACATCATATTGTGACAAAGATTGCCTCAATATGAAAATCAACCATAGTAAACCATGGTCATTGATGCCCAATCATCGTAAACTATGGTCAACCATGCTTTATAATAGTAATCCCTTGTGTTTCTAATATTATTCCCTTAGGTTCACCCGGATGCGGGTGCTCCTGAGGCACATTCAATGCAGGTTAATGTTTCGCCAGCAGCTGGATATGCACCTGGCGATCCGGCACGGCATTCATTACCCTCCTATGATTGATATGAATTTATTTTGGTACAGGAAGCTTGTCAAGCATTTGGCATTGAATGTGCTCCCTGTTCGAGATTTGGCGCAGGTTGTTTTAATCATGGCTCCATCTCTAGTTTTGGTTATCATTCTCATCGGGTCTCTCTTCATCCCTTTGTCTTTATTCTTGCATCCCTGTGTTGCTCTGGTAGCTTGGTGGCTTCTCCGGAGTTTGTTCCTTACCTGGCTTGCCCACCCTCATCCCTGTTCTGCCTGGTCTTGTTTATTTCTTTCCTCAGGTCTCTCTGTTTTCCTGAAGATGGTGCGTCGACGTGGTTGTTCTCACGATGGAGGCACTAGTGGTAATCGTGCTCGCTCTCCGCCTGCTCCCCAGAATATCATTCCTCTGGCTTCGGCTTCCCCATCCTCTGATCATGGCAAGCCCTTCCCGCATAACTCATTCCAAACCACCCATTTTAAATTTCACAGTCGGCTCAATAAACCAATTCTCTTAGCTAGCATTACAGTATTTTGGCTGAGGAAGAAGATAGGCCCAGCAGCTCAGTCCATACCTCACCTTCGCAGTCTCAGAATGACAGTGTGCTCCAGGGAGATGTGGTAGGAATTGTGTCTAATTATGATGATTTGCAGGATGCGGGGAATGTTCCTGAGGTCCCTAAGCCTCCAGAAGATAATGCTCAGAACAATTTGACCGCGGTCGAGCCAGTGCACCCATCTGATGGCAATCTGAATTTGGTACCTCCTCCAGGTGGCTGCGACACGGGCACTGGGGACAATGTTGATGACATGTGGATGGACTCTCCTTGCCAAGTGGAGAAGGATGTTCGGGACCCTCTGCAACATGCATGATACCTCTGGTACGGTGCCTACTGATTGCAGCTCCCCTTCTGGTTTTCATATCCTATGTGTTAGGCTTCTCTGGATTTTGTCAAATATGTTTTGTATCAGATTCTGGCTAGATATAGTTATCAGCCATTATGGTCTTATGCTCTGTATCAGGTCTTGGTTCGGCAAGCCCTTGTTTTTGTTAAGTTTTACATATGGCTATCAGGGCAACACAGATATTATCATGGCCATAGTTCTCATCTGCTCTGTAATGTTTGTTTTTTTCTCTCCAAATACTAACTTCTATTAACTAAAAGGAAAATTATTTTTACATATTATCGAGGCATGGAAGCACTCGACAGAACAGAACTGCCCCATTATAGACATAAGCTGGGAAAACTAGTTACAACGTGCAAGAAACCAGATATCAGACATAGAGAGAGACATGTGTTGCCGAGAAGGAGAACTGTGCCAACACAAAAACACAAAAAACATTGCAACCCAGCATATAAAGAGTCACCAAATACCCATCTGGAAGCCAAAAAACAGTAGGAAAAATGCATAGAAACTTGACCATGAGCCTGAAACAGAAGCCGAAACAAAAAGAGACAGACCCAAGTGGCGCTACTTCTCCTTTGCTGGGCCATGGTCCTTCTTCTCATCCAGACCTATATCACCAGTCTTCAGACCTTCATTGCCGCTTAAATCGCTGTCAGGGATTGCTATGGCATGGTCTGCCTCGCCATGAGTCCTGTCCTCAGCTGCAGGTCCTGTATCTTCAAGGGGAGGAAGATTTTTGAGAAAATCCTCCTGTTCAGCTTTCTCTTTTTTCCAATTCTCCATGTTGTCTTTGTCCGAGGAATGCAGACTGCTTGTAGAAGGATCAGGGGCGATGCAGGCCAAAGGGGAGACAAGGTTTTCCTCTTCCGAGAGAATAATGGTGATGTGAGCAGTGACCAGGGGCATATGCAAATTACTTTGAAATTTAAAGTGCGTGGTTTGGAAAGCACTGTTAGGAATAGGTTTATGACCAGAACCTACAGAAGGCCCAGCTTCATGGACGGGGGAGGGATTGAAAGGTTCCAGCGTCGTTTCCATGGCGTGACCGACTGGAGGATACAAATGACTGTCACGACGCCCCCCTGAACGGTGCCTCTTGCCCGAGCGAACCATGATGACAGACAGGAGGTAGGGCACAAAAGGATTATGGACGGGATGACCAACGAGACGGAGTTGATTGAGGCAAGATGGATGCCCAACAGAGCTTGCGACCGACACAGCAATGTAACAGAACTTACATACAACCACAAAACTTGCAGATAATAACACAGAGCATGAATCCAGAACAGGGGAGAAATTACCCTTGATGGAGTTGGCTTGGAGCTCGCGGCAGTGAACCAAATTCAAACCATCACCCACAGCCTCCGCAAACCAGGTTCCATTATCGCGTGATTGAGCACAAGGCTTGGTGAGAGAACAGTGGAGCGGCATGATTATAACAGAAGGAATGTTGCAACGATCAACACAGAACATAAATGCGGATCCGCCACCTGATCCAACATTAATACTCTTTCCCTGCTCGCATGAGTTTACGTCCCGGGAGGCCACGCTGCTCTGCAGCTGGCAGTACTGGGCATTAACTCCTTGCATGGAGAACGGTGGAGTCGGTGATGCCACCCGGATCCGGGAAATCTGCTCTGTAATTTTGTTCACCATTCTGGTTATCATTTTTGTATGTAAGGGCTCTGGGAATTATGTATTGGGTCTTCTCAATCCCGTAATTGGGTCACAGGGTTATCTGACTATCAAGGTATCTGGTCTTATGGTCTCTGGGTCAGGGTTGTTGGATGGCTTTAGCCTCCTCTGAGGTCTTAACCTCTCTGTAAATATTTTCTCTTTATTAATAGATTTAGCCTTTACGTAGAAAAAAAAATATTACTCCCCTAGGTTTATAATATTAGTTCCTTGGATTTAATATTAATCCCCTTGGTTTATAATCGATTGTGTTTATAATATTAATCCATTGGGTTTATCCCTTAGGTTTATAATATTAATGTTAGGGCTAATGTTTATTTTAAGGATTATAATATTTATCTTAGAGTTTATATCCCTTGGGTTTACAATATTAATCCCTTGGGCTTGTGACAAATATTTTCTTAGTATGAAAATCAATCAAGGTCAACCATTGTGCAACGTCATATTGTGACAAATATCTTCTCAATATGGAAATCAATCATGGTCAACCATGGTCAATCATGGACAACCATGGTCAACCATGGTCCAACATCACATTCTGACAAAGATTGTCTCAATATGAAAATCAACCATGGTCATTCGTGGTCAATCATTGGAGTTTAATGTTTATTTTAGGGTTTATATCCCTTGGGTTTATAGCATTAATCCCTCTGGTTTGTATAAATATTGTATCAACATGAAAATCAACCATGGTCAACATTGCTCAATCACGGTCAACCATGGTCAATTATGGTCAACCATAGTCCAATGTAACATTGTGACAAATATTATCTCAATATGAAAAACAACTATGGTCAATAATGGTCATTAATGCTTAATCATGGTCAATCATGGTCACCCATGGTTTATAATATTAATCCCTTTGGTTTTTAATATCAATCCATTGGATTTAGAATATTAGCCCCTTGGGTTTTATATTATTCCCCTTGGTTTATGATCCATTGGGTTTATAATATTATCCATTTTGTTTATCCATTGGGTTTATAATATTATCAATTTTGTTTATCCATTGGCTTTATAATTCCTTGGGTTTTTAGTATTAATCTCTTAGGTTTATAAAATTAATCCTAAGGTTTATAATATTAATGCTAAGACTTAATGCTTATTTTAGGGTTTATAATATTTATTTTAGGATTTATATCCCTTGAGTTTATAATATTGATCCCTTAAGTTTGTTACAAATATTGTCTCATTATGGAAATAAAACATGGTCAGCTATGGTTAATCATGGCCAACCATGGTCCAACAGCACATTATGACAAAGATTGTCTCAATATGAATATCAACTGTGGTCAACAATGGTTAATCATAGTCAACAATGGTCAACCATGATCCGATGTCACATTGTGACAAAGATTGTGTCAATATAAAAATCAACTATGGCCAATCATGGTCAACCATGGATATTCGTGGTCAATCATGGTCAATCATTAGGGTTTAATGGTTTTTTTAGGGATTATAATATTTATCTTCAGGTTTATATCCCTTGGATTTATAATATTAATCGCTTGCGTTTGTGACAAAGATTGCATCAATATGAAAATCAACCATGGTCAACCATGGTCAATTATGGTCAACAGTATTCCAACGTGAGATTGTGACAAAGATTGTCTCCATATGAAAATCAACCATGGTCAATAACGGTCAACCATGATTTATACTATTAATCCCTTTGGTTTTTAAAATTAATCCATTGGGTTTATCAATCCTTTCAATTTATAATATTAGTCATTTAGGTTTAATATTATTTCCCTTTGTTTATAATCCCTTGGGTTTATAGTATTAATCCCTTGGGTTTATAATATTGATCATAAGGTTTGTAATATTAATCTTAGGGTTTATATTCCTAGGGTTTAATATTAATCTTAGGTTTATTATTAATCCTAGGGCTTAATGTTATTCTCTTGAGTTTATAATCCCTCAGGTTTTTAATATTAATCTAATGGGTTCATTATTCCATTGAGTTTATAATATTGATTCTAGAGTTTCTAATATTAATCATAGGGTTTATATTCTTAGGCTTTAATATTAAGCCTAGGTTTTATAATATTAATCTTAGGGTTATATTCCTATGGTTTAATATTAATCCAAGGGTTTAATGTTATTCCCTTATTTATAATCCCTTGGGTTTTTAATATTAATCCTTTAGGTTTGTGACAAATATTGTCTCATTATGAAAATCAACAATGGTCAACCATGGTCCAACGTCACATTGTGACAAATTGTCTCAATATGAAAATCAACCATGGTCAACCATGGTCCATTGTCACATTGTGATAAAGATTGCTTCAATATAAGAGATTCTCTCAATATGGGTTTATTAATATAAGGGTTCATATTCTTAGGGTATAAAATACTTTCATAGCATTTATAATATCAATCCTATGGTTTAATATAAATCCCTTGGGTTTATTAATCCCTTCCGATTATAATAATAATCCTTTGGATTTAATATTATTCCCTGAGGTTTATAATGTCTTTAGTTTATAATATTAATAATCTTTTTGATTAATAATATCATTGAATTTATTATAATATTAACAATATCAATAATATTATCATATTGTTATAATATAATAATAATTATTATAAATAGTCATTATAGTTGTTATCATTATTATCGTATTTATAATATAATGATAATAATATTTTATAATATAATTATTATTATTATTATTATAAATATATATGTATTAACATTAATATTAAATTTATATAATTGATGCTTATCTACCTATATCAACTACATTTATTAATGTGGTTCTACTAATTAACAAATTTATTGAAATCAACATTGCCACATTCAAGACTAAGTAAGAAAAATTATTATTAACAAATAAGATCGACATTACCGTATTCAAAGTTAATTCAGACAAATAGAAATATTTTCCATTAAAATATAAACACAATTCATATTATTATAAACATTAGACAATAAAAACTTTGAAGAGTTAAAATTTTTATCGCTTAATTTAATTTAATTTATTAATTTAAAATATAATAAAGTTAATTTTATTTATTAATTCAAGAAAGATTTCTATTGATTTATATGTTGTAAAAATAATATAGTTATTTATTTTTAAATTTTTGGGTTTCAATTTATAATACAATAATTTTGTTTTTTTTTATATGTAATAGATGATTAAAAATTATACTATAAAAATTTCATGATCTTTATATTTAGTAAATTTATTTTTAAGTAAATTTAATATTTTAATATATCAAAACTTATAATAATTTCTTATTAGTTTTAATTTTTAAATATTATCGTATAATTAGTTATTCTAATTTAATTTTATGGTGATTTAACATAAAATAATAATGAAGGTATTTTTTCCATATTAAAGAATAAAACACTTAATAAATATTTGATGTCTACCAATAAATAAAATAATAAGAAAAGTAGTAAAATTCATGTTTCATTGAATTAGGTTAGTAACTAATGCTCTACCAAAGGTCGAGAGGGATCAATCTCTCAAGATGTAAATATCTTTTTGAGTGTAAAACTTGACAAAATGTTTTTACTTATAGAGATTTGCTTCCCCTCAACTCTTGTTAGCTCTAGATTTAAGATGATATATGTTAGTTTTGAGAAACATATTAATAAAATATTTTAATTATAAGATTTTTTTCACTAGTTTTACATAATATATACACAGTTGACATTGAAATATTTTATTTATGATTCACATTTTCCACATTTAAATATTTAATACATGTCTCGTCATATTTATGAATAAAAAACATATATCCATAATATTTTTTCTCTCTAGAGAAAAACTTTGAATAAGTTTTGTGATTAATATGTTATAAAACATAGAAAAAATTACAAATCTCAGTGAATTTGTTAATAATAATGTGAATTTACAATATATGCTATAACATAGTCAATGTATAGATTGAATTCATTTGAAATATTACACACTTTGTCCATTAGTTATAGATTTTACAAGTTTTTTTAATGTATATTTTAATATTAAATTTATTCAAAATTTAATAAAAATTGATTGAGATTGCAAAATTGAATGGTGAACTCTCCACAATTTAAGTGTACCAAAAACCTTCAAAATATTAAACGGATATATCCAATATAAACAAATTTAAAATTTCGCCATGTGAAACTATATAATAGTTAAACAACACCTATTACACATACCTCACAACGTTTAGCGTATTGCACACGTCACTACTCACAACATTCCAATATAGATTCTTTGTACACAATGGAGTTATATGAAGTGAAAAAGTGAGCCAGCTGCACTGCTCGCCACGAAAATCGTTCCCATTTTTAAATTTAAAGTTAGTGATAAAAGAAAATTTGGGGTAATATTATGAAATCTAATTACTAAAAATGTGTTTGAAATGTAAATTTAATATTTAAAAAAAAACACTTTTAAAATATTAAAATTTTGCAAATTACGCGGCTAAAATTAATAATCAAAATATGCTTTATAAAGTCGACCTTGATTAATCTTAATTTTACACGAGAAATGCCACCATTCAATAAAACGTTTCAATGCAAAAAAGGTTAATTTTATTTGATGGTGGCTTTGTCAAACTTTCATTGTCAATATAATTGTGGCTGCCTTTGTCGAAAGTTTCTTCGTCAATATAACTGTATCGGGGTAGGCGGAGTTTGGTGAGCAAGCCACTGACATGCCTCAGCTACTCATCTCAACTCCATTGTTGTGGACCCCAGTTAGTTTGTGTAAGAGATTCAAAATAGACCAGATATTAAAATAAATTTTAGTTGTGTTTGTATTATGGAAATTATAGATGCGATGTTATTGATTTTGTTTTCTAAACATTTAATTATGAATAGATTTAAACTCAAAATAATAAATTACAAAGATTAATATATTTATTAAAAAATTATGTGGTTTATCCATAGTATAATATTGGAAATTTAATTTTAGTTAACTTTTTATTATTAAAATTTATTTATTTGTAAAGTGATTAGTTGAAGTTTGTTTGGTAACTTTCATTTTTATTAGTTATTAATTTTTTTAGTTTTATTTCATTTTTATTTAATTTTTTTATTTTTGCTTTATATATTATTTTTATTTTCATAAATTATAGGTTGTTTCCATATTTTCATCTTTTACTATATTAAAAACATAGTTTAATAAATTAAATTATAAAAAATTATATATATTAATAAAAAATACACATATATTAAAGTGTATATATAATAATATAGATAATATTAGTTAACCATATTTTTTAATTTTTGGTGACGACATTCAATACTACAATATTTTATTAATTATTTTATTTTTGTGATGAAATCTTTATCTTTATTATATATTTTAATTGATAAAAAAATATGTAATACTACTATGTAACCTTTATTATCATATCAAATAAAAGATATAATATAAATATAGATTTGATTAAAATTAAAAAAATATATAAATAACATAATTAAATATTAAAAAAATTAAAATGATACCAATTTTAATAATTTTTATTTAAAAAATGACAATGCCTCTTGTTTATATATTCAAATATTACAATTTAAAATTTATATTTTTTATTAGATTATTGTTTATATATTCAAATATTATAATTTAAAAATTTATATCCTTAATTAGATCAGGTAGGATAAGATAAGATTGTTTAAAATAAGATAAATTTTTTAATTATATATTTAAATATTACTATTTAAAATTTATATTTTTAATTAGACTATTTAGGATAGCACAAGATTATTTAAGAGGACAAATTTTTTTGAAAGACAAGCATCCAAATTGGATCATTGTAGTATTACTATGCATAAATACTTCATTCAATTTAATTTATTATTGAGAAAAAAGTATTTATGCTATATATTTAATTTATTTATTAATTAACAATTACACCCACAAAACTATTTTATAACTAAATCAATATTCATTTAACAAAATGAAAATGATATATATTTAGTTTATTTCTTAATAAGCAATTACACTCACAAAAACTATTTTATAACTAAATCAATATTCATTTAACAAAATGAAAATGATATTATCAACCAATTGGGTTGAATTGATGAGCAATAAAATATTGTAATAGAGAAGAAAATTCTTCAATCGAGATTCTAGTGAGTTGACTTTGTTCTATATTAGATTGTGAAAGAGTGAACCGATCTAAAAACAATTTATAACTAACCATTTTGAGATTAAATAAATATTGTATACTTTATATTGAATGAAGTTTCTTTATTTATTAAAAGTATGATTATAAGTAGGTATTTTATGTATGTGAAGAATTTATATAATTTGCAACACAATTATTTGTTTTTAATTCTAGTTAAAAAATTTATTTTTTATTTAAGCAAGGACGACGGACTATTTAAGATAAATGAGGAGATCATGTTGCAGAATAAGGATAATATTAAAAATATTTACTTTTAAACTTGAGGAGAAATTATGGAGTGATAAAGAGTTAGAAGGAAAAAAGAAACTAAGATATTATAAGAAGGTGCTTAATCCTAATCTTGCAAAAAAAAAATCTTTATTGAAAGAGCTTATCCCTGGTGCCATATTGAGAATGTTGAAAATGAGAAACCCTTTTTCATATATTGTCCATCTTTTTCTTAGATTCAAATCTGACTTCCAAAATGTTTGTGATACTACAACATTATTGACTTTTTAAATAACAAAGCTATAGTAGTCTAAGACCACTTCTTTCCATTTTCTTTCACTATAGAAAGAATATATTAAAGAATTCATATTAATCTCTTACCTTCTTAAGATAAGTAAATCATATAAATTTTAATGAATGTTAATTTTTTTAAAAATATAAAATATAAAATATTAATAATTAATATTCCATACAATTTATTAATTTAAAATAATTTTTCAAATCCAGGTAAATTATTTTGGTTTTATTTTAATTTGTGATTAAAAAGATATTAAATTTAGTTATTTATTAATGAAATTTAATTAAAATATTAGTTAATCATATAAAAAGCTATGGTGTAGATGTAAAAGTATACAAGAAAATCAACTATTATACTAAAAGGTAGCACGTTAAATAAATAAATAAACCAATCACGTTCATTTAGGATATTTACTAAAATTAAAAGGTTAAATGCAATAACAATTCTCTTATCAAAATTTAATCAATATATTTCAGTACAGTCGCATCCTTAATTTAAGAAATTGAAATCCTGGAAAAAGTTATACAGCGATTCAAGTTGAAGAAGCTAGGTTAGATTACACAATTTGACAATGTTTTAAAGTGACAATGGCCCCAAAAAAAACATAATATGTGTAAAGAAATGATTTTATAGTGAGAATGCTTTTTAGTTTTTGCTTGTTTGGTTTTTTTTAATGAATTTATTTATTTGATAGTTAAAAATATTTTGTAATTAATAAGTCTATTTTATAGCTTAGTATTAATCAGATGTGTAATTTTTTCTCTGAAATTTATATATATATTTGGTTAGTTTTTACTTTAGCTTTCATAACTATAAATAAAATAATTGGATATCTATATTAAGTAACACAATTATAACTAATTAAAAGTATTAAAAAAATCTGATTTGCCTTATAAATATTTCAATACATATATATATATATATATATATTAAAAAATAATTAAAAGTAAAATAGTTTAGTTACCTTTTAATAAAAGACATATGTGTCATTTATTTGGTTCTTAATATAAAATTGATATATGATATTAAAAAAATATTAATAGTGAGTCATAATTAAACTTTTTCACTATGCAGGTTAACTAAAGTGTAATATGGACATATATTAAAAATATATATTAATAACATAAAAATATTTTAATTTAAATAATGCAGTTATAAATAAATATTTCAATGTTCATAATTAAGTAAAAAATTAAGGTATTGAGATTCTTCGAGATCCATTACATAAATATTTTTAAACATGATTTTCATAATTGGAAACTATATTATTGAATAATTCTTTACAATTATTTCCATAAGAATTATTCAGCAGGGTTATATATATATATATATATATATATATATATATATATATATATATCATAGAGGAATCAACAACTACCACTACCACTATGACATCTAGGCACCTATGTATGCCCCTTTCGCAGAATGGCTAAATGAAGGGGATTTGAACCTCAAATCTCTTGGCACAACAATTCATTTTCACAACACTTGCCACTTGACCTTCCCTATGATCTAATGCACTTATCTATATATATCTATATATATAGAAAAGTCTATTTACTGGTCCATTGGGGTAAACATGTGACAAGATGCTACTATGATCTGATTCAACTCCCCATGTACACTTAAGGAAGTGGAACCGACACACCACAACCAACCTGGCCTTCTACACATGCTACATAACCCTCATGAGCCAACCAACACTTCCAGGTGATCAACCCCTGAGACAAATTAGCATTTTACTGACCTAGAGCTTTAGTCGCTCCCATGACATGGGCATGCATGCGACTGGGACCCTCCAGTTTCTCTCACAACAATGGAATGCTCACGACTGGGGATTTTTTTAGCTAGTTTTGAGTTTGTGACCCCGATTTTGTACCACCTTTTCAGGGTCAGGACTCAGGACACTACCCAGAACTTCATGAAACTTCTACAAATGAAAAGTAACATCGAAAAAATTATATTAATGCAAATAATTGAAAAAAGACTTGACTGGACCCCTACTAGCCATGGCATACATTTCGTCAGACATGTCACAAATATGGATTCTACAAGTCATAACAACATATCTAAGCATAGGGGTCTCATACTTATATGAGAATCGCTAGGAAGCATTTGTGCATTATCAAATTAGTTGCATTGTCATCTATTAGGTCATATATTCATTGTTCATTCATTTACAAATCAAAACATGAGGAGAGTCATACATCATCATTGTCATAAAACATGCTCATAACCAACATATAACCAACATAAATAAAAAGGATACAACAACCATAAAACCACATATAAAAAATATATATTTACCCATCAAATACAAGAGGAAAGAAGTTTTTATTAACATATGCAAAGTGTAACGAGGTCTGCAACTTCCATGAACCACCCGACCATAGACTAGGCTAAACCAAATCTCCCTTTCATCTAGTCGCCCCATGCCATATTCCAAACATGAATGTGGGATCTCATGAAACACATCCAACAAAAACCAAACTAGGGATTCTAGAGGTCAAACCACCTCAACCCTCAACTAGTGATTCCACCTCATGGTCACACTTCACTAACCATCACCAAATTGGTCTCTACCTGAGCTATCCAGGGCTCAAGAGTGTTTGTTCCAACTAGGGCTTCCAGGACTAGTAACTCAACCCACCAAGGGATTCTACATCATTTTTCCAACCAAGGATTTGAGGACTAGTAACTCAACCCAAGTTGTTATAGCGATTACAGAGCGTTTGTCCAACCAAGGTTTCTCAGAACTAGTAACTCAACCCAAGCAAAAGGAACATGAGAACCAACTAGAAAACAAAAGGAAAGACACCCACAACACCATGGCTATCTATGAAATGACAAGGAAAAGAAAATACACCGTCAATCCTGGAATTCCTCCATGCCAATGACATATCATAACCAAGAAACAACATGCATATGCCATGCATGCTAAAGCTATCAAGGAAATCATACCTGCAATTTGGTACGTGTAACAAAAGCCCATTATAGTTGTTGATCCCGATGTCCTCTTGCACTTTCCTTCTCTTGCTTTGCCTTCTTGCTCCAAAACTCCAAGTATGCTGCACTCCTCTAAGAGTTCTCCAATAAAACTCTGAGTGTCCAAGAGTATGAGAGAGAGAATAAAGAGAAAGCTCCAAAACTAAAATGACAAAAAGTTACAAACTGATCCTCAGAAGTGTTTTTATTAATGAGGCCTCTATTTTCTTCAATTTTCCATTCTTTCCCTTCATTGTCCTCCTCACATGCAACCTGTCACCTTTCACCTTCATTTTCTCCTAATTTCCATTATTTTCATAAATAAAATTCCAATAAATGTCTCATGCCTTTTCAAATCCTTTTTCATTTCCTTTGCCAATTTCCATAGCCACTAATTAATCACAAGTGATCCCCATCACTATGTTTTTCCCAAAATTCAACTTGGAATACATGTATCATGACCAAGGTCTTATTTTTCCTTTATTAACTTTATTACATGGATGTTTCACCAGCCTGTTATAGAACCCTCCCCATTAGAGGAACAATGTCCTCGATGTTCAATGACACCTAAAACTAGTACACGTCACTACTCACAACATTCCAATATAGATACTTTGTACACAATGGAGTTATATGAAGTGAAAAAGTGAGCCAGCTGCACTGCTCGCCACGAAAATCGTTCCCATTTAAATTTGAAGTTAGTGATAAAAGAAAATTTGGGGTAATATTATGAAATCTAATTACTTAAAATGTGTTTGAAATGTAAATTTAATATTTCAAAAAAAAACACTTTTAAAATATTAAAATTTTGCAAATTTCGCAGCTAAAATTAATAATCAAAATATGCTTTATAAAGTCGACCGTGATTAATCTTAATTTTACACGAGAAATGCCACCATTCAATAAAACGTTTCAATGCAAAAAAGGTTAAGTTTATTTGATGGTGGCTTTGTCAAAGTTTCATTGTCAATATAATTGTGACTGCCTTTGTCGAAAGTTTCTTCGTCAATATAACTGTATCGGGGTAGGCGGAGTTTGGCGAACAAGCCATTGACATGCCTCAGCTACTCATCTGAACTCCATTCTTGTGGACCCCAGTTAGTTTGTGTAAGAGATTCAAAATAGGCCAGATATTAAAATAATTTTTAGTTGTGTTTGTATTATGGAAATTATAGATGCGATGTTATTGATTTTGTTTTCTAAACATATAATTATGAAGAGATTTAAACTCAAAATAATAAATTACAAAGATTAATATATTTTTTATTTATTAAGATTAATATATTTTTTATTTATTAAGATTAATATATTTTTTATTTATTAAAAAATTATGTGGCTCATCCATAATATAATATTGGAAATTTAATTTTAGTTAATTTTTTATTATTAAAATTTATCTATTTGTAAAGTGATTAAATTTATCTATTTGTGAAGTGATTAGTTGAGGTTTGTTTGGTAACTTTCATTTTTATTAGTTATTAATTTTTTAGTTTTTTTTTTTATATTATTTTTATTCTCATGAATTATAGATTGTTTCCATATTTTCATTTTTTACTATATTAAAAACATAGTTTAATAAATTAAATTATAAAAAATTATATATATTAATAAAAAACACACATATATTAAAGTGTATACATAATAATATAGATAATATTAGTTAATCATATTTTTTAATTTTTGGTGATGACATTCAATACTACAATATTTTATTAATTATTTTATTTTTGTGATGAAATCTTTATTTTTATTATATTTTAGTTTAATTAATAAAAAAATATATAATACTACTATGTAACCTTTATTATCATATCAATTAAAAGATATAATATAAATATAGATTTTATTAAAATTAAAAAATAATATAGATAACATAATTAAATATTAAAAAAAATTAAAATGATACCAATTTTAATAATTATAATTTAAAAAATGACGATGCTGCAATTTCTTGTTTATATATTCAAATATTACAATTTAAAATTTATATTTTTAATTAGATTATTGTTTATATATTCAAATATTATAATTTAAAAATTTATATCTTTAATTAGATTATGTAGGATAGGATAAGATTGTTTAAAATAAGATAAATTTTTTGATTATACATTTAAATATTACCATTTAAAATTTATATTTTTAATTAGATTATTTAGGATAGCACAAGATTGTTTAAGAGGACAAATTTTTTTTGAAGGACAAGCATCCAGATTGGGTCATTTAGTATTACTATGCATAAATACTTCATTCAATTTAATTTATTATTGAGAAAAAAGTATTTATGCTATATATTTAGTTTATTTTTTATTAGCAATTACACCCACAAAACTATTTTATAACTAAATCAAAATTCATTTAACAAAATGAAAATGATATTATCAACCAATTGACTTGAATTGATGAGCAATAAAATATTGTAATAGAGAAGAAAATTCTTCAATCGAGATTTAGTGAGTCGACTTTGTTCTATATTAGATTGTGAAAGAGTGAACCGATCTAAAAACAATTTATAACTAACCATTTTGAGATTAAGTGAATATTGTATACTTTATATTGAATGAAGTTTCTTTATTTATTGAAAGTATGATTATAAATAGGTATTTTAGGTATGTGAAGAATTTATATAATTTGGAAGCTAATTATTTTTTTTTAAATTGTTTTTAATTTTACTTAAAATTTTAATTTTTTATTCAAGTAAGGACAACATAAGATGTCCTGTTTTCATTGGACCATTTGAGATAAAGGAGGAGATCATGTTGCAGAACAAAGATAATATTAAAAATATTATTATTTTTAAATTTGAGTAGAAATTATGGAGTGATAAAGAGTTAGAGGGAAAAAAGAAACTAAGATATTATAAGAAGGTGCTTAATCCTAATCTTGTAAAGAAAAAAATGAAAAATATTATTACTTCTAAATTTGAGGAGAAATTATGGAGTGATTAAGAGTTAGAGGGAAAAAAGAAAGTAAGATATTATAAGAAGGTGCTTAATCTTAATCTTGCAAAGAAAAAATATCTTTACTGAAAGAGTTTATCCCGGGTGCCATATTGAGAATGTTAAAGATGAGAAACCCTTTTTCGTATATTGTCCATCTTAAACTTAGATTCAATCTAATTTCCAAAATGTTTGTGATACTACAACATTCGTGACATTTTAAATAACAAGACTATAGTAGTCTAAGAACACTTCTTTTCATTTTCTTTCACTATAGAAATAATATATTAAAGAATTCATATTAATCTCTTATCTTCGTAAGATAAGTAAATCATTTAGATTTTAATGAATGTTAATCATTATCATTATTAATGTAATGACCCTAGGATATGTAATTGTGAAAGTTTACTGTGGTAAAGACAGTAATACAGTTGTTGTTATGTTTTAAACAAAACTGTGATAAACTATTTCTTTTAATTAAAGTAATTTAAATATTTCTTGAAATGCTGGCAGCCTCTAAGAGGTGAATCTTAAAGAAAGAGATCAGTTGTGATAACTGATGGAAACTACCCTCCAAAACAGGAAAAGTCCTGACTGAGGGAGGAGGTTCTGTGCTGTGAGGACAGACAGAAGAAATTCTTTTCCAAGAACAGGAAAAAGAAAAGAACAGATATAAAATTGGTTAAGTCTGGTTAGGACCAGATAACCAGGCACAGAGAGTGCACAAATCCTGTTGAGGGCTGGAGGCCTGCAGGATGGCTCGGGGGGAGAATTCCGTCTGAAAGATGGGTCTCATGGCTGGGTGGAAGAGCATAAACAAGCACAGGTGACCTGCTTGAGAAACCATTCTTGTTACTGGCGAACCAGGTACGGTTTCAACTGCAGAGTCTCTGTTTGAATATGAATATACGGTGAATGTACAGTAGTCAAACAGGAAGCAAGTTTCTTTTCCTAGTTACTGTCATAATGATAAGAAACTGTATAGATATGATTAGGGTTTAAGGACAGACTGTCATAAACCTGGACTGACTGTGGATAAACTACATAGAAAGGTGTAGTTAAAAACTGGTTATAGGAACCAGGAAAGGTAACCAAGAACTGGTTATCGAATGATTGTTAGAATATAACCTCTGCAGAAGACCGAGTCACTGTATAACAGTGAGTGGACTAACATTGACAGAATAGCATTGAAAATCTTGATAAATGATCAAGTATATATACCCGAGTGTGTCGACGGAATGAGGTTAGAAGCTCCGAGTCGAAGTAGGCGAGCACTGACGGTAGTCAGATGCTACCATGTCGACGGAGGGATAATTATAAACTATCAGTCGTTTAATACAAATGACTAACGAAAACGAAAATGCACAGAAAGAATACTTATACAAATAGCGTTGATTTGATAACTGTGCAAACAGGAGATGAGCTTATCATAACATTTTATCAACCCGTGTTTCCAAAATACAGTGTTAGCAAACACGGTAACACGAAAAACCGCTCCGTGGAGCGATGAACTGGAAGAGAATATATCCATGTTTATGAAACCCTGTGCATACAAATAGAGAGAGAAATATATTTACGCCTCCAAACCCTGTACATGGAAATTGAAATGAAAAATGTATTCGGGTATACAAACCCTATGCATGTAAACAGAAAGGAGACACATAGGTATATACATAATCCTGTGCAAGCGAATAGAAAGACGTTATACAGATACATGTATACAAAATCCGATTCATGCAGCTACGAAAATAGCATATATGCATGGATATGAGAAATCTGTGTATTCGTTTACAATCAAACTCAGGCATGTATATATATACATAGTGCGATATTACCCTAGCAAAAGGAAAACTATCATATCAACTCGGACAGCTGTTCAAATGTCTATATAAATACTGAGTAGACTTAACAAAACAACAGTAGCAAGGAAATACGGAACAAGCAAACCTTATAGCTGAGATGATATGTAAGTTCGCCATTGTAAACACGAAGAAAGAACAGTAATAAAATATGAACCCCCTGTTCTAACTTAGCATGGTTAAACATACGGACTAAACCCATTCATGATGAAGAAATGGAAAACGACCCTAAGGGCTTAAACTGTATCATAATCCATGTACAAACTATCAATATACATATAGCGCTCAAATGACAAATGCCGAATGGCTAAACTGTGATAGCACAATATTGTACATATATTTACAAAGGAGAACATCAATAATGAACTAAAACCTTCTAACCAAGTCTGTGGGTTAGGACCGGATCTGTAGATACATGTCCAGAAATAGTCGGGGCAAACCAAAAACAAATGAGCATGGCGCGATAGGCTGTATCTCATTGAAAATAAGACTTTAATATATATACAATCGAACTCCGGGAGAAATCCACTATGGATAACATTCTTTTAAATCAGGTCATGAATATAACCAGAAACACGAAAGAAGACTTAACACAGATGGCGAGGTTCCTCATTAAGAATACCCCGGCAAGCAAAACGCCGAGACCTTCCTCGGGCAGCAGGCTGCACAAACGTAATGCAAACCCTCAATCGATGGCTGCGAGCGCTTGTGAGTAGAAGTAATATAGGTAAGAACCGAACACATACCTGTGGCCGCCGAGAAGGTGGGTTTTCCCTGGGTGAACGCCTTGGCACCACCCGAAGGGAACCGATAACTCGGTGGCATACCCTGCAGACAAGAGGAAAACATCAAGAGAAAATATTTGAGGACTAGTAACTTAACTCAAGTTGTTATAGCGGTTCCAGAGCGTTTGTCCAACCAAGGCTTCCCGAAACTAGTAACTCAACCCAAGCAAAAGGAACATGAAAGCCAACTAGAAAACAAAAGGAAAGACACCCACAACACCATGGCTATCCAGGAAATGACAAGGAAAAGCAAATACACCGTCAATCCTGGAATTCCTCCATGCCAATGACATATCATAACCAAGAAACAACATGCATATGCCATGCATGCTAAAGCTATCAAGGAACTCATACTTGCAATTTGGTACCTGTAAGAAAATCCCATTGTAGTTGTTGATCCCGATGTCCTCTTGCACTTTCTTCTCTTGCTTTGCCTTCTTGCTCCAAAACTCCAAGTATGCCACACTCCTCTAAGAGTTCTCCAATAAAATTCTAAGTGTCCAAGAGTATGAGAGAGAGAATAAAGAGAAAGCTCCAAAACTAAAATGACAAAAAGTTACAAACTGATCCTCAGAAGCCTTTTATTAATGAGGCCTCTATTTTCTTCAATTTTCCATTGTTTTCCTTCATTGTCCTCCTCACATGCAAGCTGTGACCTTTCACCTTCATTTTCTCCTAATTTCCATTATTTTCATAAATAAAATTCCAATAAATGCCTCATGCCTTTCCAAATCCTTTGTCATTTCCTTTGCCAATTTCCATAGCCACTAATTAATCACAAGTGATCCCCATCACTATGTTTTTCACAAAATTCAACTTGGAATACGTGTCCCATGACCAAGGTCTTATTTTTCCTTTATTAACTTTATTACATGGATGTTTTACCAGCCTTTTATAGAACCCTTTTCTCATGGTGATTTATAACTTAGATCGTTGTAGTATTTACAATAATCAACCTGCTGAGAAGAAAACGAACATGAGAAACATAACCACGTGACATCCATACCACTTATTAGAGCTTTATAACACAACTCATGGCAGTATTTACATCCATATACATATGTACATATACCAAACATCATACCAAATCATATACCAAAAGAATTCTCTCAAGAATCAAATAGAAAAGGATACACAGCCCGCATCTGATCCATCATCTCCCATGTAGCTTCACCGGGCCCTAAGTGCTTCCACTACACTTTAACCTACTCGATTTCTCGATTCTAGAGGATGAAGATATTTCTCTGCAAAATGCGCTGAGGTTCTGGCCGAAATTCTCCTTCTGGCTCCACCCGCATTTCCTATTCCATCTCTATCAACATATCTAGTCCAATCAACATCCTCTTAACTGGATCACTCCAACTGATGGGAGTATCACAACTTTGTCCACACAATTCCTCAAATAGTCTCATCCTCGAATATTCCTAATACTCGTTGTTATCATTGAATTCAACTAGTGGAAGATACTCTTCCCACTTCTGTTGCTAATGCATTACGTACATCCTAAACATGTCCTCCAATACCATGTTGACCTTCTCTATTTTTCCATTTGTCTGCGGATGATAAGTTGTGCTAAAGGGCAAGTTTGTACCCAAACTTGTAAGTAACTCTTTCCATAACCTAGAAGTGAACTTGGCATCCCTGTCTGAAATATCTTCTTTGGTACACCATGCAACCTCTCTATATCTCTGATGAATATTTTGTGCTACATCATTAGCTGAATATATAGACTTCATTGGAATGAAGTGTGCTACCTTAGTCAACCCTTCCACAACAATCGTGATAGAATCATGTTGTCTAGATTTCCTCAACAAACCTGTAATGAAATCCATGGAAATGGCCTCTCATTTCCATTCTGGAATCATAATCAACTGTATTAGATCACATGGGTGCTTACATTATGCCTTTACATTTAGACAATCCAAGCATCTAGCCAAAAACTATACCACTTCCCTCTTCAAATTTGGCCAATAATAGAACTTCTTCACCGTTGTCAATGTCTTTTGATATCCTGGGTGACCTGAATACGAATTAGCATGAAATTCCCACAAGATAAGATTCTTGAGCTCACTAATGTCTAGCACATATATCCTGTCCTTAATATAACCAAGCTAGTTGTTGTGAGACAATAGTCCAAATCCTAATCACCAGTGCCCCACTATGTGCATAAGTTCCCTGTACCTATCATCCTACTGACCTGATTGTAGAATCTGATCCTCTAAATTTTCCCATAAGAACTCATAGCTGCTATATGATTCACCTGTATTCACCTGTAAAGAGCATCTGCAACCCTTCTCTATTTAACCTTGATGTACCTGATCTCCAATTCAAATTCACTAATCATGGCCAACCATCTATCTTTCTTGACATTCAGATTCGACTGATCAAACAAGTATCTCAATCCGATGTGATCACTCATAAATACAAACCTCCTTCCAAGAAGATAGTGCCTCCACATCTTCAATGAATGAATGATCACTGCCAACTCAAGATCATGTATTGGATAATTATGCTCGTGCTCATTCAATTTCCTTGATTCATAACATATTATCTATCCTTCCTACATAAGAACTCCACCAAGTCCTCTCTTGCAAGAATTTGTACATAACACAAATTCTTTGTCTAGATTTGCAAACTTTAATACTGGAGCATTCATCAACAACTACTTCAATTGCTCAAAGCTTGCTGCACATTCCTTTGTCCATTCAAGTTTATTACCTTGCCTCTGTAGTGACGTAATAGGATATGCAATGCAAGATAATTTCTTGATGAACATCCTATAGAAACATGCTAAGCCCATAAATGATCTTACCTATTCCACATTTCTAGGTGCTTCCCACTCCATGATAATTCTTGTCTTCTCTAGATCCACTGTTATGCCTTCCTTGGAGATCACATGCCCCAAGTAATGTACCTCTATCTAAAAGAAACTAAATTTACTGCGCTTGGAATGAAATTGATGCTCTCTTATCAATCTCAATACTTTTTTCAAATGTTTGACATATTCCTCCTCATTTTTAGAATATAGCAATATATCATTAATGAATACAATAAGAAACTTGTCCAAATAAGGACATAACACACTATTCATCAAGCACAGAAAATTATTTGGAACTACAACAATTGGAGTTATTCAAACCAAATGGAACTACAACAAACCAAATTATATGGAATTATTCAAACCAAATGGAACAAAAACAAACTCATAATGCCCATACCTGGTTCGGAAAGTAGTTTTGTAGATGTCCTCTTCTTTAATGCGTACTTAATGGTGTCTTGATCTCAGATCAATATTTCAGAACACTACTACTCCCTTCAAATGATCAAACAAGTCATCCATCCTTGGAAACGAATACCTATCCTTGATGGTCACTTTTTTCAACTGCCTATAATCAATGCATAACCTGAGAGTACCATCCTTCTTCTTCATAAACAACACTATTGCACCCCAAGGTGATACACTTGGCCTAATGTATCCCTTGTCAAGCATTTCCTTCAAATGCAAATTCAACTCCACCAAATATGGTGTGCTTATCCTGTAAGGTCCATTTGATGCTAGTGTTTCCCCTGGTACAACCTCATTAGAAAAGTCCACTTCCCTGTGAGGTGACAACAATGAAATCTCTATCGGAAACACATCCTACAAATACTATAGAACTGGGTGCCTACTCAAGACGTCCTCATCCTCAACTTTCTTACCGTTGTCACTAGAAGTATGTAATACAAATAACACACCCCCTTTCCTACGACTGCGCTTCGCATGCATAGCTATAACCATTCTGACTGATGTTACCTTCTTCTTACCCTATACGACTCTCTGTCCTCCATTTTCATCCAAGCACTCAATGGATTTTTCATAACAATCCACTTTACTCTTATGAATATATAACCAGTCCATGCCCAATAACATACTATATGATCCCAATGACAATAAATTGAAATGTGCTAATGTAGGCATACCATTCAACGCAAATTCTCAAGCTCTTACCCAGTGATGAACTCTCTTATTTGTACTTGTAGCCAACCGCACTAACCAATATTCTATATGAACTTCTTTATTCAAACCACACTTATCCACCAGGTCAGGATTAACATAAATATAATTAGATCCATGATCAATAAAATTAGAAATAACTTGATCATAAGGGTTACCATCCATCTCGATAATAAATGTTTGGTGATCTTCCTACCTATTCTCCAATGCATAATAGATATGTGGAACACTTTGTCCAACATCTCCCACTGTCTATGCCTCCTGAGCACTATATATCTAGAGTATATCACTCCGATGTTGTGGAAAATCTCTCCTACAATGCTCTCCTCCACAAGTCTAACACTCCAAGGCCTTCCAACCATCACCCTTGCTCTTCTCTTCAAACCGAAATCCCTGTCCTTTATCGAATGCATTGAACTTTTTATGTGGGGTTGCATTCTCTTTGCTACTTGTATCTTGAGGTCTTATTCGCTTCTTGTCCCATTTTCCTTTATTCTTTTCATTACCTTTCCAGTCTGATTTAGTCTCATATCTACACTTTGATTGCTCATAACAATGATTTTTCTTCCAGATGGCCTCCTCCAATGATCTAGCCTCATCAAACATAAGCCTATTAGTTAATGCTACTGACAAGCCACTGATGAATCTCTAAATATTGGCCTTATCCTCCTCGAGGTAAGGTACATACCTCAATAACTCCAAGAATCTGCTAGTGTACTCCTCATCGGTCATAGATCCCATATTTAGCTCATAGAATTCTTTTTCCTTGTCATAATAGTATCTCTCTGATAGATACTTCTTCCTAAATAATCTCTTCAACTCACTCTAAGTCAAATCCTCTTCAAAATACCTCTAACATTCTTTACATCTTCCACCCAAATATCTGCTTTACCTTTAAGACTGAATGTCAATATTATGGCCTTCACATTTTCTAAGTAATCATGCAATCTGAAGAACTTGTTCATATCAAGAAACCATTCTTCTATATCCTATGACTTCGTCATTTCCCCATCGAATGTAGGTGGGTTTTCTTTCTTGAACTCATTTGAAAATAATCCCCTATCACTCCTCCTATAAGGATGATAACAATGACGATCATAGTTCCTATAGAACCAAAACTATAATAGTACCTATGTCCATCACCTCTCTTATCTAGAGTATCCAATAACCTGCCATCTATTATCAAGTCATCTCCATATGAACTATGCCCACCATGAGACCCATTACCATATGCGCTATAAATTTTGTCCTCCTGCCCATGGTTGATCCGAAGTGGTCCCTATCTTTGTAATTCTGAAAAACTCTAAAGGATTACTGCATTAACTTTTGCTTGTTTCTCCTGTTCCTGAACGATTATGTCATTATCCTCTTTACAACTTCTTATTTCTTCCTTCAAACTTCTCAATGTGTCTACTAATTCATAAAATTCCCAACACCACGCTACTCATCTGATCCATAGGAAGAGTCTCATGAACTGTAGTCTACCATCTTCCTAGTCATCTTTTTTCTTCTCTTCCTACAAGGTATATCATGTCAGTTAAACCAAATCATAAATAAACCAACGTACCTCAGTTTAGTTCATGGGATGATATCTCGTCTGCAAGAGCAAGAAGATTAGAAATATACATAGATAAACATAATCAAGTCAACATATAATCATCATTTTAACCATTATCTAATCATCCATGTATGACCATACCAACCACTTACCATGACCTCCTACATGAAAAGTACAACCATGTCAATGTATGCACAACAATATATATAAGCACTAACATGCATAACCGATATGAACTTATGACGACCACATCCAACAATGACAACTTCAAATTCACGTGATGACAATGTAGGTTTTAACCCCAATAAAGAAATTACCTGCATATGAATTCTAAAAAATAGAAAATAAACAACGGTGAGAGCATAAAACATAAAATAAATATACACAAATATTTTCCCCTGGACCCCAAAACTGGGACTACCATATTGATTTTTATTCCTTTCAATGTTACAATACATATATATACATGTTGAAGCATCCATAAACCCCAATCCATTAACCCTAGATTAGAACATAATCGTAGTTCCCTTGACTAGATCTACAAAATACCATGGGCAAAAAACCATCATGCCCAATACCATGTGTGAAAACCACGCAAAAAACCATAGGCAGGTATGTCCACCTAATATAGGGTCCAAAAAAATTTCCGTGGAGTGCTGCCCTAGATCCCCTACTGCACCCAATGCAATGAACAGGGGTGGATATCACCCGCTCGCACGTGGGTCTAGTCATGGAAATAATATAACACACACCCAAAAGAAACGATTGCAACTGTGACCAATGCCATGCATATGCAACAAGCACATAGAACATAAGCATAAGGAAAACATATGTAACCAACATGAATGCACGACCAACGTCCATCCGGTCCAAGAGGTGAACCTGACTCTGATACCACTTTGTAACCACCCTCCTCCCACATTTACACAAGTGAACTTGTATGCTAGGGTAAACTTGTGACAAGAGGCTACTATGATTTGATTCAACTCCCCATGTACAGTTAAGGAAATGGAATCGACACAACACAATCGATCTAACCTTCTAGACATGCTACAAAACCCTCTGGAGCCAACCAATCCTTCGAGGTGATCAAACCCTGATACAACTTATCATTTTACTGACCTAGAGCCACAATCACTCCCATGACATTGACATGCATGCAACTGGGACCCTCCATCCACTCCCACATCAAAGGGTATGCCAATGACTGGGGAGTTTTCCAACTAGTTCTAAGCTTGAGGCCTCGAATTTTGTGCCACCTTTTCAAGGCCAAGACTCAGGCCACTGCCCAAAACTTCAGGAAACTTCCAAGAATGAAAAGTAACATCACAACAATGATACTAATGCAAATAATTGAATAAATACTTATTGGACCCCTACTATCCATGTCATTCATTTCATCAAACATGTCATAAATATGCATTCTATAGGTCATAACAATAGATCTGAGAATAGGGGTCTCATACTTCTCTACGAATCACTAAGAATCATTGATGCATTATCACATTGGCTGCATTATCATCTATTAGGTCATATATTCATTATTCATTCATTTAAAAATAAAAACATGATGAGATCTGTTATCACTGAAAAGTCTGTTGTCAAAATTTTTTTAGCATAGCTTAAAGACAGGGTGTTTTCGCAGCGCATAAATCTGTTAGTAGTTTCGCAGCGCCATATGTTTTAGTGATTTCGTAGCGAAAACACTGACCTTGCAATGGCTGCACTACGAAATTGGGAAATGACAGATATTTAAGGTGGTCTGATGGCTGTGAAAGCATTTTTCAGAAAGCAACCTGATGTGCTTTGTATCTTAGGCTAGTGCAAAGACCTAAGAAATTCTTTTGATGTCTAACAAGGCAGTAAAGAGTTTGTAGTGGTTGACATAATATTTCATTGTGATTGGTTTTAGAGCTAAATGTGTAGCTCTGGTTGAATGTACATGGCTGCTATTCTCCAGCCACTTGGTGAATATCCCGTTGCCTCTTTAGCAGTAGATTTGTCAGGATTGTGCACAATCGAAGAATGGAGAGACAGAGTGCAGGCACTTATGCAATATGCGGAAAAGTTGTATGAAAAGATTGTGCACTTGAAACATAATCATCTCTATTAAACACCTCTGTGGTAGCACCTTTAATTCTATCATTAGGGCGGTGCTGATGTTACACTAATGCAGAAGCGTGTCAGATATGGGAGCTTTTCTAAAATCAACTGTTAGTTCGATATGCCAATGCAATATCTAAAGGTAATATTAGAGGATGACCGTCATTATGAAGTTGATCTTTGGGTTAGTGCGCAAGAAACTTTCTGAACCAAAGAAGGAGCAGAGTGTCAAGGCCTCTACGCCAAAGACACCAAAGATGCCAGTAACTCCTGGATCGAAGACAATTTTTGTAGGAAACCTGTTCTTTTCTATTGATCCAGACACCATTATTGAATTTTTCCAAGATGCTGGAGAGGTGGCTGATGTTCGGCTGGCTACCAAGGATGATGGTTCCGCTTCAGAAAGTACAATAATAACAAACGAGTATCTTGTAAAAAAGATGGAGTTTCCTATATCAAATATTGGAGATGCAATCAAAGCACGAGATGCCCTCTATTTCTGGCAAAATATGGTCTATGTTGAAGAACTGGAGGAGAGCAGATCAAACACTGAGACTATATTTGATAATATGTCTGAGGCTAATCTACAAGTACAAACAGATGAGTCAATAGTGGAAATTTTAAAATGCACCGGAGATGAAATCAGATTCAATCCTGTTGAGCAGGCCACTGCGTGTTCAAGTTCGTTTGGAGACATCGAATTTGACAGTGATAATGATGGTCCAGGCTCTGGAATGTGTGATGCTTCTGAAGTAGAATCAGAGTTGCGTAATGGTAATGGAGCTGCAACTTCTGTAGAAGTTGATGCAAGTGGATTAATGAAGAGGAAGAAGGCATTGACACCTGAGTGGAAAGATTATAGACACCATATTGAATGGCGTTGCCAATGGCTTGAATTGCGGATTAGAGAACTTTTATGTCGGGCTTCCAAATACGACTACTTACTTGAAGATATTCAAGCAAGAAAGCCATGGAAGGATGAGCAGCAAGCTGTGAAGGCATTTACAGCAAGATCTTCCCCTTTAATAGATAAAGTTCACAGGCACCGGATTTTGCAGCGCAGGCGAAGGAAGAAAGTTGAAAATGTGGTGGAGTTGTCTTTGGATATCTCTCATCATCCCTTGTCTTCTTTATATGAGAAGGAGAAAAGATTGGAAGCGGATGGAGTCTCAATTGATAATGATTCTAACAACATGAAAATTACAAGTACTGTGAATAACGACAGATTAGAGGAGAATGATTTCAGGGATCATTTAACAGGGACAGAATCCAAGGATGGAGAAAAATCTATAGAGCAGTTGTTATGGCAAATTGAAACTTTACAATCGCGTATGCTGAAGATGAAAAATCAACTAAGCAGATATAAGTCTAGAAAAGCTGTGAAATACTCTGCTAGGAACATTTCAAACAATTTCTTGAAAGCTAAGGCCTCAAAAGGGGTGTTCCAAGCCCCTGTTTTCTCTCCAGTTGACTCAATGAAGGTAGAAACACCAATTGAGAGAGGCTCGAAGTTGCAAATGGAGCCTAATCTCTCTTGTCAACGCAATTCCAAGTTTTATAACTCCGACTTGGTTATGTCATGAAATGTAACCTCATCTTTTGTTGAACCGGCTCAGCATGACTTCAATGAATACCCCCAGTGCCAATTGTTTGATACTGATATGATATTAGATCAGCCAGAGAGGGAAGACTCCAGTGATGAAGTAACAAAGGACAGTCAATCTGTTGCAAAGCATGCAGCATGTCTTGATGAGGCAGCAAAAGTCTTACAAAAGGTTTTTGATAGAAGCAGGTGAGCTGAAGGAAAATAGTGAAGTCCAGATTGATGAGTTGTGCAAAACCTTACTGTGTCGGTCATTCACAAGAGAGAGCCTTAAGGTATTCCCTAAAAATGTTCTTCACGCTCTTGTCTAACTTGTGAGAAATGAAGAAGCACCGTTAGCGCTGGAAAGGAGGCATTCTTGTGGAAATATGTACAATGAAAGCTGTTTCAGGGTGATACAACAAACATGGAAAGTATTGGAGACATACGGTGAAAGAGATGAAGGGTTACAAAATCTTAGGAAGAAGTTTCGCATAGGCAGGGATCTCAAAAGCTCAGAGGAAGTACAAGACTGTGTTTTTTTTTAAATCACACAGCAGTTTCGTAGCGTGCTACGAAACTGCTGTAAGTGGTGTTTTTAACATAAACAGGCAGTTTGGTATACAAGTGGGAATTTGAAAGAGAGACACCTGTACATCAATACAGCCTACAACTCATCTGGAGACATGGTATTTGGTAGCAGCGTTCAATACTTTGAGTTATTAAAGATTTGGGAACATGCTGCTACACTTTCGGAGAATGTTGGGATACAGAGACCGTAAAAACAGAGCACATCTTTTGGTCAATTAATGAGCCATCAGCGCTTTCAAGCATCCAAGGTTAGCTGGTTTATTGCATATTTAGCTCAGCCATCTCAGCCTAACTGAAGGAGGACAGCTGTCAAGGATCCAAGAAGAATCATGTTACGAGGAGAATGGAATTAGTGTTTTAGTTTGATTAGGATTTTGTGTAATTACAGCTTAGCACCTTTGTAATTAATGAATTAGTTAAATAGCATATAGGAGTAGTTAATAGAGCCTTTGAGCTCGCTCTAGTGAGGGAAGAATGTATTCCTATATATAATGGAAACTCTGATGTAATAGGGGTTGGAGATTTTATACAAAAACAGAGTTTATTTGGGCCAATGTAAAGACTTATTACAGTAATAGTAAAGCAGTGGTTGTTTCTTCTCAAGATTCTCAATGGATTATATTGTTCAAATATGATGGTGGTTTATTCTCTTAATGTTCTTTTACATCCTTGTTATAGCATAATCACTCAGAATTCATTTTTAATGCTCTGACTTCCTGTATGTTTGGCAAGCTGTGGTTTATGGGAAATATGTTTGAACATCTGATGCAAAGAGCCTTGACTTCCATGAAATGACTGTGATTTTGTTTACTAAATGTGTGAGACTCCATAGCCCAATGAAGACCAATTTGATAGGTGTCCAACCAGCTTTGTTTTCATGAATGTGTGAAGAGTTAGCCATTTGTTGTTGTGAATGATTTTTATCAAAAGTTTGTGAGAGAGCCCTCTCTGACTAAGGAGGCTAATCCTTAGTCTAAAGTCTGGTTGAAAGAGTTACATGAAATCTTGCTTGGTTGCAGCCCTTAGTACTGATTTTGTGATAACATTTTGGTGCGTCTGCCGGGAGTCTGAAGATTATTTTTTCCCGAAATTTTAAGATTGAATTTCTGAAGGTAGCAGGAGTTCAAAGTGGTTTTCGAGGCTGCAAACCTACCTTGGCGACTCCGTTGTTGAAGAATTCAAGGTTTATACATTCATGGTGATTCCACTGGAGTTATGAAGGACCCAGAAGCTGCCATTCTTTGTTCAAGGTATGCATGCATAGATTTCTCAGGAATTTATGGTTTCCCAAATCATTTTCCCAAGGATGCATATTTTCTAAGGAATGGTCCAAAATTCAACGGAGAAGATTTGAGTTTAACTGTGAAGCATATATCAGATTTTTGTGAATTTTTAGAGCTTCTTAGATTTAAACATGAGGATGTTTGTATAAAGTTATTCTATGATTCACTTCAAGGGAAGTGCAAACAGTGGGTTGAATGCTTTCCTGCCAAGTCCATTAAGTCCTTTCAAGACCTTTGGCTCATGTTTTTGGAGGAATGGATAGATAGGTCAGAGTTGGTGGCAGACTCTCCCTCAGTTGAAGGTTTCAAACAATGGAATGATGATCATAGTAAAGAAGAAACAAATGAATCTTTTTCTTTGTCATTATCCTCATATCTAAAATCCTTTGACTGCAAGGCAGAGGATAGGACGAGATTTTTGGATGAATTTGCTGAAGACCTTGAAAAAGAAATTGAAGGTTTAGAAGGACAAATTCAGGCATACAGTTTTCATTATCATGATCATTATTCTCAGAAGTTTTCTATGGCAGAACGCAAGGAGACTATGCTGGTTCCTTTCTCTTTCACGATTGAGGAGCTGAACACTGTGGTTGAAGATCAGTTTGCACAGCTGGAAAGTTACAAGGAAAACCAAGCTGATCATGTATTCTGGGATCCTGTAGCTGATTACATGGAAGAGTTTTACTCTCCAGTATTTCAGCTTTTCAAAGAAGATCAGAGACAGTTTCAGTGGCAGCGGTCATTACACCATCATATTGGTTCTGAATTCCGATGCAGTCAAAGAAATCAAATATCAGATAAAATAGAGGATTGGCTACATTGGAAATTTCATATTGATTGAGCAGAAAGAAGTTGAAATTGTTAGGGTAGGTAGGTAGAGGTAAATGCAAAATAAGCTCAAGGTCAACTGAGCATCTTTCAGTAGAAATAGCTTTCTTTCTCCTACAGTCATGCTGGTCAAGCAAATTTCTGTTTGTCAAATAAATTCTATAGGGCACTGGAACTGCAGGTTCTTAGTGCACCACAAGGGCACACTATCCCAAGTGGAGCCGCTGTTATCACTGAAAAGTCTGTTGTCAAATTTTTTTTAGCATAGCTTAAAGACAGGGTGTTTTCGCAGCGCATAAATCTGTTAGCAGTTTCGCAGCGCCATATGTTTTAGTGATTTCGTAGCGAAAACACTGACCTTGCAATGGCTGCGCTACGAAATTGGGAAATGACAGATATTTAAGGTGGTCTGATGGCTGTGAAAGCATTTTTCAGAAAGCAACCTGATGTGCTTTGTATCTTAGGCTAGTGCAAAGACCTAAGAAATTCTTTTGAGGTCTAACAAGGCAGTAAAGAGTTTGTAGTGGTTGACAGAATATTTCATTGTGATTGGTTTTAGAGCTAAATGTGTAGCTCTGGTTGAATGTACATGGCTGTTATTCTCCAGCCACTTGGTGAATATCCCGTTGCCTCTTTAACAGTAGATTTGTCAGGATTGTGCACAATCGAAGAATGGAGAGACAGAGTGCAGGCACTTATGCAATATGCGGAAAAGTTGTATGAAAAGATTGTGCACTTGAAACATAATCATCTCTATTAAACACCTCTGTGGTAGCACCTTTAATTCTATCATTAGGGCGGTGCTGATGTTACACCAATGCAGAAGCGTGTCAGATATGGGAGCTTTTCTAAAAACAGCTGTTAGTTCGATATGCCAATGCAATATCCAAAGGTAATATTAGAGGATGACCGTCATTATGAAGTTGATCTTTGGGTTAGTGCGCAAGAAACTTTCTAAACCAAAGAAGGAGCAGAGTGTCAAGGCCTCTACGCCAAAGACACCAAAGACGCCAGTAACTCCTGGATCGAAGACAATTTTTGTAGGAAACCTGTTCTTTTCTATTGATCCAGACACCATTATTGAATTTTTCCAAGATGCTGGAGAGGTGGCTGATGTTCGGCTGGCTACCAAGGATGATGGTTCCCCTTCAGAAAGTACAATAATAACAAACGAGTATCTTGTAAAAAAGATGGAGTTTCCTATATCAAATATTGGAGATGCAATCAAAGCACGAGATGCCCTCTATTTCTGGCAAAATATGGTCTATGTTGAAGAACTGGAGGAGAGCAGATCAAACACTGAGACTATATTTGATAATATGTCTGAGGCTAATCTACAAGTACAAACAGATGAGTCAATGGTGGAAATTTTAAAATGCACCAGAGATGAAATCAGATTCAATCCTGTTGAGCAGGACACTGCGTGCTCAAATTCGTTTGGAGACATCGAATTTGACAGTGATAATGATGGTCCAGGCTCTGGAATGTGTGATGCTTCTGAAGTAGAATCAGAGTTGCGTAATGGTAATGGAGCTGCAACTTCTGTAGAAGTTGATGCAAGTGGATTAATGAAGAGGAAGAAGGCATTGACACCTGAGTGGAAAGATTATAGACACCATATTGAATGGCGTTGCCAATGGCTTGAATTGCGGATTAGAAAACTTTTATGTCGGGCTTCCAAATACGACTACTTACTTGAAGATATTCAAGCAAGAAAGCCATGGAAGGATGAGCAGCAAGCTGTGAAGGCATTTACAGCAAGATCTTCCCCTTTAATAGATAAAGTTCACAGGCACCGGATTTTGCAGCGCAGGCGAAGGAAGAAAGTTGAAAATGTGGTGGAGTTGTCTTTGGATATCTCTCATCATCCCTTGTCTTCTTTATATGAGAAGAAGAAAAGATTGGAAGCGGATGGAGTCTCAATTGATAATGATTCTAACAACATGAAAATTACAAGTACTGTGAATAACGACAGATTAGAGGAGAATGATTTCAGGGATCATTTAACAGGGACAGAATCCAAGGATGGAGAAAAATCTGTAGAGCAGTTGTTATGGCAAATTGAAACTTTACAATCATGTATGCTGAAGATGAAAAATCAACTAAGCAGATATAAGTCTAGAAAAGCTGTGAAATACTCTGCTAGGAACATTTCAAACAATTTCTTGAAAGCTAAGGCCTCAAAAGGGGTGTTCCAAGCCCCTGTTTTCTCTCCAGTTGACTCAATGAAGGTAGAAACACCAATTGAGAGAGGCTCGAAGTTGCAAATGGAGCCTAATCTCTCTTGTCAACGCAATTCCAAGTTTTATAACTCCGACTTGGTTATGTCATGAAATGTAACCTCATCTTTTGTTGAACCGGCTCAGCATGACTTCAATGAATACCCCAAGTGCCAATTGTTTGATACTGATATGATATTAGATCAGCCAGAGAGGGAAGACTCCAGTGATGAAGTAACAAAGGACAGTCAATCTGTTGCAAAGCATGCAGCATGTCTTGATGAGGCAGCAAAAGTCTTACAAAAGGTTTTTGATAGAAGCAGGTGAGCTGAAGGAAAATAGTGAAGTCCAGATTGATGAGTTGTGCAAAACCTTACTGTGTCGGTCATTCACAAGAGAGAGCCTTAAGGTATTCCCTAAAAATGTTCTTCACGCTCTTGTCTAACTTGTGAGAAATGAAGAAGCACCGTTAGCGCTGGAAAGGAGGCATTCTTGTGGAAATATGTACAATGAAAGCTGTTTCAGGGTGATACAACAAACATGGAAAGTATTGGAGACATACGGTGAAAGAGATGAAGGGTTACAAAATCTTAGGAAGAAGTTTCGCATAGGCAGGGATCTCAAAAGCTCAGAGGAAGTACAAGACTGTGTTTTTCTTTAAATCACACAGCAGTTTCGTAGCGTGCTACGAAACTGCTGTAAGTGGTGTTTTTAACATAAACAGGCAGTTTGGTATACAAGCGGGAATTTGAAAGAGAGACACCTGTACATCAATACAGCCTACAACTCATCTGGAGACATGGTATTTGGTAGCAGCGTTCAATACTTTGAGTTATTAAAGATTTGGGAACATGCTGCTACACTTTCGGAGAATGTTGGGAGACAGAGACCGTAAAAACAGAGCACATCTTTTGGTCAATTAATGAGCCATCAGCGCTTTCAAGCATCCAAGGTTAGCTGGTTTATTGCATCTTTAGCTCAGCCATCTCAGCCTAACTGAAGGAGGACAGCTGTCAAGGATCCAAGAAGAATCATGTTACGAGGAGAATGGAATTAGTGTTTTAGTTTGATTAGGATTTTGTGTAATTATAGCTCAGCACCTTTGTAATTAATGAATTAGTTAAATAGCATATAGGAGTATTTAATAGAGCCTTTGAGCTCGCTCTAGTGAGGGAAGAATGTATTCCTATATATAATGGAAACTCTGATGTAATAGGGGTTGGAGATTTTATACAAAAACAGAGTTTATTTGGGCCAATGTAAAGACTTATTACAGTAATAGTAAAGCAGTGGTTGTTTCTTCTCAAGATTCTCAATGGATTATATTGTTCAAATATGATGGTGGTTTATTCCCTTAATGTTCTTTTACAGCCTTGTTATAGCATAATCACTCAGAATTCATTTTTAATGCTCTGACTTCCTGTATGTTTGGCAAGCTGTGGTTTATGGGAAATATGTTTGAACATCTGATGCAAAGAGCCTTGACTTCCATGAAATGACTGTGATTTTGTTTACTAAATGTGTGAGACTCCATAGCCCAATGAAGACCAATTTGATAGGTGTCCAACCAGCTTTGTTTTCATGAATGTGTGAAGAGTTAGCCATCTGTTGTTGTGAATGATTTTTATCAAAAGTTTGTGAGAGAGCCCTCTCTGACTAAGGAGGCTAATCCTTAGTCTAAACTCTGGTTGAAAGAGTTACATGAAATCTTGCTTGGTTGCAGCCCTTAGTACTGATTTTGTGATAACATTTTGGTGCGTCTGCCGGGAGTCTGAAGATTATTTTTTCCCGAAATTTTAAGATTGAATTTCTGAAGGTAGCAGGAGTTCAAAGTGGTTTTCGAGGCTGCAAACCTACCTTGGCGACTCCATTGTTGAAGAATTCAAGGTTTATACATTCATGGTGATTCCACTGGAGTTATGAAGGACCCAGAAGCTGCCATTCTTTGTTCAAGGTATGCATGCATAGATTTCTCAGGAATTTATGGTTTCCCAAATCATTTTCCCAAGGATGCATATTTTCTAAGGAATGGTCCAAAATTCAACGGAGAAGATTTGAGTTTAACTGTGAAGCATATATCAGATTTTTGTGAATTTTTAGAGCTTCTTAGAGTTAAACATGAGGATGTTTGTATAAAGTTATTCTATGATTCACTTCAAGGGAAGTGCAAACAGTGGGTTGAATGCTTTCCTGCCAAGTCCATTAAGTCCTTTCAAGACCTTTGGCTCATGTTTTTGGAGGAATGGATAGATAGGTCAGAGTTGGTGGCAGACTCTCCCTCAGTTGAAGGTTTCAAACAATGGAATGATGATCATAGTAAAGAAGAAACAAATGAATCTTTTTCTTTGTCATTATCCTCATATCTAAAATCCTTTGACTGCAAGGCAGAGGATAGGACGAGATTTTTGGATGAATTTGCTGAAGACCTTGAAAAAGAAATTGAAGGTTTAGAAGGACAAATTCAGGCATACAGTTTTCATGATCATGATCATTATTCTCAGAAGTTTTCTATGGCAGAACGCAAGGAGACTATGCTTGTTCCTTTCTCTTTCACGATTGAGGAGCTGAACACTGTGGTTGAAGATCAGTTTGCACAGCTGGAAAGTTACAAGGAAAACCAAGCTGATCATGTATTCTGGGATCCTGTAGCTGATTACATGGAAGAGTTTTACTCTCCAGTATTTCAGCTTTTCAAAGAAGATCAGAGACAGTTTCAGTGGCAGCGGTCATTACACCATCATATTGGTTCTGAATTCCGATGCAGTCAAAGAAATCAAATATCAGATAAAATAGAGGATTGGCTACATTGGAAATTTCATATTGGTTGAGCAGAAAGAAGTTGAAATTGTTAGGGTAGGTAGGTAGAGGTAAATGCAAAATAAGCTCAAGGTCAACTGAGCATCTTTCAGTAGAAATAGCTTTCTTTCTCCTACAGTCATGCTGGTCAAGCAAATTTCTGTTTGTCAAATAAATTCTATAGGGCACTGGAACTGCAGGTTCTTAGTGCACCACAAGGGCACACTATCCCAAGTGGAGCCGCTGTTATCACTGAAAAGTCTGTTGTCAAATTTTTTTTAGCATAGCTTAAAGACAGGGTGTTTTCGCAGCGCATAAATCTGTTAGCAGTTTCGCAGCGCCATATGTTTTAGTGATTTCGTAGCGAAAACACTGACCTTGCAATGGCTGCACTACGAAATTGGGAAATGACAGATATTTAAGGTGGTCTGATGGCTGTGAAAGCATTTTTCAGAAAGCAACCTGATGTGCTTTGTATCTTAGGCTAGTGCAAAGACCTAAGAAATTCTTTTGATGTCTAACAAGGCAGTAAAGAGTTTGTAGTGGTTGACAGAATATTTCATTGTGATTGGTTTTAGAGCTAAATGTGTAGCTCTGGTTGAATGTACATGGCTGCTATTCTCCAGCCACTTGGTGAATATCCCGTTGCCTCTTTAGCAGTAGATTTGTCAGGATTGTGCACAATCGAAGAATGGAGAGACAGAGTGCAGGCACTTATGCAATATGCGGAAAAGTTGTATAAAAAGATTGTGCACTTGAAACATAATCATCTCTATTAAACACCTCTGTGGTAGCACCTTTAATTCTATCATTAGGGCGGTGCTGATGTTACACCAATGCAGAAGCGTGTCAGATATGGGAGCTTTTCTAAAAACAGCTGTTAGTTCGATATGCCAATGCAATATCTAAAGGTAATATTAGAGGATGACCGTCATTATGAAGTTGATCTTTGGGTTAGTGCGCAAGAAACTTTCTGAACCAAAGAAGGAGCAGAGTGTCAAGGCCTCTACGCCAAAGACACCAAAGACGCCAGTAACTCCTGGATCGAAGACAATTTTTGTAGGAAACCTGTTCTTTTCTATTGATCCAGACACCATTATTGAATTTTTCCAAGATGCTAGAGAGGTGGCTGATGTTCGGCTGGCTACCAAGGATGATGGTTCCCCTTCAGAAAGTACAATAATAACAAACGAGTATCTTGTAAAAAAGATGGAGTTTCCTATATCAAATATTGGAGATGCAATCAAAGCACGAGATGCCCTCTATTTCTGGCAAAATATGGTCTATGTTGAAGAACTGGAGGAGAGCAGATCAAACACTGAGACTATATTTGATAATATGTCTGAGGCTAATCTACAAGTACAAACAGATGAGTCAATGGTGGAAATTTTAAAATGCACCGGAGATGAAATCAGATTCAATCCTGTTGAGCAGGCCACTGTGTGTTCAAGTTCGTTTGGAGACATCGAATTTGACAGTGATAATGATGGTCCAGGCTCTGGAATGTGTGATGCTTCTGAAGTAGAATCAGAGTTGCGTAATGGTAATGGAGCTGCAACTTCTGTAGAAGTTGATGCAAGTGGATTAATGAAGAGGAAGAAGGCATTGACACCTGAGTGGAAAGATTATAGACACCATATTGAATGGCGTTGCCAATGGCTTGAATTGCGGATTAGAGAACTTTTATGTCGGGCTTCCAAATACGACTACTTACTTGAAGATATTCAAGCAAGAAAGCCATGGAAGGATGAGCAGCAAGCTGTGAAGGCATTTACAGCAAGATCTTCCCCTTTAATAGATAAAGTTCACAGGCACCGGATTTTGCAGCGCAGGCGAAGGAAGAAAGTTGAAAATGTGGTGGAGTTGTCTTTGGATATCTCTCATCATCCCTTGTCTTCTTTATATGAGAAGAAGAAAAGATTGGAAGCGGATGGAGTCTCAATTGATAATGATTCTAACAGCATGAAAATTACAAGTACTGTGAATAACGACAGATTAGAGGAGAATGATTTCAGGGATCATTTAACAGGGACAGAATCCAAGGATGGAGAAAAATCTGTAGAGCAGTTGTTATGGCAAATTGAAACTTTACAATCATGTATGCTGAAGATGAAAAATCAACTAAGCAGATATAAGTCTAGAAAAGCTGTGAAATACTCTGCTAGGAACATTTCAAACAATTTCTTGAAAGCTAAGGCCTCAAAAGGGGTGTTCCAAGCCCCTGTTTTCTCTCCAGTTGACTCAATGAAGGTAGAAACACCAATTGAGAGAGGCTCGAAGTTGCAAATGGAGCCTAATCTCTCTTTTCAACGCAATTCCAAGTTTTATAACTCCGACTTGGTTATGTCATGAAATGTAACCTCATCTTTTGTTGAACCGGCTCAGCATGACTTCAATGAATACCCCAAGTGCCAATTGTTTGATACTGATATGATATTAGATCAGCCAGAGAGGGAAGACTCCAGTGATGAAGTAACAAAGGACAGTCAATCTGTTGCAAAGCATGCAGCATGTCTTGATGAGGCAGCAAAAGTCTTACAAAAGGTTTTTGATAGAAGCAGGTGAGCTGAAGGAAAATAGTGAAGTCCAGATTGATGAGTTGTGCAAAACCTTACTGTGTCGGTCATTCACAAGAGAGAGCTTTAAGGTATTCCCTAAAAATGTTCTTCACGCTCTTGTCTAACTTGTGAGAAATGAAGAAGCACCGTTAGCGCTGGAAAGGAGGCATTCTTATGGAAATATGTACACTGAAAGCTGTTTCAGGGTGATACAACAAACATGGAAAGTATTGGAGACATACGGTGAAAGAGATGAAGGGTTACAAAATCTTAGGAAGAAGTTTCGCATAGGCAGGGATCTCAAAAGCTCAGAGGAAGTACAAGACTGTGTTTTTTTTTAAATCACACAGCAGTTTCGTAGCGCGCTACGAAACTGCTGTAAGTGGTGTTTTTAACATAAACAGGCAGTTTGGTATACAAGCGGGAATTTGAAAGAGAGACACCTATACATCAATACAGCCTACAGCTCATCTGGAGACATGGTATTTGGTAGCAGCATTCAATACTTTGAGTTATTAAAAATTTGGGAACATGCTGCTACACTTTCGGAGAATGTTGGGAGACAGAGACCGTAAAAACAGAGCACATCTTTTGGTCAATTAATGAGCCATCAGCGCTTTCAAGCATCCAAGGTTAGCTGGTTTATTGCATCTTTAGCTCAGCCATCTCAGCCTAACTGAAGGAGGACAGCTGTCAAGGATCCAAGAAGAATCATGTTACGAGGAGAATGGAATTAGTGTTTTAGTTTGATTAGGATTTTGTGTAATTACAGCTCAGCACCTTTGTAATTAATGAATTAGTTAAATAGCATATAGGAGTAGTTAATAGAGCCTTTGAGCTCGCTCTAGTGAGGGAAGAATGTATTCCTATATATAATGGAAACTCTGATGTAATAGGGGTTGGAGATTTTATACAAAAACAGAGTTTATTTGGGCCAATGTAAAGACTTATTACAGTAATAGTAAAGCAGTGGTTGTTTCTTCTCAAGATTCTCATTGGATTATATTGTTCAAATATGATGGTGGTTTATTCTCTTAATGTTCTTTTACAGCCTTGTTATAGCATAATCACTCAGAATTCATTTTTAATGCTCCGACTTCCTGTATGTTTGGCAAGCTGTGGTTTATGTGAAATATGTTTGAACATCTGATGCAAAGAGCCTTGACTTCCATGAAATGACTGTGATTTTGTTTACTAAATGTGTGAGACTCCATAGCCCAATGAAGACCAATTTGATAGGTGTCCAACCAGCTTTGTTTTCATGAATGTGTGAAGAGTTAGCCATCTGTTGTTGTGAATGATTTTTATCAAAAGTTTGTGAGAGAGCCCTCTCTGACTAAGGAGGCTAATCCTTAGTCTAAAGTCTGGTTGAAAGAGTTACATGAAATCTTGCTTGGTTGCAGCCCTTAGTACTGATTTTGTGATAACAAGATCCATACACCATCAATGTCATAACACATGCTCATAACCAACATATAACCAAAAGAAATAACAAGGATACAACAACCATAAACCACATATAAATAAGTATATTTACCCATCAAATACAAGAGGAAAGAATCTCTTATTAACATATGAAAAGTGCAATTAGGTCTAGGACTTCCATGAAGCACCTAACCCTAGACTATAATGAGCCAAATCTATCTTTCAGCCAGTCAATCCCATTGCATATTCCAAGCATGAATGTGGGATGTCATCAAACAAATCCAGCGAAACCAAACTAGGGATTTTAGGGGAAAAACCAACTCAACTCTCAACTAGTGATTCTACCTCTCGTTCAGACATAACTAACAATCACCAAATTGGTCTGTACGTAGGATATCTAGGGCCCGAGAGTGTTTGTTCCAACCATGGCTTCCAAGACTAGTAACTCAACCCATAGTTTTTGTCAGGCTTCCAAAGAATTTTTCCAACCAGGGCTTTTAGGACTAGTAACTCAACCCACCAAGGGCTTCCAGATTGTTTGTTCAACCAAGGCTTTCAAGACTAGTAACTTAGACCAAGCTATTATAGGGCTTCCATAATGTTTGTCCAACCAAGGTTTCCAAGGACTAGTAACTCAACCCAAGCCAAACCAACATGAGAACCAACTAGAGAACAAAAGGAAAGACATCCACAATATAATGGATATACAAGAAATGGCAAGGTTAACCAAATCCATCATCAATCCAGACATTCCTCCATGCCAATGACATATCATAACCAATAAACCACATGCATATGCCATGCATTCCAAAACTAGCAAGAAAATCACACATGCAACCTGGTACCTACAAGAAAAACCCACTATAGTTGTTGATCTCGATGTCCTCTTGTGCTTTCCTACCCTTCCTTTGCCTTATTTCACCATAACTCCAACTATTCCACACTCCTCTGAGAGTGCTGAAAGAAAACTCTAAATTTCCAATAGTATAAGAGAGAGAGAATAGAGAAAGAGATCCAAAACTCAACTAACAAAAGGTTACAAATTGATTCTCAAAAGCCTTTATTTTAGTGACGGCTCTATTTTCTTCAATTTTCCATTATTTTCCTTCATTTTCCTCCTCACATGAAATCTGTGACCTTTCACCTTCCTTTTCTCCTAATTTCCATTATTTTCATAAATAAAATTCCAATAAATGTCTCATGCCTTTCCAAATACTTTTCCACTACCTTTACCAATTTCCATAGCCATTAATTAATCACAAATGATCCCCATCACTATGTTTTGCCCAAAATTTAGCTTGGAATATGTGTCCCATGACCAAGGTCTTATTTTTCCTTTATTAACTTTATTACAATATGATAATGAGCATGTATCTTTTTGGTGCAGATATTTCCATGAGTACAAGCATTTGTTCTAAGATTGTCCTTTACAAAGATTTGGTTGCAGGTGGGTCCAAAGGAAATTAAAGGTTTACTAGTGTTACTGCAAGATGAATCAACCAACAAAGTAAAAATTTTTAGGCCTCATTGTAATTGGGGGACAAGAATTCATTATCCACCTTGGAGGTGATGGAGGAAGACTCTAACATCCAAGATTATACTCTTATGTCTATTCATGCTCCAACATCGTCACAAGATAAACAACCCCAAAAGTGGAAGATGTTAGAAGGGGTAGTAATGATAAAGGCTCTGGTTATTTTGAATTACTTGGAATTGAGGAAGTAGTTTCTCTAACAAAGAAATATTTGAAAGAATTGTGAGGTAAAGAATGAGTTTTCCTTAGACTCTTGAATGATCCAGCAGAGAGATATTTTGTAAAACTTTCTAATGATCATTGAGAGAAGTATGTTGTAGATTATATCCATTGGAAGACCAAAAAGAGGCAGACATTTGGATAAGATCAAGGGGTTTGATCTATTATAGAGTTGAAGGAGAAATTAAAAAATATATTGATGAAGGACTTAATGAAAGGTTCCAAGAAAAAAGGTTGCAAATCGAATAAGGACAAGCTGCAAAATATAGGGGAGGAGTTGATTAAATATGGCCAAGTTAATGCCATCTGAGAGTTATTTTATCCACCCCAAAAATCATAGTCATCAAGATTTTATCATGGAACCTGAGGGGGTTAAATAGTAAAGGGAAACAAAGATACCTCAGGGATAAGATTAAGAAGGAGAAACAAAAAAATTTCATCTTGAAAGAAACTAATCTCTACGAGAGAAGTTGATTTCAATTTGTGGTAAATGTTGGAGAGGATTTCAAGTAATGGATCTTGATGTGCAAGGTAGTGCTGGGGATTTTCTGATTTTATAGAACCCTTTAAAGTGTTTTTTCAAGATTGGATGGCCATTCCACAAATTTTGACTGGTAGTTTTTAGTATCTTGGGATGAAATACATCGTCTCTTTAACAATGATGTGTAAACGTTCTACGTCAGGGGATAAGATAAATGTTTTGGAAAAAAAATTGGACACTAAAAGGCATTAAATAGATTTCTTGTGGATTTTGGGTGGGGATTTCAATCTAATAAGATATATGAAGGAGAAAAAAGGAGGAATTCACAAATTAGACCCAAAATCACCCTTCTTTGACTGATTCATAGATAAACTATAGTTGGTAGATATTTTGACTATAAATGGGTTTTATACTTGGAATAATATATGCAAAGGATAACACCAAATTTCCAGCTCGTTGGATTGATTTTTCTTCTCTGAAGAAGTCTTGCATAAGGACATTTTTGTTGAACCGGAAATTTTACTATGTCTTGGCTCTGATTACTATCTGATTCAGTTAGAAATGGATATGAAGGAGGATCCATGGTATTGTCCCTTTCAATTTGAAAGTTTTTGAATGCATGTGCCTAGTTTTGTGGATCTACTAAAAAAATGGTGGTTGAAAATTGTTGTGAGAGGTAAGAACAAAATGCACACATTCCAATTAAATCTTATGTATTCAAAAGCCCAGATTAAATTGTGGAATAAAAATGACTTTGGTAAAAAATTTAGGAGAAGGATTTATTATAGGATCAAATGTGAAGGGTTCAATAACATATGTTTCTAGAAAGTTGATCTACATAAATCACAATAGAAGAGGGTCTTACCCTCCATAAATTGGAACAAAGATGGCACTAGGAAGAAATCCTTTGGAAACAAAAATCTAGAGTTCAATGGCTTAAGGAGGGTGAAAGGAATTCTATGTTTTTCCACAACTTGATGTTACAACATCATCATAATAACTGGATTTTTTCCATTATAGGTGTCGACGAGGATAGAAATATTTTTCATTCAGATATTGAAAATGAATTGGTCTAATAATATCATAATATTTTGTCAGATATTTCTCATAATATACAACCCACTATTAACTCAACCCTTCAATATATCCCTTGGTTTGATAGTCAAGAGCAAAAAATTTCTTTGATGTGACCAATATCGTTCTAGGAAGTGGATATGGTTGTTATGGAAATGCTGAGGAACAAATATCTAGGCCTCGATAGTTTTACTTCAGACATTTTCAAAGAATGTTGGGGATTTTTAGATACTAAGACCAATGAAATAGTGGAGGAATCGCATAAAAAACAGGCACTGTGGGAGGGCCTTAATGCCATGTTTTTTACAATTATATTGAAAGTTGGCCATTCAGAGTAGCCTAGTGGATTTCGACACATTCCCTTGTGCAATTTCATATATAAAATAATATCTACAATAATTGTAAAACGTCTGAAGCCATTAATTCGGGGTTTGATTTCTCCAGAACTTATTGGTTTTGTTGAGGGAAGATAAATTACAAATGGTATAATTATTTCTCAGGAAATCATTCACCCTTGAACTCTTCAAAACGACCAGGTATGATGATTAAACTAGATTTGTCTAAAGCCTATGATAGGATTATTTGGGAGTATTTCTTACAAGTTTTAGCAACTTTTGGCTTCTCAGAATAATGGATCTCATGAATAAGTTCTATTATATCCTCCCCCTTTTTCTCTATATCGGTTAATGCCCCACTATCTTATACTTTCAAATATTCAAGGGGGTTGTGGCAAGGTGATCCTGTGTCACCCATTCTTTTCATTTTAGCAATGGAAAGTCCTTGGATATTTTTTAGCAATGCTTATTTAAAGGGTCACATTTATGGGTTACACCTATTTGGAGCAGATCTCCTATTTACAGATAAAAAATATATTGATGATGTTGTTCTCTTTGGTCCAGAAATTCTCAAAGAAGTGAAGGTAATCTAGAGAATCCTAAAGACCACTAGTACAAAATGAAAGATTAGTGACTATGGGACTAAAAAAGTTAGTCACCACAAGTATTTCAAGTGAATAACTACTAAACTCTAGAAATTTTAAGTGGCCTAACTAAAAATGACTAAATTAAATGATTAATTTTGTCTGGGAATAAAATATACGACTAGATAATAAGTGACCTAACTAAAAACGACTAACTTAAATGACTAATTTAGTCTAGGACTAAAATATATGACTAGATAATAAGTGACAAAATTAAAAATGATTAACATAAATGACTAATATAGTCCAAGAATAAAAATATGACCAACTAAAAAGTACAACAAGTATATGAATTAGTCATTTATGCTAGTCATTTTTAATTGTGTCACTTCAAAAATGGAAACTTGCTATTTTGATACTGAATTGTTACATTGTTTTCCTCTCTTTTCCATGGTACAAGCCTAAGACCCATTTTTATTATGTAAAACATATTACTGACACTAAATATCCCCCATAGATTCCTAAGATCCCCTATAGAGGTCATGTGTGGTTCTTTGAGAACTACTTCACAAAGCTTAACCATCACTAGTAGAAAATGGTGAAATTAGTGAAAAAGTGACTGAAAACATTAGCCACCACAACTTTTCCAAGTGAAATACTACCAAAAATTAGCAATATTAAGAGACCCAACTAAAAACGACTAACATAAATGACTAAGTTAGTCCCGAGTTAAAATATATGACTAGTTAATAGCTAATACTAGTAAAACAGACTAACCTGGATGACTAATTTGGTCTAGGAACAAAAATATGACTACCCAACAAGAATTACAATAACATGAAATAGTCGTTTATGTTAGTCATTAAAATTGTGTCTCTTGAACAATCTGAACTTACAACTGATAGGGGATTAAAAGCCTTTTATAGAGTGGATGAAAGATTATAATTCCTTATACACTTATTTAATGGATCAGAGGATGATTAGAATTATGGAGCTTATTAGAATCTTTAGGGTTATATCATTAGATCACATTAATAGGGAATTAAATTCAAAGGTCAAAAAATTATCAAAAATGGGAGTGGGTGTCAAACAACTCCTTTTTCCACACAACATGACCACCTATATACATTGCAACAACCTTTCCAACTTATTTAGTGGTTTCACATCTATTTCACATTTACTCTTCCTCTTTCAAAGTGGTAGTGCTTAGGAGAGGGTATGAAATTTGATCAAAGGATGTTTAGTTAGTAACACTACCAAGTTTCCTTCATGCAGCTTGTCAAATGTCTTAAGTTTGCTTCACAACTTCTCATGGTACTTAAATTATTTGTCTAAACATATAATTGATACTACAACCTTGCCACTAATCTCTCACTTATCACTAAGTTCCCATATTCCCAGCTAAGGGTCTTGTTCATGGCAATTGAGCATGAGAAAGATCAATTTAGTGACTAAGGCCCTTGGTTTCCTCACCCTAACCATATAATAAACACTAACTCCAATATGTGGTGAGAAACACCTCCTATGGTGCCCATATCCTGACTTAATACCAAAGATCCATTAAGGAAGATCTATGTGGTTTTTAAGTTTAGCTCATATCCATTGAGACTAAAAAGTGTCTTGTAAGGCCTAATGCCCTTGTTTACCTCCCTTACGCGTGGTACATTACTTGACTCGTATACATGGCGTGAAAATTTTCCTAATGGAATCAATATCCCATATATCCCTAAGATATTTAGAAAGGATCTATGTGGTTGTTCAATGCCAAAATCATTTCCCTTGAGAATGAGAAGCTTCATTTTAGAAGTAAAGGCCTTTTTCTCCTTCCCTAATACTAATTCTTATTATGTAAATAACAATAATGGTGTCTATTTGGGTCAACTTAGGGTTGTTTCAATTGTCACCTTAGGTATTAATCCTCTCACTTTGGATTGCTTATTGAATCCTGGGGGTATCCCAAAGCACAAATTTATGGGGTATTTTATGTGACTAGATCACTAGTGCTAAAAACCATCATTACATTGGATGATTCAATATCTTAATGATCTTTTTCATATTGAACGCAAATTGTGTATTCATTATTACTTTCATTGCAACACCTCCGATAGATATTGATGGTGTTCATGAGCCTATTTTTGGTTATGTTCTTTATGGGAACAATATTATCTTCGACGCCATTATTGCTACCTTTGCAACTATCAATTTTCACTTCTATCTCAATAGGGAAGTATATTTCTTTGATGAATGGCTACACAAAAAGGACCCTATGATCCAATTGTTCATGTCATCAATGTAGTTACCACACAATATGAAAATTTGATGGTATATCATAACCATACACTCTTTGATGGGTTTCATAGATACCCAACTTATGACAATGAGTTGCGTTCTATTGTGAGAGCCTGTAAGTAATGGAAGAACTATATTCAAGTCTATTGCGACATGTTGCACTTACATGCTTATCTAAGTGTTTAGATGCATACTTTCATCACAGTTTGTTTAATCCCATCCTTAAATTATCACTTCAAAGGAAGGCTTCAACCATGTTTGTGAGGTGTGAGATTGATATCCTTCTACCAAAAATGAAAGACATATTTTATATGCTAGTTAGATTTATATTTTACCTCATTTTTCTCATTTTCTTTTGTTATATGTATGTTTCGAGATGTAAATACTTTCATTATCTTATATATGAGGATCATGACATTGTAGGTGAGTGAGGCCTAACTCCTTTTGATTTGTTTGCATATTATTTGATATATTTTCGCATACTCTAATAACATTGTTCATCGTAGATCTCACATAATCATGACCTCTTGTGCTCCTAGGAGGTCAATCGTTCTTCATTTACTAGCTTAATTTGAACACTGAACACAATTGCCAATATCCTTCAAATGCTTGAACATTAAACAAAATTAGTAATATACTCCATCCAAGGGCCACTTTGATTTTCTTGACAAAAATTAAAAATACTTTTCATTTGAAAACCTCATCTAAAATGATTTTTAATTTATTGAATATTTTCATTTTTTAATATAAAAAATGGATTAACTATTGAAAATCCAAAAATATATAAAAAAGGGAAAATTGACTTCCTTATAAATGACCACTAATATTTTTTGGTTTGCTAAGTTGTGTGAGCCATGAGATAACTTCACACTTAACCTTTGGCTTGAGTAGTCATGACCCAAGGACATCCAAGCCATTAAAATCACCAGGGATTGCACCTAGCATTCGCCACACCTTCCCTTAACATGACTAGATTTTTTCATACAGAGTTTCAAATTAGTGACCTTAACACCATGAAATGCCTTAAGAATAGACCATGTCATCATCTATTCTATTCCCATAGACATAAATTACCACTAATTATTTTAGATAATTTACTTCTATTTACATGACTTATAAATTTTAATTAAAAATAATTGGTTCAATACCATAATCCTCCTCCCTAGTTTAATCCATTGTATATTAAAAGCCTTAATTACACCGAAGGTGTCCCTTTTTGAAATTGGCTAGGCTAACCATTGTCTAATACCCTTTTCATCTCCATTTGACATCTGTCTCGATGTACACCCATGACATATGTTTGATTCTCACGATTGTTATTGTTATGAGCTGACGATTGTTATAAGATGAGGATTGTTATGAGCTGAATTCTGATGTTGAAGACTCTGGAGAGACTTTCCCATGTCTGTCAGATAAATTCTTGGTATATCTAATTTATTGGCTGTTGCATATACTCTTATTGTGATAGTAGTAGTAGCTAGTTTGACCACGGACCTGGTCTAAATTACTCCAACAAATTATGGATTTTACACGTAAGAATAATACAAGCGAAAAAAATATGTAAAACTATGAAAAACAACAATTATCCACACACATCATAAAAATATTTAAAAAACCTCTAACAAACTTGAAAATATCAAAAATAAATATAATAAAAAAATATCATAATTTTTATTTATTAAAAAAATACTAAAAATACATTCTTTATGATAGGAAGATTTTACACAATTTCTTTAAAAAATGTGCATTTATTTTAAATACTTCAATCCCTAAGCCATCTATTAGCTTACATAGCTAAGAAAAAACACCATTAATATTCAGATTTTGATGGTGTATGATGTCATACACCATTAATATTCATATTTTGAGTGGGTCCAATGGTTAAGAGCATGCGTTTCTTCCTAGGAGGTCACAGGTTGAAAACCAGCGGGGGTAGAGTATATATGCCTTCGTAGACTTAGCAGCGCTCTATGGAGGTGGGTTCCTTGTCCCACAAACAAGGAGCTCTCATACACCAATTTGGTGTCTGACTTGGATGTGACCTTAAAATTGATTAATAATAATAATAATAATAATAATTGAAAGTAAAATTTATGTACCATAAAAATAGGATTGATCATAATATATTAAAAATTAAATATTATTTAAATTCTTAAAAAATTATAATTATATTATAACTAAAAAGTTAGATTGATGAAAGTATGCTTTAACCAATCATCATGAAGATTGAAAAATATGTACCATAAAAATAGGAAAGTGGAGTGCTTTATTTTCCTTTTGGAAGTTTCAATACAGATCTTTTAGTTGATTTAATATGTATTAAAATATAAATGTTATTTTAAGCCCCATTTTATGTGAAGAAATTTTAGGGTTTACACTATGAACCCAAAAAGATATCAAACCCCACCCAAAACAAAGAAAAAAAACTAGTCTCCGAGATAAAAAGTTAACCCTTAGGTGGTAACTTAAGAGTAATTTAACAGATATTTAAACCCTAAAAAGGGGTTTATAAAACCCTCTGAATCTATGAAATTGATCCCTAATAATACACCTCATGAGGACCTACAATGAGCAGAAAGGCCAAAAATAGGCATTGTGAAACATCTGCAAGGAGAAACAACTGGATGATCTAATCCTGAAGCTCGTTCATGTTAGCCAACAATCATGCATTTAGGTGGAAAGTTAGGCAATGGTTGTGCTTCTCAGGAATCATATCACATGGGAAAATATGATTGGCACTACCCACAGAAACCGCCGTCAAGGCCCACCTCGTCGTTTGCATTCAGTTTATCAAAAAGAGCACCCACTAATTCTACTTTCACATGACCTATCCATTTGCTATAGATAAATTCTATCACAGGTGTTGTTCCCATTTATTTCTTTGCTACTGTAGGTTGTGCTTAGAATAGAGAGTTACAACAAATTCTATAATTTCCATTCTTTCGGAGGAGACAATTGATTTAAATCCAAATCTACTGACATAATGCTATAATGGAGCACTTAATTTTTTGAAATCAATACTGCAGGATGGGCATTAAAATTTTGCAAATAAGGGCCATATTCAGTGGTAGAGAAGGGCATTTGGATGTCATCTAGCGTCTCGCACTAGCTTAGATTGTTGTAGTCGATTGTTGTCAAGAGGCCCGACTTGTATCCTCACACAGTTTCCTCCAAGTATCCTCCATGGATATTAAATGTCAACGCCTCGAACCCATACATGAATAGATCAGTTTATGGGTATTTGGATTGGGCAGAAATCTTCTATCTCACCCACAATGCTTCTACAATATTGTTTTGAAGAAATAGAATCCCAATCGAGATTAAAGCTCACATAAAGTGCATCGACTCACCTTTGGAAAACTCACAATATTACTTTAAGGTGAATCATTGAGGGCCTCTGCCAATGTAGCCACCTATATAAAGCCTCTATCTCCACCTGATATTCAGCCCCGTGTAACCAAGACAATCACGAAGAAGCCGAAGTGGAAAATAAGCCATGATCTCAGCAGTGGCGAATATGAATCCTAGCTTCAACACTCGAGCTGCAGTGATTACTTACAATGCAAATGTGGATCTGATTCTGCAAGGCACAAGCATCATGGGCTTTGAAAATCATCCAATTCATACACATAGATTCAATGTCTACATTTTGGGGCAAGGCTTTGGAAATTACGATCCAAATACATATCCTGCTTCATTTAATGTGGTAGAACCTCCTCTACGGAACACAGTAGGGGTCCCAATAGCAGGATGGGCTGCCTTGCACTTTAAATTTGATAATCCAAGTATCTATCCAAAAAAAAATTCTAGTTCACTACGAGAAGCCATATAAAAGAAACTCTCATTTATATCTAGGTAGTTGTGAGGATCTCTTATTATTGACTCTATTTTTTTTGTTTGTGGTGTGGCAGGTATGTGCTAAATGCATTTTCATTTGGAAATACATATGACTCGAGGTTTTTCCATGGCTTTTTTGGTAGAAAAATGGAACTGGTCCTACCCATGTTAGTAAATTATATATTACAGAGCAATGGAACACATAAAACAAGAGAGACACAGATATACGTGGTTCACCCAATTTGGGATACTTCCATGGAGAAACAACTAGTCCTTCCTTTTATATTATCTCGAAAACTGAAGAGATACAACCTTCAGTAGATCCGTTGTAATTCCCTCTTTCTCTCTCACACAATCTCCTCTCTCTTTCTCACTCAGAATACAGATATGCATAGACGCAATAAAATTCCCTCGTATATAGCGAGAGGCCTCCCCCCCAGGCCCCCCTTGCAGCACAAATATTACAGGTGGTGCTACTGACACATTATGAACTGGGGTCCAATGTGGTGATACCTCTGAATAAAGAAGATAATCAGGCTCCACACCCAACAATCTCCCAGTTGAAGACTAATTATAGCAACTACACTACTGCTTCATTTGCTAGACAATGACTCCAATTTGGACCTGGTTGTTTCTCATCTTCTTCATCATACTTGAAGACCAATTGAAACTTAGCAGAATCTCAATTTCTCCCTAGTTACAACTTTTGTTAACATATATACAAGATTTTGGCTAGTGTGTATCTTTTACAACTTCAATTGTCCATCTTCCAACACTGACCGTATGAAATGGTACATGATTTGTATATGTTTAGTATTGGAATGAAATGAAGAGTTCTTTGCAAGATGTATGGCACTCTAGTTGTACTGTATAACCTACCCAACTCTTGCTTCTTACCCAATTCATCCAGAAACCTTTGTAACCAAATCATTTCTTTACTAGCCTCTGTAGTAGCAAGATACTCTACTTTCATTTTTGAGAGTGCAACAACACTTTTCATTTTTGAAACCCAACTGATAGTTGTTCCACCTAGAGTAAACACATACCCTGTTGTGCTCCTCCTAGTATCTCTATCACCCACCATATCTGCATCAACATATCCATGTAGAGAAATGTTTGAACCACCAAAGCATAATGCTTGACTTTTGGTACCTATAAAATACCTGAGAATCCACTTCACCACCATCCAATGTTCTTTTCATGTACTGTTCATGTACCTTCTTACAACTCCCACTGCATGTGCAATATCAGGCCTTGTGCAGACCATTGCATACATTAAGCTTCAAACTGTTGATGCATATGGAAATTTAGACATATAAGCCATTTCTTCCCGAGTCTTGGGACACACCTCCTTAATTAGTTTGAAATGGCTAGCTAAAGGTATACTAACTAGTTTTTCATTTTACATATTAAATCTTTTCAACACCTTTTCTATGTACTCACTCTGAGACAACGTTAATTTTCGATTCTTCCTATCTCTAGTTATTCTCATACCAAGGATTTGTTTTACAGCACCCAAATCCTTCATTGCAAATGAGTTCTCTAGTTTTCTTTTGAGCACATTTATTTCATGCATGTTAGAACCCGCAACATGCATGTCATCTACAAATACTAACAATATAATGTAGCTGCCATCATTTTGTCTTTTGAGATAAACACAATGATCAGAGTGAAATCTAGTATAACCTTATTTAGACATAAACCTGTCAAATTTTAGATACCACTTCCTTGGAGCTTGTTTTAATCCATACAATCTCTTCTTCAACCTGTACACTAGTTTCTCCTTCCTTTTTATCTCATATCCTTGTGGCTGCTGCATATATATCTCTTCCTCCAAATCCCAATGGAGAAAGGTTGTCTTTACATCTAGCTACTCAATATGCAAATCCTTAGCTACTACTAGACTTAAAATAGTTCTGATTAAAGTCATTTTAAAAATAGGATAAAATATATCATCAAAGTCTATACCCTTTTTCTGCGCAAACCCCTTCACCAAAAGTCTAGCTTTATACCTTTTTCTACCTCCATCTTCTTCCTTCAACCTGTAAACACATTTATTCTACAATGTTGTTTTACCTACAGGAAACCTGACTAAGTCCCAAGTCTGGTTATGTGCTCAAGAGTCCATCTCTTCTTTCATGGCTTACTCCCACTTCTTCTTGGTTTCTACCTGCACTACTTCTTCATAATATTCTGGTTCACCAGAATCAATCAACAATACATAATGTAATGAAGGAGAGTATCGTTCAGGGGGTCTACTTATCCTAGTAGATCTTCTAACACCAGTTTTAGGTGTTTGAGGTGCTTGTTGCGGTTGTGGTTGTTGTTGTTGTTTTGGCTATTGATAATTATGATTTTCAAGCACCTTCACTTTTTTTGTGATCTCATCCAGCACTGTGTATTATCTATTTTCTTTTTCCTGTTTCTTTTCCTACATCTGATCCTTATACAAAACCCTTTCATTTAATATGACATCTCTGCTCCTAATGATTTTTTCTTTTTCATAATCATAAAAGTGATAACCAAAATCATTAACACCTTATCCAATAAAGGTACATTTCTTTGATTTTTCCTCAAGCTTTGTTCTATTTTCTTTATTAATGTGGACAAAGGCTTCACAACCAAAAGTCTTTAAAAATGAGTAGTTTACCTTTTGACAAGTCCATGCCTCTTCTCGAATACCACCATTCAAGGAACTTGAAGGCCCTCTATTTATTAGATAAACAACAGTATCTACAACATCTGCCCAAAATTGTAAAGGCAATCCTGCATGCAATCTCACACCGTGCATGCTCCATGATTGTCCTATTCATCCTTTCTGACACACCATTTTCTTGTGGTGTTCCTGGAACTGTCTTCTCTCTGCAAATTCCATTCTCTGAGTAGTACCTATCAAACTCTTTGCTACAATATTCACCTCCATTGTCTGATCTAAGACACTTCAACCTTTTTCCTATCTCATTTTCAACCAAAAATTTCCATTTCTTGAAAGTATCAAATACATCAGATTTATTTCAAATACAATAAATTCAGGTCTTTATGGTTGCATCATCAATAAAAGTAACTTAATAACAAGAACCATTGAGAGATGATACATGATCAGGTACCCATACATCTGTATGCACAAGCTCTAACTTTTGGCTCTTCTTTTCTTTCCCAACTTTGAGGAATCTGACTCTCTTTTTCTTTCGTAGACACAATTCTCGCAGAATTTTAAATCAACATGCTTCAAACCTAGCAACAAATTTTTTGAGTGAAGAATCTGCATCCCCTTCTCACTCATGTGCCCAATCCTATGATGCCCCAATGCTGTATATTCTCATGTAGAGGTTAAAGAATTAAGAAAATTAAAAATACCATTGCTTAAATACAATGTACCAACCTTTTCTCCTTTTTCTTTTACCAGGGCTCCTTTAGTGTAGTCACACAACCTTCACCTCCCAACTGCCCTATTGAAATAAGATTTTTCTTTAGATATGGAACATGCCTTACCTACTTCAATAGCCATTGATTTCCATTCTGCTTTTTTATGAAAATTGTACCCATTCTAATGATTTTATAGGGTTTATCATCACCCAATCGAACCTATCCAAAATCTCATTGAATATAATCATGAAAATGTTTCCTATCAAGTTTGGCATGGAATGAGGCCCTTGAATCTACCACCCAGGCATCAATAATATTTTCTAATGAAAGAATCAAAGCATCTTGCAACACATCACCTGGGACATTCACTTCATGATAGTTTTCTTGCTGCACATCTCCTTCTTTTCCCTTCCGAGACTTGCAGTCTTTCCTCAAGTGTCCTTTCTTACTGCATTTCCAGCACACTATCCCTGATTTGGACTTGGATATTCCTTTCCTTGACTTACTATGATATCCTAGGCTCTTTCCTCTTTCCATATTTCTTCCCCTAGTCTCTGCAGTCAAAGCATTACCTGATGTCTCACCGAAGCTTTTCCATCGCATTTCCTCTCTAAGGATTGCACCAACAACATCATAAAACTTTAAAGTACTATATCCAGAGAAAGAGTTAGTAATGGCTATAACTAAACCATTCCAACTTTCTGGAAATGAGCATAGAAATAATGAAGCCTTAACTTCATCATCAAAATTTACCCATACAGAACTTAACTGACTGGTAACTGTATTAAATTCATTTAAATGATCAACAACAAATCCACCTTCTAACATTTTCATATTAAATAGACGCTTCATAAGAATTTCCTTATTTGAGGCCAAGGTTTTTTCATATAGTTTGGCCAATGCCTTCATTAAACCCTCTGTTGTTGTTTCCTTTGAAATATTAAACACTACCAACACCGTTAGGCACAACCATATTGTTCCAAGTGCCTCTCTATCGGGAATATCCCATTTTGTGTCTATCATACTCATCGGCTTCTTTGTCTCTCTGCTCAATGGTAGGTACAAATCCTTCTGATACATATAATCTTCCATCTGCATCTTCCATATCTGGTAGTTTTGTCCATTAAATGTTTTGACCCTAAACTTACCATCTTCCACCATTTCTCCCACTCGAACCAGGAACCCTTCTCTCCTGCGAGTTTATCATCCAAATAGACCTTCGGCCCTGATACCAGTTGTTAGTAAAACATATTACAGACAAATGGAACACACAAAATATATTGTAGAAATATAAACATAGAAGACACATAAAACATGATAGACATAGATATACGTGGTTCACCTAATTTGGGCTACATCCACGGAGAAACAACTAGTCCTTCCTTTTATATTATCCAACAAACTAAAGAGATACAACCTACAGTAGATCCCCTGTAATTCCCTCTTTCGCTGTCACACAATATCCTCTCTCTTTCTCACTCAGAATACAGATCTGCATAGACGCAATACAATTCCCTCATATATAGCAAGGGGCTGCCCCCCCTGGACCCCCCTTACAATGCAAATATTTCGGGCGGCATTGCTGCCACATTACGAATTGGGGTCCAATGCAGTGACACCCATGAATAAAGAATATAATCCCGCTCTACACCCAACAACCTGGTCTAATTTCTGAATCTAACTGTTAAGGGGAAGGGAAACAATTAACCCTTCATGTCAAATTCAAGAATATTTTCAAAATCTTCCATCGACATAAAGATGATGATAAATATACAAATGAGAGTTTGTAGTAATTTTGAAGACCTTCTATTACTGACTCTCTCTTCTTCTTCTTTTTTGTCGCAGGTATGTGGTACAACCATTTCCATTTGAAATACACAAGACATGGGGTTTGTCTATGGATTTTATGGTACAAAATGGAAATAGTCATGCCTAGTCTGTACTTCCTCCACCTCTTGATCTGCCTCCCTACTAATTCTACTCATAATCATGTTTCATGATAATGCAAAGTTTGTAAATTTATCCATAAACTATGAAACATATACAGTCTTCTAATTCACAAAGCGATTATGTTTTCTATGTTGTCTTCCTTTATTATTAGAGCGATCTTTGTGATAAAATATGAATGACCAAAGTTAGCTTTTGTGACATTTCATGGATGCGGTGACATCTGTTTAGTGATCATTATTATCATTGTAGTTGACTCTCTGACTTTATTAAATAGTTAGCAGTTGCTTATTCAAATAATCCATGATCTTGGGCACAGTGAATATGCTCGAATCTTCCATGATGGACGCTTCGCAACGGTGTATTTGGACCAACGTCCAAGTTTTTTCCTCCTCAAGCGAGAGTCTAGGGCTCCAATTATCCTTTTCTTTTACCATATCAACCCCACTGATCACAGGTGGATAGCTCAGAACAAAACTAGAGTTTATTCTATCATCTTGCACCAACTCGAAATGAAGAAAATGTTGGACTCTCAACTACAAGAAGAGAAGCTAAGATATGACCCTGCTACTATTCAGAAGTGGAGAGAGGCTCTTTCCTTTTTTGTAGACATAAATGGGTTTGATCTCAACGACATATTTAATGGGTAAGACCTCCAAACTCCTCTCTATGTATACACTATATAACATGTATATGATACATTATCTTATCGTTTCAATTATTTACTTATTTTATGTTGGTGTTTTTGTGGGTGAATATCTAGTGTCGAGGGAGCTTCTGAAGGGCCTGACTTAGGGCCTGCTTGAAGGAGATCAAGATCTGGATATAAATAACATTTATGAAGGTATAGGGATGTTTGAAAAGCATCTCAAATCTGCTCATGTCTTGTTAATTTTAGATGACATAGATCATGATGATCAGCTAGAGGCACTTCTACCAGTTAAAGATGTCTTAAGACCAGATAGCTTTATTTTAATTACATCTCGGTATAAAGATGTGCTGGAAAGGTCAGGAGTGGAAGAGTTGTGCATTTATAAGTTAACAGGCCTTCCTAGACAACACTCGCAACAGCTCTTTTGTTTATACGCCTTTTGTCAAACCAATCCACTATATGGTGTTGAAGATCTTGTAGATCGATTTCTTGAGGTGTGCGATGGACTGCCTTTAGCTTTGAAAGTGCTTGGGGCACTTCTCTTTGGAAAACATGAAACTTATTGGGATGCTAAACTTAATGAATCAAAAGTTCAAATGAAAGTTTCACCTGATATAAAGAACAGATTAAAAATCAGTTACGACGCACTCAGCGAAGAGGAGCAGAAGATCTTTTTAGATATCACCTTTTTTTTCATAGGAGAAAACAAAACAAGTGCCATAACAGTTTGGAACGAATCAGGCTGGAACGGATTGGTGGGGCTTACAAATTTAGAGGGCAAATGTCTAGTTGAAGTAGATGATAAAAATGTTATACATATGCACGATCAACTGCGAGACTTGGAACAAAAATTATAGAGGAAGAAGCATCGCACCATCTTTGGTTTCCCACCAGGAAGATTGATGGTTCATTGCCCAAGCACTTGTTTGTAAGTCCTCAATCATTCATATTTTTATAGTAGTTAACCTTTTTCTGTAGAATTATGTATACAGTTTTCAATTTCTCCATCGGTTTTCATCTTCAAAATAATTAAATTTAACCATAGCAAGCTGTATACAGTTTCTTGATTCTCCATCCGAATGAACAGGTTTTAACCAAAGCATGCGGAATTTGTCTAGTCCCTGAGGGGCATAGCACCAAATGAGTGGGGACGAGCTCAGAAGTGTTGGGGCTGGACAATAAACGTTATCATTTTCTTGGTTGTGATGTCATGAATTTCCAACTTGTTGAGACTAGGGTCGCCAAGGGTGTTGCTCCATCAATCCTAGTGGTGAAATACACATTGTTTTCGTATGCTTCATTCTACAAATCCCATCCTTGGTGTTTCCCCCATGCTTGTACCAGGAACAACTAACCCTTTTTCCCCCGACGCCTTGATCGTGACTTGAAGTTGACCCATAATTGCATCTTTCAAACACCTGAAGTGTCTGTACATGGCTTTCAATGCTAAGGCAGTGTATGGATCTGCAACCCCCATAGTTGATACTAACTCGAAATGACCTACATTAGTCCAAGCTAAGCATACAATAAATTCCAGAGAGATGAAACAACAATATCAGTGCCCCAAACAGGCCAATATAATCCCACAATTATAGTTTATAGCTACCCGACATTGTATTTTTTTATTGTTTATAGTTGGCAACCATTTTTTTAATCAAAGACTCGAAATATTATCAGTGAATTATGAAATAGATTAGAGCTCAGTTCTTACTAATAGTGATTAAGTTGTAATCAAAATTCTTACATTGTAGCATACTAAATTCATTTACTTTTCTGAACATTGAATAAAATTGAATCACTTATAGTTTACCCAGAAAACCTAATCCAATTAAAGTATGTACATCAAAAGTTACATAATTTTAGATAAAGTACCTTTCTTCTTCTTTCCTTTCTCATAAAATGTTCTCATGCGTCCAAAATTTATTGTACACTATGGAAAGTCTAGATACTAAACTTGGGAAATGTGGTTAACCTTAGGAAGACTCCTGGGTAACATGGTTAACTTGGTTAAAAAAATAATTGGACTTGGATAAGGATAGTGAGAGAAACAACAACTCCTGCCTTTCAGTTCTGTAAGGATATTCCTTTCCTTCGTTAATGCTAGGATTTGATCTTTCAGCCATGGAATATGTCAAGTTGTGGCTAACTTTAAGTACTTGATAACATAGCAAGAATGGCACCCCAAAAAAGGATGGGATAACCAAAGAAAATATACAGATTTATTCTCTAGCGACAACCAAGTTCGTTAAAACATAGCATTAATTTAATCACCCTGTGCTTAACTCGATTGCTGATTTATAAATATATCACCACAATACCTCATCACTTATAGATTTTTCTATATAAAGTTACAATATTTCTCTCTGTAGATAATTTTATGAAACCTATATAAAGTTACAATCTTTCCCTCTGAATATAATTGTATTTTCATAACATGAAATTATTTCATTACATAGATTTTAGTAATTTATTCATTCTTGGTCATATGTAAATATACGTAATTTTATGTTCATAACATGAAATGCATTTCATTTTATATAATTTTACTTATCCATTCAATATATAGATATTGCCATTTGTTATTCTTAAGTTGTAATATCTGCAGGGTTCTAATTACTAAATATACAAAGATATATCTTAAAATGAATGAAACTATGTTAATTTTCTTTAATATTATACATGGCGAAGACTAAACTATTTCTAGTTTAATATATGGCATTACATAGGTTATATATGTATATTTATCTTATGAATCGTAAAGAAGCCCACTATATATATAGTGAATTATTTTATGGATCATAAATAACGAACTATATATAGTGCACTTCTCGTCTCTCCGTGCAATAACACATACCTAATTTCTCTTTGTGCAATAGGATATACCTACTTTCTCTCCCTCTTTTAGGGCCTAAATCTGCCTCGGGCTGAGAAAGGCAAGATCTAGGGTAACATTAAACCACGCTCAACCTGGTAGCTAGCTCTACCAGGTCGGGAGAGGGCTCTCTCCTTTTCAATCTTAAAAAAAATGGCTAACAAATCTTGAGATGACTGATGTAATGATTTATTTTAGGCTAGGTATGTGTACAAAGGTGCTTGATTGAATTTAAGATGGGTTTGCTGGCTCAAATGTGAAAGGAAAATTTGGGTCCAGGGAATGGACACAGTCTTGCAAAGATATCTATGGGGTGAGGTAGGCAAATGGTTTAGCACTTCAAATTGAGTGAGATGGAGAGCTTTTAGACTGGTGAGGAGTTGGAGGCAGAATGCTGTACATTTAGGCAAAGCACAATAAGAACTGAAACCAAGGCTTATGCTAATGAGTTAGGCAACATTCATCTTCTCTAGTTCTTGCAAAAGAATGCCGAAAGGATCTTCAAAATACTGAAGCACTAGCTTGTCTTGAGATCTAGTGGCAAAAATACAAGTACTTCCTTCATTCTGATCTGAAAGAACAACTGGTTGCTGAGTAATAGGAAGGCATAAAGAGGTATAAGCTTCTGTCATCTGAGTGTTAGCTGTAAATTCCTTGACCATGAGAAATTCTGGCATATTGTCTCTCTCAAGCTCATATTCCTCAACTTCATGGTCTAGGTCATTCTTAAATAGAAAACAATATTCAAGATTATCAAACATGACAGTCTTATCATTTTCATGAAGGAAAACATTATCTTTTTGCTGATCAATAAAGCTAATTTCAAGACTATCATTATTTTCAAATGTGGAAGAAGTTTCACCAACACTTTCTTGACCATGTGCACACTGTAGACCTATATTAGTTTGGGTTGTAACCTGACCTTTCAGGAGTTGATCTATCTCATCTTCAGATATAGGAGATACTAGTTTTCATTTTCTTTTGCTGAAGCGATTATTTTCTTCTTGAAATAACATGAAAAACCTGAATGACAATCCTCATTTCCCTGATCTTCTAAAATTTGAAAACATTTTTGATCATCTTCATATGACATGGCAATCAAATTATCATTTACCACTGAGTTATCGAAAGAATATTTCACTTACTAGAACAAAGATCTCATTTTGTTTTTCATAAAATCACTAGATTACCTCCTCATGAAGGCTTTGCTCTAATGAAATGAGAACACTTGGGTCAATAACTCTATCTTCTTCATTCCAGAAGATCTTAATAGTAGAGCTCTCCTTCATGGGATTCAGACCAAGGTACTCTTGATCATCACGATCTGAATCTAGATCTGAAATAGCCGACTTGACTTTATCACATTCTAAAATTGAAACTTGACTTTCCTACATAGTGTTTTCTTCTATGGATAGATCTGAAATAAAAGCTTCTCTTTCATCATTTTCCATTGTACTTAGATCTTGATCCAGCTGCAATTTTTCTTGCACATCTTGATAAGTATCCTCTCTATGCTGTTGAAATGGATTTTCATGTAGGGCTTCCATGATCTCATCATCCATGAAGTTATCATCTTCATAAATTCTCTCAAGATTTTCAATAAAAGTGTAAACATGTTTGCACCAATTATGAACTAAATTTAATGATGGATAAGATTATTTATACCTTTCAAAGAACATGGCATGAAAATCCTTCAGACAGTAAATACAAGCAGGTGGCAAACTTTCATAGCAAGATCGGGCTTCACCTTCTAGAGTGGCCATGAATATCTTCATCAAGCAATCTTTAGGAAATTCGACCTTCAACTTGCGAATATGCATGTGAAATTTAACCAGATGTAAAGCAGCATCATTCCTATCATAATTTTTAAACATAAGCAAATTCCGTTGCCAATTTACCTTTGGAATTTTATTTGGAAATCCTAGAATGTGATCTCGGCTCATGGGAGCATACCTTCAATCCAGCAAAACCATTTTGATAACAATGAATTCACCAAGAAATTCTTCAAGCTACTGGTTCTTGAAGAGTAGAGTTGCCATAAAAAGTTTGAACCTTGGGATTTTCGATACTAGAGTCGCTAGGTGAATTATTTTAGCCTTCCTATGTCTGATCATTTTCCACCATCAACAATCAGATCTGAACTTGATTACATTTTACTAAGGAAACCAGATGTTCAGTTCATAAACTAAACCAGAGATTGACTGAAGCAGCATTCATCTACTATGCACTTGCAGAGCAAGAGCAGTTCGAAGGCTACCTGGCTAACTTCAGGCTTCGTCTGTAGTTTATAAAGCAAACAACAAACTTTTCATCTCCCCAGTATGGTCACCACTATGTTAGGGCCTAAATCTACCTCAGGCTGAGAAAGGCAAGATCTAGGGTAACATCAAACCACACTTAACCTGGTAGCTAGCCCTACCAGGATGGGAGAGGGCTCTGTCCTTGTCAATCTCAGAAAAAATGGCCAAAAAAGCTTGAGATGACTAATGTAATGACTAATTTTAGGCTAGGTATGTGTATAGAGGTGCTTGATTAAATTTAAGATGGGTTTGCTAGCTCAAATGTGAAAGGAAAATTTGGGTCCAAGGAATGGACACAGTATTGTAGAGATCTCTATGGGGCGAGGTAGGCAAATGGTTTAGCACTTCAAATTGAGTGAGATGGAGAGATTTTATACTGGTGAGGAGTTGGAGAGGGCATGAAAGTCTCAGGGATCCTCTTCAAATAGCTGAAACCATAAACAACTAAACAAAGCCTAGGTAGAGCATTGCAATTTCAATGGATTCTACCTTTATCCTTGTTTGATTTAGTTAAGATGAAGCAAAGAGAGATGATGGAATACATAAATCACATGTAAAACTTGTAATTATAGAAGTAAACACAATACCAAATCAAGATGCCACAAGAATCCCATAAAGTGCTACAAACCCCAGTCAATTCCTTTGCCAAACTGCTGAAAATGAATGTACAATAATGCTCAAAGCATTCACAAGAGTCCAACCTTTACCAATGACTGAAAAAATACTATATATAGGCATAAAAAAACTCACGCTAGGCTTTAGGGGTTTATTTCATGAGTTTAGGAGCTATTTCAACAAGATCTAAACTAAGAACTTAAAATTAGGCAGTGGAACAGCATGCCTCTAAAACCTAGGAAACTGATTCATTCAGTTGCAAATACTTTTTCATAATGAATCTACCTCTACGAGTGAAAATTTAACATAATTACATAAAAATCAATCAATTCACATTAAATTACATCATGATTTTGACTATTAGAAAGAGAAAAGTTAAACTGTGATGAAACTAGGCGAAAAACAAAGTTTTTTGGCCAAAATGAGCAAATTTCATCCTATGCGCCGCGCTACTTTGGAGCTGATTTTGGAGGCCTTCCCCTGCACCAAATTTGCACCAAGTGGGCTTGTTGGAAAGGTCTATCTATCTACCTTCCTAAACAGGTGGAATTTTGAAATTTTGTCTCCATTTCCCCTCCAAAAATTAGTTTTCCCAACACTGCTTCCTGTGTGTCCAAAAAGGGGCAGAAAGGTCACTTTTGAGGTGTTTTTGACCTTTTTAGAAGCTCAAAACCTGTCAAAATTTCTTAGCCATGTTAGGGAATTCATAATTTTCCATGAAAAATCCAAAAATTATGAGTTTTCCTCAAAATGAGGTGTCTAGCAAAAGCGTGCGTCAGGTGGCGCGACGCTTCAGGCAGAAAAACCTGTTTTTTAGGTCAAAATTTCAAAATCTACAAAAATTTCCCCAAATTTCTAGAAATTTGGGTTGAGTGTTTGTCATCAGGTGCTATGTTGGGCGAAGGAATCCTCAGCCAAGATTTAGAGTCTATATTGCTCTTTTCTCTACCTCATGGCTTTCTTCAACTTGGCCTTCAAATTCCTGATTCTTGCTTTGTAACTTTTGTTTCTCGCCAAGTAGTGATAAGCCATGTGCCTCAACATGTTTTTCTCTTTGTTTGCCTTCTCCAGCAACTTTTCCAAGTGTATTTTTATCCTCTCAAGCCAAGATTCACGATCAACTTGAATTTCTTACTCAAGCGGTGTCAATTTGGTTTTCCTCCTCTTGGTAGCTTGCCGATTTGCCCTTATGTTTTGGAGCTCCATGATGGTTTGCTGATCTTCTAGCTATTTGTTTCTCTGATCCAAATAATTACTTATCCATTTGGCTCTTTCCAATTTCAGAGACAAATGTTGAATGTCATCTTGCTGCTCCCGAATGATCTCTTTAAGCTTTGAGCTTTGTGAGCCCAAATTAGTGTCATCATCCTGAATGAGCATGAAATCTGCCTCTTGACCTCTTGAAGGTCCCTGATCATGCAAGGGCTGCTTACACTTGTCTTGTAACTGCTATGCTAATGGTGGAAACGAGACCCCTTCCACCCCGGGTGGAGATAGTACTCGTTTTGCTGCTGCAAACAATCTCCTAGTGCGCTTTTGGTATGTGACAAACACTGACACACTAGTGGTTTGTGTCTCATGAATCTCCTACTGATGTGAAGGCTCTCTTGCCTCATGAAAAACTGTTGGTGGTACTTGAGGACCTGTAAAGACCTCATGTGCAATGAAATCCTCCCATGAGATGTTCAGTAAACTAAGCTGATGCAAGACCAAAATTTTGATTAGTGAAAAATGATATATGTTGTTATACTGCTACTGAAGAGGCTTCCTTTGCATTAAGGTGGTCATCTTCTCAATGTTCTGGCAAATGAAATAAAGGAGGTTCATCACCCTCACCCTTGTAAAGTGCATCAACAATCTGATATGATAGGTGTACAGACGAGAAAATCTACCCTCACAACTGAAATATTTAATTATGAGTTTCATCAAGGGAGCATATGTGTCCTGTAGATACTTGAATGGGAAAACTCTACTGACATGTCTCTGAAAACCAGCCTTGATATAAGGCTCATAATGATCTCTGTCTATCAGTTGCCTCTTATTCCACTACTCACCTACATTTGGAATACCAGTTACTTGAGCAATAGTCTCAGGTGTCAAGGTAAATGTTACACCTGCCAAAGTGACTTGGCCATCATGAAGATGGAGTACAAACAATCTGGCCAGCTCATGGTGGTATTTGACTCTCTCTGCCATCTCACAAAACTGATAACAAGATTGGTGTTGAAAGCATGTGACAGCAAGAGGACAGGCCAACATCTCAGCAAGTGAAGTAGGCTCCTCCCGGTTATGTTTTCCACTCTTATGAGGCCTCCTTGGTGCATGCATTTCTCTAGAAGAATCACTGACTGTTTCCTCATTTCTATCATAGGAAGAATCTGACTCCATGTTTGCCAATTTTTTAGCTTTCTTGGATGAGTATGAAGAGATTTTATGGTGTCTTTAGGTTTTTCCTACCAAAGATATGAATGTATGAGGGACTATGGAGGGAATGTGTATGAGAGGTTTGGGAATGTTGCTAACAGGATTTTGGGGAATAAAAGTGTCTAAGGAATAATATTTAGGCTTTGGGACAACAATTAGGGTTTGGGAATATTTGACTAGGGTTTGGGATAGTGGGATTAGGGATTTAGGATTAGTAGTTTTAGGGATATGGGGATTAGGGAGTGGGTAATATGAATGAAAAGGGACGGAGAAAATAGAAGTGAGGGAATGAAAATGCTTAGGAGTGGAATTTAGCAACAAAATATGCAAAGTGTAAACCCTATGCAATTGTTTTTGCAACAAACAATACAAGGAGGTAGGGTTTCAATTTTTTCCCATTAAATCACCATAAACACCAAGATAAATTCATCTATTGGTAATGAGGGCGCATTAACTTACTTGGACAAGTGAGGATTTAACAATTTTGCGAGTTTTGGAAGAGGCTATGAGTGAAATCGGCCTTGCAGCCCTGTGCGTTGTGCCACCTCATAGGTGCATCACGCTCTCTCATTGCATCGCACCCATTGTAGATTTACACTGCTAACTGTCGCCCAATGCACCGCACTCTATGAGTGTGCCGCGTCCATGCCCCAATGCGATGCGCCTAGGTTTTCCCTTGATTTGGCACAAAACTCACTCTCTTGGCTCTTGGAAGACCAATACACTTACTCTCTTTCTCTTGAGGACACAATGAACCTTATTGATATGAATACACTTTATGTCCATATGGTTTTAATTTTTCACTTACAAAACGCACTCTTCTAATGTTTGATTTTGACTTGCTTTTAAAACTCTGTTTTTGGGCAGCTTGCTTTATTTTTTCCTTTGATGGACTGAACGCTTTGACTTTTCATTTCTTTTCCAGGTGGTGAGGTTGTAGAGGCTTGGCAAAGTGACCAAGACTGTCTCTGAAATTATTGCATATGGAAAAAATAAAATTACATCAAATATGTACATGAAAACATAAAAAAACTCTATTTTTCCTCAAAACAGGGTTTTGAGGAAAAATCAATCACTGAGCATGTGATTATGGAAATTATTGTTGCTGAGACTTTATTTGACCTCCTCATGTGCCTACTGACCGTTATTGATAATTTTGAAGACCTTATTGACAAAACCCTAGACCTAATGAAACCTAAAACCCTAAAAATGACTTTTGTAGATTTAAAGACAAAAAATGAATGCAAATGATCTAGATGTAGGAAAATGGGCCAGAAGGTAAAGGACACGAGGAAAAATGTATAATATGCCACTACCATCAGATGATCCATGATCCTAATGGAATGCAGCTAATCAGGTGAGACACCTAACATGCAATACAACAAGAGAATTTGATCACTAATGGAGGTATGAAGATACCGAAACTAACACCTCAATGATGTACCATAAAGTAATATTGTGAGTTGTGCAAAGGTGAGTTTATTCAATTTATGTGAGCATTAACCTCAGTTGCGTATTTGGATCATCCAAATATTGTTAGTATTTGGATGACCCTTATTGGCGAAGGGTATTTACGTTCTGTAAAAGATATAGTAGACCTGAAAAAAGCATGGGAAGTTGTTGGGGTCTAAGAAAGGAATAAGAAGTGTTAGAATATGGAGATCAGGAAACAAAGATTCTAGCTGCAAGAAATCCTGGAGATGCAACAAATGCATTGTGTATAGTGAATGAAGCTTTGTTAATCAACCCACATTATGAGCAGTTACTTGAATTGTAAGCATTAGCACTTCTGATATTGCGAAAATATGAGGAGGTCATACAGGTATGTGAGCAAAGCTTAGAATCTGTAGAAAGGAACTATTTCTTTGTGAACAATGACAATAAATTATGCAATGAGGATTCATTGGATAGTCTGGTGCAATTTCCTGTCAAATTATGGCGGTGGCAGATGTGTGCCAAGGCATATTTCCACTTGGGCAGATTGGAGGAGGAAATTCATTTACTGCTGAAATATGAGGAAATAAATTATGCAGTTCAAAAGTATGGAATAGAGAGTATGGAATCTTTGACATCATTTACAGCTACAATCTGCAATCTACTACACCATAAGGTTGCAGGAAATAAATCTTTTCAATAACGTAAGCATGCAGAAGCGGTGGAGCACTATATAATTGTTGTGGCATGCAATGGAGAATCAGGACCTTTAAGTGATGTTTGGTTTTTGCAATTGTGAAACTTCCTCCCAAGTTATGGGCTGTATCATTTATACTATTACAGATTGTAGCCAAGCCATTGCTCTAGACCCAAACTATCCCAATGCTATTTCTCTGAGAGCCACATTACATGAAAGTGTTAGAGATATAGCCATAAGAAAAATCAATGGCTTTTATTTATGGTGTTTAAATTATTTTTCATAATATATAAAAAATTAAAGTTCATAATATTTTTGTTTCTTCATATAGATTTTAACATGACACATTTTTTCATGAGGTGAAATGTGTTGTTTTTTCAAGATTTCAGAAAAATGTTCGGTAAGATTGTTGAGATTTTATATAATTTTCATAGTTTGTCACCAATATCCCGACCTAATTTGTAATTTAAAAAAGAAATATGGGAATGGAATTCCCTTATTTGTTTGTTTTTTCCTACTTGATCAATACCTTCTCATGACATGAAGGCTTCAAATATGAATTAATATGTTCTTGAAACAAATTAGATTCAAAATTTATAGATATAAAAGATATAAACAAATGTCAATGCCTTCATTTGATTGTTACTTGACTCTGTTGTGGGCAGGTTACAGGGAATGTGATTGGAAAAAGGATCAGGAGACAATGCAAAGCATGTATTGAATATGATTCATTTGTTGTTGGAGATTTGTCAAGCACTTGAGCCATCGACTTTGGAAATGTTTCTAGTAGGGATTCCTATGGCTTTTAATGTTGTGATTCTTTCACATCATGGGGTTTTCTATTGTGATTCTTTCACCTCATGGTTATAATGGGAAAGCACGTGTTTTAGTAATGATTTACAACACATCGATGGACAGGTAAACAATTTTTTTATAATTGCATTGTACATTCCATGATATCCTCTCTTTATTGTTTGATTATATTTTGAACGTTTCTTGTGATTTTGTTTTGTATTTTAACTATGAAATTGAAAATACTTCGTGTCATGTCCATTTAAACAACAACCAAATCTAGAAAATGAAATTAGTATTACACAATATTGATTGAAATCATTTTAGTTGTTTTGTGTTGAAGGATTTTCATGACTATTACAAAAGTTTACTTTCATGTTGTTATTTGAGAACATGTTGTTTATATACTTGACCAAGTTCATGCGTTAGAGAATGAAATTTTGTTGCGAATAAAATGATAAGGATTAGACATCACACCTCAGATTATTTGTTTTAACAAGTTATCTATAGCTTGAGCTTTTCAACATGTAGCTTAGTTGACATGATTGTGCCTAAGCTTTCCTTGAAGGTTGAATACTAAGTTACTAAGGTGTTATCTTCTATGGTGACATTTTATTTTCTTTGTTTATATAGGTCGTCTAGCCACACAGTGGCCACTACTGTTCAAGTGAAGAAAACTTGTTTGTTTTTCTTTCTTTTATGGGGGAAAATGACTTTAACATTATTAATGTTGAGGTATATGTCATATAAGTCATTTATAGTATACTTTAGTTTATATTTTAGTGTTCATTGTCTTTAATGTATTACACTCTGCACTGTATCTTCTTTTGTTTTCAGAAAAGGAACTCAGTATTGATGGTAAGCAACATGATCCAAAGAAATAGGAGAACAATAACACTAGAGCGACAAATGCAAAGAGAGAGAGAGAGAGAGAAGAAAATTGGTCTAGTGATACCTTTGAATCCAATATACTGCAAAAGTCAATTCTTCAGAATTGGTGAACTCACGTGCGATTCCTTCACAACACAATGATAATGTTTTGACGTGAGGAAACAACATTTCATGTGTAAATTGTATTCTAACCAATATTAAGTTGAAAACTAATATTGTAATATTTGACATTTCATATAATATAATTTATGTAGTTGAAATTATTTATAGTTGCACTTCTTATTGTTTAGTACTATAATTAACATATATAACTTTGTGTTTTAAAATTAGATGAACCAATGCACATTATATGATATTTTCTTTTAATTTAGCCACAAAATTATACTAATTAATTTATGTTGATTAATAATGAACACGTAAAATCAATCTAAAAGTACCAAATTAGTAGTTTATAATGATTAATGATGAACGCAAATAAAATGAATATACAACTAAATTAGTCATTTATAATGATTATCAATGAAAGTAAATGAAAAGAATACAAACTACTAAATTAGTCATTTATATAATGAATATGAAACTACCAAAAAAACGTAAATGACTACTGCAAATGATAAATTTGTGATTACAAATGACATCTAAAATTTGTATATATACTACTATTAGTAGCTAATTTTTAGTATCTTATAACACGACCAAAATTTAGTCATATTTCTTTGGTCATTAATTGGTTTCAAACTATGACTAAAATTTACGTATATATGACTATTAGTAGCTAATTTACAGTATCTTATAACATGGCCAACATTTTTGTCATATTTCTTTGTTCATTAATTGGTTTTCTCGAGTGATCATATAGTAATATATTTTTTTGTATATTTGGTCATTAATTGTGGCAATTAATGACTAAATCAATGATTAAATTAATGACTAAGATAAAAACGACTAAAAGTGGTCTGCGTTATAAGATAGTGTAAATTAGCTACTACTGGTCACCGAATCAAAAATGGTTGTTTATATGCAAATTTTAGTTTTTTTTTAGTAAATAATTAGCCATTTTGTACTAGTGGACATTTATGGATGCTTTAGGAACTCTAATTAACAATGATAAGACCAATATTTTCCTTTTTAATTATCAAGATTCTATTCAGTGCCATCTGACTCGAATATTGGGTTTTCACAAGGCTCAATTACCTTCTAAATACCTTGGCATTCCACTAGTGTTATATCAAAATTGGGTATCTGGTTGGGATGGATTATTGTCTAGAACATCCCCTAAAGTAAAAAATTAAATGTTTTGTGCTCTCAATTTTGCAGGAAGATTGGTTCTTACTAAATCAATCTTATAGGCATTTCTAAATTAGAAAATGATTGTTATGCAAATTCTAAAAATAGTTTGTAATAGGCTTTAGTCTATGTGGTGTGATTTCCTTTAGCAAGGTTCTACTAAAGCTAAGCATTAGTACCTTGTAGGTTGGATAAATGGATAAGCCCAAAATTTGTCGATGGATTAGGATTACGTGATCTAGAATTGGTTAATAAATATTTTGGTGTGAAACTTTGTTGGCTCTAGGTTAAAGGGCATCAAAAAGTATTAAAGCACATCTAGCTCTCGAAGTATGTCCCCTTGGTTAGGCAAGAGGATCAATTGCACTTTGATGATTTGATTCAAGGTTTGAGTATCTAGAAGTGGGCGCACGGTTACAAGGATGTAGTGAGAAAATATGCTTTCTAGGATATCAAAGTAGGGGAGACCACTTATTTTTGGGAGGACTTCTGACAACAGTTAACTCATCTAGAAGATAATGATAATATTTTTTCTATTCAATCTTTTACCTCTAGAGGGTAACCTGTTATGGTGATGATGGAGAGACAAAGAGGTTTGTCCACCTACTTTTCCTAAAATTCCATGCGAAGAAATTCAAAAGGTACTAGAAGGTAGAAGCATTAGGAGTTCTCAAAATGGTGATGTTTTATGATGGGGGATAAAAACCAATAAGCACTTTTTCTTTGAAATAAGCTTATACTTTATTGTAGACTTTTCAAGCATGGAGAAGGAAGTCTTGTGGAATTGTATATGGGCTCAAATGTGGTGGTAAAAAATTTCTATATTTTTAAGGTTACTTTCTTAGGGTTAGGTCTTCAATTAGTATCACATTCGTAGGAAGGATTATGAGGGGTTTCCATTGTGTTTTTTATATTTTGGACTGAAGAGACGACAAAACAACTTTTTCTCTCATGTTATTTATTGGTGGAAATTTTGGATCTACTTCCTCACATTTTTGGCCTACATCAACCATCCTTATGCAATATTAATTCTATGTTCGATCAATGGTATCACCTAAAATTAAAGAATCCCATTATTTCTTGTGCTTGGGTGCTTTCATTAGTTTGTTTTTCCTTTGGAGCTTATGGAAAGAGTGAAATTATCAAATTTTTAGTCCGAGAAGTTGATGTGATTTTGTGCTCAATGATTTGATTATCTTGAATATTCGAGAGACCATTATTGCATCCCGTTGGTGTACTAATAACTGGAAGGTGGAGTATTCTGAAGTGGTTATTCCGAAAAGAATCTTGATCACGATACTTTAATGATTACTTCTTCTTCATCTTTGGGAATAGTCTTATGTACTTCCATTTCTAACTCCTATTCTTTGCCCTGAGATTCTTCATTAAGTTACGTTTCGATGGGTCATCCAAAGGGAACCCGGGAGTTGTAGGATGCAGAATTTTTTTTTGAGATAGAATGTCAATGCCTTGTGGGATTTGTAGAAACAATTTAGCTAAATTTATGGTGGTGAAATGAGGCTTAGTAATCACTGTTTGAGTAGGTTTTACATTATTGTAGTGGATAGAGACTCGCAAGTAGAAATTGTATTCAATTTTTTTTAAATGGGCAACTGGTTAATAAAATGATGCATAGATGGATACTCAAAGACGTAATTTATAGTATAAATGGTATGCTATCCATGTTTGATTACATTATTGTTCATCATACTCGGCAAGGAGGGAATCATGTGGTAGACTTATCAGCAAATTGGGGGAGTAAGTGTAAGAACCTCAACCTGGCCCTGAATCATGGTTGTTAACTACCATATAGAGTGACATATTCCTATAGAATAGTTGGTGTATACAAACAAAGTAGCCTTTTTTGGAGTTCTCCCCCATTGGGATGCTATTACATAACCCATATATGCCATTAATTAACCCATTGAAATGTGGAATGATGGTGTACATCTAGTGTTTAATGCACATGGCATGGCACGTTGATGGAGGTAGGCTTTAGGCTATATTTCTGGCATCCCCTCATGTTAAATACATGTGCGTGGGGTGGTGAACAACATCTATGATATATAGTGGAGGTGAGGTACACCACCCACCCCCATGCTTATGGTTTCGCAGTAATCTACAATGAGGTGTTAATGGCATAGAATATGGTGTACGATATAATTCCCACGTGGTGTTGATTGTGGTGGAAATTGTAGGAGCTTCCATCTCTTTTCTAGTTTTTGGTTGTGTTTATGGTGGTTTGAGTAGGGAACCCATGTATTTTGTTCCATTCTTGCAAACTATAGAGAAAGGGCTAGATTTTGAATTGGTGGCAATTCTATCAAATTTGTATCTTGTGGAGTCAAAATTATTAAGTATCTTGTACCCTTGTCCAATGTTGGTTCATGGCAGATGGTATTCTGGTCATTTTTCAATATGGTTTTAAGTCTTGGAATTTACTACATCAATGGGTGCAATTTAATTTTATTGGATGGATTCTCAAATTTTTTTTTTGTATTTTTTGTCTTGGTGTTAACTATTGGTGGTTGCAGGTTTCATTTTGCAGTCGTCATTGTTTACTATGTTGTCTTAAAGGCTTGAGCCATTGTTTATAGAATTTTGGGGTGGCGTCGAGGAAGATTTGTATCTCATCCAATTCAATGTTTGAAATTTGTCCCTCGGAGTTGGTCTTTTCATCCTGAGTGTTTCCATCAGTGGTTTGGTTACTACATTATGCCACCTAATATGGTCTTTTGGGGATGACATTATTATCTTAGTTCTTAATAGGTTAGTGGTTTGTCCTTTGGTAAGTTTTGTAAGCTGTAACTCTTTAGTTGATTATCTTTTCAATTTACTAGTGTTGGAGGTCATGGCTCCCAGGAAATGTCTATTAATTTGTTGGAGTGGTTCTCATAATGTCAGAGTCTGACGAAGTCATCAGTTCATAGGTGACTCACTTACTTCTTTCTTTAATGTTGTACACTTGAAGGTGCATAGGGAGATTCTCTTGTTGGAAGATAATGAAGCTGGGGAACACCCCAACTTCTCGGATTCTGAAGTTGTCAAAGATAAGTTTCTACGAATCCCAAACCCCGGTAAAATGAGGAAAAAAAGCTAATTTTCTTGAATTTCTTAACTATGTGACTACAGTTGGACTCTTTGTTTCACTCAGTTATAAAATATAACCATATTCATACTGACAATATTTTCTCTGGTTTGCAGGATGTTAAGTGAATTCTCATAAATGTGAGATTCAAGGTTAAGGATATGGATGAATGTTTGTGTTGGGTGTAGAAAACTTTGTTGTTAGATTCAAATTCGAGGGATATCATTCACCCTCAATGAGACCCTTCTAGAACTTTTTTTGTAGCTCTCTTGACCCTTCGATTCCTATTTCATATTGAATAGAGGATTCTCCTGCTTTCGGGTCTTACCTTTTTTAGAATGCGTTGTCACTCATTGCTTCACAAGTTATCAGTTGCCTCACGTGCCTAACAACAGTGAATTTAAAGCCATTTTCAAGCCATAAAGGATATCAGAGCCAAACCAGACCCTCTCCATTGTGTAGTTCAGAGAAAAATATTTCCATGGGTATATAGAAGTCTCAAAAAGGGTTCCTTAATCAAAAGTTAGACCCTATTGAAGAATTCCTTTGAAAAACTCAGAAAGCAAGGAAAATGGCTAGGTATGGAGGTAAATCACAATCGAGACAAAACTTAGAAAACAAGGAAAATGGCTAAGTGTGGAGGTAAATCACAATCGAGACTGAGGAGGCTTATCAAAATTGCAAATCAGACTTGCTAGCAGGTAAGAAGCATTGGCGGAATGAAAAGCAATGATCCGCTGATCGCTAATATTACATATCGGTAGTTGGTGGGTCCAGGTAGAGCATATATTGCAATCGGCCATCGACAGAATACTTGGGGCACATGGCTAAGGTTATCGACATATTGCAGTCCCAAGCGCCGATATATTGTTGCACCACCAAGGAAGGGCTGGAAAGTGTTAATAAAGAAAATCATGGAAAAACCAAGGTGGGAGCCTCCCCTTTCTCTCTTCTCCAAGGGGCATTGGTGGTCGATGATCGACGATTGAACGGGGTTTCAACTTAAAAGGACCTGTAAACCATCAATAGTGCAATAATTTGGTGCATCGCCGAGGGGACGAGAAAACTAAATACAAAGGAAAAGAATGGAAAAACATGGTCGGGCATGCCTTTTTCTCTCTCCTCCAAGGGGCCATGTTGCCACCTCTAATTGGTGCACCGAGATGACACGGCAGTTGATGTCAGTAATGACGTGGCACGTACGGATGATTACATGGAAGGTGGAGACGTGTCACTCATTTTTGGAATTTCCTAGGGTCATATGGGGCTGTTTCAAGGTGCCAGATGTCACCACTCATAAGGTGACATGTGGCGCTGATGACATCAATAAGTTTATCAATGATCGGTGACCAACAGTTCTTGGTTTTAGGCTTATCAGCAATTGTGATTGCAATAAGGAAGGGCCTCAGATGTAATAGATAATGATATGGCAATTATAAAGATTTTTGGTCTGGGAAATCATCCGACATGGGAATTCTACGATATAAAGAAAACCCCCCCGCCACCCGCTACGCAGCTATTGAGAGATTTATCACCAAACACATGGGCCTTCAGTTTTAGTCCCCAGTCGTATAAGGAAGTTCATAAAAGGGGCTATAAATAAAGGGAGCCTAAGAGTTAACTGAAACTATCTACCTGTTCATCTGTTTTAAATAATTTAAAGCCCTGCAGCATGGTACACCGATAACACTGTACAGAGATTTAAATGGGCGGATGGGTCAAAAACGGTGATATTAAATAAGACATGGCACGGCTGTAAATCGATATGGGGAGGATTCAAGAAGTTTTAATGGAATGACATGGTGCTCTAATTTGTCACGCAACAAAGGACCACTCGGGCACAATCCTTTCCCACTCGACTCCCTACTCCACCGAACAGGTCACTCAAGAATTAAAGGAGAATTGAGTGAAGCTGGCTGAGCAGTAGTGAACCATCTCAAGCAGCCAAAAATATCTTGATGATATTAGAAACATGGTTCAATTCAAGGCTTCCACTGAAGCAGCAAGGGGACACCTCCTCTTTCCTCTCTCGATTTTCTTTCTCTGCGCATTTATTTCTGTATTTTTCCAAGAAAGGGATTCGATCCCTATTGTAATCTTTAAGTAGGTGGTAGAAGAGTCTTACAGAGTCGAGACAACTAGTGTAGCATGACAGCTAGTTCTCGGGCTAAGATATTTTGATTGTAACTCAAAGATCTCCCCCTCTTCTTATAAATAGGAGGAAGTAATCTATAACAAAGGTTCTGGAAAATCTCACCCAAAGGGTCTGAATTTTGTGATTCCATGTTTGGTTCCAATTTTCTTATTCATGGGGGACTTGACTGATTTTGTGGAAAATGTTATGGACTAGTATGTTGGATTGATATTGGATTAATTAAACTCTTTGGTGATTCCAAGCATAATTAGTGTGAATCATGTTCTCTCTTGGTAAATCTCATTTCATTTGTGTTTTCCCGATTTCTGAAATAGTGTAATGAGGTTGTTGGTTTCTTTTTGATTTGTGGATTTATCTTAGCTACTAAATAGAGAATAATACATGTGTTTATCTCATATTTACTTGTGTTATTCACCAGAACTATAGTACCTGTAGAAATAGAGATATACTTGTGTATTTGTTTAACCTGCAGTACCTGTGGTAGCTCAAATTTACTTTAGTTGTTGGCAAAAAATGATACCCTTGTCATGTTTAGCTTGAAACATTATTTTTGCACTCCTCTATTTCTATCACACGACCTCCTTCCTCTTCCATATTTCTGCTGGAACATTGCTGCTTAGGATTCTCTTCATTACAACCCTATGCATCTACTTCCCTCCTTCCTTTCCTCCTCTCAACCATTACTACAACTTTAGTTTTAAGTTGTCTCATTGTTGTGTGTCGGCCACCTTTAGAAGCCATTACTCTTTGAGATTGCCCTGATATACCCCCTCGCATTTGGATCCATGTATTGGCTTGAGTCTACCTAATGAAGGCCTATTGAACCAAGCCCCTTTTATTACCCTTTTTTACGTGACAATTGGAGTGTTGCTAACCCCTCATATATAACCTTACAAGCACTCCTCTATTTAAGGTGTCCTAGGCATTGGTCTACAATCAACCCAGAGGCTATCTCTAGGAAGCTCTCTTGTCTCCAGCTACACTTGCGTTGCAGGTGCAAGATTCTGTGACAACATCTTTATGGTGCCATTATCGGGGAATAGATTAGAATATTTTTCTCATGGGTATGACAAAAAATTTCATTACCTTGGTTAGGTACGCATAGGAAGTGTGGGTTGAAGATCTCTCACCTTGGCGACTCCACTGTCCATATTTCTATTTGATCATCCTGGATTTCAAGTAGCCCTATACCCACTCTGATGCTACAATAGCTCAAAGCTCTCCCTACTTTTGAAGCTGAAATCATTCATATAAGGAGTTTTTCAAGATGGCCATCCCTGCATTCCTGGCCAATAAATTTACTCGACTGGATTTTTCTTCTATTGTTGGTTCTCCCAATCATGTCCCTTCATCTCATGAATGGGATACCTATTTTCCTAGATTCAGTGGAAGCACAGCTAGAAGGCCTAACCAGAACCTCAAAGAATTTCATGAATGCATGGATCAATAAGACATTTCTCTTGAAGATGTACAAATGAAATTGTTCATGTATTCCTTAGATGAGGATGCTAGAGTTTGGTACAGAACAATACCTCGTGGCAGCCTATCTTCCCTTAAAAGTTTTCATATAGCATTCAACCACTACTGCAAAGGACTATATCCACTGAATTCTCTATTTGAAGACTTCTGCACACATTTTAAAGGTGAAGACATTCCTGAGGTTGAAGACCTTGCTGAAGATGTTTGTGGAGCTCTGCTCCAAGAAAACATCCACTTGCATCAAGAGGAATCACCCACTGAGCGAGAAAGAGAGGAAGGAAACATATTCACCCTTCAAATAAATCCTTAGGGGTCTGATTTGGACAAGTTTGATGTTTCCAATCCCTTTGGTGAATATGACTCTGATAAAGAGTCAACTAATGCAGATCCTCCACAATCCCTATTATGGGATGTTGCACAAGAAGAGGAGGCCAGTAAAGAGGCTCCCACCCACAATGCACATCTTTCACATGGAGAGCAAGATCAAGAAGGTCCTCCCATTTATGATGCATACTATTCATAGGAGGTTGAGATGGTCATGGAGGTACAGAAGGATCTGTTGACCAGCAAGTGGGAAGAAAGCTCCCAAGAGTAGGTTTTTCAAGAAGAATCCAAAGTTGAAAGACCATGCAGAGTCTCTTACTGCCTGTCACAGAAAGATTCCTGCTAGGAATTCTCAGCAGACCCTCCAATTTATGACTCCTACAGTTCAGAAACTGAATATTCCATTGAAGACTCCCAAGAGGGTTGGCCTTTTGAAAAATGGGGAGTAACATATCAGCAACAAGTTTTTCTTGGAGAATCTGAAGATAAGGAGCTGGAAAGTATTTGTGGCTACCCTGACCAAGAAGATATTGGTCAACAGACTATTTATGAAAAAGAGGAAGCTACAAACTTTCCTCATCAATTCCATGACCCTGTAGATGAGTACATGAGCAGATTGTTATGTCAGCAGTAGTGGTTGTGTCTAGAGCATGTATCAAACTTTTCATTTCCATATTTTTCATGTTACATGCTTGTTTTAATTTCTATTTTTCAGCATCATAAAGGCACTAGGTCTACTACTATAATGTTGGCCTGGCTCCATTGGAACGTTGAACTCACTTAGGTGAATTGAGCCCTGTGCATAAGTAGGAATGTATATAAATAAGCTCACCAGCTGAGCATTTGCTTTCCAGTTGTTAGAATTTTTATTTCTACATTCTAGATTGAGGAGAAAAGTCCCATGGAGACTTTTCTAATTACAAAGATGAATTTATTACTGACTCCATTCCCAATGGTGAAGGAGGATTGTCTTTAGGTTCTCAACACCTTCCAAGAAAGGCATTGTCCCCAGTAGGAGGCAATGTTGTCACTCACTACTTCACAAGTTATCAGTTGCCTTAAGTGCCTAAAAACAGTGAAGTTAAAGCCAGTTTTCAAGCCACAGAGTCTATTAGAGCGAAATCAAACCCTTTGCATTCGTTAGTTCTCAAAAGAATCTTTTCAGGGCTATATAGAAGTCTAAAAAAAGGTTCCTGGATTAAAATTTATACCCTATTGAAGAATTCCTTTGAAAAAATTAAAAAACAAGGAAAATGGCTAAGTGTGGAGGTAAATCACAATCGGGACTAGAGATGCTTATTGCAATAAAAAATCAGGCTTACTAGTGGGTAAGGAGCATTGGCAGAATGAAAGGAAGTGATCCGCTGATTGCCGATATCGCATATTGGCAGTGGGTGGGTCCGGGTGAAGCATATATCACAATCGGCCATCAGCAGGATCCTTGGGGCACACGGCTAAGGTTATTGGCATATCACAGTCCCAAACACTGATATATTGTTGCACCATTGGGGAAGGGCCAGAAAGTGTTAACAAATAAAATAATGGAAAAACCAAGGCAGAAGACTCCGCTTTCTATCTCATCAATGGGGCCTTAGCAATCAACGATCGAAGATTCGGCATGGTTTCAACTCTAAAGGACCTGCAAACCATTGATAGTGTGATAATGTGGTGCATTGTCGAGGGTCCGAGAAAACCAAATACAAAGGAAAAGTATGGAAAAATAGGGCTGGGCTTTATCTCTCTCGTCCAAGGGGCCACGTGGCGGCCTTTGATTGGTCCACTGAGCTGACATGGAAATTGACATCAGTAATGACGTTGCATGTAGAGATGATGACATCATGGGTGGACACATGTCACTAATTTTTTTCATTTTTCGGGGTCCTATGGGGTTGTTTTAGGGTGACACGTGGTAGTGATGATGTCAGCAGGTTTATCAGTGACCAATGATTCTTGGTTTTAGGCTTATCGACGATTGAAATTGTGATAAGGAAAGGCTCGGGATGTGATATATAATGAGATGGGATTTATAAATATTTTGGGTTCAGGAAATCGGCTGATGTGGGACTTTTGTAATATAAAGAAAATGCACCCCCGCATAGTTATTTAGAGCTTTAGCACCAAACTCATGGGCCTTTGGTTCTAGCCCCCGGTCATATAAGGAAATTCACAAAAGGGCTTATAAATAAAGGGGGCGTAGGAGTTAATTGCAAATGCCCACCTATTCATCTGTATTAAATAATTTAAAGGCCTGTAGCATGGTACATCGATAACACTGTATAGAGATTTGAATGGGCAGATGGGTCGGTAGTAGTGATATTAAATAATACATGGCGTGACTGCATATCAGTATGTGGAGGACAAGAAGTTTTAATGGCATGACATGGTGCTCTACTTTGTCATGCAACAAAGGACCACTTGGGCACATGCCTTTCTGATGAGCCCCGGAAATGGGTAACTATATGGGCTCATTTTTCCTATTATTCTCATTTACTCCACCATTCTCCATACTTTTATGCATGCTTTGGAATATATTTATGTTAATTGAGTGAATGGGAATAGTCACTTTACCAGAAAGTCTAATATGTGTTTATTGTAGATTTTTGGACATTTTTGGACCAAGATCAAGCATTTATGAGAAGATTGGCAGCCAAATTCAAAGAAACAAGGCTGAGAATTTATAGGAGGGGTGTCTCCTACACTAAATTACCCCTTCCTCGAGTTCTCCACCAACAGATCGGAGTTCAACAGCCGACCAAAGTTGATTTCAAGGGGCAGCCAAGAAGGTCTAGTGAAGTGGCTGTTAACTGCAGTTTTGGGTAGCCAAGCTCCTAAAGTTAAGAAGGACTATTGGGAGTCCTCATTTGCACAAATAGGAAGGCTTCAAGCCTTAGTATTTTAGCCATTTGATAGCCTATTTTCACACTTTAGTGCAGCCTTGCAATCAAAGCACTTTCGAGTTTATTCTTACAGACAGTCTTGTGATGTAACTATTATTTTTTGATCAATGAAGATGAATCCAGATTTGAACCAGTTTTGATCTTTCCTATGGGGCTATAGCTCTTGGGGTTGGGCCCAACCCAAGTTCCCAATACCTCCTTTGTGTACTTTTATGTGTTTTTACAGCATTCATAGAATAATTTCTGTCATAGAGGTTAAATCTTGCTTTGTTACTTAGGTTGTTTTTGATGATTAAGATAGTTGTTCATGCTTCAGGTTGATTTGATAGTTTGATAATAGAAAAGATCCACAAAAAGGCTACCAAGTAGTCCTTGATCTCCTTTCTCCCTCCTTGGGACCATGAATTGAGACCAAGGCACACTTGCTGCCACAAAACACTGTTTTTTCCTTCCAATGCAATTGCTAGTGTTAGATTTTGAGTTGGAAAAGTTGATATCAGTTGTGTTTTCATGCTTATATCTATTCTTGCTTAGTTTCCATAGCTTTCTTGCATGATTTACTATCTATAAATTTCTGTTCATCACATTTCTGGTTTTTAGGTTAGATTAGGTCAAAATAGATAAATCTCTGTTTTTTTTAGTCTTTGCTTGGATCAGTTTTGGAAAGTAGTGCGCAGAAAACCTCTAAGACACTCCAGCTTATCCTTCCTCCATAATCCAAACTAATCCAGTTCCTCGCTCAAGATATCCTTCACTCATTCACCATACTTTCCCAACTTTCCCTAATTTCTACATTTTTGTGCAACATTGCTTCTTTCATCTTTGAACAAATCCAACCACCTTCATCACTCCTAAGCTTCATTTACTAGGTCCTAGATCCCTTAACATCCCTACCCATCCTTAATTTCCACTTTCCCAACATTTTTTACCATCAACCCTCTGAAAACCACTTTTCGCCTGTTCCTGTAGAACTTCATGTAGAATTTCCTATAGATCCCCTGCAGCCTCCTGTAGAAGTTCACGCAAGCAATTTTTTGAGATTTGAGTGCAGTGGAAATCCCCAGAAGGGTGCTAGGGACCCCTTAGGTCCTCTCCACACCTTCCCAACCTCCTGAAAATGCCCGCTCCATTTCCTTTCGCCAATAAACCTCTGCATAGTCAAAAATAGTTAAAACACATGCATAATAATTCTGCATAAGATTGCTCAAAAATACAAAAATATGATTTTCCATATTTTCCTTCAGAAGTAGCTTAACCACATGCATTTTACCTTTTCAATAGTCAATGGCATCCATTTTAGTAGCTTACATCTCTTTTCTTGCACAAGTAGGGTTAGTCGGTAAAACTAGGGTTTGCTAGGGTTTGCGTTTCCTTTCAGCTTTCATCTTCTTTCTGCAAGTAGACTAGCCTCTTTTGAGTTAGATTTCATCCATCATAGTTAAAATCTTCTTCGAAGAACTCATAGAAGTTGGCTTAAGCTCCTAGTGAACTTGTGCCAACTGATCAAGCGACAGCCTGCACTAAGAGCTAGTACTTGTGCATATAGCACCATCGCTTCCAAGTTTGTTACGAACTACCAGGTTGATAAAAGTAAAGTAGGGAGTCCTAGGAGTTGCAACATCATTACTACAATACTGGAGCTCACCATCTTTTTGGCGCCATTGCCGGGGAAGCGTCAGAGTATTTTTTGATTACTACTTTTCTTCTATTTTCTACTACAACCTTCTGCTAAGTAGTTTATTTCAGCAAGAGTAGAGTAGTTGTTTCATTTCGATTCTACAATTTCACTTTAGAAAGCGTAGATTAGATATTTCCTACTTTCCTTTCAATTCTGCAAAAGTAGATTAGACATTTATTGCTTTCATTTCAATTCCGCAATTTCATTTCAGCAAAACAGATTAGTCCTTTCCTGCTTTCATTTCAATTCCGCAATTTCATTTCAGCAAAATAGATTAGTCCTTTCCTACTTTCATTTCAATTCCGCAATTTCATTTCAGCAAAATAGATTAGTCCTTTCCTTCTTTCATTTCAATTCCGCAATTTCATTTCAGCAAAATAGATTAGTCCTTTCCTGCTTCCATTTCAATTCTATATTTTCATTACAGCAAGATAGATTCAGTTAGTTGCAATTTGTTGTTCAATCAATTTCAGTTTTGCAAGTACAAGCAGAAAAAAGAAACAAAAATCACTCAAAAAAAGAGATTTCATTTCATGCCTCGTAAGAACAGAGACAATTAAGGAAAATTCTACCCAACACCCCCACCACATCATTGAGTCACCCTTCTCTCTTCTTTGGTGGTAGTGATCCAGAAGAACCTATAGGTGAACCTCCAAAGATATACGAAGATCCTATAACAGAAGAAGAGCAAGAAACCATTCCTTCTGGGACCATGGCTGAAAACAGAAATGGTAGAGAAAATGGGGAGAGAGTAAAAGGTGCCTTTCCCATCCGAGAGACCAATGGGGACACAAAAATGAAAAACATAAGTCCCTCAGCCTTACCTCACTTCCATGGATTGACTACTGAAGACCCTGATACCTTCTTATTTGAGTTTTCTGTCCTTTTTCAAACTTATGATGATGCAGAAGACGAGAAAAAGTTGAAACTCTTTCCTTCTACCCTCAAGGATGCAGCACTACACTGGTTCATGGGGCTACTTGGAAATAGTATCACAACTTGGGCTCAGATGCAGCAAGCCTTTAACAACAAATACCAGGACTACTGTAGGTCAAAATATACAAAGGAAGAAATATTTCGAATGACCATGGGAAGTGATGAATCTTTAGAAGACTATGAAGAGAAGTTTCAACTCAGTTATAAAAGGGCCAGGTGCACACTTGACCCTGAATTTCTGAAGTTAGTTCTGCTTAGAGGAGTCCCTGAAGACCTTCTAGATACCCTCCATTTGCTGGCTGGGGGAAACATCTACCAGCTACCTTATGATGATATAAAGACTATGTTTAGAAACCATTCTAGTGCAGTCAGAAAGAGAGGTAGGGGAAGTCAACTCTTAGCCAGTAACCCCCTTATCTAGTTGATTCCTTAAAAATGAGTTTGCAAATTGGATGGAAGATTTCATAAGCGAGATGAGACAGACCATTGCCATGCAAATGGATACATTGCGAATCCAAAAGAAGCAAGAGGAAGCCAAGAGGGCTTTGGTCATCTTTTGTCCCACTTGCACCAGAAAGCATCCTAGGAACGAATGTCCATTGAACTCTGTAGAAGTGTGTTTTTTCTGTGAAGAAGACCATCTTACAAATCAGTGCCCTTCCTTGCCTAGATTAAAGCTATGTACCAAGGGGCTGAAGGAGCCACTGAACCACTCTACTTCATGAACGAAAGGAGGCCACATGGACCCAAACCTTACCAGTAGGGAATGCAAGGGACATCCCAGACTTATTACAATGCCAATCAAGCCACTTCCATGCCTTCTTGGGGTCCCCCTACTCATCCTTCCTAGTCCACACCCCCTCCTTGGTCGTATCCTCCTCAATACCATACTCAACTATCTGCTCACTCGTTTCATTCTCACGCTCAGCAACAACCTCAGTGGAATGCAGCTCATCAGGGGTGGAGGCCCCAATAGAAATCTCCTCCCACTCTTTTGCCTCCACCACCTGCTCAACCACAACCATTACCTCCTGCTCAACCGAACCCAAACCCCAATAACGGATAGGCCCAGCAAGTATATACTAGAGAAACAACATGCCCTACATATACTGTGGAGATTCAGGAGATCAACCTATGATCTGGGAAGGTCCTCCCAGATAGCCAACCTCCTCCTAAGGAGGATGAGGAAGAAAAACAGGAAAGTGAACCCAAAGCCATTCCACCCTTTCCTGAGAGACCAACTGGAACCACGCAACTAAACCCAGAAGAAACTGAACTTCTGGGAGAACTTAAATAGTTATGTGTGAAAATACCACTTCTACAGGCCATAAAAGATGTACCAATCTATAATAAGTTGATCAAAGAGAAGTGTTTCAGGCACCCAGGCACGCGCAAGAGAGATGCCCCAACTATCAATGTCCTAGGACAACTGTCTGACCTGATGTTGGGACAGGTAATCTGTCCAAAATATCTGGACCCTGGGAGTCCTGTAGTTGATTTCCTCATAAATGACACCATAATCCCCCACACTTTGATTGATTTAGGGGTTTCTATTAACGTAATGACCAGGGACACTATGCTCAAACTCAACCTTTAGAGTTCCCTAAGAAAGACCTCAAGAGTACTGCAGTTGGAAGACCGCTCCACTGTGACTCCTGAGGGGATTGTGGAAGATGTCATGGTCTCCATTGATTCATGGGAGCACCCTGCTGACTTCTTGGTCCTTCAGCCAAAGGAAAAACTCACTGGGTATCCCTTCATCTTGGGAAGGCCTTGGTTAGCTACTGCAGATGCTTACATTAGTTTTCAAGTTGGGAGCATGAACATTAAGAATGGGCATATGTCCAAACAACTAGTCCTATATCCTCCTACCCAACCTCTGATAGAACATGACTTACCTCTCTGGTTGGAGGAAGAAGATGAGGAAGAAGTCTACTCCACACCATTGTGAAGAGTGGAAGCCACCAGGGGAGGTCCTCAAACTGAGGATGATCTTATTGAGAATTTGATACAAAATCCACCCCAATGTGTTTCCATTAGAAGAGTTGGTGGAAGAAACCCAAGCCAGTGCTTTAGTTGATCTCTGTGTGGCTAATCCAACCTCTCTCCGAGTTAAGAATGTGGAATTTGGCCATGAAAGAAACTTGAAGCTCAACTCATCCCTATCCACCTCTCAGGAGAAATAGCTATGTAGTTTATTGAACATCCATTTGGATTCTTTTGCTTGGACCTACAAAGAGATGAAAGGAGTCCACCCTTCAGTTTGTACCCATCACATTTACATTAAAGAGGTTTGTAAACCATTCAGACAGCCTCAAAGGAGGATGAATCTAGCCCTTAAGGACATTGTCAAAGAAGAACTACAAAATTTCTTGTATACAGGATTCATCTACCCCATCTCTGACAGTGAGTGGGTTTCTCATTTGGTGCTTGTGCCCAAGAAAAATGGGAAGTGGAGAATCTATGTAGATTATCAAGAACTTAACAAAGGCACTAAGAAGGACCATTTCTCTTTTCCTTTCATAGATCAAGTGTTAGATGGCATAGTAGGGAAGAAGTTTTTTTCATTCCTAGATGGGTTTAGCAGGTACAATCAGATCCAAATCAGCCGGAAGACCAAGGTAAGACCACTTTCACTTTTCCATGGGGTACCTTTGCCTACCAGGTCCTTCCCTTTGGATTATGCAACACTCCTGCCACTTTCCAGAGAGCAGTACTAAGTATATTCACTGAGTTGGTTCATGATTCAGTGTAAATCTATATGGATGACTTTACCCCTTATGGTTCTAACTTCTAGGAAGCTGTGACTATCTTGAGGAAAGTTTTAGCCAAGTGTATTGAAATGAACCTATCCCTCAGTCCTAATAAATGTGAATTCCTAATGACTGAAGGAGCCGTGCTAGGTCAGATAATTTCTCAGCAAGGTTTACAGGTGGATCCCAACAAGATTGTTATCATCCAAAGGGTCCTGCCTCCTCAAAAAGTAAGAGATGTTCAGAGTTTTCTAGGCTTAGCAGGATATTATAGAAGACTCATTAAAGATTTTAGTAAGCTAGCCTCTCCATTGTTTGGTCTTTTGGGAAAAGATGTCGAGTTCATATGGACTGACAACTGTCAAGAGGCTCTAGATGCTTTGAAAGGTAAGCTGATAACTGCCCCAATCTTGAGAGGTCCAAACTGGGCCCTACCTTTCCACATTCACATAGATGCCTCGAACAAAGACATAGGAGCAGCCTTAGTACAAGTTGAAGAAAATCTACCGTATGCCATATATTTTGTCAGTAAAAACCTATCCAAGGCAGAGTTAAACTATACTATAACCGAGAAAGAGCTCCTAGCTGTAGTCCATTCCCAAACAAGTTCAGACACTACATCACTGGCTATCAAACATTCGTGCATACTGATCATGTTGCAATTAGGTATTTGATGAATAAAAATGATGTAAACGCTCGTATCATTAGATGGTTACTTTTATTGCAACAATTTGATTTGACTATTGTTGATAAGCCAGGTAAGGAAAATGTTGCTGTTGATTTTCTGTCTAGACTAGATCTGCCTGCAGGTGAAGAAGGGATGGTGGATGATCAAATGCTAGATGAACACCTGTTTGCTATTTTAGTACTCTCTCCATGGTTTGCTGATATAGCAAATTATTCGGTTTCAGCACAATTTCCGCCATACCTTTCCTCCATAGAAAATTTTAGGGGCGAATGTTCACCCTTTGGTGAAATTAAGTGGTTTTAAATTTTTAGTGGGCGAATATTTTGTATCATAGTACATTTTTACAAATCACCTCAAATAACCCACCTTATTTTAAGGGAGAGGGTAAGAAAGGTAAATTTAGCCATTGAAATTAGGAGTTACAACCTTCCATTAGCCCATTTTTAAGAATAGGTTTTATTTAAGTGAATCCTATGGGCCAAAGGCCCAAATACCATATTTATAAAAGAGATATGGTAAATTAATAAAAATATAAATAAATGAGAGGTATGGTAAATAAATAAAACATTTTTTATATATACTCCATAAGTCACCTTATATACATCCAAGGGTGTAAACAAATAAAAATATAAGTAAAGTGGAGGTATGGTAAATAAATAAAATGTAATTTTATACTTACTCAAAAGGTATGGTAAATAAATAAAAAATATAAATAAACTAGATGCATGGTAAATAAATAAAACCTCTTTCCATATTTAGTCCATAACCCTCGTTCAATTTATGAAGGCTCAAGAAATAGATTTATTTAAGTGAATCCTATGGGCCAAATACCATATTTGTAAAATAGGTATGGTAAAATAATAAAAATATAAATAAACGAGAGGTATGGTAAACAAATAAAACATTTTTTTATATTTACTCCATAACTCACCTTATATTTACGAACACTCAAAAAATGCGTTATATTTAGGTGAAACCTATGGGTAAAATACTATGAGACAAATACCATGGACTAGATTGTTATTAATACCATGGAAAAAACATTATTAACCCTAATATTAGTATTAATAAAAATAAAAATGGCACACGGTATTGACCCATGGTATTCACCAAAATGGCACATGGTATTAATCCATGGTATTCACCTAGAATGTAGCCTATTTAAATGGGGGAATTAAACCAGCATAGATCCATCTTTACTCTGGATCTACTAACCACCGAGAGGTATCAAATATCGTGATATGAAAAATAGCATAGAGTGAAAAAATATTTGATCCGATCAAGAGTAAAAATGGATGTTGTAATTTAATGTATGTTAAACTTTAGCTTGGTTAAAATAAAAAATAAAATAAAAATCAACTATTAGTTTTATTAATTTTTATAAATTACTAATAGTAATTTTTAAGCTCTAGGTTTATGATAGCCCATGGTATTGACCCATGGTAATACCATGGTATTCATGTGAGCATAGACTATTTAAAGAGGAAATTCTATCATCTTAGATCCATCTTAATTCTGGGTCTACCAAGTGCTCAGAGGGATAAATAGATTTAATCCCCCTAAGAGTGGTAGATGTGGAGTTAAGATGTATATAGGTTGGTTTTTATGATAATGAAGATATTAAATAGACTTAGGAAATTATATTGTAAAAACATCTTAAGGTGAATGGTTAAAGCATAGACATTGGACAAGTATATTTGTATACTTTTGTTTTAAACTGAAACAAATCCAGGGCTAAAAGGAATGGATTCATTGCACTAGTCATCCTTCTATAACTTTCCAACATATGCTGGAGTAAATAGATTATAATTTGGTTAATTTTTCTAATTGCAAACATGAACATACTTGTGTATTGGCAGGGTGCTTACGAAGTCCCTAGAAGTGATGAATTTGAATTTTTCTTGGTTTTATATATAGTATTAGGTTTTTTCTCATGTTTTCTATGAATGGCATGGGTGAATTTTATCCTACACCCACTAGGTTATCTATATGTAATTTCGATAATTTTGATTTCAAAAGATATTTTAAAGAAATGCAATGATTTCATTTGTGTATTCAATAAACACAAGATTTTATAATTGATTAAAATATTCGCCATGCCTGGTGAGAGATTCGACAAATATATATATATATATATATATATATATATATATATATATATATATATATATATATATATATATATCACCTTCCATTTTTCCTATATACCATGGCGATTTGCCCATTTATTATACATGTAAATTTGGGGGGGTTCTTAAAATTTTCCCTGCTGTCCTCAAAAGAGAAGAGCAAGATCGTGAGGAAGAGTGCCCCATTCACTTGGATTGGGGGTAATCTTTTTAAACTTCGCCCAGATCAGATTTGAGGCGGTGTGTCATGGAGGAGGAAGTTTTTGATATCCTCCTAACCTGTCATGATGGGCCCTGTGGGGGCCACTTTGCAGCAAAGAGATCTGCCTTCAAAATTCTACAGGAAAGTTACTGTTATCCCACTCTTCGTCAAGATGTCAGGAGATACATCAGCCAATGTGACAGATGTCAAAGGATGGGGAAACCTACTCCAAAGGATGAGATGCCCTTGCAGCCTCAAGTGACTTTTGAGCCATTTGAGAAGTGGGGCATGGACTTTGTGGGTCCTATCAACCCTCCTTCAAAACAGAAGTCCTACATCATTGTGTGCATGGATTACCTAACAAAATGGGCGGAAACAAAGGCAATCAAAGTAGCAACAGAAGAAAAATTAGCTGAGTTTTTGAGGGAAAATATCTTCTACAAGTTTGGTTACCCAAGAGAATTAGTCACAGATCAAGGAAGTCAGTTTACCTCTAACCTGATTGAAGACCTGCTCACTCATCACAAGATTAAGCACAAAACTTCCACCCCTTATCATCTGCAAGCAAATGGACAGGTGGAAGTTACTGACAGAGCTTTGGAAGGGATTTTGACTAAGGTAGTGAGTAGCGGTAGAAAAGATTGGGCAGATCGCTTGGTTGAGGCCACCTGGGCCTATAACACTACTTGGAAAACTAAAATAGGTTTCAGACCCTATGAGCTGGTCTATGGGAAGAAGGCTTTGTTATCCATAGAATTTGAATATAACACATTGAGGTTGGCATCTCAGCTGGACCTAGATCTTAGCCATGCACAACATGAAATATTACTTTAGTTGAATGGATTAGATGAACAGAGAATGTAGGCCCTTCTCCACTCAGAGGTAGTCCAACTTCAAAGTAAGATATGGCATGAATGGCACCTCAAAGAAAAGTAATTTCAGCCAAGAGATTGGGCGCCACTATATGATTCAAGATACAAGGATTTCAAGGGCAAGCTGAGGACAAGATGGCTAGGACCATATACAGTGGAAACATGCAATGACAATGGTTCAGTCCTTATTCGGACCATTGATGAGGAAGCCATCCCCATGCTCATCAATGGGAATAGATTAAATATCTACAAGAAGCCCCTTTTCAAGTAGGAGTTCATTGAGACTCTTGGTAAATCAGTATTGGTAGTGGAGCAGGTCCCTGTCTCCACTCCACCTACACCATGAGCAAAACAAAAAAAAAGAAAGAAAAAAAACAGAAAAAACACAGGAAAAAAGAAAAATGAATAAAATATCATTGGGTGAAAACCTCTTGGAGGCACCCAGGGTAGACAGTGAGGGTGAAAACCTCCTAGAGGCACCCAGTTGTCTCAGACTAAAAAAAAAGAAAGGAAAAAAGAAAAAAATAAATCTAATTTCTTTTGAATAAATTGCAGGTTGTAGGAAGGTCATTGCAAGGTTCAGGAGGATCGCACAAGACAAAGACAAAGGACATGACCAATCTGCATGCATCCCTCACAGTCCATTCCTCCATCACCGTTACCCTTTCCCAAGATTTGGTCTCATTTGGTCTAAAATTTCACATCCCACAGGAAACTCTGTATCTTCTACAGGGGGATCCTGTAGAAACTACATAAAGGCCAAAATCGATCTCAGAGGAGGACCCGAAGGTTGGAAATTTGTCTATGAGGCCTGTGAACCTCCCTGCCTCCATCCATCACCCTATGTCATGCTTTTCCATCTCTTTACACCTTCATTTCACTTATTTTTATGTCCCTAAACAGTCACACATAGAAATTCTATTTCCTTCATGCTGTAAAACAAGAAATTTTTTTAATGACAAGTCAAACTAGCAACCTTTTCACTCACCCTACCTGATACCTTCCATCTGTGATTCCTTGTCATCCAAGATCCACGTCAGTAGTTATAGCCCTACTCAGATATTAGCTTGAATTTCAGAAGGAGAAGTAGCTACAGGAAACCCTACAGGATTCCTGTAGCAGCTGATCCCTCTAAAAAACATACTCCAGAGACAGGGTTAGCAAAGTAGGGAATATGAAACATGAAAGGAGCTCTGTTTGAATGTGAGAACATCAGCAAAAGCCCAAGGCCGAGCATGTAGAGTGCAAGCATCAACAACAGTGAAGAAATGGGTTCCAAAATCCGAAATATGCATAACACGACCGCGACTGAGCAGGTAAGTTCCTAAACCTATTCCTCAATTACATGAATCATATTTCAAGGCTGCATGACTATGGGAATGGTTCTGATTAAATGGAATCAGTGGCCAATTAACTAGCCACCCTCGTTCAGTTACACACCCTCGTGGAATTCAAATAAGCCCCGTCAAATTCAAAACTGTCGATTAGATATGTAGCCAGTACGTGTGGTATGTCTATTCAGGAAAAAACATTCGGGACTGGTAGTGGTGGTGGCGGATAACGGGAGTAAAGGAGGTGATGGCAGTCAGATGGCATGCAGAAACATTATGACCTTGATGTAGGACTAATGGTCCGAATGGGGATAACGTACCCATCCGGCCACCCCATCTCCTCACCACGAATCATGCTAGTAGTTAAAAGATAGCTCATTTGAAACATTCGCCAACCTTTGTTGATTTTTCATTCACGACGTTCTCGACTGGAGTATGCACCTACCACTTCCAGAGTAGCTAACCAGTCATCCTCTGTTAGTTTTCTGCCAATTTTTTTAAAACTTCCCGCCTATCGGGCTCTACAGGAGCATAGTTTCATTCTACAAGAGCCGGGAGATTTCTACAGGAAGGTTTCTACAGAAAAGGCAGAGAATAGCTCTGTAGAAGGAAAACCCAGAATTTTCATCGAAATTCAAGCTCAAAACGAGGTAGACTCAGGAAAACTTCTTTGCACATGATTTGTTTGAGTGAGGTGGTAAATTAAACACGACATTAGATTGAAAAAAGAGAGTGAAAGTCTACCTGCACATTGAAAAAAGTGAAAGTCTGCCGGCATATTTCCCTGAGTCTACATAGTTTCTTTTTTCTCTGCATCTGAAATCTCCTCATCCTTTTTCAAATTCTCCTGTAAGGAAGATAATGCAGCAGTAGGGGCCAGCCTGTGTGTGTGAAAAAAAACAAATTTTCATATCTATCTACTTGCTGAGAAAAGAAACTGTGTCCTTTTCCTTTGTTCTGTAGAAAAGAAAAATTCTTTTCAAAAACAGAAAGTCAAATTCAGGGTGACAGTAGTTTAAAACAGGGGAATTATTTCCATTTGATGTTGTAAGGAGCATAAGGGGAATTCCTTCTTGGTTTTGGAAAAAACTTAATTCAGTTATCCTCTATTTCAGTGATTGACTGTTTTTCTTTTCTCCACCTGAGAATTTTCTTTTCTGGTTACAACACAAAAAGAAGCACTCAACCCCATGCCAGGAGGATTCATGAGAAAAGAACTTTTAAAATCTAGTAAATTGTATGAGCACCCTGAGGTGGTGGCCCTCTTCACTAGGGCAAACTAGATATCCTTCTTTGACAGAATTCAGGGTTATGATGAGGAGGTGACTGAAGAGTTTTTGTTGTCCCTAACACTACATTCGAAGACACATGCCACAATTAGTTTTAGGGGTTTGACCCTAGAACTTACACCTGATTTCATCAGTAGAATCACCGGTCTCCCACTAGGGCTCCCTTGGAGCAAAGAGGAGAAATCATTGGGACAAGTTGCTAAGAAGACATTTTTTTTGCCCGAGGAGCATCCTGTAGAAGATAAAAATGGGGTCAGAAGGATAAGCTTGCCTCCTCTCTGGAGTGAAGTCAGTTACCAAATAATGAAGTATATCACATATGAAGGGAGGTTCAGCATCATTTATGGTTATCATTTCAGGTTGTTACATGAATGGAAGAATGGGATGGACTTGGCTCCAACTAGAAAATTGAGCATCCCATATTCCTCCTTCAGTCTTTAATTGAATGTGGTACAAAGCTAAATGCAGGGATCCTAGATCAGTTGGCCCACCATGGGCTCATAAAACTGTTGGTGGAAGATGCTTTACACACCTATAATATCCCCATAGCTTGGGAAATCTTCAAAAATATGTCCAGGGATGATGACATCAGAACTTTGACTGAGGACAATAGCCCATCTAGTAGTGATGAGGAGGAGCAAACTGAAGAAATTGAGAAGAAAAATGATGAGGGAGCACAAGACATTCAAGCAGAGGGAAAATTAGAGGAAAAACAGGGAGAAAAAGAGGAATTTGATAAGACTGCTACTGAGCTTAAGGCGGAAAAGGAGACAACACCAAAAACAGGGAAAGGAAAAAGGAAAAAGGTTGGGAAGAAAAAGGCCAAGAAAGCCCAAAAGAAGACTGCCATAGCTAAGGCAGGGACCGAACAAGAAAAAGAAAAGACACACCCTGAGATATCAGTGACACAAGCAGAAACAATGGGCATAGAGATTTCTACAAGAAGTGTAGGAAAAGAACAGCAGAAACTGTGTCCTTTTCCTTTGTTCTGTAGAAAAGAAAAATTCTTTTCAAAAACAGAAAGTCAAATTCAGGGTGACAGTAGTTTAAAACAGGGGAATTATTTCCATTTGATGTTGTAAGGAGCATAAGGGGAATTCCTTCTTGGTTTTGGAAAAAACTTAATTCAATTATCCTCTATTTCAGTGATTGACTGTTTTTCTTTTCTCCACCTGAGAATTTTCTTTTCTGGTTACAACACAAAAAGAAGCACTCAACCCCATGCCAGGAGGATTCATGAGAAAAGAACTTTTAAAATCTAGTAAATTGTATGAGCACCCTGAGGTGGTGGCCCTCTTCACTAGGGCAAACTAGATATCCTTCTTTGACAGAATTCAGGGTTATGATGAGGAGGTGACTGAAGAGTTTTTGTTGTCCCTAACACTACATTCGAAGACACATGCCACAATTAGTTTTAGGGGTTTGACCCTAGAACTTGCACCTGATTTCATCAGTAGAATCACCGGTCTCCCACTAGGGCTCCCTTGGAGCAAAGAGGAGAAATCATTGGGACAAGTTGCTAAGAAGACATTTTTTTTGCCCGAGGAGCATCCTGTAGAAGATAAAAATGGGGTCAGAAGGATAAGCTTGCCTCCTCTCTGGAGTGAAGTCAGTTACCAAATAATGAAGTATATTACATATGAAGGGAGGTTCAGCATCATTTATGGTTATCATTTCAGGTTGTTACATGAATGGAAGAATGGGATGGACTTGGCTCCAACTAGAAAATTGAGCATCCCATATTCCTCCTTCAGTCTTTAATTGAATGTGGTACAAAGCTAAATGCAGGGATCCTAGATCAGTTGGCCCACCATGGGCTCATAAAACTGTTGGTGGAAGATGCTTTACACACCTATAATATCCCCATAGCTTGGGAAATCTTCAAAAATATGTCCAGGGATGATGACATCAGAACTTTGACTGAGGACATTAGCCCATCTAGTAGTGATGAGGAGGAGCAAACTGAAGAAATTGAGAAGAAAAATGATGAGGGAGCACAAGACATTCAAGCAGAGGGAAAATTAGAGGAAAAACAGGGAGAAAAAGAGGAATTTGATAAGACTGCTACTGAGCTTAAGGCGGAAAAGGAGACAACACCAAAAACAGGGAAAGGAAAAAGGAAAAAGGTTGGGAAGAAAAAGGCCAAGAAAGCCCAAAAGAAGACTGCCATAGCTAAGGCAGGGACCGAACAAGAAAAAGAAAAGACACACCCTGAGATATCAGTGACACAAGAAGAAACAATGGGCATAGAGATTTCTACAAGAAGTGTAGGAAAAGAACAGCAGAAAGAAACATCCCCTGAAATGTTGGCAAGGGAGGCAGCAACTATGCTTGCTACTTTAAGCACACCTACAAAACAAAAAGGAAAAAGAAAAAGGCAAACCTCCATGTACTTTAAAGCCAAAAGAAGCACAAGGATCAAAGTGGGCAAATCCCAGCCACCATCAAAGGAACAAATTCTCATTGAGAACACACCCACTAAAAAGAAGTAAGAGTCTCCTTCCAAGATATCTATCACCTATGAAAGAGGAAGCCTAAAAACCTCCACATGGAAAGAGAGAATTAAGTTGATGGACTCAAAGGCAGTTCTACAAGAAGCTAAAACATCCCTATAGGAAACTCTAGCCAAGTTAAAAGAAATTGAGAAATTGGAGGAGAAGGCAGCCAAATAGTCACAGGGGGAGAGCAAGGCCAAAGAAATACCTGAACCAACCCCTCGGCCTAATTTGGGCTCATATTATAATCTGTTAGAGGGTGGGAAAATCATCCCACAGAAATTTGTTGTACCGCTATTCTTCGAATTAGAGAAAGAGGGGGTCAGAATCCACACATGGATGCAAATCACCAAATCTAAAGGAGTGGAGGACATAGGCCACATGGAGGACAAGCCACATGGAGGACAAGCTAAAGGAAATAAGAGGGGAGTTGGCCATGGTGAAGCACATAGAAAGGAGTAAAAGAGCCCAGCTATAGGAGGAGAATGAATTGCTGAAAAAGTAGTTGGAGCTATAGGAAGTTCATAAGGGAGATAGGTTGTCCATTTTGGGAGGCAGCAACAACAAGAAGGCCCTCTAACAGACAAGGAAACAACCGAGAAACAACAGAAAGAGGGAGAGCCACAAGTTGATGTTGGGATGCTAACAAAACTGTTGCAAGAAAACGAGTCTCAGGCAGCAGAAGCAGTGTAGGTTTTAAAACAATAGTTGCAAGAAAAAGAAGCCCAAATGACCTGCATGGCCAGCTAGGAAATAGAAGCCTTACAATGTAGGCAACCTGTTAAATCCTATGCATTATATCTTAAAGACCAATGGTTGCAATTTCAAATTAAAACATTGGCCCAAAGGGACACCATCCCATTCCAGAATTACAATCAGTTTATGCATTTGTGTGACAGTAGCTCAGCTAAAGATAGGGCCAAGTTAGCAGAATTCTATTTACACAACTTGGAACTTCCTAACATGAATCTATGTGACCCAAACACTGCATTAGGAGATCTACAACTCATGGCCATGGCTTATTGGTTAAGCCATGAGGAAAAGAGGGCAGTAGAGATTCATAAGATTATGACCAAGGAAATAAGTAGCCACTCATGATAAGGGTAGAACTAGAAGATCCCTCAACTCCAATACATTCCCATCGGCACCTTGCAGACAACCCTCACATTGCACCTGACTATGTTGAAAGGCAAGCTCAGGCCATTGCTCACTTTGAAGATATGGAAAGACTGTTTGGTGATAATTGCATTCATACTTGCATAAGGAGATGGAATACATTGCCCATAGTCTGAAAATAAGAGAGTACCACTCCCCAACTAGAATGAGGGAGGCTATCAAAAGAGTACCCCTATACAAACAATCAATGCAGAACTTGAAAGCCAATTGGATTGGCCTTAAGTTCAGCCCTCCACTACTGCCAGGGCTGTTAGAAGGGGTCAAGGATGAAGAGGAACAAAGACAATGGGAGGAAGTGGACAAAAAGGCAGGTTTTCATGATAGAGAAGAGGACATCACCTCAGAGGCCCGGGATGTTAGAGAGGCAGTAAAAGCAATCAAAGATGATGAACTGGATTAGTTCCTCAAAGAATGAGCAACACGTTTAGCAAGGGGTGATGATGAGCCCCGGAAATGGGTAACTATATGGGCTCATTTTGCCTATTATTCTAATTTAATCCACCATTCTCCATAGTTTTATACATTCTTTTGAATATATTTATGCTTATTGAGTGAATGGGAATAGTCACTTTACCACAAAGTCTAATACGTGCTTATTGCAGATTTTTGGACATTTTTGGACCAAGATCAGGCATTTATGAGTAGATTGGCAGCCAAATTCAAAGAAACAAGGCTGAGGATTTATAGGAGGGGTGTCTCTTGCACTAAATGACCCCTTCCTCAAGTTCTCCACCAACAGCTCGGAGTTCAATAGCCCACCAAAGATGATTTCAAGGGGCAGCCGAGCAGGTCTAGTGAAGTGGCTGTTAACTGCAGTTTTGGGCAACCAAGCTCCTAAAGTTAAGGAGGACTGTTGGGAGTCCTCATTTGCATAAATATGAAGGCTTCAAGCCTTATTAGTTTAGCCATTTGATAGTCTATTTTTGCACTTTAGTGCAGCCTTGTAATCAGAGCACTTTCGAGTTTCTTCCTGCAGACAGTTTTGTGATGTAACTATTATTTTTTTGTCAATGAAGATGAATCTAGCTTTGAACCCACTCTGATCTTTCCTAGGGGGCTGTAGCTCTTGGGTTTGGCCCAATCCCAGTGCCCAGTACCTCCTTTGTGTACTTTTATGTGTTTTTACTGCATTCATAGAATAATTTCTGTCATAGAGGTTAAATGTTGCTTTGTTACTTAGGTTTTTTTTTATGATTAAGATAGTTTTTCATGCTTCAGGTTGATTTGATAGTTTGATAATAGAAAATATCCACAAAAATGCTACCAAGAAATCCTTGATCTCATTTCTCCCTCCTTGGGACCATGAATTGAGACCAAGGCACACTTGCTGCCACAAAAACACTATCTTTTCCTTCCAATGCAATTGCTAGTGTTAGATTTTGAGTTGGAAAAGTTGATATCAGTTGTGTTTTCATGCTTAGATATGTTCTTACTTAGTTTTCATAGATTTCTTGCATGATTTCATATCTATAAATTTTTGTTCATCACGTTTCTGGCTTTTAGGTCATATTAGGTCAAAATAGATAAATCTCTATTTTTTTTAGTCTTTGCTTGGATCAGTTTTGGAAAGTACTGTGAAAAACACCTATAAGACACTCCAGCCTATCCTTCCTCCATCATCCAACCTGCTCAAGTCCCTCGCTCAAGATCTCCTTCACTCATTCTCCATACTTTCCCAACTTGCCCTAATTTCTACATTTTTGTGCAACAATGCTTCCTTCATCTTTGAACAAATCCAACCACCTTCATCACCCCTGAGCTTCATTTAACAGGTCCTAGATCCCTTAACATCCCTACCCCTCCTTCATTTTCACTTTCCCACTGTTTTTCCACCATCAACCCTCTAAAAACCACTTTCGGCCTATCCCTGTAGAACTTCCTGTAGAATCTCCTGTAGATCCCCTGCAGCCTCTTGTAGAAGTTCACTCGAGCAATTTTTCAAGATCTGAGCACAGTGGAAATCCCTAGAATGGTGGTAGGGACCCATTAGGTCCTCTCCACACCTTCCCAACCTCCTACAAACACCCACTCCATTTCCTTTTGCCAATAAACCTCTGCACAGTAAAAAATAGTTAAAACACATGCACAATAATTCTACATAAAATTGCTCAAAAATACAAAAAGATGATTTTTCCATATTTTCCTTTAGAAGTAGCTTAACCACATGCATTTTACCTTTTCAATAGTCAATGGCATCCATTTTAGTAGCTTACATATCTTTTCTTGCACAAGTAGGGTTAGTCTGTAAAACTAGGGTTTGCTATGGTTTACATTTCCTTTCAACTTTCATCTTCTTTCTGCAAGTAGACTAGCCTCTTTTGAATTAGCTTTTGTCCATCACAGTTAAAAGCTTCTTCTAAGAACTCATAGAAGTTTTCTTAAGCTCCTAACGAGCTTGTGCCAGCTAATCAAGTGACAGCCTGTAGTAAGAGCTAGTACTTCTGCATATAGCACTGTCGCTTTGAATTTTGTTACGAACTGTCGGGTTGATAAAAGTAAAGTAGGGAGTCCCAGGAGTTGCAGCATCATTGTTGCAATACTGGAGCTCACCACTTTCCCACTCCACTCCCTACTCCACCGAATAGGTCACTGAGGCATTTAAAGGAGAATTGATAGAAGCAGTTTGAGTAGCAGTGAACTGCCTCAACCAACTGAAAAGCACTCGAAAAGAGACTAATGAATGTAGGGACATGGCTTAATTCAAGGCATCCACTGAAGTAGAAAGGGGAAACCTCCTCTTTCCTCTCTTGATTTTCTTTCTCTATGCATTTATTTTTTGTATTTTTCCAAGAAAGGGATTCAATCCCTATTGTAATCTTTAGGTAGGTGGTAGCAGAGCCTTACAGAGCCGAGACAACTATTCTAGCATGAGAGCTAGGGCTTATACTCAGATATTTTGATTATAGCTCAAAGCTTTCCTCCTCTTCTTATAAATAGGGGGGAGTAATATATAACAAATTTTCCGAAATTTATGACCCAAGGGGTCTGAAATCTATGATTCCATGTTTGGTTCCAATTTTCTTATTCATGGGGGACTTGACTGATTTTGTGCCAAATGTTATATACTAGTATGTTGGACTCATATTGGATTAATGAAACTCTTTGGTGATTCCAAGCATAATCAGTGTGCAGCTTGTTTTCTCTTGGTAAATATCACTTCATTTGTGTTTTCGCCATTTATGAAATAGTGCAATGAGGCTGCTGGTTTTTTGCTAATTTGTAGATTTATCTTAGCTGCTAAATATAGAACAATACCTGTAGAAATACAGATTTACATGTGTATTTGTTTAGCCTGCAGTACCTTTTGGTAGCTCAGATTTACTTTAATTGTTGACAGAGAATGATACCCATGTCATGTTTAGCCTGAAACCTTATGTTTGTGCTCCTCTATTTCTATCACACCACCTCCTTCCTCTTCCATATTTATGCTAGAACATTGCTACTTAGGGTTCTGTTCATTACATCCCTATGCATCTACTTCCCTCCTTCCTTTCCTCCTCTACACCATTACTACAACTTCAGTTTTAAGTTGTGTTATTGTTATGTATCGGCCACCAGAAGAAGCCATTACCCTTTGAGACCGCCCCGATATACCCCCCACATTTGGAGCCATGTATTGGCTTGAGTCTACCTAATGAAGGCCTGTTGAAACAAGCCCATTTTATTACCCTTTTTACGTTACAATTCGAGTACTCTTAACCCCTCATAAATAACCTTACAAGGACTCCTCTATTTATGATGCCCTAGGCACTAGTCTACAATCAACGCAGAGGTTGTCTCTAGAGAGCTTTCCTTGCCTCCTGTTGCTCTTGTGCTATAGGTACAAGATTTAGCCACAACAAAATGTATGGGTATAACGCTTGTTGTTTGGTTCGATTGTCTTTTATGGGCCTTTTGGGTCTATTTTGGGACAATTTTGCATCTGGAGTACTAGTTAAGTTTGTACAGTTTTCAATTAGAGCATCTAGAGCTCTCTAGCCTATAGTTCAAGTGGTGTCTTCATTATTGCAGTTGATCTACCAGTTATTCTGATGAATGGAAATGGAAAATATTTTCGGGAAGTTTGGCATGGCCGACCATGTGGTTCCTAGAATATTTCTCTTAGAATTGGTGCTCTCGATCATTGATGGTGGTGATTATAATGTTGTTGTGTTCACTGTTTGTAATGGTTTCTCTTATGTTCCTCATGGTGGGTGTTGTTCTTATTATCTATGTACCTAGAGGTGTGGTAGTTGACCTCTTGTAAGTTGGTCATGTTTTATAGTATGACATTGTTTTGTTGGTGTTCTCTATGTAATTCTAGTTTCACTACAAGGAAAGTACCTTCTAGCGGAGGTTATAATGAAGGTTTTTAGTGTTATAAAATTGACAAAAAATGTCAAAAAAACATCCGCTAAAACATATTTTTTTGATAGTGGATGTTTTAGTAGAGATTGTAATGGAACTTCATCACAACTGAAAAGATCTCTCCAACCAGAGGTTTTAACAGATGTTTTTTTGTGGTGCCTTCATGGAACAAGTATCATCGATGAGCTACATATATAAAAGAATCATACTACATACATAACTTAAAGCACTAAAGCATTGAATGTAAATGCCATTGATTCCTAAAATGTATACCAACTCGATTCTTATTTATCAAAAAATTACCTGGGGCATTCTTTTAAGGAACAACATTGGGGCATGCAAAAAAATAATTGTAGTCCCAGTGATTTGTTTAAACTCGCAGTGCTAATGCATATTATTTGTATAAAAACATCAGTGAGTTAGGGATATAAAAGGACGAGTGCTATTAATTTTAATAATGCATCGGGGGTGGAAATAATATTTCATAGGACCAGGGTGTTAGTTCTATGAAAGAACCAGTGCGTTAAGAATTACAATGCATTAGGGTATTAATTGCAAACAATACTGGTGATTGAAGAACTAAACACCTCAGTGCTGTCATTTTCTGAAAAGACACGGATCATGCAAAAAGGATGTCATGACGATGATTTTATATAACATAACGCACTAGTACGTTTTCATGTTATGGATGCACCAATTTTTTGTATGAGATTTTCTCTTTTCTGGAAACATTAACCTGTGATAGTGCAATTATTGTAATTTTTAAAATTCATTATAATATTTAATGAACCATATATTTAATAAATGGTGTAAAATTTCACAACAACATTGGATAACACAATAGAATAAATTAAAATGTATTTTATTATATATCAATAAGAGAATCTTTGCGATACAAAATGGGATTATTATTGGTAACACCTTGTCTTTCAATGAGGACAATATGTCCATTACATTAAACAAAATGTCTGATTTTCACAGACAATTATTTCAAAAAATACAACATGTTTTATTGATATCCAAATAGATCATCATTCTTCATTGGAACTGTTGTCAATTCTCAAGCTACTTCCATTGCTTGGGTTATTTGGAGGAATGTTTTGTTGATTGGATCGATTGTTTTCATCTTCTTGCTCTTGTTCCATTTGCCAACATAAAAATAAAGTTTAATGAGTGTATCTACATTGTTGAGAGTAATGAAAATTGAAATAAATAATATACATCAGTGTAAATTGAATAGAAATGTACCATCACAATAAGTTACTCATAAACTATGCACATGGTTTCAAAACCAAGTTTCATGCCTTGTTGCAACAAGTCTTCTATTGTCGTAGTTCCATACTCTGTTTCTTGCATGTTTTAAACCCCATTATAAATCATAGATCTAATATAAATTATTTTTTTGGTTTATTAATTATCAACTCAAAGAAATAAAACAACATAGATACTTACAAATTCCACAATTAATTTTTGATATGCCAACATATTCTCACTGCCCATTTTTAACCCAATGCCAATCAATTCCTCTCATGACTCTTCTTTGTAAGTTAGCACCTATTTGAAGACATTCAAGGATGGTTGTTGTAAAGAAACTTAAAATATAAGAAAATGAAACCATAAGTTTTTATAAGGAAATATTAACAATTAATCAAAAACTTTGATATCAACCCTTTTCTTCCTTGTCATCCTGTTTTATGTGCTGAATGAGTTCCTTTTTGTTTTCTTTTCTGCAAGAAAATACTTGAAAATTAGTATTTAATGCTAATTTTTTTTTTTTTTAATCTATCAAGCCAATCGCGATTACATACATTTGAATCACATTGTTGTTGAGATGGCTCCTCTTGTGATGTAATTATATCCATTTTTTCTACCATCTCCTTGTACACCTTTTTGGACATTCTTACTGGCATGTTTTTCATATCAGCTCATTGATCATTTCGTATTTTCATAATTTTCATGAAAAAATAATAAATTATTTTTATATTGATATAAGAAAACTAAATATAAAAAAATTGATATTAATAAATGAATGGTCTGTGGTAATGTATACATAAAATTTTAGAAAATCAATTTAATTAGCAATATTACTTTTTGAATTATTTGTTTTTGTCGTTGTATGTTTTTGTTATTACAAGTCTGAAATGTCTCATTGACCATCACTCTGGAAACACTTCTTGTACTTTAGATATAATTGGTTCTTAGAATCATTGGATTGAATTTTGTATTGTAAGTGGAAAGTATGTCTATACGTTTTTTCCACTAGATACCTCATAGTTTTGTAAAAAAATTTCTCCTTTCATTAACCTCTAACACCACTCCAGATGAGCTAAGGACCAATTGATCGTCATTTACATGTTCTATACTTTTTCTTTTCTTAGAACGACATTGATCTTTTCCTTCATTGTTGCTCCCTGTATAATATTAAACATATATGAATTAATATATTGTTTGAAAAATGTTATGTAATATTCTTAAGTATATTATTAATGAAAATTCAAAAAAAAAAAAACTCATATTGACTAGTATATTTTCATTCCCCTCATTCATCCTTCTACATTTTTTCTATCATGCTTTTACACCCTTATGTACTTAGATTAGAAATAATCTTATTGACCTTCTTCATTTTGTGGCTCTGCATTACACACACTAACCAATACATATTAGTTAATCTTATATATAGTTATAACATGTTAATTTTGTAAAGAATTTGTTAGAGCCTAGATTTGCCTCAGGATGAAAAGACAAGGTTCTAGGTCCACATCAAACCACGCTCAGCCTCGTAGCTAGCCCTACGAGGACAGGAGAGGGCTCTCTCCGAGTCAATCTCAGCAAAAGATAATCAATGGGCCTGGAGATTACTGATTTAGCAACTAATTTTAGGCTAGGTATTAAGTGCAAAGTTTTGATTTAAGTTTTTGAGGGTTTTGTTAGAAAAAGGGACAGGCAAATTTGGGTCCGGGGATGAGGCCAGATTTTTGCAAAGTTCTGATTGGGGCAAGGAAGGCAATCATTTTGATACTTTGGATTGAGTGAATGGATGGATCAGACTAGTTAGGAGCCAAGGAGGGCAAGAGGGTCTCAAGAGTCCTCCTCAAATAGATGAAAAAATGAAGAATTAAACAAAATATCCAGGCAGAGCATAGTAGCCCAATGAATTCTACCTTAATCACTCTTTTGTTTAATTGCAGAAGACAAGAGAAGGGAAAATGGTACACAATAACATCAATGAACTTACAAATACATAGAGAAACACACCATCAAAACATAAAGCCACATGGATTCCAACAAGTGCTACAAAGCCCTGGTCTTTCCTTTGCCAAAATTCTAGAAATGAAATGTAAAATGTAGTGCCCAGTAATCCCAAGTGTCCAACCCTGAAAATGACTTAGAAATTACATAATATAGACAAGCCAAACCTATTCCCTTGCCTCTAGGGGTCGAGCTCATCATTCTAGGAGCTATTTGAACTAATTCTAAATAAGGAACTGAAATCTAGGAAGTCAAACAACTTACCCCTATATGCTAGGAAACTCATTTATTCATTCAATTTTCCCCTTTTAGTGAATGAATCCTCTAGAAAAAGTAAAAATGTGCCAATATTACATCATGGTTATCAAATTACATCATGAAAGGTCAAGTGTAACATAAAAAAGCAAAGCTGGTCAAAACTGGGCGAATTTCTGAGCTAAACAGTGAAAAATAGGCAAAAATCCTCTATGCGTCGCGCCTGATTCTCTATGCATTGCACCACTTTGGAGATGATTTTGAGGCACTTCCTGAAGTCCAAATTGCACCCAAGTATGCTTGTTGGAAATCCCTGCCTGTCTACTTTCCAAGCCAAGTGGAATTTCTAAATTTGGATGTCATTTTCCCCTCCAAAGCTTCAATCTCCCAAGACTGCTTCTTGTGTGTCAAAATAGGGGCAGTGAGGTCATTTTTTGAGTGTTTTTTACCTCCTGAGGACTCAAAACTTGCCCAAATTTCTTGGCCATGAACCAACAACCATGATTTTTTGTGAAAAATCCAAAATGTAAAGTTTTTGCAATTTGGAGCTCCCTAGAAAAAGCGCGCGCCACGTGGCGCGGCACATAGGGAGAAAAACCCTGTTTTTTAGTGCCAAAATTTGTCAAAATGCCAAAAATGCCCCAAATTTCTTGAAATTTGGGTTGGAGCTTCTTCATTAAGTGTCATGCTGGGCTAAAGAGGCTTCAGCCAATATCTGAAGACGATCAGGCTCCCTTTGCCTCTTTTGCTTCCTTATTGCCTTGTTTAATTTTGCCTTTAAATTCCTGATTCGTGCCTTGCAGACCTTCTTCCGTGCCATGTAGTGGAAAGCCATGTGTCTTAGAAATGCATGGTCCTTATTGGCCTTGTCCAACAGTCTCTCTAAGTGGATGTGAACTCTCTTGAGATTAGACTCCCGATCATCATTAATCTCTTGCTCCAATGAAGTGAGCTCAATTCTTCTCCTCTGTGCAGCTTGGTGATTCTCGCGGATGTTTTGTAACTCCATGATTGTTTGCTGATCTTCAAGTTGTTTGTTCCTTTGCTCCAAGTATTTCATAGTCCACTTAGCCCTCTCTAAGTTAAGGGATAAAGTTTTGATCTCTGTTTTCTGCTCCTGAATGATCTCTCTAAGATGTACACTTTGTGGGCCCGTACCTGTATCATCATCATGAATGAGAATGAAGTCGGTCTCTTGTTCACTGGAAGGACCCTCATCCTGCATTGGCCTCTTGCCTTTGTCCTGTACCTGTGGTGCTGATGTTAGAAGCGAGGCCCCTTCCACACCAGGTGGAGATAACACTCGCTTCACTGCTGCAAACAAATGTTTAGTGCCCCTCTTATATGTGATGAATACCGGCACACTAGCGGTCTCATGGTGCTCATACTGGTGAGAAGGTCCACCTGTCTCATGCTTAACCTTTGATAATTCCCGTGAAGCTATGAAGAAGTCACGAGAGATGAAATCATCCCAAGTGATGCCCTGTCCTCCAAGTTGATGAACCACCAAAATCTTGATAAGAGCAAAATGATAAACACTATTAAGTTGTTGCTGAGGGGTTTTGTGCTGCACATGGGTGGTCATCCTCTCTATGTTCTAGCAAATGAAATACGGAATGTTCATCATCCGTACCCTGGTGAAATGCATGACCAACCTGATGTGATAAGCATACAAACGTGAGAACCGCCCTTCACAGCTGAAATACTTCATGATCAATTTCATTAGTGGAGCATATTCATATTTAAGATATTAGAATGGAAACACTCACTTGAGCTGCCTCAAGAAACCGGTTTTAATGTATGGTTCATAATGCTGCCGGTCAATCTTCTTCCTCTTGGTCCATGGTTCCCCAATGTTTGGTATGCCGGTTGCTAGTGAGACAAATTCTGGTGTAAGTGTGAAGGTGACACCAGCTAAGGTAGCTTGATCTCCATGTAAATGCAGCACAAATAGACGAGCCAACTCATGATGAAATTGAACATTAGCCACCTTTTCACAAAACTCATAGCATGACTGATGCTGAAAACAAAACATGGCAAGAGGGTAGGCCTGTAATTCAGTGAGGGTGATTGGTTCTTCTCTGATATGTATGCCACCTCTATGAGGCCTCCAGGGTGCATGTTCCTCCATGGGTGAGTCACTTTGGGTTTCCATTTCATAATCAGATGAATGCTCAGAAGCCATGACTGCTGTTATTCAAACTGCCTTGGAGAAATAGATGCTGGTGTATGAAAACTGTGCTGAACTGCTCTTTAGTGATGTGCCTAAATTCTGCCACCAAGGGGAAAACAAATGAAATAGGGACTGTTAGGAAGGGGAAATAATAGTAAGGGATTAGGAACTATTGGGATAGATTTGTTGGGGAAATATGGGAGAGGGTTTGAGATTTATGTGTGGGAATAGGCTTTAGGGTTTCACATTTAAACGTTTGGGAAAGGGAATTTTGGGATAGGGGTTTAGCAATTTTAGGGGATAGGGAACAATGAAAACAGGGGAAAAATGGAGTCAAGGAAAATGATGGAAAAGAGTAACCTTGGTGGCAAACAATTTTTTAAACCCTAAAGAGCAATTTTCATGTGAAGATTTTGACATGGTAGGGTTTGAGTTTTTGTTTTAGCATTCACCACATCAAACATAATATACACCATAAACTTGGATGATGAACAGCGAAGGAGGAGCTCAACCTACTTGAATTCAAGAGAAATTTGCACGTTTTGGGCGTTTGGAGGCCATTCTGGAATTTTTTGGGCCAGACAGCTGAGTGCACCGCGCAGCTTGCCCAATGCACCGCGCCGTCCCAGTGCGTCATGCCCATTCAAAAATACACTGGATGATCGCACCCAATGTGCCGCGCCTCCCCAGTGCGGCACGCCACCTGTTCTATGCGCCACGCCGGCTTTGAACGCAACTTTGGCTCGAAACTTTGCAAGTTTTCCCTCTAAACACTAGACTTCAACCCTCTTTGACCTTTTCGATGCAAATGAATGTTTTAAAACTATTAAAACATCTTATAGTGATGGATTTGATTTCTGGCTTGAGTGATGAATCTTTTGTCAATTTTTGCAGGGATAGTGGCATGTCTTGACAAAGGAAGACCAGGGCTGCGCCTGGAGAATTCAGCAGCTGATTTTTTTTTTAAATTACATGACAATTTATTACAAAGCGAAATGATGAATTTTCTTCAAAACAAAGTTTTGAAGAAAAGTCATAGTTGAGCATATGATGATGAAAATTTTGAAACTGAAAACTTATAAAGGACCTCCCTCATGAGTCATTCTGGCATTATTGGACACTTTGAAGACACAATTGATGAAACCCTAGACCTAGTGACTGAAATGACTCTGCTGATCAAAAGACTAAAACAGGACTGTAAGTGACTTTATAACTTGATTTTGATGAACAGACCTGAGCCAGCAATGATAAGGCATGAGGTGTAATGAATGACAAGACTCTTCCGTTAGATTATGGCATGCCCCTAGCAGAATGCAACTGAGTGAATCAAGCGAGACACCAAAAAATGAAATGCAAAAAGAGAACTGATCTCTGATGGAGGGGTGTAAAGACCGACTCTAACAGAATTTACAAAGAACTTGCCTTCTCTATTTTTTTGATCTGCTATCATTGTGTTACTTAATATTTTTGTCACTTGACAACTTCCCAGATATTTTTTTTATCAATATACAACCTATACCGTGTAATACAAAAACCATTAGATATATTTTATACACAAATCAAATAATTTGCAGCCAAAAAAGAGCTCTAGTAACTATTACGTTTATTCATAGGTGTATTTATTCAATCAAAAACACAAGGTATTTAATTGTTCGGCAACGTCAACAAAAAATAAATTTTTAAAATAATTTTAAATCATGGCAGTATGATATGCAACAATAAACACACTAGAATGACTTAACAATGTTATTTGGTAGGGGTGCGTCGATGCGTTATATTACATCGAAAGCAACGATGAACATAATAGATAGAAATTTTAGTGTCATAATATATCAGTGTGATGTATTACACGGAGTGCACAACAAAACATATATTCATTTTTTTTTAAACGGACATGATCCACAAGGTTTGGATCTAATTCAATAAGTGATTCCCCTACTTTACATGCCAAACAGCCTATATATAGTAAGTACACAAATCGATTAAATATAAAATGCCTAAAATTAAAAACCGTAATTGTGAAGTGGTAGAGGGAGTTAAACCTTAAGGTGAAATTTTGAAGGTTTAAGGTAACTATTTATTTTTTCAAAATTTTAATTAAATTTAAATAGGGACAATGATCGTAAAAAAATTATTACTAAATCAATCGTAAAAAATTTATTATACAAAAACTTTAATTTCTTTTTTCTTGAATTATAAATAAATCCAACATAAATTGTAAAAAAATTTAACAGTAAAATCAATAGTAAAATTTAAATTTTTTTCTATCCATGATTTTGAGTGAGTCACCATACCTTTTAAATTCTGATCTTTCTATAGTTCCAAAATATTTTTTTCCTCCATAGTACTTCCAATGTGTCTCTCTTGTAAATGATATCTCTTTTAATAAAACCCTAATATAAATTGTAAACTTTTTATTAGTAAAATAAAATTTAAAATTTAAAATTTTTACTATGTAGAGTTTATAGTGAATCACCATATTCTGATCTTCTAGATAGTTATGTTGCTCCAAAATATTCTGTTGTTGTACAATGCTACTAGTATGTCAGTCTTCCAAATAACTCCTTGAATATTTGGAAAAATAATGAAATAGTGAATACATTTTTACTATTTAAAAGACTTTATTAAATTAGATTTCGAAAAATCAATAATCGCCCATTTTTTAATTAAAAATAAAAATAAAAATCACGTTTTTTCACTTTATCCGAACATTGGTGCGTTCAATAGTAAATAGCATCGATGAATATATGATACAATTACACCAACATTATCCGTAAAGAGCATCGATGCATATATAATACAATTACACCAACATTATCGAGGCACCAAAATTTTTCAATGCAACAACATGATACAATCCTTTTTTTATAAACCCCGAAACAATGAGACTAATTTTTTTAATGCAAGGATGTGCTTTGTATTTAAATGCATCACTGTTGTAATTATTATAAGAGAGCACTGAAATGGTTGAATTCATTTTTATTTTCCAAATTCCGGAAACAGGTGCATACCGATGTTATTTTTATTTAAACACATTGGTGCATTTTTTACAAGAGCACTGATATGGTAACATATTTATTATTTTTTGGAATGTCAGAAACCAGTGCAGGTATTATTTTAATTCCCACTGTTGTTATGATTTAAACCCATTGGTGATATTTTTTCTGATAAGTTCATTGGTATGGTTTAAAAGCTACCTCAAATTTTATTTTCACACAAAATGGCATATTAATCTCAAATTATCCTTTAGGACACATCCACATGAATTACACTATTTCATAGTATACATTTTCCACTTAAAGTCGTCTTATTTTTGAAAAATTGTTTGAAAGCTATATTAAAATTCAGATTGTGGTTATATGGTTCTAGAAATTAATTTTAGATATGCACACAAAATTTTATTTTTGATTTTTCTCAAATACATGGACAAAATCTCAATAATATAAAATGGCCAATTCTTCAAATTCCATTTCGTTCCATATTGTTGATCGAATTCCTTCATGGAGCTCTTCCTTTCTATCTCCAGTAAGTTCATATTTTATCTATATTTCAATTATCTAATTGAATTTATTTATTTTTTAATCCATTTCAATTTGAGTAAAAACATATCTAGATTTACAGAATCTTGATTCAGAATTGAGTTTAGATGTAGAAAATATTCCTCCAACTCAAAAACGTCAGAATCTATTACTAAGAGTAGCATATCACAGGAAGTTGGTAAATGAAAATGGAAAACCTCTTCACCCTGCCAATTGGAACATGGCATCTTCTAGTCACAATCCTGGATCAACGATAATAATAATTACTTGGTATAATGTAATTTCAACAAAACAATTGCATTGATGTGCTTACTAATATCATTGATATTGTACTAATGATGTTTAATATTTTTTGAAATTAGGATTCTATTGATGATGAGAGACCCAACTACCATCTTTCGATGTACCCCCACTACAATGTCAACTCGAGAGGATGTTTCATTAAGAGAAAGACTCAGAGAGGAAGCATACAAAGAATGGTTAAATCAATCACCTATTCAATTTCCACTACGTTTAGATCCACCAATTGGGAATGACTATATCAATAATATTTTTTCATCGCAAATTGGGAATGGAGGAAATCACATAGAATTTGGTATGGATGATTACTTATGGTATACGACTGCCATTGAGGAAATTCTGTTAGAAGCATTCCATAATGATGAGATAGGGGATGATTCTCATAAGACTGATACCTTATTCGAAATCCCAACATATACTTCCACCACCCCTCTCTTTGGACTTAATGACAAATCAAAATCTACTCAGATGGGGAAATGATGTTGTTGTACATATTGAAAGAAAAGTTTGGCATTTTGAGTGCACATTTCTTATCAATATTGAGGTAATTCACCCACATGATCAATAAAGTCCCTTATATTTTGATAAATATTGTCACACAACCAACAATAGAAATGGCTGATTTTACGAATGTTAAATATTGACATTGTACAATTTTACTACCCACCAATTGCAAGTTATTCAAAGATAAGGTTCTTCTGAGTGATAATATCTTGTCGGGTAGCTGTGAAGAGGCAAAGAGGTTGTTGAAAATGTTGGGCGTTGAGTACATATCATATCATGTATGTCCAAATGATTGTATTCTAATAGAGGAGAATATTTAGAAAAAGAGATATGTTTGAAATGTGGAAATGATAGGTACCATAATTCAAAAAATATGGGCAAATTACGTGGTCATCCTCATAAGATATTGAGGAAAATTCCTACAATACCAAGGATTCAAAGACTCATTCATTGAAAAGAATGATCTATGTTATGGGGATGGCATGCCTCACACAGAAGTGAGTCAGGAGTTATGGCAATCCCAACATATTTAATAACAATGAAGCATATAGATGATACAAGGCTTGAAAAATTCAAGGATGAAGTACGAAGTCTACGACTTAGCATAGCCATGAGTGGCGTCAACCCATATACCCTCCAAAATAACAACTATTATGTTTGGCTTGTAGTAGTGATTAATAACAATATTTCGCCATGGTTGTCTGTGAAGAGCGAACATATTATGTTGGCTGTCATAGTCCCTTGTAGAAGACAAGTGAAGAATATGGATGTCTACATACAACCATTAGTAGATGAATTGAAGGAATTATGGGAAGGGATAAATGTGTACGATCTATCAAGACCCATTGCAACAAAGAGGAGTTTTACAATTTATGGAATATATGCTTACACCATACATGATTATCTCAAGTTAGGAGCTTTCTATGGTAAATTACATTTTTATTGATTGTTTATATATGTCATAATATTGTTTTGCATATTAATTAATTTTCTACAATTATTTTGATCTTCATGGTCGCTAATGTGTCGGCCTATATATAGTAATTTCACAGGTCTTATAACAAAAGCGTATGATGGACCTAAATTTTGTGGACCTTCTCTGAAGGCTAGGTGGTCGCACCACCTATGAAAGTCAGTGTATGACTACTCTAGGGTATTCCTCCAAGAAGAACACCCTTAGATAAGAGAAACACCCGCTTTCAATGGTAAACCAAAGAGAACACAAAGGCCTCCAATAATGACACCAACTTAATCGCTTAGAGCATATGAGAGAGAGAAAGACAAGGAGTTTACAGAATTGTTCGATTCAAATGGGGAGCCTATGTTCGATGATCTAGAATTCTTCGATACCTATGTTGAGAAATTTCCCATTTGGATGAAAATAAAATATGTCTTTTATGAGCTCCCATATTGGGAGCATCATAAGATTTCCCACTTACTAGATCCCATGCATATATTTAAAAATGTTTCATATTCTTTATGGAGGCACATATCATCGAAAGAAAGTGACACATTCATTGTTAGGAGAGATATTATTTATTTAAAAACTAAAAAGAATAATTGGCCAAGATAAGAAACGATAAGAGAGGTTGGTCTCTCTTGGTTTTTCAAAGAAGGTGATGTCCCATGGATTTTAAAGAAAGATGATCTTTGTTTAGCAAAGGAAGTTATAATGAGTGTGACGGTTCCTTCTTTATATGGGTCCTCACTGTGACATTTATTCACTGTGAAAGATCATTTTTCGGGGTTGAAATCACATGACCATTTAAACCTTATATGAGTATGTATGTCAAAAACACGATTTTATTATTTGATTTTTATTTTTATGCAATGGGATATTTTATAAATAATATTTGTATAATGTACTATTTAATATGCAGTGTCGTTATTCTCTGCTCATGCATGAGTGTGTGAACCATGAATTCCCATAAGACCTACTATGTGTCTATTTAAATTATCTACATTTACAGTACATTGGATCACATCAAAGTATATTCATATGGCTAGCATTCCATGGTGGCGTCAAGAGATAGCTGAGATTGTTTGTATGTTTGAGAAGGAACTGGTGACAAGTTTCATCGGCTTGCAGGTTCATCTTATAATTCACCTAGTAGATGGGGTTCAATTATTTGTGGTGGTTTCTTATCATTCGATGTTCTTCTTAGAGAGGTACATGAGGAAATTGAATTTTTTTGTTTGACAAAGGGAAAAACCCGAGGGTTCTATGGTAGAGAGGTATATATCATATAAGTCTTTATAATATGCTAGTGAGTACATCAAGCAGATTGACAACACACCAAGTGTGGCAATTTGGGATGACAAAAGGGACGAAGATAAAAGAGAAGGGGAGCTTCTCGAAATGAATGGAAAAATGCACATCATAAAGAGTAGATGGCTTATCATTTTTTAAATTTCTACACAATAAATATTCACAATGAACTTCATATTAATTCATATTTTGATATCATACGTTTTGTATATATGTTGGTTTGATTTCATAAAAAAAAAATAGAAATTGAATCCATCAACAAATTCATACTTTATAATATGTAAGAAACACAACCGTGGGTCACATTGTATGAACAGAAGAGGAGGAAATGGGATGTGACAGAAAATAATTCAAACGGTTGAATGGTAGAAGCATGCCTTATCCTGATCATTTAAAAAAAAATATGCCAATGACATGCCCTAACAATTCGGTTGTTCATAAAGTCAGATAGAAATACGGTGCATCTGGTCATTACCTACATGCTAAAGAGGATGAACTAAAAATAGGGATTGGGTGCAACAACTCGATAATTATAATCTCTTTCTGTACATTTTTAGCTTCATACTAAACCTTTGAATTGTAACATATATATATATATATATATATATATATATATATATATATATATATGTATGTATATGTTCAGGTTATTAGACACATGACACTGTGATTTTTTCACTTTTTATAGGTGCATTTGTTCCCATCTATGTGGGCATATGGACATCATTTTCGCATGGAGGATGTTAATGATGGATGAATGACACAAGACTGTGGAGTGGAAGTTGATTTCAACCAATATAGCCGTGCTAACCACCGCAATCAAAACGTAATGCAAGGCATGTTAGCTTACGTTGGAAAGGTACAAGAGATCATTCAAGTAGATTTCTCCTCATTCCAATGTGTTAGTTTTAGGTGCAAATGGTGGGACACCTCTGATCAGAATAATGTAAAGGAATATTCTGATAGTGGGATGATATCTGTCAACTCTAGAAAGATGTGGCATGAAGCTAGGGAGCCTTATGTTTTTCCAAAACACTGTAACCAAGTTTTTTTTACTCAGATGTGTTGGATAGGGATTAGTGGTTCATATTAAGACATGACCCTAGATCAAAACATATTTTTGAGAACAACGTCATTATCATGCCAAGCGAAGAAGATAATTAGGGTGATGACAACAAAGAGTGATATGTACTAATGTTATTTCATCATTTATGATATTTTTATATGTTTTTTTTTATTTATTTCACTAATTATATTGTTCTTTTATTCTTCTTGTTGCCATCTTATTTTATTGGTACGATTCACAAATTCTTTTACATGTTTTTTTTTTTTAGTGGAAACATTTTTACACTTAAAACTAAGTATTTCCAAGTGTGCACAATATCTATGATAATAAGGATTCAAAGTCACATTCCTTTTCAAATAGGAAAATGAGAAGAATATAACTAAAATGAGAAATAGTGAATTTAGAAACAACATTGAAGATTTAGTTTCTATTTAGATACTTATTGGTTTATTAATTAGTTTGCATGTTTTTTCTTCTTGTTTAGTTCAAAATTAATATAAAGCATGTAGTGATAACTCTATGAAGAATTCAACAATGAAAAAATTGTGTATTAATATGTAAGATTAAATTCTTGAAATGGGAGATAAAGTTGTGTTTACTATATTTCAATTATAGTTCTTGCAACATTATGTAAACTAAAAGGACATCTTATGCATGTATAAACTGTTGATTACATCTTTTTATGGACCATAACATAAACAAATGGGCTTACATAGATGCATGAGAGGTTTTAATTTTTCTTCATGGATAATGGAACAATTTTTACTTTTCTTTTCAATGGTAATTATAAAAAAAGTTGAATTAATAAATATTATATGGCTTAGAATTAAATGATAAATAATGTGATGGTGATTAAGAGGCATTTGTTTGACTTTCAAATAGACTTGGTGATGCATTTTTCTTTCCTATTTAGATTATGTAAAATAAATATCTACTTTTATGTATTTATAAGTAAATTATTTTAAGTAGACACGTCTTTATAATTGTGAACATGATGTAATATTAGCTAGGAGAAATGTGAAAACATGAATTTTAGTGACTATCTCGTGATAAGTATGTGGAAAAAATAATATTTCTCGAGTTTTTCATTAAGAAATAATCAAATTTATTATTTTTCAAAAGTTTAAATCTAATATACTATGATTTTGTATTATTTAACTCATATTTATTATTAACAAGATTTAACTTTAAACCAGCACAATTACAAATAAAGAACCAAAATAGCACCAAAATTTTATATCTTTATTACTAAAAAAAATTCACTTGCCTCTTTAAGGGAGAAATTCCAATAGTGCAAATCCCCAACTACAAGTAAATTCACAAGCCTTATTTACATTTCTTGATCCTCATCTTTAGAGAGAAAAATTTCTAATTTAAATTGGTAAGAGTGGCTATAAATATTAAATTTAATTGTGTGAAAATTTCATAACTTTAGTAATAAATTAAATTTTATAAAAATAATTTTTTTAAGTTATATTAAATCTAAATTAATTATAAACAAATTGACTTAAGTTTTTTAAACTCAACAATAGGTTGAGTTTTATAAACCAATATTGAATTGGCTAAATTGTATTTCTGGAAAATTTATTATTATTAATATTTTATATTAAAAATTGAATGAGTTACACATTTTCATCTTATTAAGAACTAACTAAATTATTTTACCTTTAATTATTTTTTTCTTGTGAGTATTGAAATATTTTACTAATTAATTTTGAATGAATATGAATGAACTATCTAAGCAATAGAAAAATATTTATTGTAATTTTACAATCATAGTTTCAACCATACAAAAATTTGTAATTTATAAAAATATCTTTGCATTTTTTTTAAAGTAAGTCGTTTTGCATGCAATTTCATATATAAAAGTTTGATATAAGTTCATCAATACATAATCTATAATAAATATTATTTCATAAAAATAAATATCATGATGATAACTATCTAACAAACATAAACATCACCTAAGATACATATTCAAATTCAGTACCATCATCTAATTACATACACCTCTAGCAGATATAAACGTCATTAGATACCATGCACAAATCTAATAATCTAACAGGGTGTCATCATCATGATCACATCTAACAAAACACAAACATTGTAATCTAACATCATCAACACACACATCCTCAAATTAATATACATCTCATGTCAAATAATTGCTATCACATACACATCTATCTGCAAGAAGATTAAATGAAAATATCTAACATGACCTAGCAATATACACATCAACACCAACATATAATTTAATTACATAAACAAGAACAAAAAATACACTATATATATATACAATCAAGTCAAATAACTACAATCAAATATTTGATACAACTGACGTAGTAGTGTAAGCATGATTTGTAGCAGAAGACGATGGATGGTCAACTACTGCCTCAAAGCCTATCGAACTCTAAGGTGGAGGAGGAGGTGGTTGGTCTACTTTATCAAGAGAAACATAAATCACATCCTCTAGCTCTGGTATCTGATCATTAGGCGATTGAGGAGGAGGTGTACTACCAGATGTATCACCGACACCCTGATCATGATTCAATTAAATAGTACTACCAGAAGCATCATGATCACTACCCTCATCATCATGATCATGATGACCACACTCATCATCATGATCACATTCCTCATCTGATGTATCTATTGCTTCATGCTCTACATCCCTCATTATTACTAATAGCCTACTAGGTTCGACGATATGATGAATAAGAGACATCATCTTGCATGGAAAATCCCTATATAGATCCATGAAACTAGGATCTGCATTGATGTCTCATTACTTATAGGGCATACTACCTCCTCAACCAAAAATATTTCCAATCTGTCACAGCAATCCATCAGAAATGTCAAACTAGCCCTACGAGCTCAGACGCCCACAACCCCTTGAGGATGTGCATCACCCTCTTTGGTCTTGTGCATCTCATCATCTCCTCCATCTGGTGGGGGAGGAGGCATTTCCCCATCGAATTTTCCGATGTCTACAAAATATATAGTACATAACAATAATTAGACAATTTCCTTAAACAATTTACCAAAACAAGTTGAACATCATGCTAGAATAAATTTTATTCTAATTAAATAAAACAATAAAATTAATCTAGATTAATTTAAAGAAAAACTTAATATTACTTCTATCATTTAGAGGCTCAACCCATGTGATGAGGATGTTGGGACACTATCTCTAATCAATCCCCACATACGAAAACAACAATAAGATAAATGCAAGGTCGAACTCACTAGCCAATCGTGCGAGTGCCTACATGGAAATCCTAGCCGGATACACTAGAATGCCCCTCTTGGGCATCATCTGGCCCCACATGTTCATTCAGACCTTAATAATTGGCCTAGGATGATGATGGTCAAATGTAGTCATCGTCTCTAGAAACCTCTCAAAAATTAAACAAAAAATCCATGGAGCGAAAGGGAAGCTCACACTCCCATGTACCGTCACATGACATCTATCTAAAGCCATACAAAACTACCTCAAAAAAATGGCAGACCATCTGATACATTGTGGCACCTGAATCAAAGAATCAACATAATACAAAAGAGGGAAACTAATGTGCTACCCATCACTACTAAAGTGTTCAATGGTGGTGACTAATAGTGAGAGGCACCTAACCTCCTGTGCAACAAAAGAAGAAATCCGTAGTTGTCCCCCATGCACATGAAAATCTCCTGGATGAACTACATGAGGCCCAACATTCTTCTAAGAGTAGGAAAGTTGACTCTTTTCTACAACCCCATGGGGTACATCAGAGAACTGGGGAAAATCCTCTCCTCTCCTGGATAAGCTAGTGATAAATTATATGTCCTCCTTAGAGGGCCTATACCATGCCTCAGGACTAACACGGGAACCATGCTCCTAGAAACTCCACTGAAGGACCAAATGCACCAACATGAAAAAGTGTGTTGTCAGGTGTGTAGCCTATTCATAGTACTTCCATAGGTTTATGTTCCTTAAGAGTGCTAGGGTTTCTATGCTAATAGGGCGAGGGTATAAATCCCTCTCCCTGTCTCTGGTCTCCGATGGTTGGACCATATTGTATTGGTCTACCATTTTCTTCTCCTGCCTCTGTTGACCTCTCTACTACATGATTGACATATGAAATACATCAGCCTCATACATAAAATAATTTTTTTTATTAAATGAAAAATGTATTTAGAAATATGGAAACATAACTTTCAATTAAAAAAAATTCCCTGATGCACCCAAAAAATAGTAATGCATCATCTCTTATGCGCTATCAAACACAATGTCATTATTAATGATGTGTACATATGTATGACACACCATAGTTGGTTCACATATTCAAATTTTCATCATGGTGTGTCTCACTTATGCACTAGTGTGCACATATAACCTTGTCGCACTGGAACAGAACGTTCAGGTTATCGAATGCACCAAGCTATATTTTTTAATATTATTTTTGCAAAGCATTGGATAAATATAAACACACCAAGCATAACCTAAAGATATGTGCACTGAAGTACAATTTATAGCTTTCCCAATGTGTTTTAATTTACAAAACACACTGCAACAATAGAGGTGTTTTATGTTCATGCACTGAACTGTGTTGCACCCTGTAAATTTATAGGGTGCACTGCTATTGGTGTGAGTCAAACGTATCGAGCGCACCATGAAGGGATTTTTTTTTTCAAGAAAAAAGGAATTTTTAAGATAGTTTACAATTTTAAGAAACTAAAAAATTAAATTAGAGAGAAATATGGACATTACTTGGACATTTTCTTTTGAGGGACTCGACACCATTGACACATAATTGACAAAAACAAATTTCACCACCGTTTTGAGAAAATTGGAAAGTTAGGCACTGAACACGGTACATAAAGATGGTGAGCAAGAGAAGCACTGACATCAGGGCACTTGCATGAGGTAAGACTGGAATTAGTGCTTCAAAGCTCTCGAACACTGTGCATGGTCAAAATGAAATTTATAACTGGGAGGTTTTTTTTATTTTATTTAACCCTCCTCTGATGCGTCATTATAACCACATTCATGCATTTGTTATCGAAGAGTGCCATTTTTTTTAAATTTAAAAACCTATAGCTTTGTTTTGTGTTATGATGCCCTAGCGCATTCTAATACATGTACTATTTTATCACTCAGAAAGTTTCTCTTACGTGTAACAAAAAACGCCCTGAGCTAACATTTTAAAACCAATCTTACAAATTTAATTCTAGCCCCTTCAATCGAGAGAGGGCTCTCTCTGACAGCCAAATCACTAAATTAACAATTGATTATGTATTCACACAATGGATAGATCTTCAATAGGGTTTCTAGGTTTTGAGTGTGGTGGTTGTGTAGGGTTGAAGAAAGCTCAACTATTGGGAAATGGAGTATCTAAATGTCTATAAAGATTATTAGTGACTGATAAAATTCTCCAAGAAACAGAGGCAAGGTAGATTATATCTATCTATAAATATAATTTTTGCAGTATGAAAGTGGAAAAAAAGATTAACAATCCATCACATTTAAAGCATCTAACAAAGGATGAATTTCAAATGTAAATTCAAAGGAAAATGTGAGTATTTAATTTTATGTAATGGAGTCTCTAACAAAGGATGAGTTCCACAACATTTACTTTTAGTTTAAATACTAAGAATATTTACACATAAATGAACAACTAAGAATGGAATCACATACACATAAGAAAGGGGAAAAAATTCAAAACATCATTGTTATGAATATACGGTATGAAATCACTTTGTACTTCTGCACTTGATATAATTAATACTCAGAAAAGATTACAAAACAGAGCAATAGTTTCTTCTGCAGAACTTGAAAATCCAACATTTTTTCCTCCTTTCTAATGTATTATATAGGGAAAATACACAAAATATAATATCCAAAAAGTCTGGTAGCAGTAATTGTAAAATATTTACAATATGTAAGGGTTTCATTAACAAAACATAATCAAAATCTTGTCTTTATAGCTATTCGGATCTATATTTTCAATCTAAACAATAGTCAAAGCATCTAACAACTGATGTATGCATCCTCCTCTGCTATTCTTTTGGTAAAAGGATGAATCATAGCTTAAGTATAGGCCTAAAACTATTCACACCCTTGTAGGCTTCATATTTGGAACTACAACTCGTATTCCTTCTTGGTAGAAAAACTGATACATGAACCTATATAATCTGTTGAAACTATGCAAATTCCCTGTGTAACTGCTTACTTCTTTTAAGGCTCATTTTCCTTGTGATGACTCATATTATTTGTACTCCCTTAGCCACAAAAACCTTTATGACATATTACCATAGTATATCAGAAATAAACTAGTTGTCAAAAAGATCAAATGAAGCATGCCAAAATACTAAAGTAGAAATAGGGTTCTTTCAAGAAAATTAGGGTTATGTGTAATTCTTTACCAATGAGGTAAACTGATCACTCTTACATAGCTTCTGCAGCTTGATTAAGGAGGTTTAAATTGCCTTGGCTCCTTTTCATCCTTCTGGTACCTTTCTATATGGTTTTGCTATATTTTATGGATTCTTTCCTTTTTTTGCCTGCATACTCTATGTTCCTTTATTTTGTGGCCTTCTTTATACTCTTTGAAACTTTCATAGTTTCTTCATCTTCATCAACAATCAATCTCTCCTTTAGATTAGGGTTTATTTTTCCTTTAACGTCAATATTAGTTTGTTTCTAGGGTGAGTATGGGGTTTTCCGCAGTAAACCCTGGGCTTTGTTTCTACTACATCATCCCCTCTTTTCGTTTTCTATTTCCCTTTTTCACTTATTGTTGTTTTCTGTTTTGCCTCATATTCTTCTAACAATTGATTATGTCATCTTTCTGTTCTTCTCTCATAGACCCTAACCTCTGGTTATTTTGCAAGGTTTTCAATATGTTCTTCAACAAGGATATGACTAGGCTCTCCCTCTATTTCTTGAGCTAGGGTCTTGACAAAAATTCTAGTTTTACCTCTCCCTTACCTTCTGGTTTTAGAGTTTCTCATATTTATTTGTCTTTGTTGTTCAACATGCATGTTCAACTCATGTGCATATAATATTTTTATTAGGCCATGGTGAAAAATGTCATGAGGTGAAATCTCAGGCCTAGTTCTAGCTTTGGTAGACATTTTCAATGGACTTTGATGAAGGAAATAGGGCAAATTAATTTAACTGAAACCTGCTAGATGATGCAAAAATATCATATGATACAAATAAACTTTAGAGTACCTACCTTCATAGGTGAAAAAGAGTTGCACAGTCCTGAGAGCATTTGACAAATCAACATTCAACATGTTCTGGGGGACTCTTGCATTCCAATCCTAGTCTTAACAGTCCTCCTTGAAGAAGAACTTTAGGTCCACGTTTTGCAATATTTGTTTTTTAAACCATATTTTGCCCTCAATAGGAAAACTTGTGGCTTATGCAATGGATTCCTCAGTGACAGGAAATTGTAGGGTTCTAATTCTTGTTGTACTACCGTCAAAAGAGTATATAAAGTCATGAAACCAACTCAGGTTGTGTCCATTCAAGCATTGGAATATTGATTTCCAACTTGCATTTCAGAACAGAGACAACATTTATGGATAAACCTAAAAATGCATTCCATCCAACTCAAAACGTTTCACATGGCCTAATCTTCACATCTTGCAAATGTTTCTGACGCTGCAAATACTTCCAAAACCTTGAATCCTTTTGGTCAGATGATGCAAACCCTTCTAGAACCTTCCTACGCATTGCAAATAATTTTCTGAGTTTGCTAGAAATTACCGTTTATGGAAAATTGGGAATTCTTAGGGTTTGAATTTTAAACTTCTTTATTAGGCTTCAAAATATAGCTAGATGTCACATCAATGATGAAAAGGGATAGGACTTTATAAAAAAAAAATAGTTAGGCAATTGAAATGATAGGGCGGGCAACTTAAACACCCAACTTTTAATTTTTTCAGTGAGCGCTACGAAAATATTTCATAGCACCAACTGTATCCTTGCGATATGCTAATTTTGCTGCAAAAAACTTAGGGAAAGTTTACGGTTAAGTGAAATGTCTTTTTTTCACACGTCCCTAGGCTTATATAGTAATTTAAACAAAAAAAATTATAGGTCCTTACATAACCATGACTTTGCATAATGAAATGATAAATATAGCCTTTGGACCTTTAGGGAAAGGTGGAAACCTGATGTTAACATATCGTGTCTATGCTTTGTTGGAATATAGCACCACAGTTTAAAAGAAATAAAAAACTGCATAGAAGTACTCTTTAGAAGATGCACCAGGGTGTTTTAATATGTGAACAACAAAACACTGCTTCGTTGGAATATAACACCACATTTTTTTGAAAATTAAAAACTATAACAGTGCTCCTTCTAGGTATGCACTGAGGCATTTTTACTACAAGAAGGGAACTGGTGTTGTGGATGTATATAGCACCGACAATTTTTAAAAGTTAACCTTTTTTTGGTGCTATCGATTATTCAAGCACCAATGCATTTTTTTATTTAGCACACCATATTTTTTTTATTTTATAAAATTAAATCTACCATGGTACTCTATGTTCTAATTGACATTGGTACTTATATGAATAGTAAAGCATCAGTACATTTGTTTTTTGTAGACACACTGTCAAAAAAACGTCTACTAAAACATTCGTCCACCCACCTCTTCTAATGACCTTCACTACAAATAAAGTTTTGAACTTTCTTCTAATGACCTTCACTACAAATAAAGTTTTGAACTATAAATTCCTAAAAACATTTGTTATAAAATATTTTCCTTGTAATATTTACACATTACACTAGAATATTTTATTTTGTTTAAGAAAAAAACACTTATTATAAAATAAATATTAATAACTATACGTAGATATTTACCAACCACTTTACATAGTTATTTTATTTAAAATAATATGTGGACTTATTGAAACTGTCAAAACTAACAATATGCTCCACTACTTTCAATTCCCGAAAAAGTATTAATAACTCTCTCTACATATTTACCAACCACCTTATATAACTATTTTATTTAAAATAATATTAGGACTTATTGAAACTGTAAACGCTCATACAATATGCTCCACTATTTTCATTTCCAAAAAAACCACAATCTATGATGTCATGTTTCTTTTCCTAATAAAATTATCACTTTTAAAATATTCAGAGATGAAATAATAAAATTGTAAAATTTATTTATTGTTTAATAGAAAATGGCTTAGTTTGTAGATGAAATAATTTTTTAGCTAAAATTTTGGCAATATAATTTGTAGTAAGAGAGTGAATTTTTATTATATAAAATACATTTTTGAATATAGGAAAGGATTTATCATCGTAAAAAATATTTAAGATATTTTAATTTAGGATTTTTAGAAATATTTATCAAATTTTAAACTAAATTGACAAAAAAACAAAAAAAAGAAACAAGTCCTTAGAAAATAATAATAATAATAAAAATAAAAATAAATAATAGTTGATAAATTAGATCACTCAAATTAGGCATATATCTAAGTAGACGATTTTATTGTTGAAAAATATGCAAGTTCTGAAATCCTAGTTGCTAGTTTCCTGTGGGCTTAATTATCATTATGTGTAACAATGAACAAAGGAGATCAGGAAACAAAGTAAGACATCATTGGCATGCCAACTGCATTAACTTAACTGGAAGTTAATCATAGACGGAAGCTCAGTGTCGAAGTCGTCCCCCCTCAAACAACCATCATCACTATAACCAGTTTTCAAGGTCTCGAGATTCTTGTGAAATAAAAAGATCTCTCAGGACACAATGAGAGGGTACACGAAATAGAAACCATAGTTATTTTCTTCCTCCACTAACAACATTCACGGAAATTAACTATTTCTATGTTGTTCACAAACTAGGCGTAGTCCAACCCCACATACATTGTAAAATACCTTTCAGGAGCCATGTTTCCATAGATGCTTTCAGGTCAAGAACACCAATGGGGAAAGGTAATGAGAAGCATCGACCTATATCACCCTTATTCCTAAAGTTCACAAGCCTGACACTTTCGTAGAGTATCGATCTATTTCTCTATGCAATACGATTTATAAAATGATCTCCAAAACCATTACAAATTGGATCAAACCTTTCTTGTCCATATGAATGGAGGTGGGGTTTGTGTGTTTTGTATAAACCCCTACATGAAAAACCTTAGTGAGAGAAAAGATTGTATGGGATCATAATGCACCCAAAAAATATTCAATCTGGAAGCTAGCATTAAGGTGTGGGTCTTTGGGTTTAATGTGATTGAAAGCATCTTTGCTCAATCTGACAATGACATCAGCGTATCATGCCTTTTTGGCCCTTTAAGGATTGTGCTTATTATTTGTGTGATGAGAAAACTGGCATGGTCCATATGGTGGGAATTGTTCCAATTTTAAATGTATACTTACTCAAGTTATATTTATTTTAGTTCTACAAATGCAAATTAATACAAAATTTAATCCTACTAACTTTTAACTCTAACTTTATTCCTACCAACTTTTATTTACTTGTGCATACAAAAAAATTCCAATCTGGACGCTAGCTTTAAGGTGCAAGTATCTAGGTTTAATGTCAAAGCATATTTGCTCGATCTGGGACTAACACCACTAGTATCATGCCTTCTTGGCCCTCTCAAGATTGTGGTTATTATCTATGTGATGACTAAAGTAGGATGGCCCATATGGTGCGATTTTTGTCCCAATTTTAAATGTATACTTACTGTTGTCTTATTTATTTTAGTTCTTCGGATCCTGATTAACACTAACTTTGCTCATATTAACTTTTAACACTAAATTTACTCCTACTAATGTTTATCTATTTACTTTTCATATTTATGTTACAACTCCATTTTCCAGTTACTCATGGCCCCCACCATTTCCTAACTTGTTACATTATCATTTTCCTTTCTTGTTGTTCATCACTTAGCATCATAATGCAATTTGTTTCCTTCTCTTGAGCACTTGTTGCTTCAAGTTTTCCTTAGAATAAGCCAAATTAGAATGGTCTCAAACAATATTTCTTACCCATAGCCAATATATATAGTTCAAGTAAAAAAAGTAGAACCATCAACTTTAGAATAATAGAACTAAGATGAGTGAAAGATATAAGAACCAACTTCATTTGTGCTCACTCACATGCACCATTAGAGCTTCAGTGCATGTCCATTAGATTTTGCAAACAATTTAAAAGGCTAAGAAAATTAACCATCATTGAAATGTACTAGGTCATGCTCTTGAAACAACAAAAACAACCAAGAAATTCAAATACACCTCTTTTACAAAAATAATAAAATAAATTTCCAGCTTATGTAGAATCTCTCCATACAAAACATAATTTTTGGAGCATCCGGAAAATATTTCACTTGAGACTTATAAAAATATCTAAGCAACAAGAAGAAATATTAATTGGGTACATGGAAATGGGATGAAAATTTCTATCGCATTGCATTTGGGAAGCATCAAAAGACACTTGGCAAGAAATTATCCATGATATGCATATAAATATATTTTTTATACAACAATATTTCTATTTGGGCACTTGTGGATGCACTCAACCATATAAGGGAAATAAAGAGAAAAAGAGCACCTAGCTGGATGTAAATTATTTAGTGGCTGAAAAGTCAATACAAGATCCTTCCTTTAAGAACATGAGACAACCATCCAAAGATATAACAAATATTGAAAGAACTCCACTTGGATGAATTCTTTAACTCCTGAAAAAGAAGCGTTCAAATCAATAAGGATTACTTACCGTCCTTGCAAAATAGTATGTACAAAAACCCATTGCAGTTGGTGAGATCTTAGTGTGCTTTCCTTGAGTAAACTAGTAGTGTAAAGGTATCTCATCAAAAAATGACAGAAGAAAAAAAGAGAGTATAACATAATGTGTTGGTACAATATAAATACTAGAAATTGTAAGGCTCTGAAAATATTACTATTCAGTATTGAGTTGTAGGGAGAAAGAGAGAGAGAGAGAGAGGATGCCGAAGCTTGTTGGGTGTCACAATCAAGGATACGTTAGTGGGTGAGGCAAGCTCACCATCAAATCCCTCAAGCACTATGAAAGGGTCAATGAATTGCCAGAGGATGTCCTTTGAGGAGTGACCAGGACTAAGGCGCATGGTTGTATGATCAAGGGGAGGGTAGGCACAAGAATGAGAGAACAAGTGATCCAAAATGGATCTTGGATAGACTTCTAAGTCTAAAGTGTTCCTCACAGAGTAAAATGAAAGTCAAGGGATGCTCCTAGAAATAGTCCCATTGCATAGATATTTTCATTCTGAATCTGATGCAATTTGAATGGACTAAAACAGACTTCGAATGATGAAGTTATCGCAAAAGGAAGATTGTATTTGTCCTTTGAAAAATGAGGCATTTCTTCTAAAAATGGAATAAAAGGCCTTATATGGGAAATAACATGGCAAAAGGTTCAAAGGGCGGACTTAAGGCCAAGGTGGAAGGGACCCCCGATCAACGATCCCCAACATATCGCAATCGGAGGTAGGCTGTATGTGATATCGAGACCCCAGACTATGCGACATTGAGATTGTTGATTATCGGATCAGTGGATCGGCGTCGACGTAGTCCATATTCAAAGAAAGGACCCCCGAGCCATTACAAATGCGATATGTGATAAAGCGATGGGCTGATGTGTGATCACATGACAACCGTGAGATCAAGAAAAGAGATCAACGGTCCAGATTTAATCGACAGTCAGGAGATCATTGATCCCCAATACAGAGGGCCGTTGTGATAGAGATATTTGATATCGACTATCCAATCAAGGAGCAGATCAATGGTCTATATTTAATCGATGATCGTCGATTGACGATCCCCAATTCCAGGGCCAATGCGATTACGATAGCGATATGCCGATAAGGGCCATACCCGATGGGTATATAGACCCGATTTCATAACTTTTTAAATTCAGAAATTGCTCCCGATAGTGTATGTTCACGTATATTCTCTGTGTATTGGAAATATGGTCTTTTCGTGGATTTTTTCCTAGAAAGAGGCCGCCTAAGTATTTCCTTTTAACTGTCCCATTCTCCCTGCCACACTATAAGCAGGCATTTGCAACAATGATGCAAGAATGCGTTACACATAGAGAGCTACAAGGGAATGATTCGTCATGATGAGAGACAGATGAATGGTTGGGGGAGCCGCAGAGTCGGAGGATTCCTCACAAAAACATAGAGAGCATGATCAATAGGGCGTGCTTGACAGAGAGCTCAAGATATGTGCGCAGAGGCTGAGAATTCATTCAGAAACCGAGAGTAATGCATAGAGGCAGCTTGGAGAAGCCCAAAGTTGTTTGCATGTTGAGGAATCCATTGGAAAGCTCAGTATATGCAGGAGGCAGTCTACGGAGTCGGTGATTCAGAAGAAGAGGGTCGCTTGGAGGTCAAGTGAACCTAGAAGCTTGTAAGAGCCAAGAGCCAAAGTGAGGGCCAGAGCCAGAGCCAGAGTCGAGAGAATAGCAACGAGATCAAATGATCCAGTTGTTGTTGGTGTCCAAAGTGTGTTGAAGGTAGAAGAAGGAATTCCAGAGAAAATTGAGAGAATTCTAAGGGAGTTGGTGCAAGCTAGAGAAAGATCACTCAGAGCGCTGATTGAAGGAATCTAGTCCAGAGAAGCCTAGATCTATCTGCAAAAGTATGGACAGCTAGAGGGATAAGATGGTATTTTAAGCCCATTGTTTCTATGTAAACCAATGGAGTTGAGCATGGATCGTGTAAAACAACTTATGCCATAATACCAGAGAGCCTAGTCAAGTTGACTAGAGCTCAAGGAGACGTAGCCCAAGAGTTTTGGTTGAACTCCATATTAATATTATTGTTATGTGTGTTTGTTTATTCACTGTATTATTTGTTGTCACATGTATTTAAATATCAACATAAGCAATAGAACTTAAATAACTTAACAGTTAAAGACAAACTAAAAGCATACACCTATTTGAAGCACTTTTTAATTCTACAATTGGTTAATCATAAGGTCTGGGGAATATATCAGCTTTGGAAGTGGGAGAGGTTCTTGTAAGCTTGCAAAGAAGCCTATAGTGCCCCATTTTCAAATAAGATGGTATCAAAGTCTCAAATTGATTAACCCCACCTTCATGAAGGTGATATTAAAGCTGGTTATACCAGAGCAAGTGATACAGATCAGAATGCTTGATTGACGGAGTAAAGATTGCTTGTCTGAAAGGTGTTTGGGCAGTCAAGGATTGATTGTCTGATTGATTGTTTGAGTTTTTATAGGTGAAGAGAAAGCTATTGATAGCTCCGTCTAGGAAGGAAAAGAATGAAGAAGGGATAAAGGCATTCTTCTTATCCCAAAGGACCTCAAGGAAATCCTTGAAGCACAAGAGGTTTGTTGCAAAAGGTTGCTTGAGTTAGCTATTTGTTAGTCTTGTTTGAAGTTCTTTTGTTAATTGCATAATGACAACTTCTACAAGTGAGTCCTCAAATTCCTCCTTCATCATAAGATTCTTTTATGAAGACATGAAGCAAGACTTGTTCATCATGATGGACAAGGTGAGAGAAATGTATGAGGATGGAAGGAAGAGCAGCATACTTAGAGAACAATTGAATTTCATGGAGGAAGAGAAGCATATGCTTTCTGATAAATTACAGGAAATGGAGAGGCAACTTCATATTGCAAATATGAACCTGAAAAGGATGCATGAGTTGGAGACGCAACTCTTTGTTGCCAAAGAAGCCTTAGTCAAGTATCAGCTTGAAGAAGAGGTAAACAATTCCTGTTTGTCTTCAAATTCTTCTAAGAATGTTTATATTGGTTCTTTTGAAAAATATACTAGAAGCATAGGTTCCAAGTTAATGTCCAAGATGGGATATGAAGGAAAAAGCTTGGGTAAACATGCACAGCGTATTGTTGAGCCAATAATGGTTGAGAAAAGGCCTAAGTATTTGGGTCTTGGCTATGGAAAATCTTATGGAGAAAGTTCCAAAGCTACCATTGAGGCCATTGAAACAAATCCAAGGAGTTTCATTTCAGGTCTTCTACCTCAAGAGTGTGAAGATTGTATTCAGGAGGAATGCAATAGCTTGAAACAACATTTTTAGGATGAAGATGTTTAGAGGCATACACTTGAACCAGAGAGTTGTGGAAACTCTAAAAGCCTTGAAGAGATTGATGGTGTTCCAAAGGGAACCACTTCTTCATTTGATTCACCTCCTCATGAAGGCAATAATGGTGAAAGAGAAAGGTATAAATATGGTTCTAGTCATATTCCTTTTGATTATGTTTAGCATGGAAAATTTCCATATAAGTATGGGAAAACAATTTCATGTTCCTTTTGTGGTTTGTATAACCATAATTTTTCTAGATGTTGGAAGAGAATGGCCACATATAGGAAACTTTTGAAGGAAAGGAAGCAAGAATCCAAACGTCCATTGGACAAGGCAAATCATGCTGTCAAGAGGATGCACATGTGTTGCACCTACTGCCATAAGCAAGGAGACATTGCTGAAAAGTGTTGGACTTTGAAGCCAACAATGATTCCACAAAACTTGAAGAAGGTGGACAGAGAAAATGGCAGGGATGGAAAGGAAGTTGTTGTGAATAATGTGTTTCAGGATGATTCATATGTTGATGTTAATGTGCAGACAAAGGAATCACATTTGAAATGGATTGGTAAGAAATGGTTAGAGTTCTTATCCAATTAAGATTACATGTCTATTGATGCATCTATTTGCATTTCTTTGTTAATGGAATGCAAGTTGCAGGTTCTTACCAAGAAGGTAAATGGAAAAAGTTGAGTAGGAGACTCAATTTATTGCTGCAACATTATATTCATTTCAGCTTCGAAAGTATAGTGTGCTTAAGCGAAAGTTGAAGGATGAAATGTATGCATGAGAATGATGTGCATGAACACAGGGATGTTGATGATTTCCTTGTATTTGAACATGTATGTGTAATTAACTTGAAGGGTTGATTTCTTTGTTTTAAACATGCATGTAATATTGACTTGAGAAAATTTGATTTTGCCTCCAAGATGGTGATAATAGTGAAGTGTTTTATCTTCGGAAAAGCATATAGAAAATATGTAAAGACATGCTTGACTTGAAGGGTTATTTTTTTTAAAGGCATGTTTTATGGGCTTATTATCTAGTCCATCATTTGTATGCAGATGTAAGAGATGGAGGCATTCACAAGATGTGAAAATCTATTTATTTTGTTAAAGCAGAAGTTTAGGCCATCCAGTTGTTGTTTTTATTTCTATTGTTGTTGACAACTTGTCAAACAGGTACAAATGAAAATTTTGTGAAGCAGATGTAACTTTACATTGGTTTGAACCACCTTGGATCAATGATCAAGGAAGACAAGTTCAAACTACCTAATGTGACCATTTTAGTAGGAGTTCTCCATGAAGTCAAGGAGGAAGACAATTCTTCCCAGGAGGACCAGCACATCCAGGAAGGAAAGTGGTCAGAGACTTTGGTTCAGAGGCACTATGCAAGGCAAGTGTATGGAGGTTGAAAGAAGAGGGTGTTGTTACTCTCATTTACTATTCAGATCAGTATGTCAGTATTTTGGAGACAAAAAGTTCTTTTAGTGGGAAGGTGTGATCCAAAATGGATCTTGGATAGACTTCTAAGTCTAAAGTGTTCCTCACAAAGGAAATGAAAGTCAAGAGCTACTCTTGGAAATAGTCCCATTGCATAGATCTTTTCATTCTGAATCTAATGCAATTTGAATGGACTAAAACGGACTTCGGATGATGAAGTTATCACAAAAGGAAGATTGCCTTTGTCCTTTGAAAAAGGAGGCATTTCTTCTAAAAATGGCATAAACGACCTTATATGGGAAGTCGCATCGCAAAAGGTTCAAAGGGTGGACTTAAGGCCAAGGCGGAAGGGACCCCTGATTAGCAATCCCTGACATATTGCAATCGGAGGCAGGTTGTATGTGATATCGGGACCCCAGACTATGCGACATTGCGATTGTCGATTATCGGATCGGCGGATTGGCATCGACATAGTCCATAGCCAAAGGAAGAACCCCTGGGCCATTACAAATGTGATATGCAATAAAGTGATGGGCTGATGTGCGATCGCACGACAGCCGTCGGATCAAGAAAAGAGATCAACGGTCCAGATTTAATCGGCGGTTGGGAGATCGGTGATCCCCGATTGGAAAGGCCATTGCGACAGCAATATGAAATATTGACCATTTGATCTAGGAGTAGATCAATGGTCCAGATTTAATTGGCGATCCCCGATGCTAGGGCCAATGCGATTGCGATAGCGATATGCCAATAAGGGGCGGACCCGATGGGTTTATAGACCTGATTTCATAGCTTTTGAAATCTAGAAATTGCACCCAATAGTGAATTTCCATGTATATTCTCTGTGTATTGCAAATATGGTTTTTTTGTGGATTTTGTCCTGGAAAGAAGCCGCCTATGTATTTCCTTTGTAACTATCCCATTCTCCTTGCCACACTATAAGTGGGCATTTGTAACAATGATGCAGGAATGTGTTACACGCAGAGTGCCATAGAGCCACAAAGCTAGATGACTAGATGTAGAGCCACAGAGCCAAAGCACTAGAGGGTTAGACGCAGATCCACAGAGCCGATGAGCCAGAGGCCTAGTCGAAGAGCTGAAGAGCCGCAACAGAATGATTTGTCATGATGAGAGATATAGGAACAGCTGGGGGAGCCGATGAGTCGGAGGATTCCTCACAAAAACGCAAAGAGCACAATTAATAGGGCACGCTTGACAAAGAGCTCAAGATATGTGTGCAGAGGCTAAGAATTCATGCAGAAGCTAAGAGTAATGTGCAGAGGTGGCTTGGAGAAGCCCAGAGCTATTTGCATGCTGAGGAATCCATTGGAAAGCTCAGTATATGCAGGAGGCAGTCTACGGAGTCAATGACTCAGAAGCAAAGGGTTGCTTGGAGGTCAATGAAACCCAGAAGCTCGTAAGATCCAAGAGCCAGAGTAAGGGTCAGAGTGAGAGCCAAAATCAAACAGCCAAAGCGAGAGCAAGAGCCGAGAGAACATCAAAGAGATCAAATGATCCAGTTGTTGTTGGTGTCCAAAGTGTGCTAAAGGTAGAAGAAGGCATTCCAGAGATAGTTAATAGAATTCTGAGGGAGTTGGTTCAAGCTAGAGCAAGATCGTTCAGAGCGTTGATTGAAGGAATCTAGTCCAGAGAAGCCTAGATCTGTCTGTAGAAGTATGGACAGCTAGAGGCATAAGATCGTATTCTAAGCCCATTTTTCTGTGTAAAATAATGGAGTTGAGTGTGGAGCTTGTAAAAGAACTTATGCCATAATCCCAGAGAACCTAGTCGAGTTAATTAGAGCTCAAGGAGACGTAGCCCAAGAGTTTTGGGTGAACTCAATATTAATATTGTTGTTATGTGTGTTTGTTTATTCGATGCATTATTTACCGACATATGTATTTAAATATTAGAATAAGCAACATAACATAAAACACTTAACAGTTAAAGGAAAACTAAAAGCATACACCTATTTGAAGCACTTTTTAATTCTGAAATTGGTTAATCATAAGGTCTTGGGAATATATAAGCTTTGGAAGTGGGAGACGTTCTTGTAAGCTTGACAAGAAGCCTATAGTGCCCCATTTTCAGATCAACAAGGGATCCCAACTATCCTAACATCAGACTATAATGGGAGGAATGTCCTGATAGAAACCCATCTACTCCACTATGAGTCCACTGAACATGCTGGGTAGTATCTGGTTTGGTGGGAAACTATGCCAAAAATTATTTTGAAGATTTTTCAGAAGGTAATAAAACCCTTTCTAAGGAAGCTCTTATGTATTTTTTTTCTTATATTTATATTCTAGTGCTTACGATAAACACACATAAACCAATTTATAAACAATATTTTAAATTATATAAATTGATGTGCAGGAAAGGATCCACCAGATGTGTTTTGCAACAGAGTCAAAAATTTATCTTCTCTCATGCAGACATCTTGAAAAAGTGGGGGGGTGGGGGGTGTAACATCCCTGGGTTCAACGTTCATGTAATAAAAGTTAATAAAGGCAACATAATACCAAGGTCAAGGGACGCTTATTCCAAGTTGAACGTTGGGAAAAATATCCTAGTGGGCATCACTTGTTGTGTTTATGGCTAAGGGGAAATTAGCAAATGAAATGGCAAAGGCTTTGAAAATGAAAAAGGTATTATTGGCACCTTATTTATGAAAGTAATGGAAATTAGGAGAAAAGGGAGGTGAAATGTCACAAGTTGCATGTGGGGAGGAAATTGAAGGAAAATAATGGAAAAATGAAGAAATTAGAAGCATCAATAATAGAAAGACATCAGACCATCAGTTGGTAGCCATTTGTCAGTTCAATTTTAGAATTAGTGTCATAGAGGAGAAGAGCACCAAGAGGAGAAGGAAATCAAGCAAGCAAAGGAAGGATAAGGAAAGAAAATGAAGGATAAGGAAATCAAAGAAAAGTAAGGATCAAGTAAGGAAAAGTTGGATCAAGCAGCTTGAATGGGAATACTTGTAGGTAACAGGTTGCATGCATGATTTCCTAGGTATTTTTGACATGCATGGTATGTGCATATTGGTATTTGGTTCCTTTGTTGTCATTGGAATGAATTTTTCTAGGTTTCATCAGTGGATTTTAGTGTTGTCTTTCCATCTGTGAATATCCATGGTGTGATGGTAATTTTCTTGGTTTGAGCTTTGGATTGCTGGAATATTTTGGATCCAGGTGAGTTGGTCTTTGGAAAATTCTCAAAGGCCTAGTAATCTATTGACTGGTAATGGAGGGATACACGGTAAAGCCTGAGGGTGAAGATGGGAAAATTCCGCAAGGTATTGGAGAAGAAATTCTGAGGCATCCAAGCTCGGTTTTTTTTATTTTTTTTATTTTTTTTATTTTTTTATCTCAACACTAGTTTAGGTGAGATCATAGTATGGTGAGGGTGGAGGTGGTTTAACCTCTGAATTCCCTTAGTTTTTTATGAATTGGTTTATCACTTGAGATCCCACATTCATTCTTGGAATATGGCACGAGGGTGTTTGGCTGAAAGAAATATTTGGTTCAGTCAGTCTATGGTCAGGTGGTACGTGGAAGTCCCAAACTTGGTTGGCTTTTCCCTATGCTTAATAAGGCCTAAGTTTCTCTTGTTTTGATGAGTAAATGTACCTTTTATTATGTGCCTCCAGTGATCGTACTCTCATTATTATTTATCTAGTTATATGTTGGTTATAAGCATGGTTATTTGACAGCTCTTATTCATGGCTCTTTCCATGTTTTTACTTGTAATTGAATGAATAATGAATGCAAGACCTAACTGATGTTATGACAACTAATGTGAAAATGCATTGATCATTCATGTTAAACCTCAAATAAGTTTTCATCTCCTTATGTTCATAGTTGTATTGATGACCTGTAGGTTGCATGTTTACCAAGTGTTTAATGGAATGTTAGTCCCAATTGGGGAAGGTATAGTCAAGTCCTTAATAAGTTTGTTATCAAAAGCATTGTCTTCATACATTTTATGAGTTCTAGAAGTTTCATGGAGTTTTCGACATTGACTGGGTCCTAGTCCTGGAAAATAATGTTAAATCTCATAGTTGTTATCATAGCACTGACAGAATAAGGCTACAATCAAACTCAGGTAGGTTCATCAGTGCGACTGGAGGGCTATAGTAATCGAAATGCCTTAGTAAGGGAGAAACTAGGGATTTAGGTCAGTGAAAAGGAGATTCATCTCAAGGGTTGGACACCTAGAGGGGTTGGGTTTCTCCTGGAGGTAGTTACAAGGTGGTATCAGAGTGGGTTGAGCTCTCTTTGGGTAAAGTCTGAGGTTTTCAAGGTTATGGTTGTCATGCATGGGTCATGGTATACAATTGATATGGTCATGCATGATGTTTTCATGTTGTTATGTTGTTATGATTTTGACGTGTTTATATGATTATATGGATATGATTATGATTATACATGTACATGCTAATATGGATTGATATTGCAGATGAGATAAGCCTCCCCTGAACATCACTAAGGTATGGATTTGATTTTGGTATCTATTTGGTTTATGTGACATGGTACATTGCAGGAAGAAGAGAATCCAAGATGACAAGAAAAATGGTAGACTACAGTTCATGTGACTCTCCCTACAAATCAAACGGGTAGCAAGGAGAAGAGTTCTCTCCTAGTATAGAAGATACATTGAGGAGGTTGAGGGCAGAGATCAGAAGTTGTACAACAGATAATGACAGGTTGGCTGAGGCTCCAAAAATACTTTCAAGGGCCGAGGAAAATCAAGTAGAGGTTAGTGCGACGATCCTTCAGAGCTTCTCAGAGTTGCAGAAATAGGGACAATTGAGAATCAATCAAGAATGGAAGGATAAAACTAATGTAGCCTATGGTAGTAGGTATCAGTCCAGATATAGGTTGGATAGAGGGGATACAATTAGAGGTGGTAGATCAATAGATACTTGTGACATGAGGACTAGTATGTATGGGCATCATTCTAGTTCCTCATCCAGGAGACATCATCATAGTCATCACTGTCATCATCCTTACAGGAGAGGTGGGTATTTACCTAAGGACTTAAACAAAGTCAATCTGCCTACATTTGATGGAGAGATGAAGAAGTCATAAGATGCAGAGGCATGGTTTCTTGGGATGAAGAAATTCTTTAGGTTGCATAGTTATTTAGAGAAAATGAAAGAAAATATAACTACCTTCAGTGTCAAAGGGAAATCATATATTTGTTTCGAAGATGTGAAGAATGTCAAGATCATTTGGGAAGACGAGTTGATTTGGGATGAGTTTGAGAGACTTTCAAGAAGAAGTACTTGTGAGAGAGGTACCATGGTGATAGAACTAAGGAATTTTATGAGCTACAAACAGGTTCTATAACAGATGATGAGTATACTAGCAAGTTCTTGGAGCTATTGAGATATGTGCCATATCTCAAGGAGGAGAAGGCTGATATTCAAAGGTTCACAAGTGGGTTTCCAACAACATATAGAGACCAAATTGAGTTTGATGAGCCTATATCGCTATAGGAACACATCTAGAAATTGAAGCATTTTTAAGAGCAGTTAAAGTGTGGAGTTGAGCCTAAACGTGACTTGAAGGGAAATGAGAAAGCTAAAGGGAAATGGCCACCAAAATGGGGAAGACCTCAATATTCAGGTGTGAAAGAAAATGTGGTTCCTTACAAGAAGTTCAATACAATGGAGAAGGGGTATGGGTCACAGTCTAGAGAGCAGTAGGCTAGAGGTGATGGTAGAGGACTATTTCAGTGCTAGTTATATGGAAAATATCATCATAAGAAGGATTGTCCATTGTACCAGGGAGGTAGGCCTCGAATATATAATTATTATATGGTGCAGATAGTTGAGAATGTTGGTCATTGTATTCCTTAGATTTATGCAACTGTGGACAACAGAAAGACAGATCACCAAGCATCTATTATTGATATAGATGGTAAGATTCGTGATCAAGTTATTTCTATTTTGATTAATCTTAGATCTAATTATAGTTATGTTAATCCTGACTTGGTCGATAAGTGTGGCTTGAAAAAATAAATGCTTGCAAAGTCTTAGTTGGTGCAGTTGGCTACAGGTACTAAGAAGTTAATTCATCACTGGGTAAGAGCTTGTGCATTTGAGTTGACTGGTATGCCTACAAAAACACATTTGAATGTACTACCATTGGGATCATATAGTATGATTTTGGGTATGGATTGGTTGTATCTTCATAGGACCAAAGTAGAGTGTTATGACAAGGTTATTAAGTGCCTAGATGATAATGGGGAAAGTAGAATCTTGCAAGGAAGGAAGAATCCTACATCAGTGAGGATGGTCACCGCTATGCAAGCTAAGTGTAGTTGCAGGAAAGGATGTATAATGTTTGCAGTTCATATCTCTAGTGACAAAGGTAAGGAAGTTGAGGATGCAAAAATCTTTAAGAGGTACCATGTACTACAACAGTTTCAGGATTTGTTTACAACAAATATTCCAGAGTTGCCTCCCCATAGGGAACTCGACTTTTGTATTGAGTTGGTACCAGGGGAAGCACCAACATCAAAGGCACCTTACAAGATGAGCACTCCACGGTTAGTGGAGTTGAAGTTGCAATTGAAGGAAATTCTTGATAATGGATACATTAGGCCAAGTGTATTGCCTTGGGGGAGTTTCATGTCAAGCCATATTCAGGTCACACAGGATATTAGAAGATGTTAACAACAACGAAGAAGTTCTACTTTTCGCTGAATCAAAATATGGAAGTGGTAGAATTTGTGGCTAGATACTTGGATTGTTAGTAGATGAAGGTAGAGTGTAAGCATCGAGGTGGGTTGCTTCAGATGAATCTTATTCCAGAGTGGAAGCAGAAAGTCATTTACATCAATTTCATTACAGGTCTTCTGAGGACATCGAGGCAGAATGATTTTATCATGGTTTTGGTAGAAAGGTTGAGAAAGGTAGCTCACTTCATTCCAGTAAAGACTACTTATTCATCTCGTGAGGCAGCACAGGTATTCATCGGGGAGATTGTGAGATTGCATGGCGTTCTAAAGAAGATTGTGTTGGATAGGGATGCAAAGTTCACTTCCAAGTTTTAGAAGGAGTTGTTTGTAGGATTGGGGATAGAGTTGGCATTCAATACAACTTATCATATGCAAACAGATGGACACACAAAGAGGGTCAAAAAGATACTGGAGGATATGTTGAGGATGTATGTGATGCATCAGTAGAGGAGATGGGAGGAGTACCTTCCATTAGTCGAGTTTGCTCACAACAATGGTTATGAGGAGTCACTGAGGATGACTCTATTTGAGGCATTATATGGGTGGAGTTGTAATACTCCCATCAGTTGGAGTGATCCATTGAACAAGGTACTTATTGGACCAGACATGTTGGCAGACATGGAACATGAAATTTAGATTACAAATAAGAATCTAAATGTAGAAGATGAAATTCATAAGAGTTATGCATACTAGCATAGCGAATTTAAGGAGTTTTAGGATGGGGAGCATGTGTTTTTGTGCATCAAGCCCAAGAAGAGCTCCTTGAGGATTGGATCTTGTGTCAAATTGGCACCACGATATTGTGGGCCTTTTGAGATCCTTGAGAGGGTTTGACCAATGGCCTATAAACTTTCACTTCGTCTGATAATGAAATTCCATGATGTTTTCCATGTTTCATTGCTTAAAACATATGTAAAGGACGTTGATCATGTTAGTGATTTGTCTGTATTGCAGGTGGAACCAGAAGGAGAATTCCATTTGGAACCTTAGTGCTTATTACAACAAAAACAACGCATGCTTCGGAACAGAGAAATCGAGCAAGTTAAAGTGAAGTGGAAGTACTTTGGGCCTGATGAAGCTACATGTGGGATGACTAATCAGATGTGGGCTATGTATCCTGCATTGTTTTCCGGTTGAGGCAAAACGATTTTGGTTTATGTACATATTCATGTATGGTTGTTACTAAAAATACTGCAATGACTTATGTTATAAAGCTCTAATAAGCGGTATGGTTGTCATGTTGTCATGTTTATCATGATGGTTTTGCTTTGAGTAGGTTGTTAATTGTAAATACTACAATGAGCTGGGTTATAAATCTCCATGGGTAGTATGTTTTTCTTTTTAGCATTATTGTTGGTTTTAGGTGTCATAGAACACCGAGGATGGTGTTCCCCTAAGGGGGAGGGGTCTGTAACAACCTTGGGTTAAAATTTCATGTAATAAAAGTTAATAATGGCAAAATAAGACCAAGGTGAAGGGACACTTATCCCAAGTTGAATGTTGGGAAAAATATCCTAGTGGGCATCACTTGTTGTGTTTATGGCTAAGGGGAAATCGACAAAGGATTTGAAAAGGAAAAAGGGTATTATTGACACTTTATTTATGAAAATAATGGAAATTAGGAGAAAAGGGAGGTGAAAGGTCATAGGTTGAATGTGATGAGGAAAATAATGGAAAAATGAAGGAATTAGAGGCATCAATAATAAAAAGACATCAGAGCATCAGTTTGTAGCGTTTTGTCAGTTTGGTTTTGGAATTAGTCTCAAATTGGAGAAGATCACCAAGAGGAGAAGGAAAGCAAGCAAGGAAAATAAGGACAAGGAAAGCAAAGGAAGGAAAGGATAAAGTAAGGAAAAGCTAGATTAAGTAGCTTCAGCAGGAATGCTTGTAGGTAACAACTTGCATGTATGATTTCGTAGTTGGTTTTGACATGCATGATATGTGCATGCTGGTATTTAGTTCCTTTGTTCTAATTGGCATGGATTTTTTCAAGTTTGGACATTGGATTTTAGCCTTTCCTTTCCATTTCTAGATAGCCATGGTGTGATGGGACTCTTCTCGGTTTGAGCTCGGGATTGCCAGAATATTTTTGATCCAGGTGAGGTGGTCTAAGGAAAATTCCCAAAGGCTTAAGAATCCCTTGACCGGTAATGGTAGGATACATGGTAAAGGCTGAGGGTAGAGACAGGAAAATTCCTCAAGGTATTGGACAAGAAATTCTAAGGCACCAAAGCTCGATTTGGTTTTGTGATCTTGACACCGGTTTAAGTGAGATCACATTATGGTGAGGCTGGAGGTGGTTTAACCTCTGGATTCCCTTGGTTGTTTGTGGATTGGTTTATCCCATGAGATCCCACATTCATGCTTGGCATATGGCATGAGGGTGATTGGCCTAAAGAAAAATTTGGTTTAGCCAATCTATGGTCAGGTGGTACGTGGAAGTCCCAAACCTAGTTGGATTTTTCCTATGATTAGTAAGAGCTAACTTTCTCTTTCTTTGATGAGTAAATGTACATGTTATTATGTGGCTCTAATGGTTATTCCCTCATTGTTATTTATTTGGTTATATGTTGGTTATAAGCATGGTTATTTGATAACTCTTAGTCATGGCTCTTTCCATGTTTTTACTTGTAACTGAATGAATAAAGAATGCAAGAACTAATTGATGTTATAACAACTAATGTGAGAAGGCATCGATCCTTCTTGTTAAACTTCAGATAAGTTTTCAGCTCCTTATGTTCAGACTTGCATTCATGACATGTAGTTTGGATGTTTACCAAGTGTTTGACAGAATGTCAATCTTGGTTAGGGAAGGTCCAGTCAAGTCCTTGATCAAGTTTGTTATCAAAAGAATTGTTTTTGTGTCTTTTATGAGTTATGGAATTTTCATGGAGTTCTAGGCAATAAGTGGGTCCTAACCTTGGAAAATAGCCTTAAATCTCGTAGTCACTGGCATAGCACTAGCATAATAAGGCTACAATCTCACTCAGGAAGGCTTACCAGTGCAATTGAAGGGATATAGTCACTGACATGCCATGGAAAGGGAGTGATCGGGGCTTTAGGATAGTGAAAAAGAGAGTCATCTCAGGGGTTGGACACCTGGAGGTCATGTAGCACCTGATAGAAGTCATTAAGGTCTTAAGTGGTTAACTCAATTTCCTTAAGGTAGTTTAGGAGGTTGAGTCTTATGATAGTGACCCTTAGCTCATGTTTACCTTGGAAAAATTGGTGAAAGTGGCTAAATGTGGGAGGAGGTGGTTACAAGGGGATCTGGCAGTCTGGAACGAGAGGAGATGTAACTGATTAAATATGTTCTCTCCAATCAACTAATCAGTCATTTGACCTTGAATTTCTCTTTCTCGCAATAAAGTCGAGACCATGGGTATATTAACTCATTTCTGGATATAGATGAAAATGAATATCCTCAAACAGCTGATCTTGCTGCAAGAAACTCAGTTATCTGGGAAAACTCCAATTGGCAAGGGTTTATCAACTGTCATTAGCTAGGTAAACTCCAAATGGCAAGGGAATGCATCAAATTCACTAGGTAAACTCCAAATGGAAATGGTTAGGGTTCATCGACTCAAACTTCAACCTTTCCCACCTTTTCCATTGCTGGTGACATGCACGTTGCATTGATCCTTACATCCTCACAACACTATCATGTTTTTTTCCTCCCTCTTAGCCAAAAAATATATAAACAATACCTTAAATTATATATATTATTATTATATGATATATTAAAAACCTTTAGTCCCCCATTATAACCCCAATATATAATTTTGTAACTTTTCCATTTTTAGTACCCTAATATGAATGCGTGTGATATAATATTGGTTTTTTAGTGAAGCCTATGTGACAATACCATAGGCCAATACAATGGCTTAACAATACCAAATGTCCAAAAAGCTCATAACTTATTTCATATAATGCTTGTTCACATAACTCCTTTTTAATTAATCAATTTAATTAAAAGGGGAAAAAGAGCATAACTATTTTGGAGATGAAGCCTTTAATTTGTGCATACTACTAAAAATATTCTAAAATATTATGTAGAGGTTAAATCCATACCATCCACTAATAATTTTTAATACTTAAATTAAAATTTTAGAAACCTTATTCCAAAATAGATACAAAACCTAATAATCATAAGCATAAATTTTATTTATATTACTTTTATTATAAAAATAAAATAAAATAAAACACAAAATAACATATTCTTCAAAAAAAAATTACATTAATTTTAAAAATCTTCATCCATATATATGGTAATATCATTTACTATATACCTTCGAAATACACCGCATATATATCTCTATCTTTATGATAATATCCTTTACTCTATATATACATTCACAAGACAAATCCTTTTGATTTTAAATTTCTTATAAGTCTAAATTGTGTTACACAATAGAGGATTTACATCTAAATGTAAAATTAATTTCACTAATATTGGGTTAGCATGTCTGCATCAAAATTCACAAAATATCATACTTTAGGATGAATTGTTTTATTATTTAATTTAGGCTTGTGTGGTCCATATCAAGTTTATTGAGAAGAGTTTTTGACAAAAATCACATCATAATTCATTTGTCAAAGCGTTTCAAACCAATAAGTGTGGAGGATAAGTTGAAGAACGGATCATAGAACCAGATCATGTAAACAGAGTAAATAGATAGAAAAGATCATCCAACGGCTATGCGACCAGGAAATGGCTATATTTGACTGGGATAGGGAAAAATAATTAATTCAAAAGTTAGTTTATACTATATTTCATTAAATTTAACTGCTTGTATTTAACTACTAAGTATAAATCCATAACTAATTAATAGATCTATTTTTATTATTAAAGCTATATAAATTAAATACAAACTAATATCATATGAAATAATAAGAAAAATAAAAAATGTTTATTAAAAGCTAACCTACTTAGCTAGTTAAATATTTGGCCTAATACTAAATTAAAGGACCTAATAGGTTGGAAGAGCGATTGGATCCCTACCCTTTCATCCCACGTGTCCTCACCCCTTGTGTTGTTCTTTTTATCGTGGTCTTCTCTGGTCTTTTGGATTGTTTGTTGTCCTTTTATTCCTTCTCGCTCTTTGATTTTTAATAAAAATAATTAGCATTTTATGTTAACATTTCTTGTTCTCTTACAATAAGAATAAAATGTTTGTTTAAATAGGTAGTAAAAATCTTTTTAAGCCTTAATTAATTAACATAATGTAATAATTAATAATTTAATTTTTTTACCTAAATGAAGGAATTTTAAAGATGGAAGCTAATTATCCAGTTATACCTTTAATATAAATAAATAAAATTTAATAATGAATTTAACTAATTAGAAACAATTTTTTTTTCCTCAATAGTTCTTCAATAACTTTAAAAAAATTTAATGAGAAAGTGCCACATATTCAATTTAAGGTCCTTTAATTTACTACCAGGTCAAATATTTAACTAACTAAGTAGATTAGTCTTTAATAAACATTTTTAATTTTTCTTATTATTTCATATAATATTAATAATATTAGTTTGTATTTAATTTATATAGCTTTAATAATAAAAATAAATCTATTAATTAGTTATGGATTTATACTCATTGTAGTTAAATACAAACAATTAAATTTAATCAAATATAGCAATAAATATAACTAAACTAACTGGTCTAGTACAGTTACCCTTGGTTAAATATAGCCGTTGGAAGATCTGCTCTCTCTATTTACCCTGTTGCCACGATTTAGTTCTTCAATTTATCTTAACGATGAACCACCCCTGTTGGTTCAAAATACTTAACAAATAAATTATGATGTGTTTTTGGCTAAAATTCTTGTCAATAAAATTATTTTATTATTACCAATATATATATGTTAACGTTCATCTAGAAATTTTATAATAATTATATTAATTGCAACATGCGAAAGCATTGACATTCGAGCTGAAGATGACGCTGACACTAGATGTTAGCGGCTTGATGACTCTCCGTCTATATAACCCTGGTTGAAATATCTTATAATTTTTTAATTTTTTTTAAGTATGAGTAGTTTAATTATATAAATTAAATGATATTAGGAACTCATGAGTGTGACTCTGAGTTATGTAAGTTTAGTTTAAATCATATATATATATTAAATGATCAATAATAAATATAGATAGAAATTAATTTATAATAAATATTGAAATATTTATTTGGTTAAGATATCTCAATCATAGAATTAACTAAAATTAAAATTATTATTATTAGCTAAAATAAAATAAATAAATATAAAAAATTTTAATTTTTAAAATGTAAATATATTAATGCTAAAAAATTATAATTATTTTAGATGTAAATCTCAACCTTTTATTTATTTATTATAATACTAAAAATATCCTAGAATATTTCATGGAAATAAATCTAAATATTTTATTTATGTATAGTATTAAGAATATTTCATAATATTTTATAAATATTTAATTTCTAACATTTCTTAATAATTATTATTGATAATTAAATTAAAATTCTAAAAGAACTATTATAAAATAGAAGTTCTTATGTCTGAAGGATGTGTTTCAATGGTTGGGTGGAGAGATTTATTGCTCACAGATCTTGTGGTCCAATCCAAAAAACCAACTTAAATTTTTCAACAAATTTCTAGTACAAAAAATTTACACTAAAAACAACTCGCAAAATTTATATATATTTGATAATAAATAAATTAATATTAATTTCTATGCACTTTCTAAATTTAAACTCTATATAACCGCCTTAAAAATAGAAACTGAAACTCAATAAATGTAACGGGTAATTATCTTCAACACCAATTATACAAGCCTGTCTTATTTATTAGAATAATGTGTCTTATTTATTAGAATAATGTAACCAGAGTAATTATCTGCAACACCAATCCAACACGCCAACTCATTAAATTTCAAAACCGAAGCTTTACATGCAGACTGAGTTCGTGCCCAAAACGGCACGAACTCACAGATTCACGGAGATTCACAGAGGTCAACCGCTGTGGTAAACCATATACACATGCATTTTCGTTCGTGGCTTCGGATTGTTATTTATTTTATTTTATTATAAAAATTAAAAATGAAAAAACACATGCATTGTTTAATTAAAGATCAATTTATATATATTTTGCTGTGAAACGGGAAGGTGGAAAAGGCTTAAATTTTTTTGAGAAAAAACTCAAAAACCAGTGTGTACCACAACATGTTAGCATCTTGACATCGTCTTTTTAGCTAGAAAATTGTTGGAAAATTAGACCAACTTATCATGAATTTAAATAAAAAAATGATTGAATTATAAAAAACCAGAAACAAAAGACTAATAATCTCATAAATTAAATTTACTCTCATAAACCTTAAAATATCATTTCATTTCATTAATAACATATTAATTTTTAAAAATAACATTAATATTTAAAATTTAAATTTATATACAATAATTAAAAAATATATTTTTATAAAAATTTGATATCAAAAATATCTTCCCATGATAAATAAATAATGCCTCCCCTATCTTTGTAATAATATCTTTTATTATATACCTTTACGAAACCAATCCTTTTGATCTTAAATTCCTTATTCGGCTCAATTTTGATGAAGAATAGAGCATTTATACATCTAAATCCTAATAAACGATATAAAATTAATTTCAAGTTAATTTAGCTAACATGTGACGTAGCACCCCTCCATCGAGAAGGGCACGCTTTACATTGAATTGTTTTGTTATTTCCAATCGGTAGGTTAATGTGCATCTAGAAATTCTATAATAATGAGAGGAATTGATTAATTGCAACAGGCTAAGGCGTTGACATTGGTGGGGACGATAATGATGACGCTGGATATTAGCCGACTGATGACTATGACTCTGTGTAAAGCCATACTTTAAATCTCTTATAATTTTATAATTTCAAAGAATCAATACTCAATTTTATTATAAATTAAATGAGTAATATATGACATCAGTTTAGGATAAGAATTAAAATATTTATTTCAGGATATGTTTCACATAATTAAAATTTAAAAAATCATAAAATTAATTGATCTATTATTATTATCAAAAAATATATATAGCAATAGGAGATTCATTTAATTCAAGATTTCATTAAAATATTTTATGGGCATTAACTTTTTTTAATAATATTAATAATTAGATTAAAATTTTGAAAATTTTATTTCAAAACAATAATTTTTTTCCAATATTTTTAACCAAATTTAATTTATTTGTATATTTAAATACATTTCTAATAATACAAAGTCACAATTTCACACACAATTATTTCTAAATTCAAAAATAAAAATAAATAATGGCTAAAATATGGGCATAACTCCAAAAACTATATCTAAAATCACAATTTCTCCCATTTACCAATGCAAAGCCCTGAATGTCATGGATGGTTATATGGTTATAATCTGTGAAGAATAGTACTTAAATAAAGAAAAGCCATTATGATGATGGCTTTGATATAAGATGGATAAAGGAGAAGGAGTTGTTTTTAGTGTGATTTTTTGAATTTTTTGGTGCTAGAATCCGGTAGAAAAATTTGAAGTGAAATTTTGATTTATGTTATGTAAACTGGTTTTTTGACTGTATATATGGATTCAACACCCTCAAAAACCTTTAGGACACTTAGATTGTGTAAGGGTTACCCATCAAACTTGTGATTTCTATAAATTGCACAAATTTTAGAGAAATTAGACCTGAAAAACCCACCATAAAAACTCCGAAAAAATTACATAAATACAAGTAAAAAAAATATTACACATTAACAAAATAAAATATCAACCACTGCTTAATAAATCATCGCTTTGAAACTAATAATTAAATAAACTCAATTGCTAGCAATAAATAAGCTAATAAATGTGAATAAACTCAATTGCTAGCAATAAATTAGCTCATATTAGCTGTCACATATATTAGGCACTGCCTAAATTTAAACTTTACGTAACTCCGGTGAAACAAAAACCGAATAAATGTAACTAGGTGTAATTATCTGCAACACCAATCAAACACGCTATCTTAAATTTTGAAACTAGAAACTTTACTTGCAGAATTCCTACATTCCATCTGCATATAAGAACAAGCAAAGCAGCGATATAAAGCAAGGACGCAGTTTATCTAGTCGGAGGAATTGTCTGGAAAGTTAAGGAAATTTTAGTCATATTTAGAGAAAGCAAGGATTTTTATAAATCCAAGTTATAATTGTTAAACTTCAAAATTTTAAGAGTCTTAGAAGTTTTTAATAGAGCTGAATCTATTTCCACCATCAAAAATACCATTCAAACACTATCTCTACCTAATTTTTTAAAAATTTTTACCCAAATCCAAATCATTTTTCACCATCATAACAATTCCTCCCATTCCTCGGCCGCGGTAGACGACTCCTAAAACGAGTCATGAACTAAAGTGAAATTGCATCTCTAGAAACCATGTCGTCCCTGTCGCTGTCAGGCCAAGAACGGCAGCGGCCGTGCTTAATGAGAAGCATCATCGTGCACGAGTCGTGAGCGGCTTCGTCCGGCGAACCGTAAGACGGGGCCGACGCCATTCCTTCAGAATCTGGTTCAGCATTTTGTTTCTTTTCTCTTTGCTCTGACTCATGGGATCAGAACTCACAACCTCAACATCAATCCAAAAACCCTAAAACTTAAGCTGCTCTAAACCTTCTGGGATTGGATATCTCAACCCGTGCGATAAACCATGTACACATGCATCCTTGTCCTAACAATCTCGCAGCTCCCAATATGCCACAGCACTGCAAATTGCAAACGCTGCAGTATAGTAATAACATTGTAGCACAACTTTATTATAGCAAGTCTCAACTTGAATGAACTTTTAAGCTCTTCGAATCCATTGTAAAGGTTAGTTAACTTAGTTCTATTAAGACATACCGTTAGCTCAGCCTGGACCGGGGCATAGAAACCCAGAACTTAACTTAGGAACAGGGTATCCATAAAACCATTGTAAAGGTTAGTTATAGACACTATGGTAAATGCTTTTCTAAAGTTAATGAATAAATCAAGAAGATTTATTTTATTATGAAAGTATTCCTCCATAATGATCCTCATGGTAACAAGGTGATCAATAGCTGAAGGATAGCATAAGAAACTGTGTTTGTCTTTGACCCTTTATGTTGGATTTCCAGACCTATGAAGACTTGCACTTGGATACAAGAGGGATGGTTATAACTGTCATATAATTAGAAGAATTGTATTTATTTTTATTTCTAAAATTAAGAATAATGAAGCTTTAAGTCTATAGTTTAGGGAAATGCTTTAAGTCCATAGTTTAGGGAAATTTTGATTAATTGCTAGATTGAAGAGCTTTGAAAGTGGAGGAAAATATGATTTTAGTTTTTTTGGTTTATAAATTTTAATTTTCTTAAATTTCTGTTTTGTGATCCAAATAACCTCAAACACCTTAACACTAAACAAAAACTTCTTCCCCTGTGAAAAGGTTTTCGTTTCTGATCATGACAAAATGATTCATAAAACCATTTAAGATAAGAATTCTTGTCCTTAAAAAAAAAAATATATATATATATATATATAACTTTATTTTAACTCATTTATGATCGTGACAAGATGATTCATAAAACCATTTAAGATAGGAATTCCTGTCCTTAAAAAATATATATATATATAACTTTATTTTAACTCGTTAGAGGATTGCTTAGGGACTTTTCTAACAATTTTGCGGTCTTTATGATCCTAACGGTGGGCAATTTTATTTTCATTTTTACCTTACACCTTACCTAAAGAACTTCTCGATGGAAATTGACATGATTTAGTATAATCATGATGAGAGATTTAATATTATCCTTATTTGAAATAAATGTTGATTGATATTTTAAATGGTATAAAAATGGTTCTAATTTATTTCTATTATCATGTATGAGGCTTTGTACATGTAAAAGGTTATATATAAGATTAACCATCTCTTTATTTGAAAATCTATTTAGCTAGATGGAAACATAATAAATTACATAATCAATGGCACTACTAAATTCATTTCATTTCATGTATACACCATTGTTATCTCTTTATTTGAAAATCTATTTAGCTAGATGGAGACATAATAAATTACATAATCAATAAAAAAATTCATTCCATGTATACACCATTGTTATATTAGTGGTTGTTCTCACATTAAATTTTCAGATTATGATAATACCATGTTCTGAAAACACCACTTTTCTTATTGCTAGACCTTTCCTTTTGACCATTTGTGGGATTCCGCTAATGGACTTGCCTCGTGAACAATCACCATTTTATTTGTCGAAACGCAACCTTGACCACTATATAAACCTCTACAGTGTAGCTTTCACAACGCGATGTGTAGAGTCTAGTAATATAGTTATAGTTGCATCGAAGAAGCAAAATTTTATGTAAAATCTATTAAATTAAATACAGATACAAACTTAGTTTTCCAAACCTAGTTTTCCCGTTTGATGTCGATCTCTTTACGTTGTTATGTGGCAAATATTATCTCTCTATTTCCATTATCAAAACCTCTAATTTCTCTTGGGATTGACTTACTTCTTCGGTTTCTAAATCCAAAAAACATAGAAATTATAAACTATCCTTGTTATATAAATTAAATGGATAAATTAAATGAATGGAAAAGACTGATCATCTATGATAAACATCAATACACTTTATAATTATTAATCATAGAGATTCATCCCCACTTTACCATATTTGAGGATCACATTTGTTACAATCCTATAAGCCAATATCATGACTTGTCAATCTCACATACCAACAAAACTCATACCACATATTCATATAACATCCATTTAATTAATCAATTTAATTAAAAGCAAAAAAAATAACTATTTTGAAACTAAATCTTAATATTTAATTTATACATAATAATAAAAAAAATTAAAATAGTATTTTTACCATACTAATAATTAAATTAAAATTTTGAAAACCTTATTCCAAAATAAACACCCCAAATATTATTTATGTTACTTTTATTATAAAAATAAAAATAAAATAAATAACATATTACTTTAAAATAAATTTAACATTAATATTTAAAACTTCCATTTATATTTATATACACTAATTTAAACGATATATTTTATACAATTTAATATAAAAAATTCTTACCATACTACAAAATGACTCCTTTATCGTGATAATAATATCTTTTATTATATACCTTCGCGAACGAAACGAATCGTTTCGATTTTAAGTTCCTTATACGTCTAAATTTTGATAAACAATATAGCATTTATAATAAAATTTAATACAAAAACATCTAACCATACTACAAAATGTCTCCTCTATTTTTATAATAATATGTTTAACGATATACTTTTCACTAAACGAATCGTTTTGATTTTAAACTCGTTGTACGTATAAATTTTGACAAACAATATAGCATTTATACATCCAAATTTTTATAAAGCATACAAAATTAATATAAAATTAATTTCACTAACATCTGGCTTAGCATGCCTGCATCGAAATTATATATGATAAAGCATATAAACTTAATATAAAATTAATTTCACTAACATCTGACTTAGCATCCCTGCATCGAAATTCACAAAATAGCATACTCTACGCTGAATTGTTTTATTACCTCCAAACTGTAAGTGGGAAACACAAAATAGCACACTCTACACTGAATTGTTTTATTATTTCCAAGCTGTAAGTTAACGTGCATCTGAAAATTTTATAAGAAGTACATTAATTGATTAATTGCAACATGCGGATGCGTTGACATTCGAGGGGACGATAATGCTCACGCAGCCACCCTGGATGTTAGCGGCCATGACTATGAATATGTGTAAAGCCTTAGTTAGAAATATAATCAGTTTAATTATATAAATTAAATATTCATGATACATATTAATCTATAATAATAATTAAAATATTTATTTTATGATATATTTTATATTATTAAATTTAAAGGATTAAATTTTAATTGAAATTAAAAATATAGAACAATATTTTTAAATGTGAAGATTTCTTATTTTACGATGGAGATTCTTAATTTATAAATTTATTTTTTAATTAAATTATTAAAAACATAAAACAATATTTTTAAATATGATGGAGATTTTTAATTTATAAATTTAGTTTTTTTTTTTTTTTCTTTTTTTAATTTTGTCTTTGACTAAAAATTTATGCCATTTATCTATAGTTTAACATTGGAATTCAATTTTTGTTTTTTTCATTATTATTTAAATCTATTTATTTGTAAGATGATTGGTTGATGTTTTATTATGGTGGTTTAATAACTTCCATTTTTATTAGTTACTATTTTTTTTTCATTTTTATTTAACTTTTTTATTTTTATTTTCCTTTTTTAATATTATTTCCATTTTGATGAATTATAGTTATTTCTCCATTATTTATTATCATATTAAAACAATATTTTAATAATTTAATTAAAAAATTATATATATTAATAAACAATAAAACACACACACACACACATATATATATAGTGAACATATATATTAAAGTGTATATATGTTAATATAAACAATATTAGTTAATCATATTTCTTAATTTGTAATTAAGTTATATTTAAGCTAAGCTTCAGGTATTTGCTACTATGTAACTCTTGATTTATTATGGAAATCTTTAATTTATAAATTTAATTTTTTAATTAATCAATTTAATTAAAATACAGCTACTCTCAACTTTGTGTTTGTATATATCTATAAAACATATCTCACAATAATATTTTAGAAACTTTCTAACAACTATAAATAATTAAATTAAAATTCTACCAACTTTATTTTAAAATAAACATATTTTTTCCAAAAGAAATTAACCAAATTATTTATCCATTCCAAATAACAAAAGTCACATTTTTTAAAAAAATAATTATTCCTAACCAACCAAAAAAGAAAAAAGGGAAAGAGCAAACCATCAACCAACCAAAATATAACAACTCTAACAAATATATCTTTCTCCCGTTTCCCATATCAAATGCCCTGAACATCATAGATGCCGTTTCCCATATCAAATGCGCTGAACATCATAGATGATGATAATATGTGAAGAACTAGCACTGTTCATAGATGCTGATACTCTGTGAAGAACCATAAACCTGGCTTTGATAGAGAGACAAAGGAGCAACCCATATAATAGGAGAATAAGATATGAACTGCTGCTAAATAAATTGAATCAAGCCTTGATTCAATTGCTGCATGATTAAAAAAATCAAAATAGCTAACAATAAATAGTCTTAAATAAGAGTGGAACAAACTGTTATAAAAAATTGTAAACCTAAAGCTTTTGATTTCTAAGTGAATCCATCAGCACGAGAAACTTGTTTATTTTGAGAAGATTAATGTTTTATAAAGGGTGGTAAAATTATTATAATTTATTTGTCAACCAATGTTGGAAACAGTGATCTCTGCCTGTTATGTCGTAAGGCAAAGTGATTCATCACAGTTATTCAAAAAAACTAAATTAGCTGGTGGTTTATAAGTCTATAAAAGACAACATTTCACTTCTGCGAGATCCTTCAAGGTCTTGACTTTAACCTATTTCTTTACTTCCAAAAAAAACTAATTCTCAACCAAACAAAAACAATTTTAAAACTCACAATTCATTTGGTATAACACTAAAAATTTAATTACTGATTTTAACTCACAATTCCTAAATTTAACCTCCATGTAAACTGCACAATGATAAAAGCTGAAATAAGTGTTTCTGTGAGTAATTATCTGCAACGCCAATGAAACAGGCCTAATCAAATACGCCCTCTTATTAAATTTCAAAACTAAAACTTTACACGCAGAGTTCCTATTCTTCACACATATAGAGTTCCTATAACAACAAACAAAGAAGCGATCTAAAGCAAATCTGCAAACAAAGTGAAATTGCATCTATCAAAATCATAATCAACAGACATACAGATTTAGTTTTCGAACCTAAGTGTTGGAAATGCCCATAGCCTGGGGGCTGAGAAGCCCCAGGCGGATGTCCTCGCTGTGCAGAGAAATCTCATGACCGCGTTCATAACTGGTACTATTCAGAGCGCCCAGAATGCGGCGAAAAACAGCGACCTCGCAAGGCAGAGTGAGAGGTCCCGCGAAATCGAAACCATATTCCTTCTCTGCATCGTCTAACAGCATCCGCAACAGAGGGTGATTCACCCATTCCGTCTTGATCACAAACCGGGAGCGACCCGGGCCGACGTAGACCGCCAAATAGCCATGGGGAGCCACAGCAGTACTGGTAGGGATGTCTTCCCAGTCGCTGTCAGGCCAAGAATTGCAGCGGCGGTGCTTAATGAGCGGCATAATCGTGCAGGAGGTCGTGAGCGATTTCGTCCGGGGAACCGCCTGACGGGGCCGACGCCACTTCCTCCGAATCAGGTCGAGCAGTCTGTTTCTTTTCTCTTTGCTCTGACTCATGGTATCCGAACTCACAACCTCAAAGACCAATCCAAAACCCTAAAAATTAAACTGCTCTAAACCTCCGAGATTCACTGACCTCAACCTCTGTCATAAGCCATATACACATGCATCTTCGTCCGTGGTCTGTTTTCGTTGCTCATAACGATTCAAGAAATTTATACGACCTGCGCATAGCTAACAGTCTCACAGCTCTCAATATGCTCACAGTGCCACAAATTGTATTGTCTCCGGGATATTAAGCGCGGTTCACAGCAAGAAACAGAACCATATATTAAGAGAAACCTAGCGATCGCCAACAGCCATTACTACCCACAATGATTACTGTTAGTCTTCGGTGCCATCTGTGAAGAAGAATCGTCCCCATTAAAGCCTATTTGTAGCTCTCGTGGGCCATTAAAATAATGGAAAAAACTCCCTCTGAACGATTCCCTATCCAGAAAGGAAAGTGCTATTCGCTAACGCTGAGGAACTTTGTTAATGTTATTTTCGCAAGTAAAGGATCTTCATTAGATTACCAGCACGTCTGACATTGCTAACGTCATTAGAGCGATCTCTAAGTAATTTTAAAATGAATGTGACAGCGAGGAGATGCCGAAAACCATTGACAAATTACACTCACTGGTTAGATTTTCTCTGTCAAACAAATAATTCAGGCCTCCGTGACGTTTCATAACTTTTTGGAACAGGTGTTCCAGAATGATTTTCTTGTCATGAAAAAGGGTATGATAGTAAAATGCATGCCGTCAGCCCCCATTTTTTACGTCATATTCCTGAAAACATGCGTTACCCATCTGCTTTTGCTAATGCAAGTGGTATCTAATAGCACCGCCACTAAATAACTGGGTCATGAATATTCCTATGCCTGTTCAGGCTTGTCGGAGAGAAGTAGTTTAGTTTAGTTAGATGGTAAATTTTAGAATATTTTAAGAATTTGATTACAATTTTGGAATATTTCCAGAATTTGAATGTAACAAAGGAAGTTCATTATTTGGATTAACCGGTTAATCAATATTTATATGTTTATTCAAGTTTCGGAAAAAAAACAAGTTACTTTATGTGATTTGTTAAATTATTTTATGTGAATTGTAAATCTGGGAATATTTCAAAAATCTTATCTAGACAAGTTAAATTGAATCTTTATTTTTGTCAGCATATTTTGTAAATATTTAAAAATATAAAATTTAATATTGAGAATTTTTTAGGTAATAATTACATTAGAAATATTTTGTGAATACATTAGTATGTTTTATAGAGAGGAACGATCTAAATATTCAATCTATGAATCATAGAAGCTTGAATTCTGATAATATAAAATTTAGTGCATATGTTTTCATTTTTCTTTATGGAAGTATTCATTTCTCAATACAAATTAAGAGTGTATTTGTAGTCTATTTGATAAATATAATATTATTTCAGCCATATAAATTAAATGGTTGATAATGTCCCATAAACATCAATCATAATAAACATCAAAACACTTAATCATAATAAACACCAAAATACTTACTAAATGATACATGTCATATTAAAATTAAAAGAAAAAAAAAAATCATAAAAACTCACTAAATTTTAAATTTATTTTAACTTATTATTATTATTGTCATGGAAATTTGTAATCTATATATAAATACACTTTGTTATAATATCATGGACCAATACATCACTTATCAATACCACATGCAAAAAAAATCGTACGTACAAAAAAAATCATAAGTCACACTTGTTCATATGACATATTTTGTAATTAATCAATTTAATTAGAAAAAGAAAAAAAATATACCTATTTAGACATAAATTTCAATCTTTAGTTTTGTGTATACTAATGTGAATATTATTAAAAAATTAAATCTCTAATATCCACTTAATAAATATTAATAATTAAATTAAAATTGTGTAAATTTTATTTAAAATAAAAAATCATGTAATTATATAATAATAAATATAAAAACAAAATTGTAAACGCATACTAATATATTTAACATAATTATACAAATAATTTTTTCCTTCCTAAATGTTCATGTTTATGGCAAAAATCTTACCCAACACGAACTTTGATGTTTTACGATATTGGAAGAAAACCAGTCGCATCAAAAATCTTAGCACAAACATATATAACAAATCTATAAAGTCCTTAGGATTTATCCCGTAACCGATATCTTTCCACATACATATATATAATTAAAAAAGCAGGTATATATTATAATTCTTTTCATTGATTATTGGAGCCGAAGGTCAAAATTGCAAAAATAGGTAATGTTCTGTTAGGGCCAGTGGGAGGAATTATAAATTTTCAATTAAATAGTGATTTCTGTTCTCACAGAAAGTTGGGGGACGTCTTTTTCTTCAGCTAAAAAAAACTGATTTGTGCTCTTACAGCAAGTGGGAGGGATTCCTATTTCCCTATTAAGGAAGTTGATTCGTTATGATTTTGGTATAGTTGTTATCATTTTAAAATAAATATATATTTATTACTATATATTGATTCTGAAATATATTTTAAAACAATATACAAAGTTTTAATCTAAGATATTATGTTAATAAATATATCCATAAAGTAATATCTGGTTATTTTTAAATATATTATGTTAATAAATATGTCCCTAATGTAATAACTGGTTAATTTTAAATATATTTATTAAGGTAGTGTGTTATTTTTTTTTATATTATAATTTTAAATCTATTAAAAAAATGTTACCTAATAATCCAAAATAGCAAGTTTCATATGATTTTCCATGAGTTATTTTTTAGGCAAGGGATTTTTTTTCTCCTAAAGTGATATAGGGTTATTGAGATACAATTATTTGTAAATTGCAAGAGGATATAATAAATGAAATTGTCCTTAGTGTGATAAAATTTGATCTGAAATCTTGATTTGTGTTATTTAAATTGGTTTTTTGATTGTACATGTAGATTCAACACCCTGAAAAACTTTTAAGGCACTTCAATTATGCAAGGGTTACACATCAAAATTGTGATTTTCAAAAAAAACTTGCCAGATTTTAGAAAAATTAAACCCAAAAAACTCACCAGAAAACTTCCAAAAAGTCTCATTAAAAACAACTTAATAATAAACTATAAACTATTAATAAAAAAATATTATAATTATATTTTCTCATCTGTATTGTTTACCATGTTTAAATAATAAAAAAATTATTATAATTATATTTTATCATGGTTGTTGAACTATAAAATATTAATAAAAAAATATTATAATTATATCTTCTCATCTGTATTGTTTACAATGTTTAAATAATAAGAAAATATAATAAAAATTACTGTAATAAAAATTATTATAATTATATTTTATGGTGTTGTTTACCATTTTTAAGCAGTGAGAAGCTAAAACAAAAGTTACTATAATGGACATTTATTTTTTTGGGTGGCTTTAATGTTGATTTTATTATCTATATTATTCGTGTAGAAATGACTTTTTTTTTCATATACATTGTTTCTATGAAAATAAAACAAATAAAATATAAAATAATCAATTTAAACTACCCTATCTTACCTGACATGAGTTATAACTCGTGTTCATTCCCATCTTAAACGAAGGGTACGAATTGTTTCTATCAAAAAGCTATTGGGGCTTAAATCATTTGTTTTCAAAAACGATCGGAGATAACAAATTCACACTAATCCAATCTACCATGGTTCATGCCATTTCCTATGATATGTTTCAAATATGGTAGTGAGAAATTTTGGTGCAGGCTCATTGTTGAGATTTACGAAGCCATAACCACATTATTCAACAATGTGTAGATTCATAATCCAAATTAGAGTTATTCATATCATTTTGTATCATATGTGTAAGCTTGCCTAGCTACAACCATTTTTTTCATCTTTTATATGTAATATATTAAATTTTATGATATACTATCTCACATTTCCATATTTTTAACATTGTAAAAGAATATTTATGTATCCAATTCAAACATAAGATACACATTTATTAAATTCTAAAAAAATATAAAAAGATTAGATACATTAATTATAATGCTACATTTAACGAAAATGCCTGGAAACATTTTCATTACTGATGCAACATGCAATGGTCAATCCCATTTTTCTTTTATCTCTGGTTGAACATGGCGGAGGGTTATTGAGTAACAAACACTATATAATAGTCTATATTGGAATGGTCAAAGTTATTTTTTGATGTTCAAGTATTTTAAAGTGTATAAGGCTATAAGATAATGTTAGTCATTTGTGATGAAAAATACTTTTTGTATAGTAACTTGGGAGGATAATATGAGGTATATGAGAATGTATCCAATAGCATAATGATTTTAATATGGTCATAATAATGGAATAGACTCATTAATTAATTAGAAGGAAAGAAGGTAATAAGGGGTTTTCATAAGAACATATAAATATTTATGAGAAATTATAAAAATACACTCATATCATTGTATTAGGGGTATTGTAAGATCCTTCAAGAGCAAACTAGGTCTATAACTTAAGTTACCAAAATAGGTGATTTTTTTTTCTCTTTTACGATTAATTTTTATATATATTTATAATTACACCATATATATACCTAATTAATATATGTACGTTTTCAATTAAATCATAAAAATTCTTAAGAAATGTTTGAAGATATAATTAAATTGTCTCAAATCCAATTATAATATTAAATGTTAATTTTAAATCATATGATATTTCAGTTTTTAAAAAGTAAGATACAATTTTCAATACTTAATAAATCATATAAAATTTCAATTACTTAATAATATGGAAGTATTTATATTACTTTAAAAGAATGAGAAAGAAAACAATGTCACTGAATCTCAACCTTAGTATAATAAATCCAATTTAATATTTGAATAACATCCACATCCCTGTCAGAGAAGGATACCAGAGTATGATGTCCATAATTGATTGGTCAAAATTACCAAAATCTATACTATTTGAACTAAAGATTCTTGTTATTATAATTGTTTGTTCTATGAAACAAAATCAAAATATATCTTTCCAACCCACATAAAGACTTAGAAGTATTCTTTTCAATGAGAATCCAAACAAACAAAACTAAGTTTTCTTTCACATTGTCCAAACAAAATTACTTTGTGTGGAAGCTCATGTACTATGATTTTGTGTCATGTAGAGTGCAACATTAAAATAATAATAAATTATTTAAAACCCATTCCAAAATAATCTATTGGTAAAATAACCAAATATCCCAATCTATAAAATGTTAAATAGTATAAAATATTACAAAGCTTATCTTCTTTCAAAAATCGCAGTCTAATATTTTTGACAAAAGTAAAAATTTTAAACTACATAATGCAAATGGATAAATCATAAAGTCTCATTTTCCAAGAATGCATATAAATATTACCAAGGTTATAAAATATTATCAACATTATAAATATTACCAAGGTTAACTTCTTTTAGAAACCAATACTTTTAGCAATAATGACAACTTCAATCTATATATTGCAAAGGAAGGAATCAGATATATATATATATATATATATATATATATATATATATATATATATATATATATATATATAGTAAAAGTTACATATGATTACCACACTAATTTATCTCGTAACGTTTTCTAGTAAAAGTTACAAAGATTACCGCACTAATTTACATTTTCTAGTAAAAGTTACAAAGTTTACCACACTAATTTATCTCACAAACTAGTAGGTATATCACACATTAACCAAGGTAAATGTAACACACCAATATATACACCCATCAAACTAAAAGAAGTATCAACCATTGCATTGAATGATACAATGCTGTAAATTAGCACATTGACATTGGTAAAAGAAAAGTAATTAAGCAGAGATATATGTTTTTCTTTTCTGCAAAATGAATAAGCGTTAAGAATACTTTATTTTATGCAAAAAGAATAAGTGCTATATTTCAAAAAAAACAAGTAGAAACTATGTGCATAGTGCCTTCAAACAATGAGTTCTAAACTCTGAACAAAGATAAATATATAACCTTTAAGGAAACCAACTAACCGAAGGAGGATGCCAAAGAATACGAATATGTACATCATATCTTCCAATTATAATTTACATTAAATGGTTTGTTTTTTTTCTTCTACACTTTTTTTAATTGGACAAACTACAAGCTTAAGTTGTAATCCTTCTTCTTTCTTTCTAAAAAAATTAACAAAATAAAAACTCATCTTCAATATATGCTTTCATATGCAAAAATGTACAATCAAGCAGAGAGCTACAAAATGAAAATAAGAACACTACACATGTAATGGATATAATACATAGGGACTATAATTAACACTACCATGTTGTCAGCTCACAACCCATTTAAATCAAAGAATTACTAATTGGAGTCGTTATTCACCCATTAGTTAAAACAAAAACAATGATGAGATATTTTAAAATGATAAGAGTTATTTAAAAGGTAAATTAGCTACATCTTTATCCAAGAAAGGTTAATTAAAGACAAATACAACAAACTGGAAATTTTACTTGATACTTAGTCATCTTATACTCAGATACTCAGTCACCTTTGTCCAGTGGTTCCGCTTACTAACTCCAACAGACCTGTCAATTTTACCACCCAACCATATCGAAGGGAAACATTTTTCCCTGGAACCCTCAAGAATTATGAGCTCACAAACAATACCAAATTGAGCAATATTGACAACCATTAGGCAAACTAAGGAAGCTATCTTATCTTCCTCTAATACCACTCAGTTTCTATCAACCATGCAAACTTATTGGGATTTTAAATTTAGGAATTTAGTAGTCATTTCGGTGACATCTCCCTACTCTTCCTGGTATCCCCCCTCCATGGGGGAAATTCTTTCAATATTTATAAGCATTGAATGGAGTGACACCTCACCACCTTCACAAAAAAATTAACTTATTTTTAATTTATTATAATTCATATTATTCACCACCCTCATTGAGGTGGCAACCTCTCATTTTTTTCTTAATTATTTAATTACTTTAATTATCTAATATTAATCCACCCATGTGTCCTTTCTAGAAAACATTCTATTATTGATTTTTCATGAATAGGTAATTAATATTTCAAAATGAATTTTATTCAAATGACCCTCTAAAGCAGGTAAATTGGAATTACTTCAACTGAAAGTTTAATTTAGATTAATTCATCTAGTTGATGTAATCCCTTAAGTGATGTTTATTTTCACTTAGATAATAAGGATTCTACACCCCTATTGTGCACCTCTCTCGACTTCTTAGGACTCCACACCTTTTCGCTGTACCTAGGACTTCCCATCCTAGTAGAATCAAGAATCCATTCCTTGATCTTTCAAAAAGTTAGGACTCCATGCCCTAATATTTTCTATAGATTCTCATCTATGCTTCTTTTAAGCTCCATGATTTTCCTCAAGGTACTGGTTGTGAGCTCATATGCATCTGATGATCTGTTGGCATCTTTTTTTCCAAGACATGCATGCATCATAACCTTGTTTATTAAACACAACTAAAATTCGCAATGAATTAATCCAATCACATTTTAACCAACTGTATACATGAACTCCATGGTCCATGATCATTTATTATCTAAGCATCCTTCTCGACAAGTAACTAAGTTCCCTTCCAATTCTTGCTCAATACATGATTAAGCATATATAATCATGTAATTCATAGATAATCAACAATATTATGTTTATTTAACTACTCCACATAGTAGTTTTTGTTCATGTGTTGCAATCATAGATCAACATTCATGTCATGCACCCAAGTCAAAATAAGATGCCAAAAGAGAAACATCGATAATATGCACTTAAAAAAAATAAACAACCATATATTATCATAAGCATGCAAAAACCATGTGAACCAAACCAGGTCTATTGAGTACAAGCATATACATAAGTATGACATATATAATCTTTATACACTCCATCAAAATCACCCTCTAGGTGTCACCAAAACTAACTAACCAATAAGGGACACTACATACTCCCCCTCTTGGGCTAAACTTGGCCCTAAGTTTTCCTACAGTAATAAGATACTTGGTTCTTTTTAATTCTCTTGTCATAAAGGTTTTAACGTTATGTATAAGTATTTGATATTTTTTTCTTCATGTCAATTCACAACTCAATGCTTTGATAAAGTGAAAGCATCTCCATGAAAAGAAAAACATACCATTCTTAATCAAGTAGGAAATATATCCATACTATATCAGATGTGTTTCAATATATAAAATGCCAAATATTTCTATATCAAAACCAACCGTACAATTTATAATACCATAACAAGATAATATTTTATGTAATTGATATGCCACAAACTTAAGTTATCTATAATATCTTGGAATTCCACATGTTTTTCTTCTCATAGTTCTCATTAATCCTTCATGTGTCATATTTTGGGTTCTAGAGTATATTGAGATTTCCAAGCTACAAATATCTCTTGCATTAGTTGTATAACAACATTGATGGTCCATCCTATCATATAATCAAACTTGCATGATAAGCGGTAGCAAGTCATAAATATACAATTGCATGTCAATCTAGTTACCAAACATGAGATAAATAATGACATATGTTTTCTCACTCTAAATTTACCTTTTTCATTTCACAAGACAGATGCAATCAGAAATCTTAGGAACCAATTACTATTTTTACCAAAAGTTTAATCCCAAGAATAAAAACAATTTGAAGCTCAAAGAACAATTATTTTAAATTCTGAGGGTAAAGTGGCAACACCTACTTTGTACCACTGAATTTTATTTTAATTCCACAGCCATTGATTTTATTCGCATTCATTACTTGAGAATGAATTTAATCTTGGTTTAGAATAATTTCATTTTAACATATCAATTTTGAGAACCAATTCAATCTTGGTTTAGATGAATTTCATTCCAACATATCAATTTGCAATCTTTCAATCAAAGACAACTCATAAACTAGGTTACCTATAACATTATAATCAACACCCATTTCTCAATTACTCATGATTTCTATTCAATATCTAGGTAATTAATTTGGTTTTAGACCTTATTTCTTAACCTTAATACATAAAAAAACCTTAAACAAAGCTATGAAAACCATACATTTCTCAAAATATGAATAATGATGTTTATTTTAAATAAGATTTGCACTATCACAATGGCATAGGTTACCTATAACATTATATCAACACCCATTTCTCAATTACTCATGATTTCTATTCAATAGCTAGGTAATTCATTTGGTTTTAGACCTTATTTATTAAAATGAATACATAAAAAAAAAACATTAAACAGAGCCATGAAAACCATACATTTCTCAAACTATGAATAATCATGTTGATTTTACATAAGATTTAGACTATCACAATGGCATTCTAGTGCAAAGCTAAGTTTCATTTCTTTTTTTATTTCTCTCTTTGTTTTTTTATTTTATAAATAAGAATTAGTACCCTCTCAAAATATTACAACCTTTTGCAGGGTTACTCACTACTCTTACAACTATACATCCCAGCACAAATTCCTAAATCCAACAATTTATTCCATTCCACATACAATACAATCATATTAGGCTTCTAAATCATGCAACAATTCCAATTCATCATGTTACACAGCAATTTGTCACCGTTTGTCACTGTCCCTGTTACCCCTCTCCCACACACTAGAGGACTCATTTCGGGACCTGTGAGAAGTGACATGACCTGAAACCACTTGCATCATATTCCTCTAAGTATGAGCTTCATATGCCCTGAAGACATCTCCTGCAAAATACCCATGAAAATAGCTCTTTTTGCATTAGCGCGGGTCCACAGTTCACTGCCCGCACCAATGAGGGAAATCCTCTAAAGAGGGCGCGCTATTGGCGCTCTGTCTCATAGTCGCACTCGCGCCAACCGAATTGAGTAAAGTTTTCAACAAACAAGCTTCCGAAGGTTATCCTTAACCCATTCACCAACTGAATCTATGTTGAGCTAGGATGGTTTGGCTTCGAATCTCCATAGAAAGGAAAGTGGTTTGCCACCTTTCATGGAAGTTTCTAAGTGATAAAGCCAATCCCATGAATAATGTGGTTGATCCTATCTCTTTCCTCTCTATCTATAAAAGCTTGTCTCTATGCCTTGAGCAAGCTAGTTACAGTAGTTCTAGTTCCAGCATAGTGATAGAGAGTTTGAAGCTGCAAGAGCCTTCTTTGCACCCATAAGGCCAAATCTAAGTAAGGAGATTCTTGTCACCCAAAGAGAGAGAGGTTTGTTCCTCATCCCAACAAGCTTTGCAAGACTTGTGTAGCTGACTACCCAGCCAAAGGTGGATTTGACGTCAGAACAATGGTTGTATTCTTCTTTGTTGTTTATTAATAATAGATGACTATCATTATGGTTCCACTCTCATTATCTTATGTTTGATGTTGAGTTATATCTTTTCTGACTGATATATAATTGCATCTACTAGATTTTATGCTTGTATTTGTGTTGTTCTTTGCATGTGCAGGTGTCCAATCACGGAGATCGTGGGGATCGTGACCGGCCGAGGCAAAGGAACGAGGGCGACATCTCTTCTATGAACACTAGCATTGGAATCCAAGTAGGTTCTCACCATCCACTTTTTATTTGCAATTAGGAACTTGCGTGATAGCATTGTATGATTGTTGCTAGACCTGGTCTGGGCTAGTAGGGATCGTCTCTGTCCGCAGAGAGGATTTACCTCCACAACACATCAAAACTGTGATCTCACTCTTCTTCAAATTTTCCCTCAAAAATATCACGAGCACATATTCTGGTAAAATAAGAGCTCAAACAAAATTTTCATTAACCTCATACCTTATGCTTTAAGCTAAAATCAAGATAAATAAATAAAATCCAACCACAGAAAAGGTTTATCTCTAAACATGTTATTCTCTTAACAATTACGTTCTAATCAAATTTCAAGAAAGTAATTCATCATGTTCATAAACAGCATGAATTTTAAATCTATCAACTAACTAAAAATAGGTTTGAGAAGTTCATGAGTTCAATCCTCATAATTTCTCTAATTAATTTAGTTAAATACATTTCAATCAATATGAAATCCTTAAATTCATTAAGGATACTATTATGAATTTCCTAGGCACACCAATATGAAATCTTCTTTAAATATGCTAGACTTCATTTTTCTTAAGAAAAGAAAAAAGATATTTCATCAACTTATTACAATAATATCTTTCTACATTTTCAAGGATTTAAAAATCAATTTAACCCTACCTCAATAAAGCACATACAAAACGAATTACAATACTGGAGTATAAATACCTAGTCCATATTCATGGGGAATTCACTTAATGAACCTCTGACATATCACATGCGATCATGGCATATTAAACAATACCCATAATTAGTGTACATATTGGAAAACACCTCTAAATATCACATTATTTTACCAACTACCAATATAAACCCAATACACCTTACCATTTTAAAAATCCCCTACTTTCACTACATATTGTAGGTATCCATATTTTCATTAACATTTTTTATTCCCCTTTATATTTTTTCATTAACTTTGAGCTCCACTTTTTATACCTATCAATATACAAACACTTTACCCCTATATATCCCCCAATATATTATGTCACTTTTTCCTCATTATATATCCCCCAATATGAACCCACATGCTATGGTATTGCTCCCGCAATGAAGCCCCCATGTCCACATTTGGCTACATTTATCAAGATAAGCTATTACAAACATTCTAAACCACCTAGTTCTGTACACGGTACCAATATTATTTTCTTCATTTGTAATCTAAGGAAAATAATGCATTTAAATCTCAAACAAATTCTTGTTACAAACATTCATTCCACTAAATTCAAAGTATGCATAATCAACCCTTCTTAATCATGTCCATGAGATTTCATCAAAATCAATTCTTCATTATATACACAAATAATTACTTACCTTACATATATAAGTTAATATACATTCTACCCTCATACATAACATAGCAAGTACATCTTTCAACTTTCCCTAAAATGGTTTCCATAACCATTCACACCTACAAGTCTTTTGAACCCATTCTTTATTAGGCATGGCATATCTCAACCTAGTCCTAGAATAATTTCAAGTTATCTCATGAAGAAAACCAACCCATAATCAACACTTAACAAGATCACAAATTAGATAAAAGAAACCACAAAATTTTCATTCTTAACCATTAAGAAGGTCTTCATAAAACATATTTTAACTCTTTAATGTCTGTGCATTAGTTATGCACCTACATTCATAGTTAAAAATGACTTGTTGGGGCTAACTTACATTGAATTCTAATTAGCGTGGATAATTTCATAATCAAGATTAGTATTATGAACTCAATCATTACACTAATGAAATTTCAGCCTCATACTTTTTACACAATACCAATCCATACACACTAAGTATTCATTCCATACTAAGCCATGGTTTTTCTTAGCATGTGTGATTTCATCGGGAAAATGTGGTTTTTTAAATGGAGACTACACACGGATAGGTCTAAGATAGAATGGTATTTCAATTCTTTTGTGGTTGATCACTTTACAACTTATTATAAACTAGTATAAAAAATAGGAAGTGAATTTTATGGTTTTCATTTTCTTCTTTTAAACTATCTAGAGCATATTAAGAGCAATTCACCATAACTAGCTCAAATTTAACTTTGAGGTTATTAGTATGAAGATTCCAAGCTTAAACGCAAGTGTGAATTTGCAGAAATTATTCTAAAATTTCAACGATTATCTATATTAGTTCTGTGTAATAATTTCAATATTATGACTTTAGTGTAGAAACTATGTGAGAAAGATACCATGCAAATTTTCCCATAATTTCTTTTAGCAATAAACCTAAAGATACAGGTCAAGAAATTGAATTTACACTAATAATATTAAAATCATAGCATTGTACCTGAAAAAAAAATATATATATGAAGTTTAAATCCAAGCTAAGCTTCAACTAGAATCTTTCATAATAATCTCAAAATTATAACCTTTAAATGGAATAATAAGAAATGTAAAGAAACTCTAAATTTAGTCTCCCCATAATTTTACAAATTATTTCAAAAGTATATCCTTAAACCAGAAAATATGAAGATGAATTCCAAGCTAAATCTCCATGCAAATTGAAACTTAAACCATGAAAAGTACAACAAGATGAGGTACCAACTCAATGCTAAAGTACAATAAGATGAAGTACAAGCTTTGTGCTAAAGTGTTGTAATATTATAAAATTATAGCTTTTAAGGAGGATAAACTATGTGCTAGAGTGCCCTAACATGCTTTGTGCTAAAGTGTTGTAATATTTTTAAAATTATAGCTTTTAAGCAGGATAAACTATGTGCTAGAGTGCCCTAACAATTTTTTTTAATTATTAAATTGGAGGGGATTATCAGTTTAGAAATTACCTATATATTTCCAAACTCCTAACCAAAAATAAACAAACAAACAAAAATATTTCGGAGGTCTGTGTCAATTTTTTGTCTTTTTACCTTAAAATTTAGTCTTAAACCAGAAAGAGTCTAGAAACCAAAAATAAAAAGAATAAAAAAAATTCAAAACTAAACAACAACATGAAATTTTAGCCTTTAGCCTTAAAAAAATAAAAATAAATTAGTAATCCAAATTACAGTTATTCTAAGAATAAATAATCAAACACACACATAACAATTCAACATGGATCCAAAATCATCATTCATATATTAATACACTAGCAAGAAGGTATTCCCATTAGGCCCTACTGTTCTAGTAGGCTCTAATACCATATGTAAGATCCCTCGAGTGCCGACTAGGTCTATAACTTAAGTTACCCAAAATAGGTGATTTTTTTTTTCTTTTACAATTAATTGGTATATCTATTCATAAGTATACCATATATTTATATCTAATTAAAATATGTAAGTTTTCAATTAAATCATAAAAATTATTAAGAAATGTTCGAAGATATAGTTAAATTGTCTCAAATCCAACTATAATATTAAATGTTCATTTTAAATCATATGACTTCACATGTAAAACCCATCCATATCTCATACAAACATTGAAAATAAATACATATTATTTCTATATGTTAACAATAGTCTATATAGACTTTGTATCATGCTTTTGTCCTTTCATAAAACATGAAAACTAAAAACATTAATCCTCGGATAAATTATAGGACTTCCAAAAATAAAGAACAACTCATCATATCCAAAAACATTCATTCCATGTAACATAAAGTTTAGATATTAACATTTGATCCATTCATTTGAATAATATTTCTTTGCAACAATACCCTATATTTTAAATATAAAATTCTGTCATTTTAGAAATATTTGATAATAATATGAAACCAGTAAATGATCACAACATGGGGATTCATTTCCATTTCCTCTTCTCAACAGCTTACTTACTAACATCATTGTCAGATATATTGAGTTGTGATGGAAATTCTTCTAGCTCATATATTATTGACCCCACTATAATAATTTCTTCTTAAATATCTAGTATTTTAACTTGAATAATCTTTCTAATTTCAAATCCATTTATCTTACTTCCCAAATAGTTTTCCTATTTACCTCAAACAATTAAAATTAATCTATTTATGTACTCTAAGAATCTTTCATCAATACCATAGCTTTACATGCAAAATATTACAAGGAAACACACACACACATATATATATATATATAGATATTCTAAGAGGAAAAATGCAACATAATTCTTATTAAATCTCAAGCTTAGTAAAATAAATCCAATTTATATTTGAATAACATCCACATCCCTATCAAGGAAAGATACCAGAGTATGGTGTCCATAAGTGAATGGTAAAAATTACCAAAATCTATACTATTTGAACTAAAGATTATTATTATTACAATTGCATGTTGGATGAAACAAAATCAAAGTATATCTTGCCAATATATAGAAAAACTCAAAAGTATTCTTTTCAATGAGAGTCCAAAGAAACAAAACAAAGTTTTCTTTCATGTTGTCCAAAAAAAATTACTCTGTGTGGAAGCTCATGTACTAAGATTTAGTGTCATGTAGAGTGCAACATTAAAATAATAATAAATAATTTAAAACCCATTCCAAAACCAAATATTGGTAAAATAACCAAAGATCCCATTGTATAAAATGTTTAATAGTATAAAATATTTCAAAGCTTATCTTCTTTAAAAAATTATCAGGGTCTAATATTTTTGAAAATAAAAAAAGTAAAAAATTTAAACTACATAATGCAAATGGATAAATCATAAAGTCTCATTTTCCAAGAATGCATATTCGGATTACCAAGGTTATAAAATATTATCAACATTATAAAATGTTACCAAGGTTAACTTCTTTCAGAAAACAATACTTTTGGCAGTAATGAAAACTTCAATCTATATATTGCAAAAGGAGGAATCATAATTTTTTTATAGTAAAAGTTACATATGATTACCACACTAATTTATCTTGTAACATTTTCTAGTAAAAGTTACAAAGATTACTGCACTAATTTACGTTTTCTAGTAAAAGTTACAAAGTTTACTACACTAATTTGTCTCACAAAATATTAGTTATATCACACATTAACCAAGTTAAATGTAAAATACCAATATATATACCCATCAAACTAAAAGAAGTACCCACCATTGCATTTAATGGTACAACGGTCTAAATTATCACATTGACATTATCAAAAAAATAATAATTAAGTAGAGATATATCTTTTTCTTTTCTGCAAAATGAATAAGTGTTAAGAATACTTTCTTTTCTGCAAAAAGAATAAGTTTTATATTTCAAAGAAAATAAGCAGAAACAATGAATTCTAAACTCTGAACAAAGATAAATATATAACCTTTAAGGAAACCAACTAACTGAAGGAGGATGCCAGAGAATACGAATATGAACATCATCTCTTCGAAGTATAATTTACATGACATGGTTTATTTTTTTTCTTCTATGTTTTTTTACACGGACCGGTAAACTACACGCTTAAATTGAATCGCTTAAATTGTAACCATTCTTCTTTCTTTCTCAACAAAAATTAACAAAATAATAACTCGTCTTTTATATATGATTTGATAAGAAAAAATGTACAATAAAGCAGAGAGCTGCAAACTAAAAATAAGAACACTACACTTGCAATGGATAAAAGACATAGGGACTACAAGAACTATTTAAAAGGTAAACTAGCTACATCTTCATCCAAGAAAGGTTAATTAAAGAAAAATATAACAAACTGGAAATTTTAAGTGATACTCAGTCATCTTATACTTAGATACTCAGTCGTCTTTCTTTAGCAGTTCCGCTTTCCAACTGTAGAATACCAATTAGTTTTACCACACAACCATAGCCAAGGTAAACATTTTTCCCTGGAACCCCCCAGCCTTATGAGCTCACAAACAACACCAAATTGAGCAATAGTAAGAATCATTGTGAAAACTAAGGAAGCTATTTTATCTTCCTCTAACACCACTCAATTTCCATCAATCAAGCAAATTTATTGGGATTTTAAATTTAGGAATTTAGTAGTCATTTCGGCAAAATCTCCCTACTCTTCCTAGTATCCCTCCTCCATGGGGAAAATTCATTCAATATTTATAGGCATTGAGTGGAGTGACACCTTACCACCTTCATGAAAAAATTAACTTATTTTTAATTTATTATAATTCATATTATTCACCATCCTCCCTAAGCTGGCAACCTCTCATTTTTTGCTTAATTATTTAATTACTTTAATTATCTAATATTCATCCCCCCATGTGTCCTTCCTAGAAAAATTTCTATTATTGATTTTTCAAAAAAAGGAAATTAATATTCTAAAATATTTTTTATTCAAATGACCCTCTAAAGTGGGTAAATTGGAATTAATTCAACTGAAAGTTTAACCTAGATTAATTCATTTGGTTGATGCAATCACTTAAGTGGTGTTTACTTTTAGTCAGAGAATAGGGATTCCATGCCCCTATTGTGCACTTCCCTTGACTTCTTAGGACTCCATGCCATTGCCCTATACCTAGGACTCTACATCCTAGTAGAATCAATACTCCATGCCTTGATCTATTGCAAATATCAAAGACTCCATGCCTTAATCTTTAAGAAAATTAAGACTCGATGCCCTAATCTTTTCCATAGATTGTCATCTATGCTTATTTTAAGCTCAATGCTTTTCCTCAAGGTACTCGTTGTGAGCTCATGTGCATCTGATGATCTATTGGCAAGGTATTTTTTCCAAGACCTACATGCATCATAACCTTTTTTATTAAACACAACAACTAAAATTCATAATGAATTAATTAAATCACATTTTAATCAACAATATACACATATAAATACACATGAGTGTCATTATGTTGGAGGTGTGTTGGATTGTATTATTTTATATCATGCATGTCTTGTGGAGTGATTCATTCCATAGATTGTACTTGATGATGCTTCCCAACCTTAAGGGTTCTTTTTTATATACTTTTTTGTGTTTTTTATGGTGAATATCTTGGATATATTTGGTGTTTTATGGTTTACATTGAACTATTTATGGTGGTTTCTCTATTATTCTTTTGAAGTTTTTCCACAACAACCCAACCATTGATTTAGATCATAAGATCAGATGACCTTCATCTATTTCGAGTGGTGGAAGTTTTAGGATTACATCAAAGAAATCCCATTAAGTAATTCTACCAATATATTAATCTCAAACTAATCCCTCCCCCCAACCAAAAGAATAAAAATAAAATGAAAATGAAAAAAAAACAATTAAATAAATTATTCAATACTTTGTTTAACCCTCTAGGGATTTTTTAAACACACATTAATTATTATGTGCTTGATGTAATCTATATTTTAAGGATTAGAAGTATTACAAATGGTTTTGAAGCTTAGGAAGTACCTCTTTTGAATGCTTGGACATTTTTTATGGTGTTGATAATATGTTTGGATGCAACTCCTACTTTTAATTTACATTCTTACCATCTTAGAACCATTGATTTTCTAGAGTTAATAATTCTGGTTCCACTTGATTTTTTTGATGGATCAATTTGGTTAGAGCATCAAAATCATATGGGTTGGACACATTTTTCCTTTTTCTATTGATGCATTCAATGATATATTTCTAAACCTTCAGTTGAAAGCATATAGTGGTAAAGAGAAAGTACCAATTATAAGGACTACATTCATCGTTGAGGCATGTGTTCTTGATTCTTCTAATTTTTCCTTAGTTTGTTCAAATTTGTCACATTCCTTTTGAAAAATGTTGTTGACTTGGTTGACCTTGAGTCTTTTATTTTCCTACCCCAACTACTACTTTTATTCAACCAAGGCTTGAACCAAATTTTATATATAATTGAGTTTACCAATTATTGGTTTCCAATATTTATGTTTAGTTTGTCTTGGATTCTAGTCCTCCATTCTTGTCATATACATTGTTCCTTGTATTTTTTTGTCAATAGAGATTCTATCCCTTTCAGGAACACTCTCCATTATGTGATGTTTTCTTCTGTAGATTCATTATATAAATACATCATTTTTGTCCTGCATTCCTTTCCACATGCATCACTTCATCCACACATGATTGTGTCCTCGCCCATTTCCATACTTAGTCTACTTCCTTGTTTGCGAGTAAAAAATGTAATGGAATGCTTTGTGTCCTACAATTATTCTTCACTCAAATTTCAGTAATGTCTCCATGATATTCAAAATACCCACCACATCACACAAATCTCAAGTTAAATACTTAACCATTTTCATGAATCCTTTACCTAGACATAACAACTTAATACTTAGTTGTTTTTCTTGGAATCCAAATGTAGAAAATCTCTTCTCACTTCACCCCATTACCTACCACATTTAGGCACTCTCTAGTTTAAACTCCACATCCATCAATATACACCTTTCCATATTTAGTCAAATTTTGTACATAAACACTACTTTTGAGAGTTCTTATTGTCTTACTATGACTACATCTATTTCATATTGAGATCTAACATAGTTTTCCTAAATTCTTAGTTATCCACTTAAATCCAAGTGTAATTTAGATTAACGAACTAATATTTCCACATAATATTAGAACAAAGTGATGGTGAAATTATTTACAATTAATACTACTCGTATCGCCAACAAATGAGATATTATTTTAACAAGATTGTAAGTGATACATCAAAATTATGTAGGAAAGTATGTGAAATAATAGAAAAAAGACATACCATGGAGATACAATCAACACAATTCGACATGAGGATAATTACGTCTAATGATCCAAATTGTAGAATTCTTATTAAGTACCTATAGAAAATGAAAAAATATCAAATAATGTGTGGACGTTATGAATCACACAAGCTAGGTGTATGCATGATCTGTTCAACTTCAATGAAGTTGCTTCTTGGTGTGGAAAGAAATTTAACACCAAATAGAGGATAATTAATCCATTTTATGCAAAGAGGTTTAAAAAATGTTTTGATTTTCAACTCCCAACAAAAAATTCAAAATTTCTAAAGTGAATCCATATTGACCTCCTAAATACCTTTCTTAAAAACACAACCAAAGAGTTGAAAATATCTACTGGAATTGAGATATGATTGATATCATATACATACAAGGGGTTTTCTTGGTTTCTCATAAGTAATGTTGAGTAAAATTCCAATATTATAATTACAAAATACATTCTCTATAATTTATAATATATTTTTCATGAAAAATGCTATCATTGGTTGGCTACACATTATCTCAAATGACATTTCTTTCTAGTTGGGGAATTTTTGAAAAACTAAGAGGTTTTATATGACTTCCTATTTGATCAATGGTATATTACACTGGCATGTATTTAAAGACATATCTTGGTTAGGAAACATTGGACTTCACAAGGGTCCAATGAAATTTTGGTATCCAACACTTTTGAGGCTTAAGGCCCTTTTAATTTGTATCAAATCCAAAGAGGATTTCTTTTGGCATTTTAAATAATGGTTTATCATTTTTCTATTTAAATGTTTCAAGATAAGCTTTATATTTCCTTTGTTTGAAAAGAGATATTGAATATCAAAGTGAATTATAATAATAATAGATTATATGGATTCTAGGAAAATCCTTTCTTGCTCTATCAATATGTTTGTGACAAGCTCTTTGTAGAAAAAATGTGTAGACAATACAAATATTTGGATCATTTTTCAATGGGAAAATTAAAAACTAGTTCGAGTTGGTGATTTTAATTCAAAAATAATTCTCACTTGGAAGAATTTGTTTCTTACTTTGATTCCTTTAAAATTATGGAAGATCATGAGTATGAAAGATTTGAATTTTGATGGTCTATTCTTGTTCCATGTGTTTTTCATTAGTTATGCTTCAACCTTTAATATAACACTACAGTTGGAAGAGGGAAAAGGGGACATTTGAAACCTTCAAGATAATTTCCATATATGTCATCAGTTTGCTTTGTAGGACAATATAAGAACTATAATTGGAATTATTAGTCAAGATATTAAAATGCGATATATTATGGCCAAAAATTTTCTTTGCTGACGACATGTCTCACAAAGAAGTCCTTCAATGGACAGTAACGAAACTTACTATAACACTAATGAAAAGAAACAACCTTTAGTATATCACTACAATTAGGAGAGGGAAAATAAGACAACTAAAACCTTCAAGAGAATTTCCACATAGGTCATCACTTTTCTCTGTAGGACAATATCAACACTATAATTAGCATTATTAATCAAGATATGAAAATGGGATATACTATGACCAACATTGTTCATAGATCACCACATGTCTCACATATAATTTCTTCAATGACCAAAAACAATACTCATTGTAACACTAATGAACAAAACACATTCACTACTATAATTGTAGGAACTAGAGGAGACAATGATGCTACTAAAATGTATTCTCAAAAGCCATATATAGTTTCTAGAATGGCGTTCAACAGTGTGAGATTAATTCCAAAGAAGTGGAAATATATATGATTGTTGAAGTGCCCTGTAGGATGGAGAAAAAATAATTCAATAATTGTCTTATGATGAATAGATTAGTTTTGAGGAAGAATAAATTACCTTGCTCCTTTATGTGTTTAATTCAAGTTAATTTTTTTTATAAATTTAAATGGTTAATTTGAAAAATAAAAGGGTTACAGTAAAAGCGAAATTCAAGGAAGAAATTATAGACATAAAACTATGATAAGTTTTATAATTCCATCAAGTTATAGAGGATTCCCTAAAATATCCTATTGGTGAACTAAAAATGAAAGTTCGATATTGAAAAAGAGAATAAAGAACTTAGAGGATGTTTTATTTCCCAAATCATTATTCGTTGAACATATATATTCTACAAAGCCAACTGATATGTCTAAAGATACACTCAAGTTGATTTCTAAATTAAATGGAGAATCAAGTTCATTAATGGAAATAAGAATGTTTTTACCAAACAATATAAGAAAAATAACTAGTTTTATCCTTGAAGATTGAAAGATAGTCACTAACTCAACTAATACTTATTTAAGGATTTCAAATACTAAAGAATATCTAGAAAATGAAATGGAAAATTATGAGAATTTTTATAAGGAGGCCATAAGTATCTTTGGTGCTACATTCTTAAGTATGAATGATTCCCATAGGAGAGAGAAAATTTCCATTGAATGTTTGACTCAAACAAATATAAGTGTCTAAGTAAAAGAGAATAAAATGTCTAAAAGTAGATGATTGCTGAGTGTGATGCTATTAATACAAAAAGAATGATTTATTTTTCAATCTTGTTAGATCTAACATTGGAATTGAATGGCCCACATCTAATAATGTATTCTACTTTTCTTAAAAAATATTAAATGAAAGAACATGTGTGTGCTTAAGATTTTGTGGGCCAATAAATTCAACAACCTAACTTCTTCAAAGAAGAAATTGAAAAATGGTTAGCTCACTCTCTTAATAAAAGTAAAGTTCAAGTATAAATTATTCATTAGCTAGCTTTTGAATTACAAGAAATCGAGGATGAATTATTCAATATGAAGGTTAATCTTTAGTTAATAATTGCACCACTACAAGCATATATGAAACAATGGCTAAATAATAATTCAGTAATAATAGTTGATACTTATCCTCAAGGATAAGTTAAAGTTATTAAGGAACCTCCAATCAAATACCATTTAAAGAATAATTTAACAGGAAAATTAGAGTGTTCTTCTAGAATAATAAGTAGAATAACCATTTTATTAAGCCCTAAATTTCTCATATTCATCTTAGTGAGTAATCATTCAACATTTTTAGTTCAGATTCATTTTAGTACTAAAGGTAGTTTATTAACTTGATTTTATTTCTTTCTTATAGTTCTTTTCCATCTACTTTATGGTCCATGTTATCCCCATCATAGTCTATTTGGACGAAAACATTTTATTTTATGAATAATATAAACTATTTTATAAACATTTGTATATTTAATATCCCAAACAAAATTTTGTAGCACATAACTCGCATGATCTTAGGCTTTGAGTTTTAAGGATGAGATTTAAAGTGTATTTCTTTCAACCTTCATTAGTTTTAATTGAAAGATCATGATTTGTTCATTTTATATGTAGTCCTTTACTTTCATAATATCTAATGATACATATTTCTTTACTTTATGCTATGTTGGATATGATATCTTATGGAATTCCTTATTTCACTATTTTATGTATTTTATGATCATCACCATTGTGACTATTTAATTTCTTTAAACAATCCAATCCTATCCTAGGCAGTTTCTATATATATATTGTGTTTATGTATAAAGAGGAGGACCACCTCTCTTAAAATCAAGAAGGATATTTTATTTTAATTGTATCTCGAAGACTTTAAACAAACCTACAAATAAACATTGTTCAACTAGATGGTCTCAAATATAAGTAACTATTATGTAGGCTCACTTTATATTCTACTCTGTCACTTGGATTATGACCAAAACCTTAGAATTCTTTAATATAATGTTGTTGATAAAATTATGGATACACGTTACAATTCTTGTGGTGTTTGAATTGATTCCCCTTTGGTGGGTAGATCAATGATTTGTGATACATGGATGAGTGTGATTGGAACTAGTTGATTTAGCCATAGTTAACAGTAGTAGAAAAAGAGCAATTAGTGACTAGGTGACTAAGAAAGTTAGTCACCATAGCTTTTCCAAGTGAAATACTACCAAAAATGAGCAATCTTAAGTGGCCAAACTAAAAATGACTAACATAAATCACTAATTTAGTCGCGGGTTAAAATATGTGACTAGTTGATAAGTAATACAAAGAAAAATGGCTAACATGAATGACTAATTTAGTTTAAGAACAAAAATACAACTACCTAACAAGTACTACAATAATATTAGTTAGTTTTTTGTGTTAGTCATCTTAATTGTGTCAAGCAATCTAAACTTACAAGTGATAGGGTATTGAAAGGTTGTTAAAGATTGGTTGAAAGGTTATCCTTAAACACATATTCATCCTTAGATGGTGTATATGTGAGCCAACTTTGCATTATTTATCTCTAATAATATTTAATGTTAAAAATATATTTTTAATAAAAAATTTATTTTATGTATTTTTTAAAAATCTATTCATTGAAGGTAATTGGATCTAGTTCCAATTTGAAATTAATTTGAAGGGAAATTTTAATTTTTAAGACTAATATCAAATAAAAACTACTTTAATTTCATATTAACTGATCTAGATCCATATTAACCTTAGATCTATCTTGTGCCAAGAGGGGTCCAATCCCTTGAGGTGAAAACTTTTTTTCTAGTGCAAAACTTGAGGAAATGTTTGCACCTCAAGAGATTATATCTCTCTCGGCACTTGATAGTTATAGGGTTAATATGGATCTAGGTTGGTTATATAATACTATATAATATTAAATATTGTATTTGTGTCTCTTTGTTATTCCCTCTTTCTATCTCACCCCCCAAACATACACACACTCTCTCTCCCTCTCTTCCCCTTCTCTATATAACTATCTCTTCCCCTTCTCTCCCTCTCTATCTATATCCTTCTCTCTATTCCCTCATGCTCTCCTCTCTCCCTCACTCTCTCTCCATGACTCCCTTTTCAACCCCTCTCTCTCTCCATCTTTCTCCCTCTATGTTTTTCTTGTTCCCTCCCTCTCCTTCCCCATCCAATTCCATCTCTCTCTCCTCATCTCTATCTTCTATTGGGCATTGAATCCCCCCCAAGGCTTCTCTTGGGGCTCAAAGCCCAAGTTTTGACCCAATATTATTGTAAAGACTCCGCGAATTGTGGGTACAGAGCGTGAAATGTATGATAGAGTCACAAGGTTGGCCACCCTAGTATTGTAATGTAATGTCAGCTGGATAGGCCTACCCATGGTCTGCAGACCATGAGATTATATAAATAGAGCGAGGCTCTAAGTGTAAAAAGAAAAAAGGAGTAGGAGAGATAGGAAGAGTCTAAGTGACTAAGTGTTTCTTTGGGTTGTAGAGTAGGAGAAGGCTCTGCAGCTGAGTGCGTGGACCCCTGCAGCTGAGTGCAGAGGGCGAAGTTGAGTCTATAACCAAGGAAGGAATTAATAAAGAGAAGTTTTATCATAATTCTGTGTATCTGTTCTTGGGTTAATGCATGGTTGATATAAATTGCAAAAGAAGAAAGTCACAAGGTCTGCGACTGCACACGGTGGGTTGCGCTGCTGCGTGGGTTGGCTAGAAAGTGACCATTGAAGTCACTATTCATGATGGGATGCTCGACTTGAGGCCAAATGGAGCGGGCGACAAGCATTTAAGACACGTTTTATGGGCAATATTTGGGAAAATCTATTGCCAAGAAAGCATTAATGAACTAAAATTAGGGGTAAAGGTCGAATTCGAATTCAAAAAGTGCTATAAAATACAAAGGGCTACCCAGTAAAAAACACTTGGTCATTTACGAATTAAGTGATTGAGCAGAGCCCTAAGTATTGTGAGCTGAGTGTTGCTTGAGCCCCTGAATTTGTCGGTGATAGGTTCCAGCACAGGTACAATGACAACAACTGAGGATGGTTTGGGAATAGAAGAGGTAACCGTCGCTGAGGCCGCGCATGCCCTAACTATGGAGGATGTTCTAGAAGGTTCCGGGGTTGTGGCAGAGATCCCCAAATCACCACGTATGCGAAGACCTAAGAAGGACAAACTAGCAATGGCTCCTGTACATGTGTCCCTGCGGAACCCACTGCGCAGCAAACTGTCGATGGAAGAAAAAGGGAAAGATGTCACTATAGATACAGATGAATTAAAATAAGATCTACAGGCCCTTATCATCGCAGAGGAAGAAGATGAAGGAATGGAGGTGGATATTCAACCTACGCATTATGTGACAAAATTTCTCGCCTATGTCCCCCCATGAAAAGGGAAGGCCAAAGTGTCCAATGACCTGGACGAGACCAAGAGTTCACTATAGACCCCACCCCTCCCAGATGGCATTGTATTTGAAGGGACGCAACTGGGTCGCCTGCCGACCATGAAATTTGAAGATTGGGACCTCATTGACTGTAAGAAGTTCCCTCACGTTGAGACCGAAAATCTCATGAAGTAGAACACCACAAGGGTGGTGACAACATTAGAGCCACAAAAGTGGTTGCACAGTGTGGAAAAGGTTGGGCTGATGAACCTACTATGGGTGCCACATTTCCACCACACCCCAATAACCATTTTCGTCATTAGACAGCTACTTTGCCTGGTGCATGATGGGTATTTATGGTTGGAGGAGCCCATCCCCCTCACGACAACCCTGATTCATCATGTTTCCCGGCTCCCATACAAAGGAAAGGACCGCACGACCATATCGGAAGGAAAGGGCCATGATTTGGCCATCGTGGAGGGCATGAAAACGAAGTACAAGTTGGAAAAGAAGAAGAGGGGCTATGCCATCTCCAGCATCAAGGACAAAGCATTTTGCATAGCTACCCAAATCCTTGGAGGCAAAGTTATGCACAAGTTCCGTGGCGATGAGGTACCTATGCCGGTGGTCGCACTGGCCGAGCAGTCTGTGGAGGGGATCCAGTTCAATTGGTCCAAATTCTGTTGCACAGAATTCTTAGATAATTATCGCGAAACCCAGGAGTAGGGTAAAACCTTCCACTATGTGTGGCTATTGCTATCCATTGTGCTTATAGTAGGGGAATTGTTGGAGGATAGTCAATTCCCCATAATTGACAGAGAATTATCGGAGGCCGCGAAGTACGCTTCGCTCTGGACCATGAAGGATGCTACCAGGATACGCGACAGCAAGATATTGTAGATTCTCATGGAGATGAACATTCGAATGTGGATCAATTGGAAGCCATGCTTGTCGCCCACAGTGTACAATAGTCTACAAAGTTTTGCAGAATTTAAGCCAGACATGTACAACGTATATATTAGGGCACTAAAGGATCCAATGAAGCAGTGGACAAAGATACCATTTATAGCCACTGACGACACCATCTTCATTGTCTTGGAGGCATGGCCTCTAGAATGGCATGCCCTAGATCTGGCAGAACTCAAGAGGGCAGTAGCATAGAAAACGAAAGACGATGCCAAGTCACGCATCGCATAGTTGGCTGAGAAAAGGTGGAAGGAAACAACAACATATGACATGCAGACAACGTGGGAAGCGACATAAAAGGTAGTCAAGCAGGAAAAGGATGCAGTAGTAGCAACCACACAAGAAGCAGTCATGAAAGCATGCAAGGGCTAAGCAACGCCTTCGCAAGGGCAGGCAGCAGAGGGTGCAGAAATAGAAGAAGGAGGTGAGAACCCACGGACCGTGTCCACAAGTTGAGCACCAACACCCAGCAGAGCAAGTAGGATCAAGAAAGAAGGTCAAGACCTCGAAATCAGCCATCGACCTGATCACCCTAATCGAGGGTGGTCTGCATGACATCGGCAAGATGGTGCGCGATGTCACAAATGAGGCTCTTCAGGGTTTTATGCAAGAGCACCAGACTGTGTTGGGGGCCCTTAGAGCGTAGTTGTAGGAATTACAGGCATGCCCAGCTCAGGTTGGTACCCTTTCAACCAACCTTGCAGTAGGATCCTTAGCGGTAGAGAAGATGTTGCACGTGTGGATAGCGAACAAAATAGTGTTGTCGGAAAGAGCTCTAGTGACATCAAATGAGGCCGACAGGTTTTCAGTTAGCACGATGAAAGGTCTTGGTGTTAATCTAGCTACCCTTCTACGTGAGACGTTATATCTATTATAGGATGGGATAACGATAGAGCTGCACGCTCCAAGTCCTTAGTGAGCAAAAGATAAATATGGAACAACTTGGCTTGCAGCGCGACGAATTGGTGTCACAAACTCAACAGTTGGTGCAAGTGGTAGATGATGCTTGCTGAAATGTCCTAGAGTTGGCCATCCCCACAAATATACCAGTGGAAGTGTGGATCCACAAGATAGCATCAGGAGTCCATGAGGCTAGGGAAGAAATGACAAAGGTTCAGCTGGAGTTGAATCTTCAGATCACCGAGCTGTGGTTAAAGGTGCAGCCATCCACTCCCCCGAGAGTCAAAGAACAGTGTGCTAGTGCTATCACAACACGTTTGGAGAAAATTGGAGGCATAGTGCAAGACTGTACCAGCATATTAGAAGAAGCACTTGAATTCCCCACAACTCTGCAGGAGGACCCCAACATCCAGCACTTAGAGACAGAGGCGCGAGAACTCTGACAACAATATGACAGTGTCCAAGGAACTCCGCAGACAGTGGTCCTCACCCAGCGTCTTGTGAGGATGCAGTAGGCTAAGGCACTGAAGGAGCAGGTGGATGTGGCATGACATAAGGAGGCAGTTCTAAAAGTACGTGTCCAACCTTGGATCGATGAGGCCTTCACCATCATGGTAGACATCAAAGGCAAGCTCGTGAACATATAGGGGATGCACACATTGATGCAAAGAAACACCTCAGACACAGAGGTCTCAGAACAATGCATGCAGCAGATCCAACAAGCAGCAGCTCAGTGCACTGCTGACCTCCACCCAATGCAAGAATAGTTAGAGGGCCTCCGTGCAAAGATCGCCGTGTCGACAGAGTGACTCGAGGACGAGTCATGATGTTTGTGTTGGGGGCCTGTTGGGCATGGAATCCCCCCCAAGGCATGTTTTGGGGCTCAAAGCCCAAGTTTTGACCGAATATTGTTGTAAAGACTCCGCGAATTGTGGATGTGGAACGCGAAATGTATGATAGAGTCACAGGGTTGTCCACCCAACTTTTGTAATGTAATGTCAGTTGGATATACCAACCCATTGTCCATGGACCATGGGATTGTATAAATAGAGCGAGGCTTTAAGTGTAGAAAGAAAAAGGAGCAGGAGAGATAGGAAGAGTCTAAGTGACTAAGTGTGTCTTTGGGTCGTAGAGTAGGAGAAGGCTCTGCAGCTGAGTGCACAGAGGCCTAGTAGTCCGCAGCTGAGTGCGCGAACCCCTGCAGCTGAGTGCGTAGGGCGGAGTCGAGTCTATAACCAAGGAAGGAATTAATAAAGAGAAGTTTTATCATAATTTTGTGTATCTGTTCTTGGGTTAATTCATGGTTGATATAAATTGCAAATATACTATTTATTTATTGCTCGCGCATGTATGAAATGTTTATGTTATTAAGTATAACTTAAAGCATGCAAGTAGGCTAAAATAATCAACTAACATTGGAATACCAGTAAGGACTTGGGTAATAACGTAGAAGCACAACATTCGGCCCCTGAGTAGGGTTGCACGAAGGTAGTATAACAGGCTACAAGATCCAAGAAAGAGCACGAAGCGACTTGCGCACAGGGTCAAACCGCAGACCACTTGAACTCATCAAACATCTCCAGGGTGCGGAAACCTGGTTCTAGCACCCTCCCATACTACTTCAGGTGAGACCTTAGTCCATGCTCTATGGACTATTGCCAAAAGGGCCAGTGGTACCGGGATTTTTTGGCTAACTTAACTTTGAACCTGGGTCAGGCGCCAATAAACTAGCATCTTCCTTCCTCTCTATCCCTTATCTCCCATCTCCCTCTATATCTCCCCCCAAATAACTCTTCCTCTCTCTCTATCTTCCTTCCAACTCTATCGCTATCTTCCCCCCTTGCTATCCTTCTCCATTTCTATGTCTCCATCTCTCTCCCTTCCCATTCTCTCCCTATATATATCCTCTCCTCTTCTTTCTCTTCCCTCCTCTCCTCTCTCCCTCACTCTCTCTTCATCTCTCCCTTCTCACTCCTCTCTCTCTCCACATCTATATATCTATGTCTTTTTTCTTTCTTCCCTCTCTCCCCCACTCCAACTCCATTTCTCTCTCTCCCTCTCTCCTCTCTCTTCTTTCCTCTCACTCCCTCTCTTCTACCACAGGCTCTCCCACATCCCTTTCTCTCCCCCCATCACTCTCTCTTTCTCTCTCTCACTTTTGTCCAACTTTTTCACTATTTCCCTCCCTCTCTCTACCCCCTCCCCAACTCTCTCTTAAATTTGATCACATTGTATTGTGTTTAAGAAATTATCTAAATTAAAAAAACTTAATTGGTTGTACAATATTAAACCCATATTTTGCATCAATGATGTCAAAGAAAATAAAATAATGAAAAAATTTAAAAAGTCATGCACCATATTTAATCTATTATAATTAGTCAATTTTCTTGCTCTAATCCCTTGGATCCCTAGCTAAGATGGATCTATGTTGGTTCTTTATATATATATATATATATATATATATATATATATATATATATATATATATATATATATATCAGGAACCCACATAGATCCATCTTAGCTTAATTTTATTAAAACCTTAATTTAATTTCTATGGGAATATTTTTAGTAGTTGTGAGGATAGAATGTTTAGATATATCTCAAATTGTAACATTTTACCTTTTAGATTCAATTAAAAAAATGTTGTAAAATTAATTTAAAATAAAACATTTTTACTACGAAATAAGCTATGGTTTTTTGGCATGTGGTATTGATAAGCCATGGTATTAGCCCATGGTATTGTAACAAATCCTATTTACAAATATATATCCATGGTAAAGTGAGGGTGAATATCCATGGTTAACAATCTTGTCATATTGTTATAAAATATTTTGATTGTGAAATAATTTATGTTTTATGTGGTACTAATAATCCATGGTATTGACCCATGATATTGTAACAAATGCTATTTTTTACAAGTTAATAATATCTACCGTAATGTGGGGGTGAATATCCACAATTAAGAATCTTGTCATATTGTTATAAAATATTTTGGTTGTGAAATAAGTTATGGTTTTTGGACTTGTAGTATTGATAAGTCATGGTATTGGCCCATGGTATTGTAACAAAGCCTATTCACAAGTTAATAAAAAAATCAAAATATAACAAATTGAATTTTGTTATTTTTATTAATTTAACTTTTTATTATTAATTGAGGTCATATTTAAATGTTTACACTCATCCCAATATCATTTTTAACTTCTTCTTCTTTTTAACTTAGCGTCTTACACAAAAATAACAAATTCTTATTAAAAATAAATCATTTAACCCAATTTCAATTTATATATTTTATTTTATATTATAAATATTTCTTTTATTTTTTCCATTATAAATATTTCTTTTCTTTTTCATTTCCAGTTTAGCGTTGGGTTCAAATAAAATATTCATAAATTACAACATCACATTGTAGCATTGCATTTTTCTCTCCTTGTCTATATCTACGTGGGATTGATAGAAGAAGGAAGACCACATCAACGTGATCTATGGATTTCATGGGATTCAAACCCAGATGGAGTTTGAATGGGTGATCTATGGATTTCATGGGATTCAAACCGAGATGGAGTTTGAATGGGAAACACTTGACGACATCAAGAGCAAGGTCATTCGGCAAGGAGATTTTGGTAATTTTTACATGGTAATGAATTTGGACTCTCTAGAGTTCCTTTTTAGTAAAGATGATTTTTTTCCTTATGGGAAAACAATTTTGAGCGTTTATATGATCAAAGCATAAATTTTATCTAGATTTGAGGGTTTAATGATTATGATAATGCAGATCTTGAAGATTTTGGTAATTTTTACATGGGTATGAATTTGGACTCTGGAGAGTTCTTCCTTTTTACTAAAGATGATTTTTGTTCTTATGGGTAAACAATTTCAAGGGTTTATATGATCAAAGCATAAATTTTATCTAGAGTTGAGGGTTTAATGATTATGATAATGTAAATCTTGAAGATTTTGGTAATTTTTACATGGGTATGAATTTGGACTCTAGAGAGTTATTCCTTTTTACTAAAGATGATTTTTGTTCTTATGGGTAAACAATTTCGACGTTTATATGATCAAAGCATAAATTTTATCTAGAGTTGAGGGTTTAATGATTATGATAATGCAGATCTTGATTGCAGCCAACAATTCATGAAAATACAATGCACAAGTAAGCATTTTGCATGTCCTTATTGAGATTTTGGTAATTTTTACATGGGTATGAATTTGGACTATGGAGAGTTCTTCATTTTTACTAAAGATGATTTTTGTTCTTGTAAGTAAAAAAATTTGAGGGTTTATATGATCAAAGCATAAATTTTATCTAGAGTTGAAGGTTTAATGATTATGATAATGTAGATCTTGATTGCGACCAACAATTCATCAAAAGACAATGCACAAGTAAGAATTTTGCATGTCCTTATTGTACAAAGGGTTTAATGATTATGATAATGTAGATCTTGATTGCAGCCAACAATTCATCAAAGGACAATGGACATGTAAGCATTTTGAATCTCCTTACTGTATAGACGAGTTCGCTCCTCCCTAACTTTTCAAGGGTCAGAATGCAGGAAATTTTATTTTTTCTTTTCACCTTTTTTTAGTGTTTGATTGTTTGTGTAATGGAATCTACCATGCCCAAATTCAAAGGGCTTGAGTGATGCAAGAAATTTTTTTGGTAGGATGCAAATGCTAGACCTTCCTCAAACTTTGTTACATGAAATTAAAATTTCTTGTAATCATGAACATAAAATATTTTATGTTTCATCCTTAGATTTTGATCTCAATGCCTACAGTTTTAAACCATGTTACTATATTTTAAGTAGAATATACTAAGATCCATTAAACCTTACAACTCTCCAAGGCTTAGGTTAATTTTAGCTAAAAAGAATGAACCTAAATGGCTTTTGCAATTTAGATTTAATGCTTACAGAAAATGATTAAAAATGGAAGAACTAAAATGGTATAATAACTTTTACCCACCCATCAATTTCGAAGACCTTTCCTATTATTTTGAAACTAAACAGAGAGAGTATAAGAAGAAGAGGAGCCTAGATGGGGTGGACCCTGACTTGCTTGAAACTTTTCAAAAGTTGGGCATGCCCTTGACTAGAAGAAGAGATGACCAACGTTGTTGTAGATGTTGTTTTTTACAATGTTTTCATTGCTACCATGCATAGGCAGACTCTATAGGCAGTTGATGTTATCTCTTGCTCATTATAAGAGGTAATTCGTGAGTACCTTTATGTAGTTAGGAAGTAGCTTGGCAAGGTTGTTCCTCCTACTGATAACTATTATGCTGCATTGTATTTTTTTGTTTAGTGATATTTCCTTTTATTAAATCCCCAAGCACACTTTGTCACCCGTGGAAATACCCACTTATTTCAGGATGAATGAGATGGAGACCAGATAGTTTGAGAGGACCCTTATTGTTGTAAATGAGAGGAGTTATGTGAGGTAAGAGGAGTTTTGTGACATATATTGAAGGATGCAATGCACCATTTTATGACACCAATCATCTGCAAGCCACAATAGTGGATCTCTATTGTACAGAGGGAGAAATGATAAAGTATTCCACTATAAATAATTGGTATGTCAGGGATGAGGAATGCAGACGTGGGATTTATAATTCTATTACGAAAAGAGGTTTGTGTTCAGGAAACAAATCCTACAGCTAAATCGTATCATTATATTTCCATGAAATCTTGGAATGTGTTCCATACAGAAATATGTATGTACTCTTGAATTTATTTATGTTGTAATCAGATCAAGAATAAAGTTGTCATTGAAAATAATTGAGATCTACCATGTAATTTTACTTTACTACATGGAATTCTTGATTTGTTAGATCCCAACTAGTCAGGGTTGAATTTATTTTTGTTGTAATCAGATTAAGAATAAAGTTGTCATTTTAATCATTGAAATATACCATGTAAAATTTAATGACTACATGAAATTGTTTATTTTTTAGAGCCCAACCTATTAGGATTATGAAGAGTCCTCTTCCATGACAATATTTATGAATGCTCTATTCTTGCTCAAAGAGTTACATATTATAGAAAGGTGGAAAATAAATGAGATGCAACTGAATGGTTTCTGTTTTAAAATGTGTGGAGGGAGTATAAAATCATTTTCAGTTACATTCAAATGTTTTGGAGCACCCACTAAAGTTCTTCAATTTCCTCCTAGTTAATTCCATTTCTATTATCCCAATGCTTCTAGAAGTCCTTCTCCAAAGTGATCTCTTAATTATCTTGGAGGGAAATTGATTACTTGATTGGAACCCATGGATTACAATTTGATTAGGAGTAAGGGATGAGAAAGATTCATATTCTTCAATATATTCCATGAGTTAAAATCATATCGAATGATTTCCTTTCTGTTTAATTGATACGACAATCACTCGACAATTTGTTAGGATTTTGTGACCTTTTTCAAAGTTTTTTTTTTTTCTAAAAGTTATGTTCTCAATTAAACAAATTAAAGAAAAATTGAAAATTATGCAATGGAAGGATTTTCTATTTTAGTGCCTAAGAATGCCTTGCTAATGTGAAGGGATTGGTATTTTCTTGACTCAAGATTAGTCACATTTGACTTCCTAACATTTCTTTTAATTTAATTTTTGTTGTGTTTATATTTCTATACTTGAAGTTGGTGATGTACTATGTGTGTAATAGGAAGTATTAAATACTAAACACTCTCAAAGGTGATATTGATGGATGACTGACTTTAAATGACCCTACTTGACACTTTAGTATTACATGATCATGCAAAGAAATTATTAATTAATATTAAAGGGAAGATGATTAATGTCCAATGTTTCTTAGATTGTCATATAATTACTACATTTTGGCCCCCAATAATATATTTGAGGCTACGTTTTGGTTGTTAATTATGGAGCTTCCCTTTGGCTTAGAAAAAAATTGAGGATAAATGTCCATTGCATTGGCATTGGATATCATCAAAAAGGAATTCACCAAAATCGGTAGAGGAAATGGGAGAAATTGGTATAATGAGTGGATAACGCTAGAGAAACACCGATGCACCATAATTTCTTGTGTATTTAGATTCACTCAAAATTAACTAGTCTCAAAATGTACCCTTTTTTTCCCTAATATTTTCATGTATACATAAATACTATAAATGCAATTTCAAATTAGTTATCAAAACTAATAATTATCTTATAGTCATAATTTATAATTAAATAATATAATATGATTAATATTATTGGACAAAACTATAGGGTCCAACTATGGGGGGCATTGTGACAATATATGTACACTTCTCATTGTATTAGACAATCATCTCTTAGAGTGTGATATCCATCCAACGAAATGTACTCCCAGAGGCCATTGTGGGATTGAAATTTTTTCTTTCTATGGAAAAGTGGTGATATATTTTCTTAGGCCTTAGTGTTTTATTTCCCTAAGGTTTCGACACTACTCACAGCTAGCACCTTCATTCAACCAAGTGAGGTACTCATCTTGGAAAGTTGAATCATTTTGTCTCCACAATCTGATATTATGTTGGATGAATCTCATGATCCTAAAAACATAGGTAATAATAGCGAGGAACTTTTACTGTGGGCAAAAGAATATCCAAATTTAAGGAACATGGCTCTTTTAGAATAAGAAATAAGGATATTTTTTACACTTATATTTTTTTTTCCATTTGTTTTCACAAGTTATCTATTGCGTGATATTTTTAACATGTAACTTGGTATGATTGTGCCTAAGGTTTTGTTGAAGGTTGAATACTAAGTTCCTAAGGTCTTATTTTTTATGGTGATGTTTTTTTTTTTTTTTTTCCTTTTTTTATATAGGTCATCTAGCTGCATAGTGGTCACTATCGAATGTTGAGGTATATGTTGTATAAATATTTTATATTCTACTTTATTTTATATTCAAGTGTTCATCTTCTTTCATGTGTTATACTTTGCATTGTATCTTCCTTAATTTTTAGGAGAGTAACTCAATATTGATGGTAAGAAGCAACAATGGAAGAAAGAAGAGAACAATAACACTGGAGCAACAAATGCAAAATGAGAGAGAGAAGAGAATATGTCTAGCGATACCCTTAGAGCCAATATTTTGCATAAGACACTCATAGAGGTTTATGGTCAAGCCTTCAGAGTTGGTGAATTCACTTGCAATTCTTTGGCAACATAGTGATAATGTTTTGAAATGATAAAACAATATTTAATGTGTAAATTGCAGTCCAACCAATATTAAGTTGGAAACTCATGTTGTAATACTTGATATTTTATATAATAAAATTTATATGGCTGAAATTATTTTTATTTTCACTAGCTATTATTTAGTCTTGTAATTAACATATGTAACTTTGCGTTATCATATTAGATAATCATGGACATTATATGACATTTTTTTTTAAATTTAGTCGCAAAATCATACTAATTAATTTATGTTGATTAATAATAAACACATAAAATCAATCTAAACCTACTAAATTAGTAGTTTATATTAATTAATGATGAACGCGAATAAAATGAATATATGATTGAATTAGTCTTTTATAATGATTATGAATGAAATTAAATGAAATGAGTAGAAACTACTAAATTAGTTGTTTATATAATGAATATGAAAATACCAAAAAAAGATAAATGACCACTGTAAATGATAATTTTTTTTATTAAAATGATCACTAAATTTTGCATATATATGACTATTAGTAGCTAATTTACAATATCTTATAGTACAACTAGAATTTATTCATATTTCTTTGGTCATTAATTGGTTTTAAATGACGACTAAATTTTTCATTTATATGACTATTAGTAGCTAATTTACAGTATTTTATAACACAACCAACATTTTGGTCATATTTATTTGGTCATTAATTGGTTTTCTTGAGGATTCATATAGTGCTATATTTTGTTGTATATTTGGTCATTAATTGCAACAATTAGTGACTAAACCAATGAAAAATTAATGACCAAATTTATGAGTAAATATACTACTAGATGGTAAAATTGAGGAAACCAATTAATGACTAAGCTAAAAATGACTAAAATTTGGTCACATTATAAGATACTGTAAATTATCTACTATTGGTCATCAATTGAAAAATGGTCGTTTATATGCAAATTTTAGTTGCTTTTTTTGTAACTAATTGGTCATTTTGTACTAGTGCAATCTTGATGGTATCAAATAATAATAAACATATTAGTTTCTTTCTTTTGTCCATTTTGCAACCTAGGATGTGCTCACTACGACCAAATCTCTACCTTTTCCATGTTTAGGGTTTACTTCTTCAACTTTTTGTAGATTAAAACCCACTTTGGTGTTATTTTTGTAATGTTTCTCTGGGTTGATCTCTTCAATTAACACCTTTTATATGCTATTTATTTCAATGTGAAACATTGGTTAGTTATATAATTTTAAATTGTTCTTCATGTAGGGATCAACTAAGTTGTTTCTTATCTATACTTGTCTCCTCACTCTTCAACTATTTCATCACTAGGATCTTCATTTGAAACTATTTTGTTTCAAAGCAGAAGGTGTTAGAGCCTTTGTGCTAGTGTTTCTAATCATGTGGGAGTTAGTAGAATTATGAAAATTCATTGATTTAGTTTGCAACATGTTTTGATGGGCATCACATTGTTCCTTTATAGCTGATTTTGGGACAACTTTAAGTCAGTCATACATGTAAACAAATTTCGATAGATTTGGTTTTAAAGGGTTGCATTAAGTGCATCATGTATGGATCCTTTTTCTCATTATTGCATCATGTATGGTAATTTAGTTATTTTTATTTCATTTTCTCTCTTGGATTAACTCACTGATCTTAGTCGATTCTTGATCCTTGGTCAATTCATTGATAATTAGTTGATGCTTTATCCTTTGTCAATTCATTGATATTTATTGATTTGGTGTTCTAGTTAACAGTCTCCTTAGTTGATTTTTTTTTTCCATTGTATGCTTCCTTGAAAGCTTTACTAAGATTTTTTCCATTATATTGATTGTTCCCTATGATTTTATTAGTTGTCTATAACTATTGATTGTTTTACATTCCTTCCATTTTGAAATTCTTCTTCTCAATTGATTTTTTCAACCAACTTCACTATACTGATCATCTATTTTTACTTCCTTGTTGTGAGTGGCTATCATGATCGAGGGTGAACTAAAATTATTACTAGTCCTAGTCAATTAATTATTGTTCGATAAATTTCCATCATAAGATGATTTTTTACTTAATTCTCGATAGCCAACATTTTTTTAAGGTTTTATTTGTCAAGAGTTTACCTACTATACCAACCATTTTTCAAATTTATTCTCGTCCAATAGTACCCCAAATAAATGAATTAGTTTTTAAGAAAAATCCAATCTACTAGCATCTGTAGTGGCTTTTAATATTAGACTTTTGTTTTTTCTGTTCTTTTAGAGGTGATCATCCCTGACATGAGAAACACTGACTACCTTGTCCAAAATATTTATTTATAATTTTATTAATTTTATGTTTATAGTCAATATGATAACTTCAATTACAAGTGTATTAAACCATGTGGTTTTTATTTTCCTTCGCTTCACTTTAAGTTTGTCATCAAATAAATACCAATTCACCAATTTTTATATCTATTTTCCTCAGTTATTGATCTTGACATTCATTTTGGTACTAATTTTGTACTTCGCAGAGATGAACTTGTTTCCATTATGATTCCTTGATTATGTTGTTGAAGAAACACATGTTGCTAAAGCTTTTGACTTACTCTTTGATGAGGTTCATGGTGTTGTTGTCCAATGCTTATAGTATACACATCCTATATGGTATATAGTACTGAAGACTCTCCTGGTATTGATACCTCACTCTTGAGGTCTTTGGTCTTGGTTACAAATGGCATATCTACCATTTGTTGTAAATTTCATGTAAAGACATATGCTATAAATCATTGTAAAATTCAGTCATGTATGGACTATTGTGTCCAAGTCACGTAATCCCATCAGTTTGGGCATGTGATGTAATGTTAAGTCAAATATGTAACCTCACTGTATTGGGTGATCAATGTAAGCATGAGTCATTGGTGATAGTAAAGGTCATGTCCAGTTGAGTAATAAAGTCATGTGAAACTTTGTATATCTTTAGAAAATTTAACATGTGCTTAGGGGGAGCATGGCCAGTATTCAATATTAATACTGAGTAGATTATATCTACAACAATCATTTCAATAAAGGGAAAGAAGCCTTCATTCAAGATTGGTGAGCCCTTTGCCCTTGATGTCAAAGGGGGAGAGAATCTTGGTGTTTTGAGAATTCTTGGTGACTTGGGAGAGAAGCTTGGTGTATCTATAGATGTGTTTACATGTATCTATAAGTGGTGGTGACAAAAAGAAAAGTGGTTGCCATCAAGTCCAAATGGGGAGATTGTTGGCATGTGTTGTACTTGATGGAAACCTGCTTGATGAGTTGTCCTTGATGGCAACTTACTTGATGAAGATTGTCAACATGCTGATAACAGGTTGATTTTACAAGTTAGTACACATGTCACAGAGAGTTTGGACAAAGGCATAGAAGTTTAGAGATAGAGGAATAATAAAAATGAAGCTTGAAGAAGTATACATGGGTTCTGTGGAGCAAATCTGCGTACATATGCATGTACGGCAAAGTAAAGTCACATATAGTTTCTGCACCATAGTATTCTAAATACTAGGGGTCTTTACCATGGTATTGACCCATAGTAATGAGTGCAAAAACGGATATTTGATCCTGTCAAAGAATACCATCGACATAACTATGAAATTAACCTAAGGTATTGGCTAAGGCCTAAGCTATATAAGGAGATTAATATTAAAGTAATAAGTGTGCATGATATGGGTTATTAGTGAATAGTTTGATCTGAAATAAGTATGCACTGGGGAGTATGATGATGGATCAGATCCAATAGATCTGAAATGACTATATATTAAATAATATGCTTATGGGTTGGTTTGATGTGTGATTATAATGTTTTGATGTGTGTGTGTTCCTATGTATGGGTTTGACTAAATTTCTATTGTGCAGTGAAGGTATAAGTCAATAATTGCGGATCTGTACGCAAGTTTTTTTTGGAAAAAGCGAGTACATACATGGATCAAATTATGAGTAGTAGCATATTGATTCTGCAGTATGGACATATGTGTATGCAGGCGTCAAATATAAAAGGCATGTACATACGTGGAAGTGTTTTATAAGGGTCACATACATATGCTAGGGTTTTGCTGAATATGATGTTTGATCAATTTTATGAGTCTTGTTGTGTTTGCTACAATATGTCAATAAAGTCTTCCATGATGATTTGGGTTTAACAATGATGGTTGAGATTGAATGATTTGTGGAATGATTTGTTGAATAATAATGATGTTGCTATCTGTATTTGGTTCAGAAATATGTGTTTGGTTCTGTAAGTGATTCAGTGAGTATTTTAGTATGATAGTGATTCAGTTTCAGGGTTTAGTGTTTTGAGATCTGTACGTAGGTATGCTTCATGGAAAGAATGTATATACGTGGATATGCTTAAGAATAATAGCATATATATTTTGATATATGGTTGACTAGGGTTTGCAGTGATAAAATATTATTTCTGTGATGAACAATATGTGGATTGGTATTTTGATGAATGGATTTACAATGATCTAACTACTTTGGTTATTTGAGATTGATTTGGGTCTCATTTGGTACAGTGATTAAGTGATTTGATATGATGATCAGTTTCATTTTTATTATTTATATTGAGCTTAAATGATGGTAGTCAATGTAGTCTAAAAATTTGATGAAATGTGGCCTACAAATTTGAAGGTTTGGTTCAGGTAGATCCAATATGAAAATTACGAAACGTGGTCCATGGAGGTGTTGAGGGTTGAAGCTTCAACAAGGAATTCGAAGTTTCCTTCCAGTGGTAGCTGATAAATTTGATAAGAGGGTTTGAAGCTCCCATCCGGTTGGTGCCGGTAAATGAGATGAAGGGGTTGGAGCTCCCTTCCAGTGGGTGTTGTAGAACGAGATAAGGTTACGTCCTTCTATAGTTGGGTTCCTTCATGCTGGTATGAGTCTACGCTAGTACAAGATTGTAAGAACTATTTATTTATAATAAAAAGAAGACAAAGATGACAGAAGCGGTGCTTTTCTCCCATATTGGGTTTCCACCTAAAAATATTGATGTTCATACGCGTTTATGTGTTTCTTATGTGTGATGGTTTATTCTGTTCTTACTGCACATGGTTTTCGTTTAATTAATGCCTATTGAAGTACTGATACAATGGTTCAAGTTAACTAAAGAGTAAGTTAACTGGATATACACTAGTTGTCTACATAACAGTCGCATACATACGCATGTTTACTTTAGTATATTCACAAACAGAAATATGAATAAGAAAAGAAAAGTTTAAGTGAGTTTCAAATACTAATTAACCCCCTACCCCTTCAATATTTTTCCCAAAAAAGCTATTATTCATCATTATTCTTCAAGTTTATTTAGTTAGTGTATTATTTTTTTATTTTCCATATTAAACTCACAGTGTAGTGGTAAATACACCTATTCTACATTCGTTAAAAGTGTAGTAGAGATACAAATTCCTCACCATAAACTAATCTAAAAGGGGTATGAAAATTTCATCATTTGTATGCACTATGATATATCCATAAAAAAATTAGTTCTTTGTCATCCCTCTCATCTCTTTCGACATGATATATATTTGCAAGTACTTTATGTAGAGACTTATTAAAGGATTTGACCACACCATTTTCCTTGGGTTGATATAGTGATATGTTTTATGGTCAATTAGGAACACGCCCATTAATACTTATATAGTACAATTCACCAAATATGTACCTTGATGGCTTATAAGAGTTAAATGGGATATAGATCTATTGATGTTTTCTTCATATATAAATCTCCACACAACATCCTTTGTAGACATGTCAACTAGTTTCAATTCATTACATTAGATAAGTATTAAAAAACAATCATGATATATCTTGCACATGTATGCTTTTCTCTATTTAGAAATGGTCCAATGAAGTCAACGACCCAGATTTTGAAAGGTATGGTGAGGTGTATTGGATTTAGTGGAATATCATCTTTACAAATTGGTTGAACCATTCTTTGAACTTATGTCATTTACTAACATTGGTTGGAAATTATTAGTAGTTTAAGCCACCCATGTCCTAATTTTAATATTTTTTTACTACAATGTCATCATGAAAGTGTCCTCCTATTATACTCTCATATGTATTTTTAATTATGGAATCTATTTGATGTTATAGAGTGTATATTCTCATTATATCATCTACTCCTAATTTGTAAATATAACCATTCACAAGTAAGAAGGGGGTAGTTTTCATTTCTAGTACTTTCTTTTACTCTAGGAGATCCTCTAGTGCCTTCCTTTTTTGAAGGAACTAAACCATTATAACTAATCCTTTTAGGATCAACTCAAATTGTAATAGGTGGGAATATAGCATTTCATCATCTATGCTTATCACTTCTTCCCTTATTTTTTAGGATCAACTCAAACTGTAATAGGTGGGAATATAGCATTTCATCATCTATGCTTATCACTTCTTCCATTATTTTTTAGGATTAACTTAAATTGTAATAGGTGGGAATATAACATTTCATCATCTATGCTTATCACTTCTTCCCTTATTTGGACTCTTGACTGGTTGTTAGACCATAGATTACCTTTTCCGTTTTGACTTACTACATAAATCAAAATTCTTGAATTAACAAGTCGTCTATAAAATTATCCTTAATGGAATATCTCATTGACTAAATAGTTAATTTCTTGTTGTTTCGTGTAAATATGAAGGGTTTTTTCAACACATAGAATCTATGTTTGTACACAATGAATTTCATTCTAATGCCTTCTCTTTCCATGGTAAAAATATATTTTCATCCTAGTTTTAAATTTTACTGAGCAAGGAATTCCATGATTACTACATTATATGCATCAATGCGCACATAAATTTTCTTTATCTAGATAGGGAATATTATAATAGGTGCTTCAACAAGTTATTTCCTCAAAATCACAATTTTTGTATTACATTTAATACTCCATACAAAATCAATGTTGTTTTTCAATAGCTTCCCTGTTATGATCTTAACCTGCAAAATGATACCGAAATACAGAATATGCGAAGAAAAGATACCCAGAACACAGAATAGCAATGATTTTATTATTCAGAGAGTAATGTTCACTTGCCTCTTCGAGGGGGCAACCTCCAATAGAGCAGAGCTCCACTACAAAATAAGACACGATGCTCCTCGCAGGGAGTCTCTATCCTTTATATATGACTCATACATGCAATACCACGGGCCAATACCGTGGGTTTTATTAATACCATCTATCTAATACTACGGCCCATTTGCAACTAAATGTGGTTCCGTCATTAATTGCGGATTAACCACTTACAATTATTAATATGGGCTTTATTGACTCTTGACTATGATGTGATCCCATTACATAAATAAGGGGGTTAGGGTGGGACCCTAACATGCCCTCCCCCTTAAGACTAGCCTTGTCCTCAAGGCTGAAGCTGCGGAAACTGCTGAAGAATAGTGGCTGGTTCCCAAGTTGCATCTTCCGGAGAGGTGTCTTTCCATTTGACGAGGACTTCCTTAATCATGCGGCCGCGTAGTTGCTTGTCTCGTGTGTCTAGGACTTGTTCGGGTTGAAGCCAGATGGACCCTTCTTCGTCCAATTCACATAGACTGGTCTGAATTCTGCAATTGTTCCCAATCACTTTCTTGAGGCATGAGACATGGAAAACTGGATGGATTTTTGCAGTAGGTGGCAAGGCCAACTTGTAGGCCACTTCTCCAATGCGCTGAAGTACTTGATATGGTCCGTAGAATTTGGGAGAGAGTTTCTGACACCCCTTGTCTTTGAGTGATGTTTGCTTATATGGTTGGAGCCGTAAAAAGACTTGATCCCCTTATTGAAATTGGCGCTCTGAGCGATGCTGGTCTACTTGTTGCTTCATGCGGTTCTGAGCTTGATGAAGATTCTCTCGAAGATGGGCGAGCATGGTTGCACGGTGTTGTAGGAGTTGATCCACTGCTTGTACTTTTGAGCATCCCTTGAGATACGAAGTAGGTGAAGGCGGGAGTTGACCATATACTGCTTCATAGGGAGTCATTTTGGTGGTGGCATGATAGTTGGTGTTATACCACCATTCAGCCAGAGGTAGCCACTGTACCCAAAGGTGTTGCTTTTTTGAAGTGAAACACCTAAGGTAGGTTTCTAGACATTTGTTGACGGCTTCGGTTTGACCATCTATTTGCGGATGATAGGAAGTACTGAGTTTTAGTTGAGTGCCTTATATTCTGAAGAGTTCCTGCCAAAAATTATTGGTGAAGATCGGGTCGCGGTCGGACACAATAGAAGTGGGCATGCCATGTAATTTGAAGATCTGATCCATGAAAGATTGAGCAACCAAGGTTGGTGTAAATGGGTGGGGTAGGGCGCAGAAATGAGCATACTTCGACAGTTGGTCCACAACCACCATGATGACTGACTTATTCCCTGACTTTGGAAGACTTGTAATGAAATCCATAGAAACCTCTGTCCAAATTGATGCCAAAATGGGAAATGGTTGTAATGTGCCTGGTGTGTTGACGGTTTCCCCTTTGTGGCGTTGACAGACATCGCATTCTGCTACGAAAGTAAGGATGTCCTTTTTCATGCCTGTCCAAAAAAATGATCTTCTGGTGCGAGTATACGTCTTCTGAAAGCTCGAATGTCCTGCAATGGGAGATGAGTGCAATTCTGCCAAAATGCGACTTTTGAGGGTGGATGTTGGTGATATTACGACTCTGTCCTTGTAGCGAAGAATATCATCCTGCCACAAGTAGCCCTTGGTGGAATTTGGATCTACCTGCAATTGAGAAATGAGTTGGGAGAGCCCGGAGTGTGAAAACCATTCCCTGTGAGCCTCTTCAATCCATTCTGGAATGGGGAGGGAAATTTCTAGCAGAGTACTTTCCTCCTCAAATTGGCGAGATAATGCATCTGCTACACTATTGTCTTTCCCTTTCTTGTAAATTATCTCATAATCATATCCCAGCATTTTGGCTAGCCATTTATTTTGTTGTGGGGAGGATAGGTGTTGCTCCAAAAAATATTTAAGACTGTGATGATCTGTGTGGATTTGGAAACGTCGCCCCAATAAGTAAGGTCGCCAGGTCTCGACTGCATGTAAGATGGCCATCATTTCCTTCTCGTTGGTAGATTGGCCCAGATTCCTCCCACTGAGTTGTTGGCTTGTGAAGGCCAATAGTCGCCCTTCCTGCATTAAGACCGCCCCAATACCTGTACCCAAAGCATCACATTCAATGACAAAAGATTTTGTGAAGTTAGGTAGTGCTAAGATTGGAGTGGAACACATGGCATTTTTTAGAGCTTTAAAGGCCTGTTGTGCTTCCTCATTCTAGAAGAATGAATTTTTCTGTAGGAGTTGGGTGAGGGGCTTCGCTATGCGACCATAGTTGCGGACAAATTTACGATAATAGCCTGTGAGACCCAAAAATCCTCTCAAGCTCTTCAAGGTCATAGGTTGAGGCCATTCCTGCATTGCCTGGATCTTTTTGGGGTCCACCTTGACACCTTCACGCCCCACAATGTGGCCCAAATACTCTACTTCTGCCATGCCAAATGAACACTTGGACATCTTGACAAATAATTTATGCTTGCGGAGCAGTTGCAAGAGTAGATCTACATGCTGAAGATGTGCAGCCCAAGTGCAACTATAGATGAGGATGTCATCGAAGAAGACACGGACAAATTTCCTGAGATATGGTTTGAGAATGTGGTTCATAAGGCTCTGAAAAGTAGAGGGGGCATTACAAAGACCAAATGGCATGACCAGGAATTCATAATGGCCTTCATGAGTTCGGAAAGCAGTCTTGGGGATGTCGACTTCCTTCATGTGAATTTGTTGGTAGCCTGAGTGAAGATCCATCTTAGTGAAGAATTGAGCCCCATTGAGTTCATCCAGCAAATCATCAACCACCGGGATGGGAAATTTATCTTTGACTGTCAACTTATTGAGGGCCCTGAAGTCAGGACACATCCGCAACTCCCCATCTTTCTTGAGCACCATGACCACTGGGGATGAATAAGGACTAATGCTGGGACAAATGACACCTACCTCCAAAAGTTCCTTGATGATTTTTTCTATTTCATTCTTTTGGGTGAACGGATATCTGTATGGGCGCACATTTGGGGGTTGGGCCCCTGGAACCAAGGTGATACTATGATCATGTTCCCCTCGCGAGGGTGGAAGCTCATGAGGCTTGTCAAAGACCGGTAGATGGTTATTTAAAATCTGTTGCATCTCAGGATGAATTGGTAGAGGCTTGGTTTCGACTGCCTGGATGGCATTAAATTGAGCTACAACTCCATGATTGCCCTTTTTTAACAATTTTTCCATCCTATGCGAGCTGATGATAGAGGGGGCTCCCGCCTGGAGTCCATGGAGGGTATGTGTGTAGTTGTTCTGCTTAAAACTCATATATAACTCCTGGAAATCCATTGTGATTGGCCCAAGAGTGCGAAGCCATTCAGCGCCGAGGATAATGTCGCAACCCCCCATGTGTATGGCAAACATGTGAGTTTTCAACTGATAATCCCCCATTTGAAGTTTGACATTTTCACAGCGGCCTTCACATTTCATTATGCCTCCATCCGCAAGTTGAACTTGGAAGTTAGAAACTGCTCGTACAAAACAATGCACTGCTTTTGCGACTTTTTGATGGATGAAATTATGTGTACTTCCACTATCAATCAAGACTACTACTAGGCAATGTTTAATAAAACCTCTGATTTTGAGAGTTTGAGGGGAAGAAATCCCTGCCAAAGCATGCAACGAAATAACTGGTTCATCAGAGACATTGTCCTTTTGGTTGTCTTCTTCTAGCAGCTCATGTTCCTCCAGTGGTGGATCTTACTCTGTTGAGCTGTAGTCAGTGGCATCAATTTGAAAAAATTTGGGCTCCTTGCATTTATGACCTGGGGAGTATTTTTCATCACAGTAGTAACATAGGCCTTGCTTTCTTCTTTCGGCCATTTCCGCAGGTGACACCTTTTGGACCTTAAGTGTTTGAGTCGTGTTGTGAGCCTGTGGGGGGGGACCTTTAGCGGAGAAATTTGGGCGACTGTATTGGGCTGCTAATGCACGTTCCACGTTACGAGCGACCTTGCAAGCCTCCGTCCATGTGGGAGGGTGGTGCAGTAGGACTTGGGCTTTGATAGCTTCTTTAAGACCGTTGATAAAACATTCCATGTAGAACACATCTGAGAGACCCCAAGTGCGGAAGGCTAAGGCTTCAAAAGCTGTAATATATTCATCCACTATACCAGTCTATCGGAGCTTAGTAAGACAACCCAAAAAAGATGATTCCTGGTCAAAGCGGTCTTGAAGAGCTTTGGTGAATTTGGTCCAAGTCTTAAAAGGTCCAGTGCAACATTGATGCCATTCCCACCATTGCCACCTTTCATTGTCCAAGTACATGCTCCCCAACATAAGCTGAGTCTCATCATCGAAGATGCGATTCAGTTTGAAATACTGCTCCATTTGTGCTATCCATGCCAACGGGTGAGAGCCGTCAAATTTATGCATATCCAACTTGGGAGGTCGCTGATTGGGTGGTGGGTGGGTGTGCCAGACGTGAGGAGAGTGGCTAGACTCACCCTCATTGTGTTCAGTGCCATTATACTCCTCCTCATGGGCTTGCTCCTTGCCCTTCGGGACGATTTTCTCGACCATGTTACATAGTCCGGTAAGCTGAAGGTGGAGGTTGTGCATTGATTCTTCAAATTTGTCCATCCTATCATTGGCCATCGCTTGAGCTCTAGTTTCTACCATCCACCAATCCGGTTTTTTGAAAATTGGGACCGCCTAAAAAATTTTCACTAAGAAGTGAATGGTACCCCCGTGCTCAGCTCGTCGTCCTGATTCTGATGGGCTAGATCACCAATAAGCACCCCAAGTCCTCAAAATGTCAATGCGGCCAAAAGTCCTGCAAAAATTATACCCCGGTATAGGAACCCTTCACAACGACTTCGATCTAGGGAATCTGAGAGATGTGAATGGCGGTGGAACAGACTGCTTCTACGGATCTGATGGATCTAATAGATCGGAATGGCTGATCTGCGAACTCGAGACTGCGGGACTGATGTCTGATGCTGCTGCACCCCTTTACACAGGCGGATCTGGAAGAGATGCTGTGTCATCCCCCGATAAAAAAGGGAACTAAGGTCTTGAGGAGTGTCAGGTGCTACAGATTGCAATATACATAAGGGTCTGGCAGTAGTACTCGACCCAATGTTTCAGGGCTCTAACTAAGGAGGATCGACCGTACCCTTAGCCGTACAACCCGACTACCCTATCGTACGGGCGAGTAATCTCCCCGAGTGCTGTTGTCAGTGTACTATAGCTGCAAGACGGCCGACAGTTTATCTATGGCGAGGTTTCAAGGGAGCCTAGGGGGCTTCCGATATACCCAGAGGGTACGTGGAAGACAATCCGTGCGCGGTTCTGTCTAATGCGCTACTACTTGAAGAGGTACCCACAGGGGTTACAAGGGAGTCCAACAGACGTGACCACCTCTTGTATTTCCTGTGTGCATGCCTCCCCAAATCCGCAGATTTATGCGCTCAACGACAGATCTCGTGGTTTAAAGACGCCGGAACACGTCTCTAGCCAAAATTATTTTTTGCTAAGAAATGGAGATCCCACCGGCCCTGGAAAGTGCTCTGATACCACTTGTTATGCTCTTAACCTGTAAAATGATACCCAAATATAGAATATGCGAAGAAAAGATACCCAGAACACAAAATAGCAATGATTTTATTATTCAGAGAGTAATGTTCACTTGCCTCTTCGAGGGGGCAACCTCCAATAGAGCAGAGCTCGACTACAAAATAAGACACGATGCTCCTCGCAGGGAGTCTCTATCCTTTATATATGACTCATACATGCAATACCACGGGCCAATACCATGGGTTTTATTAATACCATCTATCTAATACTACGGCCCATTTGCAACTAACTGTGGTTCTGTCATTAATTGCGGATTAACCACTTACAATTATTAATATGGGCTTTATTGACTCTTGACTATGACGTGATCCCATTACATAAATAAGGGGGTTAGGGTGGGACCCTAACATTCCCAATTATAAAAGTGATATTTGAGTAGTTAGGAAATGTATGAGGCCATATCCTTCATCTTTGTATCAAATTATTTTCCATTCCCTTTAATATTTTTCAACATGGATGAGGGGATAAATCCCTAGCTTGAATTTTTCTATATTACCTATGGAAGAAAATTTCATCCCCTCAAATTGGTATACAAAGTATGTTGTTGTGGTAGTGTATACATGTAAACGAAGTGAGTGTATATCCCACCATATTTTTAGATTCCCAATAAATGAATGCACTAATCTCTATAGTCAGCCTTGCTCTTTGACTATCTTAAACACCTCATTGAAATGGGCCATTAGTGAGTCTCATTCATTAAATTATATCACATGAGATAAATTGATCTTATATCTACATTTATTAGAGGTGAATTCTATTTCGTTTTCTCTTCATACAAAGTATGGAAAATTATAATATAGAAACAAGAATAAAGCTTGCCTCTAGGAATAACTTCAATTGAAAAAATTGCCTTTATTTGGATAATAATTTTCCCATTTTCCCATAAATTTACATGTCCAAATTCTCTTCAACTAAAGGGTGAAGCATATCATATCTCTACTTGTGAATTAGGCTCAAAATTATTATAAACCTCTTTGATGACTTGATATAACATTCTAGCTTTAAACTCCTAATCCCAGGGTTTTATCCATGGTCTACCTTTTATGGAGTCTAAAGTTATAATAATTTTATTTCAATCTCCTTTTAATTTAATTTATCTCTCTCAAGTAAAATTGTCACATTCATTTTTCTTCCTCATGATCAGCCGACCTGCGCTGAGTAGGAAATGATTCCTATAAGTAAACTGATTACTTAAAAATCAAACAATGGTTACCACATTTCAGAGTATCTTGATATTTTCAATAAACTAATTATTTAACAATTCTAAGAAGTTACAGAACCTTGTAAGTTAATCTCTTCTTATTTTAGTCCATGTTTCCTTAAGGTGGGTATTGACTTGGGAAACAAAGGCAACAACCATTTTTAGGATCATAAGTCCCTCAATTTGTAGGCCAACATGTGGATAATAATCATCGTGAATTTTTTCTTGTGTAAGTTCCCTTAAATTATTTCATGCCTTTTTTTTCTGCATTTTTATAATGTGTAATAGTTTCACAAGTTGGGCTATTGATTTTCCTGGTATTAATATATTTTTTATTTTTCTATCATTTCCTCTTGGTTGAACAACACAATATCCTATCACATGTTCTATGTTTCTTTCCCATGTTTGGAGCACCAATTACAACTCTTCATAATTCGATTTATTATATTTTTGGAATATACTCCTCTTATCTTACATTGGATCTTATGATAACGTTCAAATTCTTGGGGTTTAGGACTTTGTGTTTAGGAACACACTCGAGGCAATTTATAGTTCCTCTTTCTCAATTTTTTGAGCATGATTAGGAAATCCTCAAGTGAGTGATTGGAAAATCCACATATTTTGGATAATTTTAATTTGTAATGCCTTTTATCAGACAAGAAAGACACACATGCTAATATTTCAAACAAATAAAACAATATGTTTTGTCAAATATTTTTAGAACATGTCCTCGTCATCTGAATCAATCATTTTTATCTCCTTTAAAACCTTATGTTCCTTAGTGACCTCCTCATCATCTATTAAAATCTCTTCCTTGGCCTTGATAATCATCTTCTTAATTTCCTTAGGATTGATTCCAGTCATTTGTTTTCATATCATAAATAGTGTGGAAATTCGGCTTTCCAACCATTACTCTTTTATGTATGGGCTTCTTTTTCACAAATGGTGCACCGCTTTGATTTTACAATTTTTAGGTTATGTCGGAATACTTTTGTTATGTGATTGGTAATAATTTAGCATATTTCATAGAGATATTCTACCTATATTCTTTTCATATTGGTTCATTTTTTAGTTGATTCTTGTATTTGCAAATATCCTAGGTATGTCCATCATTAATGCAAGATTTACACATAATGTTAATTTCTTATAGATTTAGGTACTAGAGTGATTTATAGAAAGTATCTAACTTATCTTCAAACTTTCTTACCTAATCATGGGGAATTCAATTCATCATCTAATTTTGTTGTCATGCTTTTATCAGGGAATCTTTACAAGGTTTTTTCACATTTATTCTGAGTGATCCCTTGATCTTCCATAGATGTGCCACCATTAACCATTGTACTAGTAGATCCTTATTGATTATATATGGAATTTGAATTATTCTTTTTCTAGTTTTTTTATTGAAATACCTCCTAGGTTCTCTCAGAATTTTCTTGACCTCTGTTAATTTCCTTAAATTAGGGGCTTGATATCTTGAAATTTTATCAATGAAAGAAAATTTCCCTTTGCATCTACTTTCATCTTTGTTTAGCTTTTTGTGAAACTCATATATCAATTCTATTTTTATTGGCACTATGATGAACCACACTATTTATTTTAACTCATCTATTATGTCCAATGCATCCCAATATTTTCCATGTATAAGTCAATGTCTTTTAGGGTCTTCATATACTTATACAAAGGTTGATGATGGTGCAATAATTTTCTAAGATGGTTTTGGCTTCACTTGAATAATGATTAGTGAAGATGATTTTATTAATTTTGTGATTTTCATAATTCATTACCTTCCATTAGGTTCATAAAATTTTGTTGTTTTAATTATAAAGGTGATGTAATCCATTTGATAATTTTGATTTATATATTCTACAAGATATTTTTATTACAATTACATCTCTTCATTGTGACATATAATGGAAACTATATGGTCTTCCTGATATTCTAAATCTGAAGGGGTGTACATTTACGAGATCCTTGATATTGAGGAGTGTGCTATCTACACCTTCAATTCTTAACTAGATGCTTTCTATTTGGGATATTTTCAGAACAAATCTACCAAGACATTTCTTTTGTCATCCAATTGGACACCCAAAAAAAATCCAAAACTTACTTGTAAATGTTGTGGATAAATTCTCAAACACTAGGAGCTGTTTTGTATGACTCTATAAATCTAACAAACATAGGCCCTAAATCATTGATATATGTACTTCTAATGTTTTCTACTAGTGGAAGGAAACTAGTGGAAACCTCTACTAATTATTTCTCTTCATCCAACTCAGGAACCATCAGGGATACCTTGTCTACCACATATAATTGGTCAATGTTAATCTTGGATTGGTCCATTTATCTAGTGACTTTCGTCTCTTTATTCCTTGATCTAGTGGATACTCCCATATTCTCATGATAAATTTCCTATGTTTTGTTGGAACAATGGATTATTCACTGTATATTGGCTAGGGTTACGACATTTTAGGAATTTCTAAAATAAATACCCCCCATAAATGGCCCAGTCTTACATTGTTAATTATGGAAACAAAGTTGGCCATTTTTTCATGTGTAGAAAGAGATCTCATGCTTGGTGAGAGTATTTATAGTTATTGTTCATATATTTTTAACTCTTTGCTTTTCATTTATCCAAGTGAAAGCTCACTATCCTTTTAGGAGGTTTTTGTGGTTCTACAATGCGACCAATCCTATGGTTGGTTAGAAACTTTTGAAGTAGAAATGGTATTGTACATTAGAAAATATCAAACATATTGTCATATAATCTTCTCTTATTTCCATCAATAGTTGTTTCATTTTCTATTACTTTTTCTTCATAGAGTTCATTGCAATATATTCTTCCCACTTATACATGTTCATTAAACCTCCATTTTTCATTGTCTACAACAACTATGAGGGTATTCATGTGAAATGTATATGTATATACTTATTGAATTTTTCAAATATTGCTTTGAGGAATATTTTGTGTGTTAGTAAAGTATATGTTATTGATTATGCAAGAGTTAGTTGATTCCCTTTTGTTTAAATTTTCAAATAATTATCCAATTCTAACTTTCACCACTCTTGAATTTCATCTAAACTCAACATGTATAGATGCATCGAATTATCGTGCACATCTTACATCATGTACTACTAGCTATGGAACCAATGTTGTAATATGTGGGATAAGAGATGATAGTTACAAGTAGAACATACAAAAAATAATACAAATAATGAAATATACATTAATATACAGGTATGAACACACATAATGGGATAGAGAAGAATATGGTTAGTGGAGTAGTTAATAGGTAGTTATTTTTTATATTAGGTTAAGTACGACTATCTATAGATACATCCATGATGACATATGTTTATACCATGATTTAGTTGGGAGGTACTTACAAGAATTCTTAGCTACCCTAGTCAATCAACCCAACCTCATGATTGAATAACACAATTACATAGTCAACTAATTTTCATTTTCATCCAACAATTATATTACTCGATTGCATGGCTTACTTGACAAGTAAAAAAGGCCCTCAAACAAGGACCATCTCATGAGAATTGAACTTGTAAAATGAAAGAGAGAATAGGTTTTTCCTAGTTTTATAGATAATTCTATTTGCTTTTTGGATAATATTGTAGGACTTGAAAGAGAAAAATTCAATTACTCTTTGGTAGTAGTTGTTATGGGTGAGTGAGATCTAAGTGCTAGAGTTCCAATTATGGGTAGAGTTCGCTTGGTGAATTTGACAAGTTTTAAGAGATAATGATTATAGAAACTGAGGTGATGCACATAAATCCTTTATAATATTAGCATCAAAATAAGTTAGATTAAGAAGTACAATTCTACTATTGAAGTTTGTTAGAACTATAAAGTGTTGAAGAGAATACTACATATTAAGGTCTTGAGATGGATTATACTACAAAGGCTAGGAATGCAAGTTTCCATAGAAGAAAGCATTAAGAGGAAGCGATTTAGAAGATACTAAGCCTTGTTATGTATAAAATTATATTTCATACTAAAATGAAAGGAGAGGGGATGAAGACCCCAAAATAGCTAAAGATGGTGATGGAAGTAACGACAATCATTATAACAAGGATTATAGTGATGAGAGTACATTTTGTAAACCAAAAGAAGATGATTCATTGGATGATGTTGTTTATCGAACACTAGAGTTTAATAAACTATTCTAAGAGGATACAAATGTAGAGAAGCTATTATGCAACTAAGATTTGTAAATGAAGAAGAAAATCTTGAATTGGTAATAGTAAATGTTGAAAGAAGAGTTAAGAATGACCTAATTATGAAGGGTTTCCCTATGGTTTTAAGGATACTATAAAGCCTCTTCTACTTCCATAATAATTAATTAACATATATGAATAATTGTTTGTAACCACAACTTGAGTATATATAATTGTCTTTATATATAACATCGATAACAATTATCAATTTACCAAACACTTAAAACATCTTTATAAAATATTTACTACAATTACCTTCCTTTACACAAATACTAAGTATCCCTTCCAAAAAGATACTTAGATAATGATATTTAATATCAATTTTTATATATTTAAATAATTCTCGTTTAAAAAACAAAAGAACCAAAACTAAAATAAGATTTTTCTTGAGTATACCTGCTCTAAGTGTCCCATATTTTTGTTTACAATATTTTTGTCATTTAATTAAAATAATATTAATAATACGGGCTCTAAGTGTTCCATATTTTTTTTTACAATATTATTTTCATTTAATTAAAAATAATATTAATAATGTATCAATGATAAGAAGGAAGGAATACTCGGTTATGCGGAACCTAAGTCAATATTTCCTAATCACGAGTCACAATAAGTTTTGGACATATTATCGATGGTGAATATTTTATCTTCTTCAAGTGAGTACTTGAATTAGTAATTATTATTGTTTATTAGAATTTTACTTTTCTTAATATCATATAAAGTTGACTTGTATAATCATGCACCCAGATATAATATTGGTCTACATATATTCATGTGTATGAGTAAAATAATTTTCATAACTACCTAATTCTAAATTGAAATTATATATAGTTGGATTGTAGAATTCAATACATGACCAATTTTATGAACATTCATGCCCGGACAAGGTAAGTTAATACTGAGTGCATCTGCAACAATTTATCAATGGGAATACCGACTCAAATGACCTGTGATACCTCAATTCAAATTTCCAATCATATGATGCTAGGAGCAAATGGTAAAACTAATTGATCACAATGGAGACTCCTTATCAATCCTTATTATAGCATGCAAATGAAGTTAGGAACTAGGGCTTGCATTGTTGCTAAGGCTGAGTTATTATAGTATGCAAATAAAGTTAGGAACCAGGTTTCCCATTGTTGCTAAGGTTGAGTTATTATCTTGTTGAGCTCTTCCTAAGATTGCAACTCATAAGAATTTTTAAGGTTCCAAAGACACCATGGACTAGATTAAACCATGTAAACAATGTCATTTATATATATATATATATAAAATTGCTATATGAAATGAATTTATTCTCATTGGTTTAATAGAAATAAAATTTAAAACAATAATGTATAATATTTAAAAGTTAGAAATATATAACTTAATAATTTTAAAATTTCATTTTATTGCAATTAAATTTTTAAAAAGATTAACTGATTTTTTTTTAATAAAAAAATATATTTCAACATTAGTTTTTAATTAAAAATTAAATACCAGAATAATTTAATCAAATGGTACGTATTGCTGCAATTTCTCTAAATTTATATACCATAAAGAATTACTTCTTAAGCCATACCATAATAAAATATACAAAGTAATATTTATAATATGTTAAATAATTAAATTTACATGCTATCAAAATTAATGATAATTAACTTATGTAATATACAATACGGTGACTAATTTAATCTTGGGTAGGAAAAATTTTAGAAGGAAATGATGCAGAATTCTAGTGATAATAATGATGGATTCTTCTCATTTATTCTTGTGTATACCAAATCATTGCCAAACCACCTTACCTACCTTACCTACTCCTTGGGTACTCTCCCTCCCCATAGAATGGTGGGCTGCAATGGCACTATAGAAGGATTCAATACAACCTAGAATAAGTAGAGAAGTAGAGAGAGCCTAGCTAAGCTGAAGAGGTTTGCACACTAGAAAAATGTTATACTCATCAAACTCTCAACAATGTTTGAGCTAATCACTCAATAAAAATTTTGCTTTAGGATAACCATTCAACATTAAAGTGTGCAAGATGTCTTCATGGCTTTAGTTCCTTTCTTATGGTAGTTTTTGAGAGTACCACTTGTCTTTCCATGCAAAATCAACAATTTCCTCAATTCAAAATTCCCTTATTATTCACATACCGAAAAGTTTTTAACAATGCACTTATGAAATTCATTTTCTTATTTTATTTAAATAAGAAGGAATGCAACAAAATAATATTTAGAGACAAATATATGGATAAAAATATCATTTGGTTCTCAATCATAGGCAATGTAAGGGAATATGTCCTAATCATTTAATGGAAAAATTAGGATTAAGAATAATACATAAAGGAATCTAGCAAACTTAAACTCTTAGGACTGCAATAATCTATGTTTGTTAATTACTTGTACACCCCTCATAGTAATCACTCAAGTCCAAATAAATGGTTTCACTCTTTGGAGGGATTCATGAAAATAATTTTGATGGACCCTTTACAGGAAACCTAGGATGGGATAACTATGGAGGAATATTTAGAAATGAAAAAGGTTAGATAGTTCACATATATGCGGGAGAGATGGTAAATGATACCAACAATGCAGTTGAGCTCCATGTTTTAGAGAGAGGGCTAATTATGGCCAATTGACTAAATTTCCAAAAAGAATTGATAGAAGGGAACTCCAAAAGCACCATTAAAATGTTTCCAAGAGTTGGGGGCTCATAGCAACCCTGGAAATAATCAACAAACAATTATCTAAAATAATTGCCTCCATTCCTCTGCATGTACTAAGATATGGAAATAAATTATATGACAAGATCACCAATCCATGACTAAAATATAATGGGGAAATTTTGGATTTCAAGAAGAATCAACCCATCACAAACCAACTAAGGGAAACCTTCCAAGAAATAGCGAATCAAGACCATATTCCCCATGGAGGGTGTTTAAAGATGGAAACTCTCCCCATTTGGGATGAGTGCCACATGCACAAAAGGAGTTACGTTACCTTCCATCTAGCAACCTACATGGTATCCTGTATTCCACATTATGGAAGTCATGCAAAAATGATTAAGGAAAATTATATTGCTACTATGTTCAATCATGCAAAGCCTAGGTGTTGTACATTCAGCTCAAACCTTGACCTACAAAGGATATTTAGAACCCATAATGGAAAGTGATGGTGAACATGAAGAGAATAATGCTAAGGGTTAGCTGGGTAAGGAAAATATTGTAAGGCTCAGTGATAAGTACATGAATATAACCTCCCAACCATGGATTGAGGGAAGTAGGGATGGCACTACTACTATCGAAAGGTTTCTCCTTGGAACTACTATGGAACATGGGATTAACAATATTCCTTGGTTGGAAACTCTTCAGGAAAAAGTCTCAACTGTTATAAAAACTTTCTATAGGTTTTGTCTTATTTTCATCTCGATTCGAAATTATGCTTCAATCCTAGAAATCCTCTTCAATGCATTGAATTTGGATTCTAGCGTTGTGGGATTATAGATTTTTGTCCCCTCCCTATCTTTAACCATTTTAGGAGGTTTGGTATTATCTCTGAGGTGAATTTCCTTCTCTCCCTCAGTTACATGATCTTCCTAAGCTTTGTCTCTCATTTTTTATTCTCTCTTGTAGTACTGCAATTCCATCCTCAAAGATTGGACCTCATGTGATGTAGTTTGTTTACTCACTCCTCCACTTAATTTGATTCACTCGCACTAGTTTTATGCTCTCTCCATTTCCCCTATATTTTTCCTCCCACTCCATTTAAAAGTTTCATCACCTAGATATTTTAAGAAATCCAACAACTTGGATTCCTCACCTTGTTCTTTTCCCTTTACTATGGAAAGGCATCAATTGTGAGCTCCTTAACATAGTGATAAACCTTGACATGTTGGTCTCCCCCTCCTTTCAAATCCATTCCCTCTTTAGCTTACCAAATGCGGGCTCAGGTAGGTGTCAAGGTAGCCATCGAACATTATGGGGACATAGTCCCTATAATTGTTTGAAAGGCCATTTTAGATGTGGAAGAATAATTTTGGAAATTGAGACACTTTGTTTCAGATAGACATATAAAATAGGAAACAAGGGAATGAATTCCTGATGTAGGGAATTCCGCTAGGGTCGATACTACCACTTACATTCAAATTATAAATCTCTAATGACACGTAAAAACCTTAAATGGTGGGGTCCTCATTGATATGATAAATACAGAGTAAGAGCTAATCGTACGCATGGAATAATGACTTGAGGAAGTTGACAAGCTCAATAGAAAAGTCACACTTCTTTTCATGAACCTAATAAATGCATACTTTTAATCATCTAACACTAACAGTGAGCCACAACCGCCAATCCAGGAGGACACTCATCCATGATGAAACCCTAGCAATCCAAACATTCACAACAAAAAAATTATTTTACTTCCATTAGTATGTGTTACACAAAAATATCGTCACCATGATTATTTGCAGTCAGTATGGGTCTATCATCACTTGTACTATCCTCCTAAGCAAGTCTCAGACCTCAGCTCTTCAAGTCAAGCTTTGAAAATGAGAGAAAGACATTGAAAATCAACAAAGCTCTGGTTCCACACTTTCTTTCACTATTGCCTGTGGTCCCGCACCCCCTGTTTACAAAAACTGCGGACCTGCCCGCTCTGTCCCTAAAGGAGTGGGTGCGAACCCCTGTGAAAGTCAAAAAGGCGCAAGTTTATTCTAAAAAACTCACTTTGGGTTAATTTTAGATGATTCTAGAAGGAATTTTGACGTGGATTGGTCGCTCTTAGGTGGTTTATGCATCCCAAAAGAGAAGGAGCTAATCCCTTGATGAGAGGAGCTATCCCTTTGAAGGAGGACCTAGTAACTTCCCTCCATTGCACTATAAATTAAGGTATTGGGCTGGTTGCTAGTGAGGTTAGAAGCTAAACATTTTTGAGGGTAAATGCTGGTGGAATTGAGACTTCCTAGTTAAGCTTGAGAGGAGAGATCACATACCTTTTTGGCTTCATTAGGAAGAGAGTGAAACTTGTCAAAGTAGAGGAGACTTCTTGTTGGACCCTAGGAGGAGCTTGTACATCATCAAGGCACAGGTTGTAAAGTTCTTCTTTGATTTGAATTAATACAATCAGATTCATTTTTCTCAACAGATTGTCCTATGTCATTTGTTTCATGAATTCCTTGATCATCATGTTAAGTATGTTTTATGATATTGGCTTTTTAGGTGCTATTTAATTTGTTTGTTTGTTTGTGTTTGTAGATTCGCAATGAAGGAGCTCATTTGGATCAAAGGAGTGAGGCTTCCACAAACTTGCATTGGACCCAAGGTAGGCCTAAACACTTGTTTGCCTTTGTTTATAAATGCATATTTAGAGAAAGATAGTTTTTGATTGGCTTTCTTGTCACTAGATATCGTTAGATTCTAGGAAGGTCTATCTTGTCCGCAAGATCGACTCATTCCGTGTGACAAAATGGCGACTCCACTGGGGACTTGATTTTTTTTCCTTGTTTTTACTTTGACCTGAGAAACTGTGTTTTTGTTTTTGTTTTTGGCTTGTTGTGTGTGGAATTGGGTAGATTTAGTAGATCTAGGATTATTTTTTGTTTTTCATAACTTTTGGAGAGGACCGCACCCTAGGCTTGTGACACAGTGCGGACCTATTCGCACTTTTGCTTTTAGCACAGAGCGGTACCGCACCTCTGTTAACTGTGGGCCTGCGGACCCTATCAAAATTTTGGAAAACCTAAGATTTTCTCTGTTAGTCAGCTTAGTTTTCGTTTAGATGTTATTATCCCCCTACCCAGACCTGCATATAACCTGTCAGAAGCTTTCCTTAGGTTAATTTCATTGGTGTTAGGGTTTTAGGTGAAATTCCTAGAAATTTTGGTTGCTGGGTTTAGTTTTCATTTTGGTCTTGTAGTAGCTCTGAGCTTAGAAGCTGTAGAAACCTCAGATCACCTTGGTTTTTACCAGCCTTCTTATGAGTCTGACCATTTGCAAAATCTACCTTTGTTGAGGAATCCACCTTGTGTTTTCTCTTTACGAAACTTCGAAAAAGCTTGTGTTAAAAGTTTGGATTTCATTTTTAGAAAAGAAAACGGAAATTGGTTGTTTTTTGACTGATTTGTGATTCTGCATAAATTGGTCCTTAGTTTACATCTAGCTAAGTAAAACATTCTTGAAAAAGACATCTTGTAAGCTTTGACTTCAAATAGGTTTTTATAGTTTATAGATCTCAAGATTAGTCATTTCCATAGTTTTGAGTGTTTTATAAAACAATAAAAAAAATCTCTTTTGAAAAAGTTTGTTTTTGTAGTGGTTGAGTGTTTTGAAAGAAAAGGGAATTTTTTGTGAAAATAACTAGTTGTCTCGTTTTGAGTGCATTGGAAAGACAAAAAGCTCTTCTTTTAATTTGTTTGTTAAGAAAGATTTGTGTTTACAAGTATTTGCATTCTCAAACTCTTTCCTAGCTAGAAGTTCATTGAAGGGAAAATATTGCTTAATCATCTTAAGTGCATTTTTTTAGTGATTTCGAGTCGAGTCTTCATACCACGAGTTTCATCTCCGCACCTCTTGACTTAAACAAAAACCAATAAAAATAACGCTTAAAGTAAAATGTATCTAGTAATATTTTTATTTCTAGGGCTCTGATACACCAATATAGCTTAGGCTAGTGTCTTGGAGTAGGGAGTAATTAACTCTCCAAGATAGTAAAACAAACAAGTAGTAATATCCTGTGGTAGGAGAGAAATCCAATTGTTGCATTTATGCTCTGGGAAAGCTCCTCTTAAAGGAGAAGCACAAGATCGTGTCCGAACTAGTGTGGGAATCAATCCTTCCTCATTGGGAATGATGCCAGATATTCACGTATTAAAAACGGTAAACCTCGGATTAACCATTGTCAAGGAGCCTGTGGTCACTTGTTGGTAAACCTTGGATTATGTCAAGGAGCCTTCAAGGGGATTAAGCTTGTTACTCTGCCCTTGCATGCGTATCGGATCGTAGACTGTTCCGCGAGGTATATTTGTTTCCGTTGGTAACCTTAGTGACCATATTCTATAAGATTCTTCCTAAGGTGACAGTGGTGGGAAGATACCACTGTACCTGGAGCAGACGTCGGCTAGACTCACTTGGATTTTCTGGGGGGTTCTCTTCACTCGAGACGGTTTAGTGGAGGAACTTGTGCCAGTCTATTCATTAAGCAGGTTGCTAGGGTAACTGTTCCAACCACCATTTCTGTAATGAACTCTGGGACGTTGGGCTTCATCACCAACTAGTGTTTTCAGTACAGAAAGTTACTGTTTGTGTGTGTTTGATCTCCTAGATTCTTTAGGTGTGTGATTCAAATTTGTTTGGTTCTTTAGAGGCTTTAGGTGGTTTTCATTGAGATTTTACTTTGTTTGCGTGTGAAGTAGTTAAAAATTTAATCGTGGCTGAATTACTGAGGAAGTCCCGTAGACTTCGGGGCCAACCTCCTGAGTTTTCACCGAGCCAGCCTGAAGGATTAAGAGCCCTCATAACTCCTAGAGACAGTAGAGTTGGGTCACCTGAAGAAGGAGAGTTTTCTTTGGTGGTACATCCTGATTTTCAAGCTTTAGTAGCAGATTATAATCCACAATCAGTGTCTGTTTCTGATGTTACTGGTAGCTTTTCATCTACTAGTGATATAGGTGAGGAACCTGAAATATCCGAACCTGAAAGTGAATTTGCTGCTACTCCAACATCGGGGTTTACTTCTCCAGCTTCTAGTGGTCCTGGTTCACCCAGAGTAGAAAGAATAATTACCCAAAATCTTCCTTTTGGACTTATAGCTATCGAAGAACTTGCTACTCCGGAAGAAGAAGTAGGCATCCCTATCCCTGAAAATCAACCTGCTATTGAACTAAGGGAGCGTGAATCAATTTTTTACAGTCCACCTAGGAGCAATGCTTGGTATCTTTCATTGACTAATTTTTTGGAAAACCCAGGGCTAAGCTTTTCACCACCTCATGTTCCTTATCACCCAACACCTAGACGTTACTATCCTCCGTTAAATATATCAAGACAGTCGTCCATGTTTACTCAATCGCCAGAATCCTTTTTGTACGGTGGTCCTTCTGTTCCCTCTGGGTATCAGTCACTTTTTGGTACTTTTGCGGGAGCATCTCCTTAACCCATTGAACAAGGGTTATTAACTGGAAACAATGGTACTAAGCCATTAAGTGTAGAAGATATTCTCAAGATGTCAGGTACTATTCCTAATCCTCAACCTCAAGGTCGTCAGTTACCGCCTGGGGGCAGCCTCAAAATCCTTAATTATCGCTTGGTGGGCAACCTCAAGGTACCCAATTTGCGCCCGGGGGGCAACCTCAAGGACAGTACATACCTACGGGATAGTACGTTCCTCAAGGTCAACCCCAGACTCAATATGTACCTCAAGGTCAACCCCAGTATCAATATGTACCTCAAGGTCAACCCCAGTATTAGTACGTGCCTCAAGGGTATCAACCCCAAGGTCAGTACTCAAACCAAGGTTTCCAACCACCCTCCAGTCAATCATATGTTCAAGGAACGGGAAATGTACCTTTGAATTATCAACCCTACCCTCAACCCGGTTATGGTCCTCAATATTCTCAACCTGTTATGGGTCCGTACCCCGGAATGAATTTAGTGTGGGATCCATCGCAAACTCAACAGGTCTTGCAACCGAATGTACAGTTGTCATCTCAAACTGGAAAACCCTTAGTTTCTGGTTCACCCCAGCAACCTGTCCAGTCTACCATTCAAACTTCTGTACCTTTGGTAGTTTCTCAGCCTGGGCCTAGTACGCCTCGTACTCCACCTCAAACGGCTGCTGCAACTGCCGCAACATCTGTTCAATCTACCCCACCTACTTCTGGAGTATCGACAGCTCCGGTTTCTACTGTTCCTGTATCTACTCCTCAGACATCTTTACCTCAGTCTAGATCCATGATTCAAACTTCAGTTCAGATGCCTGTAGGACAACCTGGTTTAAGTACGGTTGTCACAAGTCAACCACAATTTACTTATCAACCGTACCAGGGACAATACCAATTCGGTCCTGCTGTGCAACAGCCAGTCTATCTGTATCAACCGTACCCTAGGTACACATATCAACAACCTCAACAACCCCAGTACGGTCCAGTTAATCCTGGTTTTCCGGGAGGATACAATATCCCAAATGCAATTCCTATTCCTAGTTATCCTGGATATCCTCCTCCTGGGGCTGCTCTCATGACCCAGAGTTTTAGGGACCCTAATCGTCAGTTATCGTTTATCGCAACTTTGGACTTGCTTGACTTGTCGTGCCTAATGAACAATCCCATTAATTATCTTCTGTTTTGGCCGCCAATGCCGAATAAGTTGCCTAGTGATATTCCTAAGTTTGAAGGCAAATCAGGAGAGGACCCGTCGAGCCATGTGATGACTTATCACCTCTGGTGTGCATCTAACTCCATTTCAAATGATTCAATCCATCTAAGGCTCTTCCAGCATACTCTAATTGGTGTCGCAGCCAAGTGGTACATTGATTTACCGCGAGACACTTTTTATAACTTTAGTCAGTTAGCTACCTCGTTTTTTACTCATTTTCAGTTGCCAGTTAGATATGACAATGGCACGGAATTACTAACTTCATTAAAGCAGTCGACGTCCACTTACATTTCAGATCACATTCATGAATGGAGACGTCGACGGCGTTTAGTGAAGGTTTTTATTCCGGATCAGATCTTAGCTGAATGGTTTGTAAAATCTTTGTTGCCAAAGATCACTGAGGATGTAGCTAAGGCCAGAGTCATTATTGAGGAGCAAGTAATTGCTGAAGCACAATACCTTGACTTGGTTTATACTCAGTCAGGTACGTTACATGAGAAAATCCCCGATCTTCCTAAGCAAAATCAAATCGTTGCAGCTCCTTCAGGGTCTCATGCCGCTGATGGTATGATTGGTACGGTTAACACCAAAAGTAAGAAGAAGTCTTCCAAGAATTCTTCTCCTATCATAACCTTGCCAGATTCCCCGACAGGAGATTCTTCCGTGGAGATTTCCGCCGATATTCACGTTGTAGAGTCATCTACAGCCAAATCAAAATCCGGTGGTAAGAAGAAAGGGAAGAAGAAAAATAAAACAGATAAAAATTCAAAAGAGAAACCTGAAAAAGCGGAATCAAATGATGAGAAACGCAAACCTCGTTATCCTTGTCTCATTTGTGACAAAGAGCATTTTACAAGAGATTGCCCTCATCATGCAGAGGTTGTGAAGATTGTCAAAGGTTCCCAAATGCCTACTGTTTTGAAGGATCCTTTTCCAAGTCAAGACAGTAAGATGATAGGTTCTTCCTCGAGTGCCAATGAAGAACCCATACTGATGATGTCCCATGTTAGGATTGCGACTCGATCGCATGATTATGGTAGTAAAAGTCCTGTTGATGGTAAAGAAGCAGAATCTTCTCATTCTAACCCATCAACCTCAACTCCCGGTTCCGATCCACTACAGATCGAGAAATCTAATCCAGACTTAGTAATCAAACCGCCCGCCAAGGGTATACTTCAAAAATCAGCTTTCAATCCACATGCGAGAGCGACTCAGAATTATAACATTGTTGAGGATTTAGCTGTTTCACCTTCAGCAATGTTGGCTTTGGAAGTGTTGCAATCATGTCCAGCACAACGTAAATTACTTTTGTTTGCTATAGGAGCTGTTGATGTTCAGGACTCGAACCTAATAATTTTTGATCTAGAAAATAGTACACCATGCTTACCTCATCAAATGGCTTTCCAGATCCCAGTGATAGTCAAAAACAGGCCTATTCATAGGACTGTGATTGATGAGGGAGCCTCAACATGTATTATGTCGATACAGTGTTGGAGATCGCTTGGTTCTCCTTCACTAAATCAATCCCCGATGATTCTAAAGGCCTTTGATGGCCGTGGGTTTCATCCTTTTGGCATTCTACAGGATTTACCTATAGGGGTTGAAGGAAAAACTATTAATCTAGACGTGGAGGTGGTTGATCCCCCTCTAGATTACAACCTTCTCTTGGGTCGTAGTTGGTCTTACGCTATGATAGCTGTCGTTTCATCGGTCTTTCGGGTTATAAAGTTTCCTCATAATGGAAAGATCGTAACAATAGACTAGCTGGCTTACTTTTCATCCGACCCAGCCTCTTTTGAAAGCATTCAGCATGTCAGTAAAAAGACTATCCCGTATAAGGATGTTGGAGTAGGACTAGTTAAAGATGCCAGTTTGCTAGGAACTTTTCCTTTTCCTCCAATCAACGCATCGTCTTCTTTTGCAACCATTCATATGGTTTCGTCAGACATCATTGTTTATGATGATCCTTGGATCGTACCTTCTGAATCTGAGATAGACTCATTTGGTGATGTTATGCCTTTGAGTCCATATGAAATTGCGTATGAGGCCGTGTAATCGTTTACTGACCCATCTTCAACCAAAATTGACTTAATGAATGTATTCCGTGAGGAATCACTTTTCACATCAAGCTCGGATGCAACAACATTTTCGAACTTGTTCACTCTGATGAACAAATTCATGAAATCCTATGTGTAGATGATTTACCATGGGAATATCTCCATCACAGATCTTCATTCTTACCCGAGAATGATCGTTTTGAAAATGATTTTTCATCAATTTTTACAACTGAATATGTCAAGGAACCTCAGAATCCAATGAAAAATCCTGATTCAGAGTTAAATTTGGGAAACATCTCTCAAACTATTCCTATTGACATTTCGGTTAAACCTGGAATTGTTGAAAACATTCATATAGGTGCCTCGTGTACAGAAGATGAAATTCAAATATATAAGGCCCTATTTCAAGAATTCTGCGACGTGTTTGCCTGGTCATATGAGGAAATGCCAGGAATTGACCCCACAATTGTTGTTCATGAAATCAAGACTTACCCGGACGCTAAACCCATCCGGAAACGTTTGCGTCAAATTCACCCAAGAAAGGCTGCTTCTATTAAAGCAAAAGTTGAAAAATTACTCAAAGCAGGTTTCATTTATCCGATCCCGTTAACGGATTGGGTATCGAATATTATTTCGGTTAACAAAAAGCAAGGGATAATAAGAATATGTATCGATTATAGGGACATTAATCGAGCCTGTCCAAACGACAATTACCCAACTCCCTATATCGATCAAATCATTGATGATTGTGCTAGCAGCGAAATATTCTCCTTCATGGATGGTTTTTCCGGATACAATCAAATCAATATTCTACCTGCTGATCAACCAAAAACGGCTTTCATTTGTCCATGGGGGACATTTGCTTATTGCAAATTACCTTTTGGGCTCAAGAATGCCGAGGCAACTTTTCAAAGGGCCATGTCTTATGCGTTTCATGACATCAAGCACATTGTGCAACCCTATCTCGATGATCTTCCTGCTCATTCATTACATCGAGCTGATCATCTCATCCATTTACGAGCAATCTTTATGAGGTGTAGGCATTATCGGATTAGGTTGAATCCACAGAAGTGTGTTTTCTGTATCGAAACGGGTCGATTGTTGGTGTTTGTTGTTTCAAAAGCCAGCATTCGCGTCAATCCCTTGAAGGTTGAAGCTATTGTCAAATTGCCTCCTCCTTCGAGTCTGCGCCAACTCCAAAGTTTGCAAGGGAAAGCAAACTTTTTACGACGATTCATTCCTAACTACGCCGAGGTCACAAAGGGTTTCACCCAGTTGTTGAAACAGAATACTCCATTCTATTGGGATGAGATAGCTCAGAAATCTTTTGATGCACTAAAACACGCGTTGACCCATGCACCGTTATTTCATCCTCCCAACTACAACCAGGACTACTTCTTGTATCTCGCCGCCTCTCATTCCACCATTGGAATGGTCTTAGTTCAGGAAGATGAATTCGGTACTGAACATGTGATATATTACCTTAGTCAAACTTTAAATCCAACTGAGCTAAAATACTCACATGTGGAGAAATTGGCATTGGCAGCTGTTCAAGCTGTCCAACGTTTTCGTCACTACATTTTACTACGTAAAACTACAGTAATTTCTTATTGCAACCCTATGATCTACATTTTGACCAAGCAATTTCTAGGGGGCAAGTACTCCAAATGGATTGTCATCCTGCAGGAGTTCGACTTGGAATTTGAAAAATCTAAGTCTAAGAAATCTTTAGTTTTTGCGGAGTTAATGTGTGACTTCCCGCGTGCTGACACGGAAACTGTGGCGGAGGAGCCCATTGCGGACGAATCCTTGTTTCTAATCAGCACTTTAGATCCATGGTATGGGGATATCATCGTTTATCTCCAGACCCAATCCTTTCGGCCAGAAATTTCAAGGTCAGAACGTCGAAAAATACGATTCCAGTCCCAACAATTTAGAATTATTGGAGATACTCTTTATCGCCGTGGGGCGGACTCTATTTTTCGACATTGTTTAACTCATGAGGAAGCTGAAAGGGTTCTAAATGACTGTCACTCTGGAGCGTGTGGCGGCCATATGTCTGGGTATGACATAGCCCAAAAGATATTGCGCGCTGGCTACTTCTAGCCGTCATTGTTTAAAGATTGTATTGACGCGGTCCGAAAATGCCACAACTGCCAAATTTTTGATCGAAAGATGCACGCTCCACCTACTCCTCTCCACCCTATAATTGCCATTGGTCCTTTTGCCAAATGGGGTATCGATTTTATTACATGTAACCCTCACTCGGCTGGGGGGCATGCGTATATCATCCTTGCGGTAGATTATTTTACCAAGTGGGCCGAGGTGATGCCTACATTTGAGGTAGACGGAAAAACAGTTGCAATTTTCATGTTCAATCATATAATTGCTAGGTTTGGTGTTCCACAAGCGATTATCACTGATCATGGGTGTCATTTTCGAAACGTTATGATGACCGAACTTACAGGCCAGCTTGGCTTGCGTCACGATAGTTCAACTCCTTATTATCCACAAGCTAATGGTCTAGTTGAATCCATCAAAAAAGTTTTAGTCATCCTGATCCGACGAATCATTGGGATTCATCGGTCGAATTGGCATAACATGCTATTTTCAGCGCTTTGGGCGTATCGAACCTCAGTAAAAACGTCAACAGGGTTCACTCCTTTCCAACTAGTTTATGGTCTAGAAGTTGTGTTACCCATTGAATGCGAAATCTCATCATTGCAAATGGCCATGGAGTTACTTGCAGCCACTTCCGAAGAGGAAAAACGTTTTCTATACTTGGCTCAATTAGATGAGAATCGACATGATGCTGCATTGGCGATCGAAACTCACGCAAAACGTATGAAAGCTCAGTATGATCGAAATGTGACCCCTCGAAATTTTTCGGAAGGAGATCTAGTCTTATTGTACAATCAAGCTAATGATAAATTAGGCGCTGGAAAATTCGTTCCTATGTGGCATGGTCACTATGTTGTCAAGCGAAAGCTAGCAAAAGGGGCCTATGAATTGGTAAACTTTGACAGGGACTCTTTAGGTAAATCCAGAAATGGTCTTTACCTGAAGAGGTATTATGATTAAAGAATGGGTATGGAGATTTTTAGTTAGGATAGTTTTCTTTCTAGCTGGTGTGTTTTAGTTTAAAAAGTGTGCTTAGCTTAGAGAGTGTTTTTCGTCATTATTCCTGCTTATCTTGGTTTTACTCTTGATATTGCATATGTCGATGCCTCTCCAAACATACATTGGTTTCGCTAATGGTGCTTGTCATAATACATGGAACATTTCTTCCGCAGCTTGGGTTATCTATTCGCCCTCTGACGAGTTGGTATCTATGCATGGGGTAAGCCTCGGTCAAACAACGAACAACATTTCCGAGTATAGTGCAGTGATTGAGTTATTATCTGAATCTATTTCATTTGGGATTCGGAGTTTGATAGTGAGGTTAGATTTTGAACTCGTTGTATTACAGCTTAATAGAGTGTATGCCATTAGAAATCCAGTGTTATTGAGATTATTTTTGAGAGTGCGTCTCTTGGAACGTGGATTTGATTATATTGAATATCAACATATTCCAAGATCTTTAAATACATTAGCAGATGCAATTTCTTCTCGAATATTAAGTAGACATTTGCAATAATCATACATGTAAATTTAAAAGCATTCCATAACATGATTTACAAGATAAGCCGGTAATAGTGATATATATATAGGAGTGTGTCAAAAAATACATCGTCCTTGATCATAGGTTGAAAAACACCTTATGATCGGCAAAAATGATAAGTACAAAAAGCAAAAATGTCATATGTTCCTACAATAGGCGATCATCCTATCACTGGTGATGATCTCGATAAGAAACCACTGCACGGGCCACTTTGCAAAGGAACCTCCTAAAAGGTCCTGGGACCCCAATCACATAGCGCTAAAGTCGACGAGGAATGTCATCTATGCTGGTGTCCGGAATGTCTCCTGTCAAGCGCTCTAGATGACTCTCCAACTTCGCCAAGGTCTCTGCTGATTCATCCTGTGGGGCTGGCGCGGCTGAAGCTGGTTGTTTCCTCTCGTAAGGCCGGAGAGCGGCTGGTCACTGTGGACCCACATCTGCATTTGAAACTTTTACTATCAGTTTTGGGATGAGATAAAAACAATTTTTTTTATTTTTTTTTAAATAGGAAAATGTTGAAAATGATTTTACCTAAGTCATCCCATTGCTCTCCTGGTGGAAGAGCCATGTCTGGGTCACCACGAAAATCTACCCCAGCGTAAGGGAAGTCCTAAATAGAAAAAACCTGGTTTTCCAACCATTGGAAATACTCAAGTTTGAATCGAACAACCTCTGTCCCCTCGTCCGGATGACGGGCCATAACTGCAACCCATCGCATCAGTTTGGGCTCTCGAGGAAGCCCAGCTCCAACAGTAAGGTGTTGCGGGACCAACATTGGGACCCTCTCCAGACCAAAGCCCCATAACCAAAGGTCTTCAGTTGTCCATTCCTGGCTCTGGTCAGTTGGCCTTTTACATTAGCCAACACAACATCGCACCAGTTGAAGATGGTGCCTTGAAAGCAGTCAACTGCCATCCGCATCTGGGATCCGATGGAAATATGTAGTGCGACACTCCTACAAAGTCTGGTGACAGTAAACGTGATCACCATGAGCTCAGGATGGGATATGGTTTTAATGTCTATCCATTTGTCTCTAGCCTGGTTGTTGCAGAACTCTAGCCGGAGGCTATCGACAGACTGGCCACCTGGCCTAGTCCCGAATAGAGTTAAGTCTTCGCCTCTCTTAGGAAAACCAGTCAAAAAGTAGATATATGCCGGCTCAATTTCGAGCTAGTGGCCACCAATGAAGAAGCACTAGTCTTGTATGCTCCACCTGTCTACTAGTCACTGTAAGAAATCCACCTGGGCCCTCATGCCAGGTATGGCCCAGAATTTTTACAAGCCACATGCCTTCAATGCATCGATCGAAGGTTGGTGATTCAACATGGCAAGATCCACATCCTCATGCTCCCGTTCTCACCAATCAAGCATGATGTACACTCTACATCCAACAAAAAGGCAAATTAGAATGCAAGAAATTAATTTGTTTGGGTCAATTTTGAGAATTTTTGGGTTAAAAACCCTTGCTGCGGGGTCCGCACTCTCTCTATTAGAGACAGTGCGTGGGTCCACACCTTGCCTTCATGGAAGGTGCGGACCCCTGACTTTTTCCCCATTGAGAAAAAGTCGGGGTCCGTAGGCTGCCAGTGTTATGCCTGCGGGCCCCCGCGCACGGGTTTCTAGCCTAAAAACCCTCTAAAAAATGAAATAAAACCCTAAAACAAAAATTGAAACGGTTGAAATTGAAGAGTAGGATGATGTGGATTACCTGGAGAAGACAGCGTTCGATTCCGACGGTTGGATTTTCCGCAATCTTCACGGGAAGTTTTCTGAATAAAAGCACTATTTTCTCACCCAAATCTCAAACGGTAAAAATGAATTGACGAAAGCCCTTTTTATAAGTTTTTTGAATAAATGAATTGTAAATTTGTTTATGTTTCACTTTAGAAAGGTAATTTTTGCAGCATTTTTATCCATTTCAAACAGGTATGAGTAATGTTTGCAATTTTTGTTCAGGATAACAGATTATTCAGGCGAAATCGATCATTTTCGACGAAAAAACATTTAGAGTCACCTTTAAGCTCTTTTCTGACTCCTAAAACATGAAAAGATCGCCAAGTTTTTCTTTTAAACTCGTTAAAATGGAACTAAAAAGACAATCCACTTACAGCTCTTTTTCTGACCGTAAAAACATGAAAAGATTGCCGGATTTTTGTTGTTTCAAATTCGATATTGGTTATAAAACGACGTGTCATTGATCACTTTTTTACTTTTTTAGATTAGGGGCACTAATTACGAAAAGTACTCCTTGGTCGTAAAGATCAATGGGTTCTCTCAAGTATTATTTTATACTTTTTCGGGCTTCGGAGACACAAATTTACGAAAAAGGTCAACCCTGGAGTCTTCTTAAGTTTTTTTAGACTCTCTAAAATTGAAAAACGTCGAGTTTCTCCTATACTGGACTCATTAAAATTCCACAGTAAAGGACCTGTTCAATTACAAACAGGAACAAACCACTCCTTCTTAGGGTTCAAATTTAAACTAAGTTGGACTCATCTGAAGGATGAGCTTATAATCAAGCAAATGTTATCCTCCTCAAGCTTGTCAAAAATAAAGAGGTACTTGCCAGAAATGGTGGGGGAAAAGAGAGAAAAATGAGCCTGTTTGTCATACTTTGTAACCACTCTTGAACATGACACTTTTATTCACCTGGGTTGGGAAATCCTTTGCCTAACAGTTGATCAAACCACATTGAAAGTCTTCAGCCGGTTTCTGGGTATTAACTTTGGGTCAATTGTCACCAAACCATCTATTGTGTTGTTATGTGTTCAAGAGATCATTGCCAATAAGCCATTCATCTGCAAAATATCTGTCATCCATCTTGACCATCCTTGAGTCAGTCCTTGCAACTAAATTTCTTCAACTTGATCTATGATTTCGTGTTGTGGGCTTGCCTACAACGGATCGCTTTCTATCGACTTCAGCTCATTATCTAGAAAGATGATCTAGAAATTGTCAGTACCTTGGGATCTGCATGCCTCAATGGCAAGTTTCTCGCCTTTGACGATAGGTTGCATCATTGACCTTTGATCAAAGGATTCCGTGACATGTTCGACATCAACACATCTATTCACATCTCATGGATTGTACTGGGTACTTTGAGAGACATTGACATCACTGGTGGTTTCTCTCACACTTGTTAACAGTTTACATCATTGACTGGTAATCAAGTGGTTTCTACCATGTTCGACTTCAACACATTCATTCGCATGGATAGAATCGTACTGTTTCGGGAAGTAGAAATGAAGACCCTGGATCTAGTTTCCACAATCCAGGCTGCAAGGAATTTTGTATTCATTATATGGTGGACTATTCATAAACAGATGGTTGCGTCCATACTGTGTCCACATGAGTCTATACTTGTGATGTATTACAAGATCATTCCTATATCAGAGAAGTAGTTAGTTTTCTAAGTCAGTTTTGATCTGAGTATGGAAATGCCTACCTCAGCGATGATATGATCTCATATATATATCTTGCATTGAATGTTTTTTACAGGTTCCGACTGGGCTCTCCACAAGATGATCCTCGAAATGATAAAGTACTTTACTCTTCCTAAATGATAAATGAAATCCTCATCTACTACAGAATTCGCACTTTAGGGGGCAATCTGCTACACAAAAATATCGTCACCATGATTATTTACAGTCAGTATGGGTCTATCATCACATGTACTATCCTCCTAAGCAAGTCTCAGACCTCAGCTCTTCAAGTCAAGTTTTGAAAATGAGAGAAAGACATTGAAAATCAACAAAGCTCTGGTTCCGCACTTTCTCTCATTGTTGCCTACGGTCCCGCACCCCATGTTTACAAAAACTGCGGACTTGCCCGCTCTGTCCCTAAAGGAGTGGGTGCGGACCCCTGTGAAAGTCAAAAAGGTGCAAGTTTATTCTGAAAAACTCACCTTGGGTTAATTCTAGATGATTATAGAAGGAATTTTGACATGGATTGGTCGCTCTTAGGTGGTTCATGCATCCCAAAAGAGAAGGAGCTAATCCCTTGATGAGAGGAGCTATCCCTTTGAAGGAGGGCTTTATCCCTTTGAAGGAGGACCTAGTAACTTCCCTCCATTGCACTATAAATTAAGGCATTGGGCTGGTTGCTAGTGAGGATAGAAGCTGAACATTTTTTAGGGTAAATGTTGGTGGAATTGAGACTTCCTAGTTAAGCTTGAGAGGAGAGATCACATACCTTTTTGGCTTCATTGGGAAGAGAGTGAAACTTGTCAAAGTAGAGGAGACTTCTTGTTGGACCCTGGGAGGAGCTTGTACAGCATCAAGGCACAGGTTGTAAAGTTCTTCTTTGATTTGAATTAATACAATCAGATTCATTTTTCTCAACAAATTGTCCTATGTCATTTGTTTCATGAATTCCTTGATCATCATGTTATGTATGTTTTATGATATTGGCTTTTTAGGTGCTATTTAATTTGTTTGCTTGTTTGTGTTTGCAGATTCGCAATGAAGGAGCTCATTTGGATCAAAGGAGCGAGGCTTCCACAAACTTGCATTGGACCCAAGGTAGGCCTAAACACTTGTTTGCCTTTGTTTATAAATGCATATTTAGAGAAAGATAGTTTTTGATTGGCTTGCTTTTCACTAGATATCGTTAGATTCTAGGAAGGTCTATCTTGTCCGCAAGATCAACTCATTCCATGTGATAGTATGTTTGTGAACATATTTCTTACTTTCTACGTTAGAAATAATTTTTGTCTATCGGACTCTTAGATATAGCACAATGATCATAATCTAAAAATTATGAATCTATACTACTGGTCTAGTTTCCCAAGTGGTAGACTAGTAGCTAGTATTATCGATGCATATCAATTATTTCTAAAGTAATATGAATGACCCAACATTACAAAGAAATACTATTTTTCCTCACCCTTGAATATTTTCCTAAATTTCCTCTTAGTTGTCTCTTCTTTCCTTTCGTTTTTCCTATTTTGGTGCTCATTTCTTTGTTTAGCTTTAGTTAGCGATCTAGGTGTATTTTTTTGTCTCCAACATCCCTGATTTTTTCTAAATTAAAATTTTGATTGAGATTCTATTTCTATGTCTCTTTTCACCATGAATATTTCTCATAAAATAATAATTTTATAACTAACTAATTAAATTATATTAAATTTGTGAACACTTTTCTTTAAGTGTTAACATCTAGTCTAAGAGTTTTATTGCTTTCTACTTATATAAGTTTTCTATCTTATTTTGTTATATGTCAGCTATAATATTCAAATTATTTATCTAAGTCATCTTTTAAAATTATCTCAATTTTATAATCCATTTGTTACATTCGTTCCTTTCTCCTAGTCCCTTAAATTTTAATTAAACTAAAAAAATTATTGAATAATGTTCATTTTCATATCTACATGTAGATTTAGATTTTTAGACATTTAATTTAACTTCCAATTACCTTTTAATTTCTCTATACCAAATATTCTGTCATTTATGCCTTTAGGAATCACGTCACATAATTCCAAGGGTTCCACGACACTTTCCCTTAAATTACATGTGATTAGTTAAGGAAAACATTTGTGCAACAATGAAAACAATTGTTAACCCCATGGTTTCCTGTGACAAGAGACTAATGGTGACTGAAGATTAATATATTCACCTTCATACACACACCTTACTTATACCTCATGAGTGATCAAGTCCATGATCAAATCCTAACAACATCATGGAACTTCAAGCTAAAGGTGTACTGTAATTTCAAACCTAAGCCACATTTCAAGTGCTAGTGAGTGGAATCATGTTCATTTTTTTACCCCTCCAATGAAAATCTAAATCCCATTTTACAATTCCATTACCCATATATGAGTATCCACTATACATGTCATTAATATTCCATAAGCGTATTCATCAATAATAATTCGAATTCAACTTTAACATTATTTAATAATCAAAGTAGAATCTCTACTCAATCTTGTACATATGCATCATAGTAGTTTGTTACCATACTTAGGAGATCATTCGAAAAATCTAGTTATGAATGATTACTCATCACAAAATTATATCAATGGAAAGTTATTATATCATTAATAAATATCATCATCTAATCATTAAATAATCAAATAACATCCATCATAATCATCAATATAAGTATATCAAATTTCATCATCACATATTGTAAATAGTTGGATCATAAGTGTTTGATGTCCTCAAACAATAATATATCAGTCTAATTATTTATATCAAAATTCAAGATAAAATCCAGCCCTACAGATGTTGTGGACATTAAAGATGGGTAATTGCTTCATGACTGCAAGGAAAATGGATTTCATGAATAATGTTTGTGTTTTTCAATGTCTATGCATACTTGATTGTGGAGTGTTTCTAGAAAGTAAGATGACAAGGGAAATTGATTAAGTGAACAATACTAATATTTTCCAATGCATATTCATACAAGAAGAAGGAAATAAAAAATGAAGAAGAATTATTTTCTTGTATGTGTATGTATAAAAGAAGGATCCAAAAAGTGAAGATGAGGAAAAAGGGAAAAAATATTCAAAGGATAGGAGCACACTATCTCTTGGTCGATGAAGGAGATAATACACTGAAGAATGAATATAGAATGTTTGGAAAAACTTCAAACTTTAAGAAGAAACCATTAGACTAGGAAAAATGTTTTCAAAAGAAAAAATATCAAGGATGAAATGATGACATGGAGAATATTAAGTTCCCTAGTTTATTGTGATCATGTTGTACATCATTATGCACAATTAGAGGATGACAAGTGGATCTTTAAGTACTTGCTACATTTATTGGAAGATGATGATGACTATGCTTAAATAATGAATTATGAACTTGGTTGGGGAGTGTTTCTAGAGAGCATGACTACAAGGAAAATGGATTTAAAATCAATCTTTATGTTTGTCTTGTCAATGAAAAAATTATATTTAATGAAAAAGAAATTTGAGAAGAAGAGAGAGTAAAAAAATAGAATTAATTGAGGAGATGATGAGAGAATAAGAAAAACATTCTTTGGTTTGCAAATAATGAATACAATAAGTATATTTTGTAGGATCTAAAGTTGAGAGCTTCCTAAAAGTATGGGAAAGTTCTTAATAGTTAAATATACTTGAAGAAGGGATACCCTTGAAATCCATAAAGATATATGACCAATATAAGGATAATGTCCTTAATAATTACTAGTATGAAAGTGAAAAGAATGATATGTTCAAGAGAAGCAACAACATGATAATTCCAAAGAAATATGATGATGGTGAGGATGAGATAGTTGTAGTAGAATGAAAACAAAATAAATGGGGAGATATTGAAGAAAATAATGCATTGTTATATCACTCTTTTGATTATGATTGTGCAATATTAAGAATATAGAAGATGAAGTCATTTTTGGGGCAAACTAAATAAAGTAGAGAATAAACCCTAGGTTATAGAAACTATGAAATTTGCAATTGATGAGGAGGAGACGAGTGACATAGAATAAATATTCCTGCCTTGGAACATTGAGGTAGAATAACAACATTATAAAATAATGGAGGAGGAACTTCATTAGCAAGAATCATCTGGATGATGGAGATGTAGGGAATTGTATCAAGGGCCTTATAACTTCCATGTATCATTAAGGAGGGTATTGTTGTTTTAGTGTCCCAAGAAGTGAGGGAATTATGTTTTCAAGGGAAAGTGGAAAGATAAAAGGAATATGGATTGGGTAGAGTGAGGTATGAATCCATTCTACTTTGGGAAATATTTATTTTTCGTAAAAAATAACTCAGAGATAAAAAAAATTCTAGTATATCTAGCTTACAAATTGTTTTATATATATCTTGTTGTCATAGTGGCAGCTGCTAGAGTTGATCTTGAGCCTTGCCTAGATTAATTCAATGATTTATTGCTTCACCATGGTAACAACTGTTCATCATAGTGTTGTTATTGATGAAAACAAATATCATGCCATTAATGTCAAAGAGATTATATGGAGATTATTGGACATAGAGACAACCAATGTCATGTCATAGATGTCAAAAGAAGGAAATTTTTGCGAAGAGTATTATCATTTCAAAGGATGTATGATGCCTTGGAAGATCATTGAGAGTTTGTTGACATATCAGTAATGAAATAGGAGGTATGATAGCTTGAATATTATTGATTTCTCATTGAAGTTAAGAAAATCAAATTGGTTTTTAGATTCTCTACATGGATAGTCCCCACTTATACCTTCCAACTATATACTACACTTGGTCAAACTCCTATGGAATGAGAAGATAAGCCAATTTGAAAGTAACATGGTGAAAAAGGGTCAAAACACCAAAATTTTTAACTAAACACCAAATTTGATTATGTTCATGTATCTTCAGGGAAGAATCATGCATTGGTAGAAAATCAATGACACTTAGCACATGGAAGTGTGCATTGTTTAATGAGGTTATATATTTGTCACCTTAGGGAAGATCTGACTGTTGTGGACATTTTATATGGTGTATGGAGCACAAACTTATGTGATAGCTAATAGAGGTAAAACTCCCCATGTTCCAATGTTGGATCAATAAAATCATGATGCATGGATTAACGTCGACCCTTCAATGACATGACACATAGATATATGACACAACAAATAAAGTCAATGGAAGTTTGACATGTCAAAATGGATTACATGTATGAGACAATGGTAGGTTGACAAATGGTAGCATAATATTATATGGAAATGTGTAAGTTGGATGATGTGGCAGTATTATGGATAATGGGGTAGCATGGACCAATGCCATGTTGCATATCCAGTTGGTATTTTTGAGTGGCCAATCCCGCCAAATATGAGTAACATGTGGCATCAATCAAAGTGTTCCATGTGGCAAGATGATATCATGAAGATATCAACATCTAGTTGACCATGGACCCTTAAGAAAGAGGTCACATTACAAGGTCATCCAATTGACCATGGACGTTTTTCATTGGCTCCAAATTTAAATTACATCAACCCAAAATGAAAATTTACATTGCTCCAAACATCATTTAATGTCGACATCAAACAATAGATCAAGTGTTCCTACACACAAACAAATGTGTGACATGTGTGTGTGTGTGTGTGGGTGGGTGTGTGGGTGTGTTGGTGTGGTGGATCAAGAATCGATATAGCCTTACATATCTATATGTTTTAAGTTTGATCCTCAACTCATAGACTTTATATGAAGGTTTTGATGCAATTCATAATTGGTTCATGGTGTGAGTCTGTATGAATTTTTTGACATAGATCATCATTGGTTCAAGGTGTGAATTTATACAAAGGTTTTGATGTAGCTCATCGTTGGTTCATGGTATGACTCAGTAGTTTAGGAATAAAATTTTGGCTCAGTCAAGAGGGCGAGTCTCAAATTGGTGTTGGCATATGGTATGACTATATAGTTTAAGCACAAAGGGTTTTTACACAGGCAGAAGGTTAGGTCTCAACTCATTGGTGGAACATGGTGTGACTCTAAGGTAAAGCATGAAGGTTTGGTGGATGTTGACATATGCACAATATGTCATAGTGGTCTAAGAACATATTATATTCAACGATTTTTCATGAGGTCAGGTATTGGATTATCATTAGCATAATTAACAAATTATGGCGCAATGGTAGAAGCACATATTTCTTCATCCTTGTCATGAGGTCAAGCCTTAGCTAATCGTTGGTGTTGCACATGTGTGAGGGTTTTGGATTAGTAGTGCGGTTGAGTGTTTGCTCGTTGTTGGCATATCATGTGACACTATGGTTAAATCATAAAGGTTTTGGCTATGTTGCATGATGGAGTCTTAGCTTATCATCGACATGGTTTACCATTTCACCCATAACATGTAATGTGGAATAGTGGTGAAGTGCAATAATTTTCTGCTCTATCAAAATGTTGAGTCCTAGCTCACTATTAACATTCAACCTTAGTCTCGACCTCTAGTTTGTCTCATACCAAAATAATTTTATGACCTTTGACATAAATGAAGGATACAATAGTGGAGTTGGTAAATAGTTTGGTTATACCATGAGTGGTTACCTGTTTGATTCTTGTTAGGTTTTCCGAAATATTATTTAAAATAATTGGAAGTGCATTATATAGAATTATTATTCAAACTACTAGGGTGCATTTTTTTGAATGCACAACAAAGAAGTGCAAAGTTTGTATACCTTTTATTGGAAAGGTTGATTTTTTTTTTATCAATTAATTTTTATAATGTTTTATGGCTTAGTTTAATGTCCAAATTAATTTTGAAAAGGGGAAAATGGAAATATTTTGTTTTTTTTTTTTTGTAAGCTGAGGTGTTTCTCATTCTATTACTCGTTGAAAAAACATTACATCATATCATAATCAGTCTTTGCCCGCCCACTAGGGGAAACCGGGCCAGAGTGCCATCGATAGTTTTTGAAAGCAGCCCAAAAATAGAAGGCTCTCAGTCTGTTAGTCTGAGCTAGATAAACTATACAATCATGAGCCTTACTAGAACTATGCCTAAAACTACTGTTCTGAACTGCATACTTTCTACTATCTATATCAGGTTCAAAGCTAAAACCGCAAAAATTTCTATAGTTCTTAAACATATTTCATATCATTCGTTACCGCCAGGAGGTTGCTGAGCTGCTTCTTCCGCTGGGGCTGGGATGACGCGATTCAGCTGCTGCTGTATAGCTTCCAGCTTCTTATCCTGTTCAGTCATTGCTACACGCAGGAAAGCTAGCTCACGGCGGATATCAGGACCCCCTTTAGCCAGATTGACCATTTCTTTCGCCACCTGCTCCAGCGCTTTAGCCAGGAGGCCCTTCATAACCCAGTAGATGTGGAGCGATTGTTTGAATAAGGACATGCGCCCACGCGTATGCCCCGGGTCAGGGTTAAGAAATTCCCAGTCACCCATCTCCTCATCAGATTGTTCCTGGATCGAATCTTCTTCCAGGTGCTGCATGAGCTTGCGGACAGCAGGTTTAGCGTTCCGGTTAAAAGCCTTTTCCGCCCTGCGAATACGGTGGATGACGGTTTCTTTTTTCTGCCGTTTCTTCCCCTGATCACCTCTGGAGGTCTCCCCCTCCATCTTACCTTTACCCTTCTGGCTTTTCATCCGTTTGCCGTCTCGGTCTGGGTCCTTATCAGTTGGCGGGCTGCGCTTCCTCATGCCATAGCGTCGGACCTTCGAGCCTTGTAAACTATTCAAAACCGCTTCCCGGTGCTCCTTTCCTTCCCCCGGCGAGTTGTTTCCGTGGAATCTGCGGTCGCTGCCAGTATCAGGGGTTGGGTCGTCGCCCGAATCATCCTCAATTTCCAGAACAGTAAAAGGAGGGTCCTGCTGCATAATGAATTTGTCTTTACGGCTTCGGCTGTCAACCCCGACACTCTGGTTTTCCTCCACCTGCCTACGCTGCTGTCTAGTTTCCATGGTCAACAACGGTCGGATGTTCCTTATTCTCTGGTTCCTTGGAACAGTCTCTGCTCTCTGATGATGCTTGACAGGAACCTCCCCCTTAACCCAATTTAGAAATATGCAAGATGGTTTTTCATTCAGCCGATTTAGGGAATATATCCGGCTTCTTTCCTTCGAGAAACCGTTTGATTCGGTTGTCCTGTGCCGCCCGTAGCACTCCTGTAATCCCTTGTTCCCTGTCATCATATCGGTATTCCTCCCTTCTGTTGTGAGGTTAGGCGAGCCGCAGCCTGCACCTTTCATCGTTCGGCCATTAATTACCTCACCTGGAGTGTACTCCCGCCCACCCACTCCATCCGCCGTCACTGTACTATAGTCGAGGACTCGATCCTTCTCTCTGCACCCTTTCATGATGATTTTTCCATGCCCCAACGAATTTCTTCCCTTTACTCGAGGCCTCCACCTCCCCGTATTAGTCCAGCTCACTGATTCATTCATTAACATTTGTGGCATGGTCATGATCGGATTTGATTAGGTTTGCCAGCTCTTCCCAATCCTGATTACCTTCCACCGCTCTCCATTGGCTATCCGTGGTGTTGCCACGTCCTCGACAGCCCCAATTGGCTAGCCAATCCGCAGGCTGATTGCCTTTGCGCCGAACGTGGCTGATGAGTCTATAGTTGATGCGCTTGATGAGGCCTGCAATTTCTTGAATAATGCCCGCGGTGCGCCAGCTTTTGGCCACTTTCTCCCATGCCTGCCCGTTGCTGAGCCTTCTCAGCATGTCAACCGCCATCTTCGAGTCCCCAGAAATTTCCAGGTTGTTATAGCCATTCCTAATGGCAATGCATAGACCTTGGTGCAGGGCCCAGAACTCTGCCTCATTATTAGTCATCTGCCCTCCCCAATCCGCAAAGATCCATCTTACCTGATGGTTGCAGTCTCTGAAAATTCCCCCAAAGCCAGCTTCGCCCGGGTTCCCCTTTGAGGCCCCGTCGAAGTTGAGCTTGATAAACTGATCTCGCGGGTACCTGAATTTGTCTGGACTTTGAGTTCGCATGTCATGAGAGGTCGAACGTTTGAAATGAACCATTTCCACTTTGAGATTTAACTTGTTTAAAATCTCCTGTTCTTCCGAGTTTGTTTTCCAGTCCTCATTTTCCCATTTTTCGACCAGGATAGTCTCGCGCATACTTTCAATCACCCGATTCCAAATATCCTCTGGATTCTTCCCAGAATTCTGAAACACCCTCCTGTTTCGCTCCTTCCAGATCATCCATAGAATGAAGGGCGCGATGAGGTTCCAAGCCCTCTGGACAACCCTGCACTGAAATGTTTCCTTACCCCACTGGAAAACCAATTCGGTGAAATCTCTGGTATGAAACCCTGTTTTGTTGAAGAGTCGTTTAGTCATCCTCCAGAGATGCTCTGTGTAGGAACAGTTGATCAGCAGATGGTCCCTAGTCTCAGTGTCCTTTTGGCAGAGATAGCAACGAGAAGGGCCAATGAATCCTTTCTTTTGAATTCGATCCCATGTCAGAATTTTGTTTTTGGAAGCTAGCCATACAAAGATGGATACCTTAGGCCACCAGTGGCTTTCCCAGATGGTTTTCCAATCCTTATTCCGGTCGACTCTGTCTTGAACATCCGTTAAGAAGTAGGCCTCTTTCGTTGTGAATATCCCTTTCATAGTGTATCCCCATCGGAGGATATCTTTCCCATTTCGTTCTCTGATTTTCCTTGAGCTCATTTCTTTTTTGTAATGATCCTGAAGCTCGGGGGAAAGTTCCCGATCCCACTCTGTCGGGTCTTCCCAGACTCTCCATCCCTCAACCATTTCATTTATTTTCCAATAGTCTTTAACACTGGGTCTGTTTCTTTCAATTCTACCCCGTATCTGCAAGAGGTCTTGATTGTTCATTAATTTTTCTCGCTGTTGCCACCTATCTTCCCAGAAGTTGGCTTCTCTGCCTCCTCTAATTTCCCAGAAAGTATGTTTGCTAATTAGATCTCTGTTTTGGGAGGCAAGATCCCAAATAGAGGAGCCTTTGGGAAATTCCTGATGTCTTAAGATGTCAGCTGGGGAGTTTGGCATTCTATATTTGGTCCTCCATATTGTTTTCCATAAGTCGTTTCCGCCACTGAGCCATCTCCACCACAATTTGGCTCCCAACACCTTATTAAGAACTTCCGGGTCCCTTAGACCTAAACCTCCTTTATCCTTTCTCTCTGTCAGCTGTTTCCACGAAACCAGGGCCCATTTTTTCTTCTGATCAGAACCACTCCAGATAAATTTCCTTATTATTTCCCTAATTTTGGCACAAACCCCAGCTGGTGCAGCCATACTTGCTAATGGGTAAATCGGGATCGCCTGAAGGACTGACTTGGCAAGAACAACTCTGCCAGCGATATTCAGAACTCTGAAAGCCCAATTTGATATTTTGTTGTTTAGTTTGTCAAGGATGCCTTGCCAATTCTTTGCCTTTTTTGAGGTGAGGTCCAGAATATTACCTAAATATTTGGTAGGTAATTCTCCTTTCTTGAATCCAAGAATTCCAATAAGGTGAGATTTGATCTGCTCCATTGTATTGAAAATGAAGATGCAAGACTTGTCCCTGTTAATTTCTAACCCAGATGCCTCAGCAAATAAGTCTAGGATTCTCTTAAGATGCCGAACTTCTCTTACCGTTGGTTCCCCATATAACATAATGTCATCAACAAATTGTTGGTGAGTTAAAGGAAGGTTGTTCCCCCAGAGTTTCAGCCCTTTTAATCTATCTGCTGCCCTTTCTTGTTTAATAAATCTACCAAGTCCTTCCGCGGCTAAAATGAAAAGGAAAGGGGACAATGGATCTCCCTGACGGATGCCTCTGGAAGCATTAAAGGTTTTTGAGGGGCTTCCATTAACCAGAATAGAAAAGAGGGGGGTGGAGATCAGATTATGAATCCATGCAATCCATCTTTGGTGGAAACCAAATTTCTCCAGAACTGTTTCTAAATAATTCCAATTAAGCCTATCATAAGCTTTGGATAAGTCCAATTTAATCAGCATCCCTTTTTGTTTTTTCACCTTAAGGGAGTGGATCACCTCCTGAGTTACCACCAGCCCATCAAGAATTTGCCGTCCTTCCACGAACCCAGTTTGTTCAGCCGAGATAAGATTGTCTAAGAGAGGTTTTAGTCTTTTGGCAATCAGAGAAGTTATCATTTTGTAGATGACATTACAGAGGGCTATAGGCCTGAAGCCACTCGCTTCTTCTAAGTTGTCTCCCTTAGGTATGAGGGTAAAGAAGGTTGAGTTAAGAGCCTGCCATACCTTTTGATTTATTCTTGATTCTTCTACTATGTCCAGAATCTCGTTCCTCAGGAAATGCCAACTTGCTTGGTAGAAGTCCACTGTGTAGCCATCCGGTCCAGGTGCAGTCCCTTTTTTCATACTCTTCACGACCTCTTCCAGCTCTTCTAAGGTCACGGCCCTCATGAGGGCTTTGTTTTGATCCTCAGTGACCAGGTTAGGAATGGCAGAACAGATCTCTTGGATGGCCCCCGATCTATCCACTTGCGGTTCGGTTAGCATCTCTTTGTGGTAATCTATTAAGACCTGCTCTATTTCCTTCTGCTCTACCACCCTTTTCGCGTTCCTATCTTTGATCGAAAGGATTCTATTTCCTTGCCTGTGTTTGATCATTGATTGGTGGAAGAATTTTGTATTTTTCTCGCCCTCTCTTAACCATTTTATCCTAGATTTCTGGCGCCATAGGATCTCTTCTTGTTTTCGTCTTTCTTCCAATCTTCCAAGGATTATTCCTTCCTTGTTGATGCTGTCCTCGGTTCTGCCGTCCAGAATAATCTTCTGTTGCAGCTCTGTCATTTCCTCTTCCAGTTTTTGTTTATCTTCTAATATATTGCCAAATTCCTCTTTGTTCCATTTTTTTATTCTGTCTTTTAGTTCTTTCAGTTTAAGCTGGAAGGTGTGCATTCTACATCTACCCTTACTGGTACATTGCTTCCACCATTCCTCCATTTTCTTGATGAAGTCAGGATCCCTCAGCCAAAAGGATTCGAATCTGAAAGGTCGTTTCCCCTGAATCTTCTTGATATCCATCTCTAATCTGATTGGCCAATGGTCTGATCCCAGAGATGGGATGATTTTGGCCTCCACAAAAACATCTTTGTTCATAATGTCCTCAGAAATTAGAAATCTATCTAATCTGGATGCAATTTGATTCTTCCCTCCCCTTCTGTTATTCCACGTGTGGACCCCGTTAATGGTCTGAACGTCAACAAGCCTAAGTTCAGCTATCATGTCATTGAAGTTGTCCATGAGGGGATCCCACTTCCTCGTCCCTCCTTTCTTCTCTTCCAGGGATCTGATCAAATTAAAGTCTCCCCCAATGATCCAAGCAACTCCAGGGTAAAGTCTGCGGATCGAATTGAAACTGTTTATGAACTGCTTCTTTTTCCCAGGGGACGGGGGGCCATAGACGCCTGAGATTACCACCTGATGACTGGTTCCTACTATTCTGCCTAGCCCAGTGAGGATGCCGCTTGTACTTGACCAGTTTTCTATGATGATTTCATTTGGGTTCCATAGGACTGCAATGCCTCCAGCAGACCCAATTGCATCTTGTCCCATTACTTGATACTGTAACCTGCCTTTTCCTATTATTTCTTCGATTTGTTGGCTCAACATCTTTGTTTCCTGTAATATCATAACACTAGGTCTCTCTTTCTTCAATTTTTCCTTTAGATACCTCTGTTTGCCTTTGCTATGCAAACCTCTGATATTCCAGCTGAGCACTATCATTTAAAACTTTTTGTAAGAGGGGAAGAATACCTCTGACAGAGGTATCACTTTTCCGGAGTTTATCAATATTTCCCCCACTGTCTGGATGGTCTCGCTCATTGGTTTTCGGCCTCTTTTCCTGCTATTTTTACCAGAATTGGTCATTTCTTTGTCCTCATTCCCTTGTTCACTTTCCGATATGGTGAGGTTGTCCGGGGGCTCTCCTTTTTTCTCTTTGTATTTTTTGAAAGCTTCCTTATATATTTGTTTTTGTTTTTCAGGTATGAACCTGCTATCCAAGTGTTTCCATTCTTGTAGCAATCTTCTCATAATTTTCTCTTCCTCTGCTTCGTTTTCAGACGGGATTTCCACTTCCATCTTAGATTCCTGTTCTGTTTCTGTTGGTACCTCCTCTGGTTTTTCTCTGTTTTCCTTGTTCATTTTTGTTTCATTTCCCTTTCCTTTCTCCTCTCCCGCTATTTCCATGGGAGTATTTTCTGGGTCTTCATCATCTTCTAGGTTTACTTCATAATCTTCATCTTCACTCTGAAGGACCTGGAATTTGTTTTGGTTAGTTGTTTTGCTCGGTTTTTCCTGGGTTTGCGTTCTTGATGCTTCTCTGTTCTGTCGTTTCTTCCTTACTACCTGTTGAAAACCTTTCTCAGCCTTTTTTTGATGATCCTCCTGGGTTTTCTTAGATTCTTCCTCTTTGTTCAAAGGACATTGCCTGTATAAATGGCCATATTCGTGGCAGATGCGGCAGCGGAAGGGTATATGCTCGTAATCGACTGGCTGCTTCCAGATTTCATCGTGATACTCTACTTCTACTGTTTCTGGGAGGGGCTCTGCTAAATTTATATAAACACAGATTCTCGCATAAGCATTGTACTTACCTCGTTTCGTGGCTTCAGCAATTTTGACGAAGCTCCCAATCGTATTTCCTATTCCTTCCAGAGTTTCAGGGTCCCAGAACTCATCAGGAAGCCCAAACAATCTGACCCAGACGGGTGCCGCAAGCATTCTTTCCTTTTCTGGGTTGTACCTCTCTTCCCAGTATTTCATGAATAGACCAGCATTATTCAAGAAATATGGTCCCTCCTCAAAAATCCGGTCCTTATCTTCCAGATTGGAGAAGATTGCTGTGAAGAAACCTTGGGCTCCGAGTTTGAGATCTATCTGTCCCTTTGGTCGCCATCGTTGATCAATCCATCTGTGGAGCTCTCGCTCAGACGGCCAATACCCAACAAAGCGGCATATAATGGCATGGTCTTTCATATAGCTGTTATACTCTTCCAGTTTGTTATGTGGGATTACATACCTTGGTTGTTTTTGAGCCCGGGGTAGGCATTTACCTCTCATTCTTCTTTGCCACAGATTACCCATTACTGGGGCATAACCTTCCTTCTCCGTTTGTTGTTCTCCTCCTCCTTTGCTAGTCTCGCCCATTACCACGTTTTTGAAGGAGGGGATCTCTCCCCCCCCCTTGGCTCCCCCATTCCGCGCAGTGCGTATTCTGTGGTTTAGGCTCCCGTTTTCGGCTGGTATTCCCGAGATCACCCGTGACAGCAGGCCGGGGACCGCTGTGCTCGCAGATCTGAACGTTCTTACCTTCGTCAGGCCTCTACCTGCAACCTTCGTCAGCGGTGCTCAGTGCTGAAAACCCTAGCACGCATCGCCCTCCGTTCTCGTGTTTTTTCTCGTTCGTATTTTTTCTCCACTTTCATCAGCATCGGAAATATTTTGTTTTTAATATGAAAGGGGAATACGAAATTTCATGAAGATAGGTTTTTGAGGGTAAGACTTCATTTTATGTTATCAAAATGTTCTAGAGCCTATGAGTGGGTACAAGAAAAGGAGAAGATTCCACTATTCAAGATTGAAGAACATGTTGAACTAAAATTAGCAAATGCATTTTGATCTTTTGGATCTAGTTCAAAATATTGTGAAAAGTGATCCACTATGTTTTGGTGAAGGAGGTTAGTGCCTCAGTCAGATTGGATCCTACAATATGTTGGTGCTTGTATATTTCAGAGGTTGGTGCCTCAATTAGGTTAGAGCATATGGTATGTTCCTTCTTGCATAGGAGGTTGGTGCCTCAATCATGTTGGACCCTAGAACAAGTTGGTGCTTACATTTATTTGGGGGTTGGTGCCTCTAGAAAGTTGGTGCTTGTAAATTTATTTTTGGGGTTGGTGCCTCCAATAGGTTGATCCCTTCAAATTTAATTTATGGTTTGGTTCCCTAGAAGATTGGTGCTTGCAATTTGATGTAAATAAAGATTAAAGAAGATAAATGATTTTTGGTTTTATTCTACATGCATTTCCATGTACACCCGCTATTCTCATGTGTTGATATGATGAATGTCATTATTAATGCACCATTGTAGTTTCAATTATGATAAATTGTGAAGTTTTTGAAATTAATTAAATTGGTTACTACATTGATTCACACTCCCTCTCAGTGTAATCATTATTCTAACAATTGGAATGAGACCACGTTACTTCAAGAACAATTAATCCCTAGATGGTTGATCATAGACAAAATGACCAATCTCAAATATTTAGGCAAGCATCATTAATTTGATGGAACAAACTATGTTTTTTGGAAAATAAGAGTGGAAACCTACATCATGGCTTTAGGTACTGATGTATGGGAAAATGTTGTGAAGGGTTTCCAAGCACTTGCTAATCCTCCCACTAATGCAACTGGTAAATCGCTTCATATATTTAATGTAATGGCTAAAAAAACCATCTTAAGTGGTATATCAAATACAAAATTTGTCAAAGTAATGAATTACAAGTTACCAAAGAACTATGGGACAAGCTCAAAAGTTGTTATGAAAGGGATAACAAAATAAATGGGGTGATGATGTAAATGTATAGAGGTTCATTTGAAAGTTTGAAAATTGAAGAGGATGAAAATAATGAAAATTTGTCAAAGTAATGAATTACAAGTTACCAAAGAACTATGGGACAAGCTCAAAAGTTGTTATGAAAGGGATAACAAAATAAATGGGGTGATGATGTAAATGTATAGAGGTTAGTTTGAAAGTTTGAAAATGGAAGAGGATGAAAATAATGCTTCCTATTTCCTTTAGGTATATGTTATTTTCAACACAATCAAAGGTGTCTGTGTGTTATCACTATGACAAAAACCCTCCAAATTTTTTCCTACATCCAAATTTCAGAGCCTCCTTATGATCATTCCATCTTTTTTCTCAAGCCATTATGGCGATGCTTGGTCATGTTCAAGTGTTCAAGTCTTCCTTTAATAATTCTAAGTTTCAAACCTCTTTCTTTCACATTCCCAACTCCTTGAAGTCTTCAAAAGAACACCTATTTTAAGCAAGCCTAGTAGTCAATGGTAACCTTAGAACAAATCCATTGCACAGTTCTTCAAGACAGTGACAACATGGTCTCTAGAGATCGTGCTTGCACAATCCTTGTGGGAAGTGCTTGTGTAGTTCCTAATGCCAATGATTGCATAGTTACTAGAGATAGAGACTACGTAATCCATATGACCATGATAGTGTAAGGGAATCCTTTGTAGATAGTGTTTGCACACTTTTTGTTGATAGTGGGCATGTACTTCTTCAATTTAGTTAATGCAACCTTGGCTCCTAGTTTCCTGACATGCACTAAGCACACTCAGCAATCTCAACCCTAATTACAACTGTGCACTCCTTATATAAATATTGTAGTTTAGAGCTCATCTTTATATTCATCTTTCAATTTTGAGATTTATGCATTGTTGGAATATAAGGAGCATCCTCTCACTTGTGGTTGCAAATGCCTCATCTTTTGGGTGAGTTTCTAAACTATTGATTTTTCTCTTGCAAGTGTTTCTTTTTCTTTACTTTTCTCTTACATGCATATTTTTTGCTTGCTTTATCTTTCCCAGTGTCACTTTTTTCGTTCTTTCAGTCTTGCATGTGTCACTTGTATTTTCTTTGTGTTTTCATCTGTCACTTTTTCCCTTTCATGTACCACTTTTGTTTGTTCTCACATAACTTTAGAGAAATATGGTTCACCTTCTAGAGGTCGTTCTGGTGCATTCTCTTGCCCTAGTTGATGTTATTTATCATTAGAATATGTGACAGACACTTTCCCATGGCATAGTGCACCTTTTGACTCTATTTGACACTGCTGTGAGCATTTGTATTTTAAGTGTCACAATATTATGTTTCAATTGTCACACTCAAAACCAAGTGTCGTTTTGTTATCGTTTCAATCTATTCATGTTTATTGAGTACTATGCATTTTTTTATGTTACACACATGTGTGATCCTTCTTTGGGACTTATTTCATTGTCTTTCCCTCTGTTGTTCCATTGACCCCACACTTAGAAATTTTGGAGCTCTTCCTAGTCCTCCCATCATGTGCAAGATGTAAATACATTGAACTCCCACTAGGTGATAAAAACTGAACATTCTTAATACTCAATCAGAGTATCTTACCTCTTGGACCTGCACACTAGGCCTTTCTTGAGAACATTTCCCATTATTGCACATTATGCACGTTCAAACCATATTCATTAAACCCTTCTTGCTTGTACTTCTTGACTACACAAAGCCTTGATAAGTTCTACCTTGTATTGTGAATTGAGAACTTCTAGTTGATAATGAAGACTTCTTTGTCTTCTTGCAAGGATAAACTGCACAATAAAAAGGCTCTCTTCCCTTCATTGCGTAGTGAGCACCCTAGGGTATAGTTACTTAAACATTTTCTTCTTACACTTTACCTCTGCTCAATCCCTTCGCCAAATATTCATCCTATTGCACATTGAAAATTTCTAGCAGATAATAGGTCCATGTCTAGGTCACTGCAGTGCTCAAATATTCAATCCCAAAGTCTTCTTCTCAATCACCATGCATTGCACAATTATATATGATATGGTTGTCACTCTTGTCTCCTGCAGTGCTCAACTCCACAATGCCTTGATCAAGTATTACCTCCACTACACATTGCACATTTCTAATGGAAAGTGGGGTCTCCCCTAAGTCCCTACATTTTTCAACTAAGCAATCCTTGGTTTCCCTTCAGAGCAGTGAGCACTGTGCATTCTTGGTCAGTAAGCATATCAATATTACCCTCTAGACATAGAAAATGTGTTGATGAACCTTCGCTTTATTGTGCATTACAAAATCCTAGTGGAAAATAGGGAATCCATGGGCTCCTTACAATGGAAACCTAAGCAATTCCTAGGAACCTAATCTGAGTCCTTGCATAATATCCTATCATCATTAGCACCTTGTATGAACATTATAGAACAAGTTATTTTAGGAATGATATTGTCTTGTCATGAGTGAAATTAATCTCCAGGTGTTATCATTCTATCATCGAGGGATGGTGCTCAAGGATGTCATCAAGTAAAGGTTACGAGAAGGAAACTTGTCGAGATGAGACACGAGGTGCTATCATGCAAGAGTAAAATTAATCTTGGAAAAAAATAAAGAGATGGAAACTCATGTCGACTTAGGAGATTCCAATGCTTATCAAGACCCTTTGCAGGGTGAAGATGAAGTACCTTTCAGATTAATCATGAAGAGTTGAAGACTTAGAAAAAAATAGAAAATCTTGGCATTGATACACTACAATGAAGTCTTGCGTCATAGTTGCCAAATCCTGGATTCCCAAAGTCTTATCATAAAACTCTTATGTTGTTCATGTATTCTACCACGTTGGTCAAATGCAATTTTTTATTTTCCAAAATGAGAAATTTTAAAATGTGTGGAAACCCAAGATTCCCATATGGAATGTGAAAAATCACAAGAAAGTTATATAGTCATGTAGAATCTCAAAGGTCACATAGGAATTTGAAAAGTCACATAGAAACTCAGGAGTCATGATGGAGGTAAAGAGTCACAAGGGAGGTAGAGAGTCACCTCATTTGATATAAATATGCCCTAATAACTCAAGAAAATGGAATTTTACACCTCGACTTCTCTTGCTTGGCATAAGAGAGAAGAACATTGTTTGGAGGAGAAAACTGTAACTTAATGTTCCACTATTGGGGCTAGTGTTGAAACATTGTAGTTGTGTATCTTGGAACTTTCACTTAATTTATGAAGCTCTTAGAGCTGACACACTTTCATTCATGTATCTTGGATGTTGTAAGACTACTCTTTTAATGTTTATGGTATATGTTTGTGTTCATACATAATAAAAAAATGAATTATTTCATTGGATTTGGTGTACATCTTGTTGAATGTGTGTTGTTATTTTATTTTGTGATTGTCATTATGTCATGAGCTACTTTTCATGTTAATCAATGATTCTTTATATGCTCTTATGTGTCTCTTTTAGGAAAGTACTACTACTTTTCTTCTATAGACTCACTCTTTCTTTCCCATCCATGAAAGTACCTTATTTACATTGCAATTGTATGCTTCATACTGTCAACTTACTTGGCTATTTCAAAGGTGATGTGCATACCATCTTATGTTTTTATTTTAGCCAAGAAATAATTTGAGTTATGGAGGTTGGGCCTATTATCCAGATGGGGTTCCTACTCCGAACAATGTGAGGTCTAGTTGGGACTTCATACTGAGGAGACCCCCTGTGTTGGTAGACTTCCAACACCATCAACATAGTGAAGAAGCCAATGATGTTTATATTGTTTGAAAAATATTGAGATAGCTTCCCTCAAGGTTCAATCCAAAAGTATCAGCCATTGAGAAAATATCTAACATTTAAAATTTCGACATGGATACCCTTCAGGAAACTCTTATCGCATATGAATTAAGGAAAAAAAGGAGAAGACAAGATCCAAAGAAGTCAAATTCAAAACAACCAAGGAAGGAAGAAAGCATGGGACTCAATAATACTCTAGCCATGAATCAGATGAAGAGGAAGTCAAATTTGTAGCAAATATATGGAAGGGAACTTGAAATTTCAAAGTAAGCTCTGATTTAAATATTTTGAATGTGGGAGAATATGACATTATGATTTTAAATGTCCTTACGTGAAATTACATGATAAGAATGATGAATTAAATTTCAAATGTAATTATTCCAAATGAATATGAAATGCCGAAAGGAGAATCTTATACCTCAAAGAAGACAGTAACTATCAAATCAATGAAAGCATGTCTGATGATGAAAGAGGAGAGGTATTTTTCATAGCATAAGAAGATAGTGAAGCAAAAGTAGACCTTGAAGGACAACTAATAAATGCCTTTGAAGAAATACCATCTATAATAAAGAAGGTAGATAAATTAGAATAGCAACTGCAATAATATGGAGATAAAGATCATGATGCAGATTCTATCGTCTCTCTAAAAGTTGAACTAGAATAAAACAAGAGGATTAAGGAGACTCTTGTTGGCTTGAGGGGGCCTGACCCAGGTTCGGAGTTAATTATGCAAACAAATCCCTACACCACTGGCCCTTTTGACAATAGCCCGCGAAGCGTGGACTGAGGTCTCACCTGAAGCAATATGGGGGGGATGCTAGAACCAAGTTTCCGCACCCTTGAGATGTCTGAGGGCTCGGTTTACTCCAACTGTGAATACCTTTGCACACTATCCTAACCTACAAGGCCTTCACAATCTATTATAATTGCTTTCTCGCAGCCCTAACCATGGACTGAGGTGCTTTCACGCTCTTAGAGAAGCGTTCTTCGCTATTTCCCCAAGTTATATTGCGTATCTTACTTATCTTCTTATAAGAGTTGGTTATCTTTGCGTAAACAGATACTTTATCTTATATTCACTTTATAAACACCTTCATGTAAGTTCATGCATCATATAAACAATATAAATGCAATTTATATCCGATACATTCAATGCACAAAACAAGAAAAAATACATAGAAATGATGTAAAACTTCTCTTTATTACTTTTCTAAAGGTTACTGACTCAACTCACCCTATGCACTCAGCTGCAGGGGTCCGTGGACTCAACTGCGGACCACTAGGCCTCTTCGCACTCAACTGTAGAGCCTTCTCCTATTCTACGACACAAAGGTTCGACTCGACACTTAGATAAGACTCAATTCTCCATCTATTGCTTCCACTTCTCTTCCTTATTTACAACTTAGAGCATTGCTCTATTTATACAGTCCCATGGTCCACAGACCATGGGTAGATCTCTAAAGCCAACATTACATTACAAAGATGAGGGCAAACAACCCCATGACTCATTTACAAGATTGCGCTCCGTGACAACAAAATGCTGACTATTTACATCGGATTTGGTCAAAATCTAGGCTTTAAGCCCCAAAATTTACCTTGGGGGATCCCGCACCCAACAGGCCCGCAAAAAAAACATCGTGACTCGCCCTTGAGTCGCTATGTCGATGCCGATATCTTCGCATGGAGACCTCCCAACTATGTTTGAACTACTGAAAGATTGACAACGCACTGAGCAGCTACCTATTGTACCTCTTGAATGCGCTGTTTAGAGACTACTAAACTACTTCCCTGCATCTACTCCTACATTCCCTGCATCTGCACAAGCTTGGCTTCGATCGAAGCTGTAATGACGAATGAATCATCGATCCAAGGCTAGACGCGTTCCTTCAAAATCGCTTCTTTATGTCACGCTGTGTCTACCTTCTCCTTAAGCGCTTTGGCCTGTTGCATCCACAGGAGCCTCTATGTAAGGGCCACCATCTGAGTGGTCCCTTTTATATCATCATACTGTTTCTGTAGCTTGTCCGTCTCTGTTTCTAAGTGTTGTATCTTCAGATCCTCCTGGAGAGTGGTGAGGACCTCGAACGACTGTTCAAACATTTTGGTGCAGTCCTTCATTGCACTGCTGATCTCTTCCATCCCCGATGTAATGGCGTTGGCATGCTATTCCCTCACCTCTGGAGGAGTTGAAGGCTACACTTTCAACTGCAGCTCTGCTACCTGAAGGTTCAACTCCAGCTAAACCTTAGCCATCACTTCTCGCGCCTCATGCACCCCTGCTGCTAACCTCTAGATGCACGCCTCTGCTGGGATGACCAATTCAGGGACCATCTGGCAGGCCTCCTCAACCACCTGCACCATCTTTTGGTTCTGCTCGACTACCTCATTGCACTACAGGCTCAGTTCTTCCATATTAATTTTCTTCTTGCTAAACACCTATAGTGTGCAGCCCACCCTAGCCTGCAGTTCTGAAGTCACTCCATCGTGTAGGACATAGAGTGTCTCCCGAGGGAGCACAACCATGTTGATTCCTAATACCTTCAACGTGCTGACCATAGGCCTATTGACATCATTCTTTGTAACCAGTTCCCCCTCTGGTAGCATTTTGGTGTTGGTCATGTGGGCGTGCAGCATTTCCTCAGCCGCGACCATTCCTACTGCAAGGCTGGTGAAGAGAGTACCTGCCTGAGGAGTGCGCACCTGTAACTCCTGTATCTATGCTCGGAGGGCCCCCAACACAATCAGATTCTCCTCTACAAGCAACTGGAGGGCCTCCATGGTGACATCATGTACCGTCTCCCCTATATCATTGAGATTTCCTTCGGTGAGGGTGATGGGGTCAAAATAAGTCTTAGAAGCTTTCGACTTCTTTCGTGGCCCCACCTGCTCTCTCGGGTGCTAGAGATTCAACTGTGTAGATGTTGTTTCTAGGTCCGCGCGACTTTCCTCTGTCTCAGGATCTTCCTCAGGCGAGGGCGGCTTATGGCCCTCACGCTCCTTCTCTACTTCCTGTTGCTATTTTATGACTACCTTCTGTTGTTCTGCTACTTCCTTCACGGTGTCCCACGGCTCCTATGCCTTTTCTATTCCTACCTCTTTTCTTCTTTTCTCTACCAACTGCATCATCTACAGTTTTGCCTCCTCCTTCTTTCATTGTGCAACATGCTTTTCTATTTCCATCACGGAGATGGCTGGAGTGCGCCACTGCGGTGGCCATGAATCAAGCATGATGAATATAACATTATCCATGGTCAGGTACGATAGTCCATTCGACTTCTTCGCAGGGTCCTTGCGCGCCCTGATGTACACGTGATAGAAGTCCACCTTGAACTCCTCGAAGCTTTTTAGGCTATTGTAGATAGTGGGCGATAACCGCGGCTTGCGGTTAATCCCCATTCTGATGTTCATCTCCATGAATACCCAAAATATCTTATTGTCTCGGATCCTTTGTGCGTCTTTAGTGGCCCACAATGAAGTGTACTTCACTGCCTCTAGAAGATCTTGCGCAATTATGGGGAACTTGCTATCCTTAGGAAAATCCCAAGCCACTAGCACTATGGATCGCAGAATCCATGCACAGTGGAAGGTCTTCCCCTATTCCTATGCCTCGCGACAACTCTCCAGGAACTCCTTGCACAAGTTCTCAGAATAGTTAAACTGGACCCCCTCTATGCACTATGCAACAAGTGCTATCACCAGCATGGGTGTCTCATCCACGCGACACTTCCGCATAACCTTGCCAGCCAATATCTGGGTCGCAACTTTGACTGCCTTATTGTTGATACTAGAGATCGCATGCCCTCTCTTCTTCTTCTCCAGCTTGAATTTTACCTTCATGGCCTCTGCGATGGCCAAGTCATTGGTCTTACCTTCCGAAATATCTGCTGGGTCCTCCCCTTTGAAAGGGAGTCGGGTAATTCTATGAATCAAGTGGTATGTGATGGGGATGGGCTCCTCTAGCCACAAACACCCATCATGCATCAGGCAGAGTAGCTGCCTGATGGAAAAGATAGTTACTGGGGCATGATGGTAATGCGACACCCAGAGAAGGTTCAACAACCCTGCTTTCTCTACTCTGTGTAACCACTTGTGCAGCTCCAACTCTATAACTTCCGCAACAGCGTTTCTCTTCAGCTTCATGAGCTGTGTAGTTTCCATGTGTGGGAACTTCTTGTGGTCCACGAGATCCCAGTCTTAAAACTTTAGACTCGGCACCCGCCCCAAGTGTGCTCCTTCAAAAACAATATCGTTAGGTAGTAGCGGATTCTACAGAGAGCTCTTGCTCTCATCTATGTCGTTAGGTACCCTTTCTTTCCCTTTTCACGGAGGAACATATGTTAGTAGCCTAGTTAGAGGGTTTGCACCCTGGGTTTCTTCCTCCATTTCTTCATCCTCCTCCTCTTCAACCAGGATTTCCTCACAGTTCTCCTCCTCCTCATCGGTTTCCACATTAACTGCTTTCCCCTTTTCTTCCATGGTCCATTTAGTTCGCAGCGGGTTTCTAGGGGACATGTGCACCAGAACCATGGGCTACTTATCTTTCTTGGGTCTCGGCATGAATAGTTATTTAGGGATTTCCACTGCTATCCGAGTGCTCTCTGGGGCATCTCCTATTGTCATGGCCTGTGTGGCCTCTTCAGCGGTCATTTCGTCGATATACATGGCTTCCTCTGGTGTGGTCATATTGTTTTTTGACAAATCTCTCAACGGCTCAGGTAAGTGCTCAAACAATGCCTTTGACTTCAAAAAATCAAAGAGATTTGGGTTCATGGATCTTTGGGTGCACAGTAGCTCGATTCTCAAATGGCCAAGTGTTGTTTGCTGGGAAGCCCTTTGCAATTTATAGCACCTTTTGAATTCAAATTCGACTGTTGTCCCCAAATCCGGTTCATTAATGCTCCCTTAGCAAAAGATTTTTCCAAATATAGCCCATAAAGCCTACCTTAAATGCCTATCGCCCACTCCATTTGGTCTCAAAGCAAGCATCACATCGTGAATAGTGACTATAATGGTCACCTTCCAACCGACCCGCATGACAGCGCAGCTACCGTTACGCTGTCACGAACCTTGTGACACTTCTTTCCTGTGCGCAGCCTTGACGTCGCACAACTCCCGAGTAGAGTAGTTTATAGTCCCACTCCTCCTTTCAACTGCCTATGGTGCTAAGACTATGCTTCCTGCATCTAGTCAGGTGGCCAGGCTACTTGTATACGGCTTCAACCGAATATCACTTACTTCTCCTAGGTAGGGTTCATAATTTGACTTCACTAACTACATCGCACATTTTACCAACTGCATCGCACCCCTATCCGAGGTTTCTTAATAAAATACGGTCCAATCCAAGGCATCAAGTTAATCAACTCTCCGTGGTAGTCCCCAAATTTGTCAACGTAATTTTGTGCATCCAATTTTATCACCACAATTTTCTTATCAAGAAAATCCTTCTTTATTCCTTCCTCAAGCTTCTTGACTTCTTCTTCCACCATGGCACTTTTCTCCCTCAACCAAACTCTTTCATTCATGAGTGCTTGAAGTCTAAGATCACCCTGCCGAATCTCCTCATCAAGTCCCAAGCGTTCTTCTTCGAGTTCTTCCAACTACGCAATCCCTTCTTCCAAGGCTCCACGATCCGTCATATCCACGGGCGCTACTATGCGCAGACTAGGCATGATATACTCCATTGACATTACAACGTTTGCTCCGTAGGCTAGCCTAGAAGGTGTTAGTTCCATCAGTTTCTTGCATGTTGTCCTATAAGCCAATAAGACTGTTGGTACGTAGGTCCCAATCACTTCGCTGCACACTGCATACCTTGTTCGGTGCTTCGCACACCTCGTTAAATGATTTCGTGTGGATAATCTTCTACGTGCTTGTTCTCTCCACATTCTGTCATTCCAACTTGAGGAGTCATTTGCGCAATTCCCCCCCGAACACATGCTTATTGATCATATTTCCCAACGCACAATTCATGTGTATCCACACAAGTTGTTTACCATATGCCTGTACCCACCTAGACAGATGAGTGCGTGGACCATCCCGTCCATTGTATTTATTTTCCAATTGCGCTATAGGTTTCCCAAACCATGAGCACAACATTTTTGTACATGCGCACCAATCTTCAAAGATTCCTCTGTGTGTACCCCACCACCTTGTGGGCATAGTGCGCAGTACCTAATTCAAGGCTTGAAAACATTGCTTTTCCAGCACCTCCCTTTCGAATATATCCAAGAAAGCATCTACCTCACCTAATGCATCATAAGTAGGGAGATCTCTCACTTCTGTTGATACAAAATGTAGTGACCTTGTCAACTTGTTATAATTAAGTGTGGTTACCTCATGTAACTAGTTATGCCATCATTCTATCTCCTCAATATAATCTGACGTGCAGGAGCTTTCTTGCTCCCATGAGATGTGTCCATCCACGGTGGGATTCACCTAGTCTTGCTCTCGTGTAGTTATCTTGTAGATGCAGTCCAAATCATCGTTGCTTTCATAGTCATGCACTGGCTCTAAGTAGCATGATCCCTCAGCAGCATCTAAGGGTATAACTACATGCAGAGACTTCTTCTCAAAAATCATCTTACGCTTCTTCAGATTAGTCAGCCCCTTCATGTCAGTGCGCCAATCAATTCCTAAGAGCGCGGGCTAGGGATTGCTGTCATCAACAATCTCTATTACTTCAAAGTCTGCTAGTGCGCCTGCTCCTTCAATATCCATGGTGATTCTCTGCAATCTCCACATAGGTATTATCTTTTGCTGGTTCGCCATTCACAGCTAGATAGGAGACCATTGCAGCATAGGCCTCCCCATTCGCTTCGATGTCTACTTCGATAGAACATTCGCGTTCAATCCTAAATCCAAAATTACTTGGTCCATATCATATTCTCTAATCTGCGCGGTTAGCCTCATTTGTATCCCTATCCAAGTCTTGTGTTTTCCAATCTTTCGAACTACGTGTGGTTCTCCTGGCATGGTCCCAACACATTTCTTAGTGAGTTCCTGCAATCCATTTACAGCCTTACTGTCATGTAGTAGCTTCATGCATGTTTCTAGGCACATCATAAGCATAGCTGGGTCCATTTCCAGCTTCGGTCTATCTTTGCTTTTTGAATTGGAGGAATCAGCGAAGGAAGTTTTCCTTAGTACGCTCTAAATCAAACTCTGCTTCCTTCGCCAGAGTTTTGTGAACCCAAGTAATATCTTCGGGCTGTTTGCATTTATCATCTCCCATCGCGATTCCACTTCGGACCATAATGTTCACATTTGGATCTTCGTTGCATGGCTTAGACCTCATCATCTACAGGTTCTGAGATAGGGGAGGCGGTATCACTCCCTTGTCGCGTATCCTTGCTATCAGTGTAGGACAATCTTCCATCTCATGATCAAACAAGGACAATACAGACATGATGGATGTGTTGGGTTTGTAAAATCATGAGTATAATGTCCCGACCCTCTGCAGTTGTAGCATATCAGCTATCTACAACCTCTTCCAGGTCCTCCTCCACCTTGGCCTCGTCCGCGCCCCTGCAATCTGGTTCACACAATCCCTGCACTCTAGTCTAGGGGCCGCATTTTGGCCTGAACTCTATAGGTGGGAGTTCTATCCGTCATCAACTCATAGCTTCTACAAGTGTGCTCATCATGCTGAACCGATCTACAAAAGTTACAGAACAACTGTTGCGAATTCTGTGTGTACTTCTGTAACAAATCACAGTTGTCCATAGCATGATTTCCTCCTATTTGACAAATCACGCACCACAAAGTACGTACCATGTTAGGTCCTACATTCACTTTCGGCCTTAGTGGCATCCTTCCTCCTCCCGCGAGGTAATTCGCAAACATAGGGTAGTGGTCCTTATCATGACCCTGACCCTTGCATTTTATGCACCACACCTCTTTGCGCACTTTTGGTTGGGCTGTCTTGTCCTGTTTTAGACTCTGCATCTCAAGGCATATTTTTTTCAACTGCGCATGGATATGCTGAACTCCCAAGTTAGGATCCTACATCGGGGTTTCATGCAGCCTCATTACGATTTCCAAGGCCTCTGCCTGAGTCATTAACCTCTGTTGTGACAGCGCACTCCTCAAATGTAGTGTTACCGATGCTACAAACCATTTGCGGTGTTGTCCATCCATCAAAGTCATATTAGCTTCGCGAATCGTACACTTTAGTCTCTAATATAACTCCCAAGGAGTCTCACCTAGTATCATTGCGATCTCTTTGAATCCAATGATTGACTATGCTTCTGACTTCAGCCTGTTAAATTCTTTGTTTAGCGTAATTTGGATATTCATGATTCCTGCATTCGGATTTTCATTAGAATGCTTAATATACCAAGTCAGCGCGCGATCCTGCAAAGCACTGACTAGCATTGCTTTCTTTATATTATCATCTGTAGCTCAATGTGCTTCCCATACGGCTCTTGTCACGAACCAAAACTGGTCTGGGTCTTCATTTCTTACTCGCTTGAACACAGACAACTTTATTACGCTTGCCATATTGACTCATGGTGGTAGTGGAGGTGGTACGGGTAGAGATGGAGGTGATGGTGGTGAAGCTGGTGGTGGTGTGGGTGGGGGTGGTATGCACAGAATTCTCTGCCTTATCAAGTGGATTGCACTTTGAGACAAGACCTTCGCAAGCTCTTCCTCATCCCCTCGTGGAGGTGAAATCAAAGGGCTATTCTTTGGTCCCTCACTTCCTTCATTTCTCTAGGTTTTTCCTCTTCGTGTGGCTCCAGACATCAAGGTAATTGCATAACCCTCTTTTCACACAATAGCATTTTAATCCAAGTATTCAGAGACTTTACATACTTACCTCGTGGTCCTTTGAGAAAGCATCACTCTGCTTCACTTTAGCTGGCTAAAGTATCTGCCAAGAACTCAGTAATGAATCCTCCTATATCTGATCGAACCAGTGATTAAGAGCGGCCACAATCTTATCATCTGATGCTTCCAATATGTGCACCAACTCTAAGGTCCACATAATAGGATTGTCGATTTTCCACCTTCCTTGGCTATCTGCTAACTTTAAGATCCACTTGTACAGCTCAGTAGGGAAAGATGCGAAAAATATTTCATGGATCTCTGTATATAGGTAGAAGTCTAACCGCTCTTATTTTGTCAGTCACAGATTCCTGTTTTCCTGCACCGTGAACTCATGGATCCCTCTGTCCAGCCAACCTTCAATTTCCTTCTTAGTCGGATTCCAATGATATGACATCAGACATATGTATGCAGATTCTGGTCCCGACAATGAAACCATTTGTTGGCTTGAGGGGGCCTGACCTAGGTTCAGAGTTAATTAGCCAAATAAATCTCTACACTATTGGTGCTTTCGAAAATAACCCGTGGAGCACGGGCTGGGGTCTCACCCGAAATAGTATTGGGGGATGTTGGAACTAAGTTTCCACACCCTTGAGATGTCTTAGGGGTCATTTTAGTCCAACTTTGAATACCTTCATGCAGGTTACTTAGCGGACTATCCTGACCTGCGAGGCCTTCGCGATCTATTATAATCGCTTTCATTCAACCCTAACCAGGGGCTGAGGTGCTTTTGTGCTGCTAGGGCAGTGTTCTGCACTACTTCCCCAAGTTATACCATGTATCTTACTTATCTTCTTATAGCAGTTAGTTATCTTCACGTAAACAAATACTTTATCTTATATTCACTTTATCAACACCTTCATGTAAGTTAGCACATCATATAAACAATAGAAATGCAATTTATATCCGATACATTCAATGAATGAAACAGGGAAAGATACACAAAAATGATGTATAACTTCTCTTTATTACTTCTCCAAAGTTTACTGACTCGACTCGCCCTGCGCACTCAACTGCAGGGGTCCGCACAGTCAGCTGCGGAATACTAGGCCTTTGCGCACTCAGTTGCAAAGCCTTCTCCTACTCTACGACCCAAAGACTCGACTCAACACATAGAGAAGACTCAATTCTCCATCTATTGCTTCCACTTCTCTTCCTTATTTACAACTTAGAGCCTCACTCTATTTATACAATCCCATGGTCTGCAGACCATGGTTAGATCTCTAAAGCCGACATTACATTACAAAGATGAGGGCGGAAAACCCTATGACTCGTTTACAAGCTTACACTCCACGTGGATTATTTACATTCGATTTGGTCAAAATCTGGGCTTTAAGCCCCAAAAATTACCTTGGGGGATCCCGTGCCCAACAACTTTGTCGAAGCAATTTAAAAGAAAGGAAAAACACTGTGAAAAGATTGAAGAAGTAATTATTCTCTTGATATAAGAATTAGAAAAGACCTTACAGTATCTCAAATGAAACTTGAATCTCCTTGAAGGTTTTGATTCATTAGATCATATCCCCATCCTACAAAGATATCTCCTCATCAAAATAGGCCTTGGTTATCAAGAATATCACAAGAAATCCAAACATGAAGCACCCTCAAGGACACCAAATGAGGAACAAACTGAGATCCTTGTTAATACATTCATAATATCCAACAACAATACAATTAAAGACATCAATAAAGTAAAGGAGCATCCTAACAATGTTCACTTCTTACGGGACACTCAGAAAGGAACTAGGAATCAACAAGATACAACTAGCTCAAGCAAGGGAAGAAACTAGGAAGATGGTATAAGGACCATTAAAAGATATAAAGACATTCAAGGGATCTATAAGAAGTAGTGGAATAGGAATCAAATATCAATAAAGAGTTGAATCTCTTCCGAGGAACAACTTCAAAGGAAATGCATAATAAAGAAACTCCATTAAGTTAGCTATCAAAATATGCTTTTTTGTCATTGTTTCTCATGCACAAGATTTGGACATAAAGGAGGGGATTGCAAACCTATTCCATGCATGATTATGTAAGACATAGAAGATATTATCATACTTCTAGGAAAAAATATATGGGCGACCAAATCAAAAGTTATAATAGTAGTTCATATGGGCCATTCCTACCAATAGTCAAGATGATACAAAATGGTACAAATTCGACAATGAGGGGCATATAGATTTTCATTTCAAGATAATTTGAGATGGTTCGAGGAAGGAATCCCTTATCTAAGTGAGACCACCAAATCATGGATAACAAGACATGAATAACAAAGGATAGATATAACCACTTAGATATAATCCATTGGTAAAAGCTTCTTCAAACATATGGATGGTTGAAATGAAACATGACGAAGCAAGAGTATGCAAGATAGATGTAGATTTGAAGAAATAAGAAGACTAGGCATAAGGGGAGAAGTTATCAGAAATAGAAGTTGAGTAGTCTAAGATATTTGTATTGGATATGGAGACACTTATATTGGATGAAGGCTTTTTGCAAATGATATTTCAAATGTAACATGAGTATACATAGGAAGAGTATGACTATGCCACATGACAAGAAACATTTATAGGAGAAAAAATTATCCATAGGGGGAGAGCTCACTCATAGGGGAGTAGGTCCATAGGTATATATAGGAACATGTATATAGCTTTGGCTCAATAGTAATAAATCACCATATTAGCAGCCATCTTGAGTAGTCCATTTTCCATTGATGTCAAAAGGGGAGAGAAAGTAAACATTGACTAATAGGAGAGAGAGAAAGACATTGACCTACAAATTTGCAGGGGAATTTTATTCAGAGAGACAATAGAAATTGACTGAAAACTTGACAGGAGGAGTTTAGTCTATTGCCATTAATGACCGAAAATGTGTGATGTGTTTCCATCAATGAAAAGAAAGATATTGTCGAGCATAGTGTTGTCATTAATGACAACAAACGTTATGTAATTAATGTCAAATAAAGTATGGGGATATTGTTGGAAATAGATGACAACCAATGTCATGACATGGATGTCAAAGGAAGAAAACTTTTGGGAAGAATATTTTCATGTCAAAGGAGGTATGATGCCTTGTAATATTAGTGAGCATTTGTTGACATATTAGTGATGATAGATAAGGTATTATAGGTTTAATATTATTGAGTTTTCATTGAAGTTTTTAAAATCGAATGGGTTTTAATATTCTCTAGATGGATAGTCCTCTATAATACCTTCCAAATAGTATACTAGACCAAGTCAAACTCCTCCAGAATGAGAAGATAAATCAAATTGAAAATAAAATGGTGAAAAAGGGGCTAAACACCAAATTTGTTAAGTAAACACCAAATTTGTTAAAGTTTGTGCATGTTTAAGGCATATCCATGCTTTGGTGAGAAATAAATGGTAGATGGCACATGTAAATGTGCACGTTAAACACCTTGGACCTTAGGGAAAATATGACTATTGTGGACATTATGTATGGTAGATGGAGAAAAAACTTATGCGATGGTTAACGAAGGTCACACTCCTCATGTTCTCAATGTTGGAATAATAAAATCATGACATGTGTCTTGACGTCAACCCTTCAACCGCAAGACACATGGATAAATTACACTACAAATAGAGCCAATGGAAGTTTGTCACGTAAACATGGATGACACATGTGACACAATTGGTAGGTTGACAAGTAGAAAGATGAGATGATGTGGCAGTGCTTACATAAGATGATCCAACAATATTATGGATAATGTGGCACCATGGTTGGGTGCACATTGCATGTCTAGTTGAAATTTTTGGGTGGCCAATTGGGCCAAATATGATTGACATATGGAACTAGTAAGAGTGCACCATGTTGAATGATGACATCATGTTAACATCGACATTTGGTTGACCATGGATGCTTAAGGACTAGGCCACATGACAAGGTCATATGGAAGTTTCTCATTGACACCAAATTCAAATCATATCAACCTAAAATAAAAATTGATGTCAATCCAAACTTAAATTAATTTTTACCATAAGCAATGGATCAAGTGCACACACACACACATGAGACATGTGTGTGTGTGTGTTGGTATGGTATATCAAACATCAATCTAGTAGGAGATATCTCTATGGTTTAGATTCGATCCTCAGCTCATCGACTCTATAAAGATGTTTTAATGAAGCTCATTATTGATTCATTGTGTCTCTGTATGAAGGGTTTGAGACAACTCATCATTGGTTCATGATGTGACTCTATACAAAGGTTTTGATGTAGCTCATCGTTGGTTCATGGTATGACTATATGGTTTAGACACAAATATTTGGCTTAGTTGTGAGGATGAGTCTTGTCTTAGTATCGTCATATGGTATGGATCTATGTTTTAATCACAAACGGTTTTTGTGCAAGCACAAGGGTGAGTCTCAGCTCATTAGTGGCATATGGTGTCACTCTAAGGTAAAGCATGAAGGTTCAGTTGATTTTGAAAAATGCACAATATGTCATAGTGGTTTAAGTGCATATTGTCTTCGACTCTATCATGAATTCAATTCTTGGCTTATCATTGACATAATTCACCGATTGTGGTGAATTGGTCTAAGAACATATTGGTGTCGGCTCTTTCATGAGATTGAGTCCTAGACCGTGATTGCCATATAAGATAAAATAAATGTGTGGCAAAATTGTAAATGTTTTGGCTCAGTTGCGAGGTTGAGTATTGGATCATTATTGGCATATGGCATGACATTGTGGTTAAATCATGAAGGTTTTGTCTTTGTTGTGTGGTGGAGTCTCGGCTTATAATTGGCATGGTTTACCATTTCAATCACAACATGTAATGTGGAATGGTGGTGAAGTGTAACAGTTTCATCTCTATGAAAAGGTTGAGCCTTGGCTTACTATTAACATTTGATATCAGTCTTAATATATGGGTTGTCTCACGTGAAAACAATTTTGTAACCCCTAGCATAAATGAAGGACACATTAGCAGAGTTGGTAAATCATTTGGTTATGCTGTGAGTGGTTATGGGTTGAGTCCTATTAGATATATATATATATATATATATATATATATATATATATATATATATATATATATATATATTAATTAGAAATGCATTTTGTAGACTATGGATTGGAAAGGTGCATTTTGTTGATCAATTAATTTTTATAATGTTTTATGGGTTAGTTTGAGGTCCAAATTAATTTCGAAAAAGGAAAAATGGAATATTTCTGTTTTTAATGTGAAAGGAGGCATGAAAAGTAATGAAGATAAGATTTCGAGGGAAAGAGGCTATTTTTTGTTGTCAAATTGTTCTAGGGCTTATGAGTAGGTACAAGAAAAAAAAAGATTTCACTTTTTAACATTTAAGAATAGGTTTAACTAAAATTAATATATGTGTCTTGATCTTGTTGATCTATTTCAAAAGATTGCAAAAATAAGTCCACTATGTTTTGGTGAAGGAGGTCGGTTCCTCAATCAGGTTGGAGCCTACAATAAGTATGTGCTTGTATATTTTATAGGTTTTTACCTCATTTAAGTTGGATCCTATAGTAATTTGGTTCTTGTATATTTCAAAGGTTGTTTCCTTAATAATGTTGGACCCTACAACAAGTTGGTGGTTTCAAATTTATTTTGGGGGTTAGTGTCCTTAGTTGGTTGGTTCCTGCAAATTGAAATTGGGGGGTTAATGCCACAACAGATTGCTGCTTGTAAATTGATGTAATTAATTACTAAAGAAGATAAAATATTTTTGGTTTCTTCCTCAAGGGGTTCCATGTATGTTATAGACATTTTTGTGCCTTGCAGCTATAAGCATGAAATGTCCATAAACCAAGGGATCCTAAGTCCCTAAAGATGTTGTTCCAGCTCCTAAAGAAACAAGGTCAACAAATTACAGCTTCTCCCAGAAGTTCTCCACCAGAAACTGCTCAAAACTAGTCAAATCAAGATCAATTCAGATGCTCCACTAGCTAGCTGCGTTGCAAAGCACCCAAATACACTGGCTAGGTGTGTTGCAATGCACTTGAATGCACTACCAGGGTGCATTGAGCGGGAAATGAAAAGTGGCAGAGTCATTCAACGAGGTGGAGAGACAATGGAAGCTTCCAGAATCTTCTCCAATGACACTTGCCTCATTGAATTCGACCAGTGATGAGTAAGAGGCTCTCAGTCTCCAAGTGGAAGCAAGAACTGACAGAGAGAAGGACACTAGTCACAGCAGAGGATGACTCATCCTCTTTCTCTACATCTATATATGGATCCCTCACCAAGAGATCCAGAGGCTGGAATTTTTTACATTGCAGAGAATTGCTGTTGGTTTTGTGATTGACATCAGAGTATTGGGTGATTTATGCTTTGTTGGAGGTGAAGAAGGGATTCTATGCTGGGAGGCTGATGCTGGATCAGGACTCATCGGTTGTAACTCCTCCTGGATCTTCTTGTTTTATCAATAAAACTACTTGAGTTTCTCCTACATGCTTGTATATCTGACGTGTGTTATATTTGTATGTTTAGCTTAAATCTGATCCTAAGCATTTTATGAACATAAATCTATGTCTTTGTGTAGTTTCTCTCTTCTATGAACTTGCAGGAACTTGGTGACGCTGGGCAAGTGAGGGAGCAGATCGGTGGAAGCTGGCAAAGGGAGGATAGATTGGATCGAACAACTAGTGCAAGACAAAGGTTAGTTCATCTTAATCGTTTATAGTTCATAAATAAGAATACAAGAGTAGTTTTCCTTGTTTGCTTCTGTGGTCACTGTCACAACCCTGTGGGATAGGGTCGTTCTGAATAGACACTTTTCCCGAAAACAAAATGGCGACTCTGCTGGGGATCGTGTCTAGTTAGTTTATTTGTGTTTCTATTATTGTTCATCTCATAAACTTAGGAGTGGCGAATCGAACTGCATTTGCCATTTACAAATGCAAAGTAGATAACTGCTACTCTAGTCCATTCACTCGGCCTGTTTATGATCTGAACAGTTGACTCACAAATGATCTAATTACCCTTTGTGATAGCTCTCAAACCTCTTGTAAATCAACCCTCTGATTGTACACATTTGATTGCTTTTATCCGGCCAAAAACCATAGATTAAACTGCAAACCGTGACCCAGAACCCGGAGACAATTCTCGTTTCTACTTCAGCGCAGGCTCTGTGAAGAGACTCTGCATTTCAGCGTAGTTCCCGAGAGGGCTACCTGCGTTACAATTCAGTTTCTCTGTGTATCAGGTGCGTTGATCAGCCTAGCCCTGCCTAGCTGAGGTTCTTTGCTCATTTTTTCCAGTTTTACCTCTGATTTTTGCAGCCTGTGATCAATGTGTTTGTCTATCTAAAAGCCCCTTTTCTTTGCCTTAATTCTGCCTCAGTTGTATAAAAGAAATTGTATTTGTTTTTTGTGTATTTGTTACGTCATTTACAGTTTCCCATTGCAAAAGTAAACTGGTCATACTGTCGCCCTTAGATCTAGACCTGTCGTAAGTGTCGTTTTGATCTTAGGAGAAAGTATATTTGCTGTTGGCAGTTGATTACGCTTTTGCTTTTGCCGTTGGCTTGAATTTGTGAATTTCTAGTGTCGAAACAAGTGTTTACTTCAAAATCATAAAGTGTCGTAATCGTCTCTACCTTTTGATTTCGAAAAGAAGCTTGTTTGTGTTTTTCACTTGAAATCGAATTCAAATTTGTGCAACAACTTTCTTTTTAGGCATCAATATTAAGAAAGTGAAAAACAAATACATGCACAAGTGCATTTGCATATTGACAGTTTGTATGGCTTGATTTAGGAAAAGTGCATTTACAGTGTGCTCTTTGCTCTTTGAGAAAAGATTGTGTCTTTCTTTTCCCCTTGTAGCTAGGATTTTCATTGCTAAAAAGAGATAAAAGCTTGCTTATCATCTTTAGACTGCATTTTAGGAATTACATCTACATCTCGTGGTGAACCCAAAAGGCAAACTTCATAAGAAAGATCAACCTAAAATAAATTCAATGAACTTAACAACGCTTTGTAACTTAACGCACAACATCTAGAGGTCTAGGCTAGAGACGTATTCCGGCGTCATAAAGCCTGGTAACTGTTGTCCTCACTGTTGGTTGGGTGATTCCTCCACTTTGAGACGATAAGTGCCAGTACGGATTTGTGCTCCCACGTACCGTCCAGTATATATTGGGAGACCCCTATAGGCATAAAACCTTTATCCATAGGAAGCCGTGTCGGCCGCCCTACTGATCGCAATGCACTGAACACAGCATTCGGGAAGATTGACTGCCCGTACCCTAAAAAGTATTCTGTGGTTTTGTGATTGGTTTGGTACTCCCTCTACCTAGATCTCCAGATCAGTCCCTTTCGTTCCTTTTCAGACTCCTTAACGGAAAAGGTCCATCTGAGCGCTTGTTACTTCAGGCTCATTAAAAATCGAAGGAGACTAGAGTCATCTTTTGTTTTTTCTCGACTCTTTAAAACTGAAAAACAAACTTGTGTCAAAGCGTGTTAAAATTTATTTTAAACGGAATATTCACACCCTTTTCCTACGTTGATCTTTAGGTTGAGAAAATGGAGCCTACCAACCAAGGAATTCCCCTTGGTGGAAATCCTAGTCCTTTCTCCTTTTGGGGAGATGTTGGTGCGCCCCATATGGCCACATTGTCGCTTCCAGGACTGACAATTGGCTTGCCAGTTTGGCTCTTCTCAACCAATGTCTTTCAGAACACCACCATTCCTGAGCAATCGAATCAGCAGTTAGACGAGTCCAGAGTTACCCACCAACCTTCTACTTCTTCTAATTCTTCCTCTCTTCCTTCCTCTTCGCTTGACAGGACTGGTAAAGCTAAAAACCAAGTTCCTAAGGAGAAGAAAGAAAAGAAGAAGAAAGAGAAAAAGAAGAAGGAGCCAAAGGCGAATGGGGGAAAACGAGTGTCGTCTAATGAGAATCCACACACAGCACCGACCAGGCCTAAATCACCATGTGTCATTTGTAGAGGAGACCACTTTCACAGAGATTGTCCTTGCATCCCCCAGATACTAAGGGACTGGTCTCCTCGTTTGCACAATCCGGTGTCATCAACCTCTGGAGATCATGTTGAAAGCACACCGTCAACTAGTGAAAGTGAAGCCCCAGGACAAAAAGGGAGAGCTAGATTTCCCTGTAGGCTGTGCGAAGGTGACCATGCCCTCCATCGTTGTCCCTTCTTAGATGAGGCTAAAAGAGTTTTGGATGATCGTCCGGTTTCACCATTACGACTTCCTCCTGGATATAAAAAACTCTTGCCGAGTCCGTCACCAGTTGAGAACCCAGCTGGCCCACTCAAATGGTCAGCTGAAGCGTATATCATTGAGGATACACCAGCTGAATCCATACCAGACGAAAGTCAAAAGGTTGAGGCGGCAGTTGACCCGGTCTTGCCTTCAGAGGTTTTATCTTCGAATGATACAGTCACTGAAGAGGATAAGGATGACACCGTCCAAATTCTCTTCATCAACACAGACTCCGACGAACATGGGGGAAATCTACCCATTCCTTTACCACAGGAACGAAGTTCGTCAGAGTCGTACCCGGCCGTCTACTCGGTCCCACCTCCAAGCAACCTAGTCGTATCCTTCGACTGGAATCAACTAGGCAGACCCCGTTTGCCAACAAGCATACCATTCCGAATTATCGTTAGAATATATAGAATGGTCATGGCTGGTACCATCATTGATGAGGGGGCTTCTGTGAGTATCCTTTCCTCTATTGCTTGGAAAGCGCTTGGTTCGCCATCGCTGTTACCTGAAATGAGAAATCTGACAGGCTTTGATAAAGGAAGCAGTCGACCTTTAGGGATCCTTCCCGATGTGCCCATAACATTGAGAGGGAAGACAGTTCGCCTGAACGTCATGGTCATTCAAGGACCCTTGGATTATAACCTACTCCTTGGACGAGACTATATTTATTGCATGGGAGCCATCGTCTCCTCACTCTTTAGAGTAATGTGTTTTCCGCACGAAGGAAGAGTGGTCAAGCTCGTGGACCAACTTTCATTTCCTGGATCACGCATAGCAAATAGTCATATACCATCCCTAAATGGTCTCTTCACGCAAGAAATGTCTCAAGTCCCAGTCCATCCTCCCGATGAACGCGAGAAATTCGGAGGGATATGACTGAAACCCAGGGGGCATGTGTCCTGGTCTGTTTCGGCAGGAAAACTTCGTGTATAGGGTAGGTTTCCGTGGGAGAATATGACTAGTCCATACCCCATACGTGATTGGAAGAGGGGTTGTTCTAGAATAAGATTCTCTTGTCAAAGTTATGTGAGTTGACAGATGGAGTCACTCACCTTTGTTTATCTCGGTAGACATTGCCGAAGAACTGTTTTGTTTGCACCGCGAATAGAGCAATCTTTGGGTGACCTGTAAGAGGTAGGCCTCTCTTGATAGAACAAATGTTTTGTCTGCAAATTGAGGGGTAACCTTGAAACCATATTTTATACCTGGGGGCATGCAAACCTTTTGGCATGCAAGCGAAAGAGCGATTATTTATCTGTTTTTTTGGATTAGTCGTTTCCTAACTTACATAAAGAAAGGATGCGGGGCAAGGCTTTGTAAGGCGCAAGCTCCATAAAAAATGGCATCTTATATGAGACATTCTTATCATATGACTGGATTAACCGAGCAGTTTTAGCACATAGTTCAAGCTCGTTAAAAAATAAACATAAGACATGAGCAAGTGTTTCCACCCACGTTTAAGCTCATTAAAAAATGAACTATCCTCCGGTAAATAACCACCGTGAATGAAGATTTCAGCCATTAAAGCCTTGGTCGTGTTTGCACCATCACCTCCACTTTTCCATTGGCCGATCATTCACCTCCACTTGATTGTTTACCCATTTTGAGGAATAGCTGCGAAGAGTGATTTCACTAGCCATCCTTGTGACACTGCCGTGATTGGAAAATTCCAACCCTTACCTGGAATTAGCTGCTACCCATTTTATCACTCGTTCCTCAAAAGACGAGTCTTCTTTAAGCTCTTTTCAATTGACTCGTAAAATATGAAAAGATTGCCGAGTTTTGGCCTTCCAGCTCGTTAAAGCGACCGGAAGTGCTATCCCTCCTCTAGATTTTAATATTTTTGGACCTGAGGGATTATTGCACAAAAAGATCGAGCGCTTGTTTTATTCGGCTCGTTAAAATTATCGAAAATTCATCCCTTCTGTATTATTTTATACTTTTTCAGACTTAAGGGATTAGATGACGAAAAAGGAATTCCGGAGTTATCTTTACGTACCTTTTCGGACTCTCTAAAAATGAAAAGGACTGAGTTATCTTTGTCGTTAAACTCGTTAAAAACATTAATAGCGACAAACTCGTCTTTAGACAAGAACGAGTTTCACTATCGCTAGGCTCGTTAAAACATAGCGATGGGTTTCCCTGAAGGGAAAATTATAGAACAAGCATATGTTATCCTCCTCAAGCTTGACAAAAATAAAGAGGTACTGGTCAGCAATGACTGGGGAAAAATTGGGAAGAAACTCAAAGAATCTTTATTGGTAGCAAGTCGCTCTTGAACATGACACTTCCGCTCCGTGCTTGAGTCGGGTTGGGTTGTTTCATTCACCGGTCACATCACCATGGTCACGCCATACCATCCACATTTGGGGTAAATGCTACCAATCCATCGCATAAGTGTCGCCGACATGTTCAAGAGAAGTCATCCAGAGAAGTCACCCGTGTTCCATCCACTACCATACATTATACTTCATTCCTTCATGACCGCCATCCTGAACCATATATCATCAGATCGTTTTCACCTCCATCAAAATCATTTTCTCCGTTCCGTGTCATTGATGTGGGATTCATTAAGGCCCTCCTTTGACGGATTGCTTCTTGTCGACATCAGCTCATTATCCAAGAAGTTGATCTAGGAACACCCCATTCAGTACTTTGAAGCTTACATGCCTCAATGGCAAGTTTCTCACTTCCGGAGACAGGTATACATCAATGACCTTCGACTGAAAGATTTTGCATGGTGTTCGACGCCAAGTCCTTTATTCACACCACGTGAATTGTACTGCAGTACCTTGAGGGTCATCATCCTTATCGGTGATTCCTCTCACGCTTGTTAACAGTTTACATCATCGACTGGTAATCAAGCGATATCTTTCCATGTTCGACTTCAAAACATTTCTCACATGGATCGACTTGTACTTAGAGTGAAGATCGGACGAGATTGAAGACCCCGGATCTAGTTTCATCCATCTGAGCTGCGATATATATTCAGGAAAGATAAAAACATTGACATGTACAGCATTGCAGCACAGATAATCATCCTACCAAAAGGATGATGACTTCATCAGAATCATCAGTCTACCATCAGACGATTGTCTGTCCTATGTACATAAAAATGAATTTATAAAGCTGAGCATGGGAATGCCCGCCTCAGCTAGATCATGAAAATAGTATGAAGATAATGTATTTTATTGTATCTTATTATAGGTCTCCTCCCCAGCATCAGAAGAACTTCGGATCCTCCTAATAAATCATTTCACCCGATAAACGGCCTCATACTTTAGGGGGAAACTGTTATAGACATTTTTGTGCCTTACAGCTATAAGCATGAAATGTCCATAAACCAAGGGATCCTAAGTCCCTAAAGATGTTGTTCCAGCTCCTAAAGAAACAAGGTCAACAAATTACAGCTTCTCCCAGAAGTTCTCCACCAAAAACTACTCAAAACTAGTCAAATCAAGATCAATTCAGATGCTCCACTAGCTAGCTGCGTTGCAAAGCACCCAAATACACTGGCTAGGTGCGTTGCAACGCACTTGAATGCACTGCCAGGGTGCATTGAGCGGGAAATGACAAGTGGCAGAGTCATTCAACGAGGTGGAGAGACAATGGAAGCTTCCAGAATCTTCTCCAATGACACTTGCCTCACTGAATTCGACCAGTGATGAGTAAGAGGCTCTCAGTCTCCAAGTGGAAGCAAGAACTGACAGAGAGAAGGACACTAGTCACAGCAGAGGATGACTCATCCTCTTTCTCTACATCTATATATGGATCCCTCACCAAGAGATCCAGAGGCTGGAATTTTGTACATTGCAGAGAATTGCTGTTGGTTTCGTGATTGACATCAGAGTATTGGGTGATTTATGCTTTGTTGGAGGTGAAGAAGGGATTCTATGCTAGGAGGCTGATGCTGGATTAGGACTCATCAGTTGTAACTCCTCCTGGATCTTCTTGTTTTATCAATAAAACTACTTGAGTTTCTCCTACATGCTTGTATATCTGACGTGTGTTATATTTGTATGTTTAGCTTAAATCTGATCCTAAGCTTTTTATGAACATAAATCTATGTCTTTGTGTAGTTTCTCTCTTCTGTGAACTTGCAGGAACTTGGTGACGCTGGGCAAGTGAGGGAGCAGATCAGTGGAAGCTGGCAAAGGGAGGAGAGATTGGATCGAACAACTAGCGCAAGACACAGGTCGGTTCATCTTAACCATCTTCGTTTATAGTTCATAAAGAAGAATACAAGAGTAGTTTTCCTTGTTTGTTTCTGTGGTCACTGTCACAACCCTGTGGGATAGGGTCATTCTGAATAGACACTTTTCCCGAAAACAATGTATAACTAGTGTTCTCATGTGTTGATATGGTATTTTTATTTATTGATGGGCCATTATACTCTTAGTTATGATCAATTGTGAAATTGTTTAAATTTTTTAAATTGGCCATTACACTTATTCACCCCATTATTAGTGTAATAATTATTCTAACAATTGGAATCAGAGCATGTTCCTTCAAGAAAAGTTAATCCCTGGAAGGTTGATCACAGGGAACATGACCAATCTCAATGTTTTAGGAAAGCCTCCTTAGTTTTATGGAAGAAACTATCCTTTCTAGAAAATAAGAATGGAAGCATACATCATACCTTGGGGTACTAATGTATGGGAAGCTATTCAGAAGGGTCTCCAAGTACCTTCTACCCCTCCCACTTATGTAACCGGTAAAGCTCTTTATACATTTAATGTAATGTCCAAAAATGGAATCTTTTGTGGTTTATTAGATACCAAATTTCTTAAAGTGATGCATTGCAAGTTAGTTAATCAATTATGGGACAAGCTCACAATTTGTTATGAAGGGGTTAAACAAATAAAGGAGGGAAAGTTGAAAACTTATAGAGGTCAGTATGAAAGTTTGAAAATGGAAGAAGATGAAAATATTTCTTCCTATTTCATTAAAGTAGATGGTATTGCCAACAAAATCATAGGTATAAGTGAAGAAACTAAGGGGATGATATTGTTTGTAAAATATTGAGATTACTTCCCTCAAGATTCAATCCTAAATTATCAACCATTGATGAACTATCTTACATTCAAAAGTTAAACATGGATACCCTTCATGGAACTCTTATTGCATATGAACTAAGGAAAAAAAAGGAGAATAAAACATCCAAAGAAGTTGCATTCAAAGCAGCCAAGGAAACGAGCAAGTAGGGGACTGAAGAAGACTATTGTCATGAATCACATGAAGAGGAAAAAAAATTCTAAGAAAGCTAGTGAAGGGAATTGGAAAGTTCAAAGTTAATCTCCCATTTAAATATTTTGAATGTGGAATAATAGGACATTGTTCTTCTAAATGTCCTTATGAAAAAGTAAATGATAGCAATGATGAAGTAAAATTCAAATCTAATGAATACAAAAGAAGATGAAATTCCAAAGGAGAATATTGTACCCCAAAGAATATAGTGAATATGAATGAAATGAAAGAATGGATGATGATGAAAGAGGAGAGGTATTTCTCATAGTAGAAGAAAAGATTGAAGCAGAGGTAGACCTTGAAGGAGAACTAATAAATGGTTTGGAAGAAATAAGATCTATAATAAATAAGGTAGATCAACTATAATAACAACCACAATAATATGATGATAAATATCATGATTTAGATTATATCATCTCTCTAAAAATTGCGATAGAAGAAACTAAGAGGATTAAGGGGATTATGTAAAGCATTTAATAAAAAATGAAAAACATTGTGAAAAATTGGAAGAACAAATTGTTATTTTGACATAATAGTTAGAAAATACCTAAGATAAGTTCAACTAAAACTTGAATCTCCTTAAATGTTTTGATTCATTAGATAAGATCCTTAGCCTACAAAGATCTCCCCTCATCAAATCAGGCTTGGTTTATTAGGAAAATTGCGAGACATCCAATGATGAATCACCCTCAAGGACACCAAATGAAGAATAGTCTGAGAGTCATGCGAATACATTCATAAGATCCACCAACAATAGAATTGAAGACATTAGTAAATTAAAGGAGTATCCTAACCATGTTCACTTCTTAGGTGAAACTTAGAAAGGAACCAAGAATCAACAAGATATGACTAGTTCAAGCAAGGGAAGAAACTACGATGATGGTATAACAATAACTATAGTAAAAAAATATTTTCAAGGGATATACAAGCAATAATGGAATAAGAGTCAAAGCTCAATAAAGACATGACTTTATTTCAAGGAATAACTTCAAATGAAATGCTTCGTCGAGACATCTACATTTAGCATTGTATCATAATATGTTACTTGGTCATTGAATCTCATGCGAAAGATTTGAACATAAAGCAAGGGATTGGAAAACCTCTACCATGAATGCTTGTGTCAAATAGAGAACATTATTAGATTTCTAGGAACAAATATATGGGAAATCAAATCAAAAGTTATAATGGTAGGTCATATGGGCCATTCCTACCAATCTTCAAGCCCAATACTAAATGCTACAAATGCCACAATGAAGGGAATATAGCTCGTGTTGTAATATTGATTTGAGATAGTTCAAAGAAGAATGCATCTCCAACCCAAGAGAGACCACCAAAGCATGAATAAGGAAACAAAAAGAACCAAGGATATATCTGACCACTTAGATATAATCCATTAGTGAAATCCTCTTCAGAAATATGAATGGTTGAAATGAAACTTGAAGTAAGAGTATGCAAGATAAATGCATATTTGAAGAAAGAAGAGAGACTGTAACACCCCCTCCTCCCAGGTCCACCCAAGCAACCAACTAGCTAGGGTGAACATGTGATGAGGGAGGTCACTATAAGGGATTCAATCTACTTGGTAACCTTAACCAATTGCAATTGATGGAACACATGAAGGAAACCTATCCACATCAACAACAGCACACTCAAGAGACATGTCAGCCACTCAAACATCCTATCCCTGAGTCCCACTGATGATTTAAGACTTTTAACCCAAATTCACTCTCATTCTATGGGTAAGATAGGGACCAACAGCCCAAATTCACTCTCATAGGCCTATGTGCTAGCGACTGTGGACTTTTCTCAGCAGACCTATGCCAGTGACCCTAAGATTTGAGACACCTTTCTAGCCTAGAATCCTTGACTCAACCCAGAACTTTCTACAACCTTTAGAATCAATCAAAGACATGATAACAATGTTGATAAATAAAAATCAACCTCAGGGCTAGGCCTGAGCATCCCCCAACCAAGATTAACATTTTCTTAAACACTTGGCATCAATGCAACCTACAAGTCTAGGATACAATACATAAAATAAATGATTAAAATAACTTATGAAACATAACCAAAAGTATCACAACCTTCTCTATTGAATTATTATAGCATCAATTAGGTTTGTATCCATCCATTCAATAATTACAAGTAAATACATGAAATACCATGACATGAACCGATCATATAACCATGATTATAACTAGAATAAAACCATGTAAATATCAGAGATATGAAAACCATTAAATCCGCATATAAACAAGTGAAAAGTAATAGATCTTACCTTTTATTAATCCTAGGAAAATATGACTAGGTTTGAGACTTTCACATACCACCCGATCATAGACACGACTGAGCCAAATTTCTCTTTCATCCAGTCACCCCTGTGCCATATTCCAAGCATGAATGGGGGATCTCATAGAACAACCAATCCAAGAACAACTAGGGAATCCAGAGGTTAAACCACCTCCACCCTCACCAAACCGTGATCACACCAAAACCTAGTGCTTCGATCACAACTGAAACGAACTTGTAATTCCATCCAGAATCCATCACTATCCTTGAATATTTTTTTGTCTCCTTCTCTTTAAGGCTTTACCACACTCCAATCCCATATCACTAGGCACTAATTCGAGGCTAGTCTCTCAGGATTTACTGAGGCTAGTCTCTCAGGATTTACTGCAATCTGAAATCAGAACACTAAGTCCTAAAATGAGACCTCTCCCTCAAGATTTACCGTGTGTCCCACCAAAACTGGTCAAGGGATTCCTGGGCCTTTGGGAATGAAACATGAGACCATGTATGCCCTGGATTCTGAAATCCATCTCGAAAACCAAAGCTCAAAATCACGATAAACATCCCAACATACCATGGCATCCAAAGAAAGGAAAGGCTAGGCCGAAAACCACTATCATAACCTGGAAAAACCATGCCACCGATAGCAAGAGAGCCATACACCAACATGAGAAGCCATGCATGTCCCAACCAACTAGTAAATCACACATGCAAAAGGTTACTTACAATTATTCCTGATGAAGCTACCTGATCCTACTCTTCTTCCTTGATCCTTTATTTCCTTCCTTTCCCTTTGCTTGTTTTTCCTTCCTTGATCCAAACTAGAGTGCTCCAAGAAAACTCGAAGTGACCAAGAGTGAGAGAGAGACAGAATAATGAGAGAGCTCCAAACTTGAATGAGAAAAGGTTATCAACTAATCCTCATAAGACTTTTTATTAATGAGGTGTCTATTTTCTTCATTTTTCATTATTTTCCTTCAATTTCCTCCAAACATGAAACCTGTGACCTTTCACCTTACTTTTCTCCTAATTCTCTTTATTTTCATAAATAAATGTGCCAAAAATGCCTTTTTTCCTTTTGATGCATTTTCCTTAGCCTTTGCTAATTTTACTTAGCCAAAACACACATCTAGTGATGCCCACTAGTATATCTTTGCCCAACGTTCAGCTTGGAACAAGTGTCCCTTAACTATGGTCTTATTTTTCCTTTATTAACTTTTATTATATGAAATTTTCACCAGGGCTGTTACAAAAACCTCCCCCTTAGGGAACACTTCCCTTAGTGTTAAACCACACTGAGACATCAGAAAAACCACTGAAATGCAAACATACTGGCCATGGAGCTTTATAACTTAGCTCGTTCCATTATTTACAATGAAAGATATGCTCAAAAGCAAAAAATCAGGAAAACAAGAAAACATAACAACCATAATAACATCACACCCATACCTCTTATTGGAGCTTTATAACTTAGCTCATTGTGGTATTTATGTCCATATCAATATACATACATATACCAAATCATCAACAAAACATATGCCACCATAAGGCAACATCAAACCAAAACTGCTTTGCGTCAACCGACAAACAATGAAGGATACAGGGCCTACATTTGAACTGCATCTCCCATGTGGCTTCTTTAGACCCAAAGTGTTTCCACTGCACTTTTAATTTCTCTATGGAATTATTCTTGAGCATAAGCCTAAGCATGAGATGTTTCCGCTACAACATGCAACGAGGCTTCAGTTGGAACTCTCCTTCCTGCTCCACCTACAATATAGACCAATCAATAACATGATCAAAATCATTTATATACTTCTTAACCATTGAAATATGGAACAAATCATGGAATTTCACTCTTGTAGGCAGTGCAAGTTGATATTCCACTGGTCCAATCCTTTCAAGGATCTCGAAAGGCCCTCAATACCATGGTGCCAACTTCGCACATGAACCAATCCTTAAAGATATTTTCTTGGGCTTGATGTCCAAATACATGTGCTCCAAAACCTAAAACTCCTTGAACACCCTGTTTTGATCCGCATAACTCTTCTGTCTATCTTGTGCTTCCATTATATTCTTCTTTATAACTTGCATTTCCTGTTCCATGTCTGCCAACATGTCGGGTCCAATAAGTAGCTTGTTCACTGGATCACTCTAGATGATGGGAGTATTAAAACTCCTCCCATAAAATTCCTCAAAATGACTCATCCTCAATGACTCCTAAAAACCATTTTTGTATGCGAACTCAACCAATGGAAGATACTCCTCCCATTTCTTCTGCTGGTGCATCCTGTACATCCTTAACATATCCTCCAATATCCTGTTGACCCTATCTATCTGTCCATCTGTCTATAGATGATAAGTTGTACTGAAGGTCAACTCTATACCCATGCATGCAAATAAATCCTTCCAGAACTTGGAAGTGAACTTTGCATCCATGTCTGACACAATCTTCTTTGGAACACCATGCAGTGTCACTATCTCTCCGATGAGCACCTGTGCTACCTGATTGGCTAAATATTTAGTCTTTACTAGAATGAAGTGAGCTACCTTGCTCAACTTGCCGACCATGACCATAATAGAATCATGTCGCCTCACTGTCCTCAGGAGACCTATAATGAAATCCATGGAAATTGCCTCCCATTTCCATTCCAGAATCACTATAGGCTGTAGTAAACCACCTAGATTCTTACATTCTACCTTGACCTACTGATAATCTAAGCATCTAGCCACGAACTCTGCCACTTCCTTCTTCAGATTTGGCCAATAGTAGAACTTCTTTACCACCATCAACGTATTATGATATCCTAGATGACCTGAGTATGGCTTGGCGTGAAACTCCCTCAAGATAAGATTCTTGATCTCACTGCAATTCGACACATAGATCCTGTCTCTAAATCTCACCAAACCATCTACCGTGAGATGATACTCTGCATCCCAATCACCTGTACTTGTACTTGAGCATGTACCTATACCTATACATGTACCTATTCTATGTTGTAACCTTTGCATAATGTCAATGCATTTTTCATCCCACTGTCCTGCCTGCAGGATCCTATCTTGTAACTTTGTCCCATAAGAGCTCATAGCTGCTATATGATTTACCTATATCTTCCTGCTAAGAGCATCTACAACCCGGTTCTCCTTCCCTTTGATGTATCTGATCTCTAAGTCAAATTCACTAAGGGTAGCCAACCATCTAGCTTACCTAACATTCAGATTCATCTAATCAAACAAATACCTCAACCCATTGTGATCGCTCATGAATGTAAACCTCCTGCCAAGAAGATAGTGTCTCCACATCTTCAATTGATGTATAATTGTTGCTAGCTCAAGATCATGCGTTGGATAGTTATACTCATGCTCATTCATTTTTTGTGACTCATAGAACACTACATGTCCTTCTTGCATGAGAACTCCACCAAGTCATCTCTTGCAAGCATCTACATATACTAAAAACTCCTTGCCTGGATCCACAATCTTTAGCATTGGTGCATGTGTTAACAACTTCTTAAGCTACTCAAAACTAGCCCAACATTCTTCTATCCATTCAAACTTCTTACCTTTCCTCTGCAAAGATGTGATAGGATATGAAATGCATGGGAAGTTCCTAATGAACCTCCTGTAGTAACCTGCCAATCCCATAAATGATCTCACCTCATCCACATTCTTAGGAGATGCCCATTCCATGATGGCCCTTATCTTTTCTTGGTCCAATGCTACGCCATCCTTACAGAAAACATCCCCCAAATAATGTACCCCAGTCTGAAATACGCTGCACTTTCTTAGTTTAGTGTATAACTGATCCTCTCTTATCAATCTCAACGCTACTGCTAAATTCTTAGCATGTTCTTCCCCATTCTTTTAATATGCTAGTATGTCATCAATGAATACAATAAAAAATTATCTAGATAAGGACACAACACACTATTCGTCAAAAACATAATTGTAGCTAGAGCATTAATCAAACTGAATGGAACAAAAATAAACTCATAATACCCATACCTAGTCCTAAATGTAATCTTGAAGATATCCTCTTCCTTGATGCGTACTTGATGGTATCTTGATCTCAAGTCGATCTTAGAGAACATTGTTGCTGCCTTCAACTGATCAAACAAATCATTGATCCTCGCAAATGGGTACCTGTTCTTGATCGTTACTTTGTTCAATTTCCTGTAGTTAATGCACAATCTAAGAGTACCATATTTCTTCTTCACGAACAACACTGGCACACCCTAAGGCGATATAATCGGCCTAATGTACCCCTTGTCCAACATTTCCTTTAGTTGTAACTTTAACTCAACTAACTTGGGTGTGCTCATCTTGTAAGGTGCTTTTGATGCTGGGGCTACCCCTGGCACCGACTCAATAGAAAATTCTACCTGCCTGTGAGGTGGAAATTCTATAATATTCTTAGGAAATACATTCTGAAACTGCTGTAAAACTAGGTACCTGCTTAACTCATAGACATCCTCAACCTCCTTACCCTTGTCACTATAAATTTGTAATGCAAACACCACACAACCTTTTCTGTAACTATGCTTAGCATGCATAGTGGTAAACATCCTTAGTGATGTAGGCTTCTTCTTCCGTTGAAAATTCCTCTTTTCCCCACTATCATCCACACATTCCATGGCCTTTTCAAAGCAATCCACTTTGGTCCAGTGAAGGCACAACCAATCCATACCCAAAATCATACTATACGATCCCAATGGAAGTACATTCAAATGTGTTGTTGTAGGCATATCATTTAACTCAAATGCATAAGCTCTTACCCAATAGAAAACTTGATTTTTCGTACCTGTAGCCTACCAACCAAGAGTTTGCATGCACTTATTTCCTAAAACCACACTTATCCACCAGGTTTGGATTAATATAACTATAATTAGATCCAGGATTAATCAAGATAGCAATAACTTGATCACAAGGCTTACTATCCATCTCAATGATCAATGCCTAATGATTTGCCTGCTTATTGTTCACATCTGCACGGATATGAGAAATGTTATAACCAACATCACCAACTATACATGCCTCCTTAGAAATTTAGATTTGGGGTCTACCACCACTTTGATACCACGGAAAATCCCTCTTATGATGATCCTTACCACATATCCAACACTGCAATGGTTCCCTACCACTGCCTCTAGCCTACTTCTCTCCATGTCCCTTCTCAGTTGTATTGAATCTCTTGTAAGGAACTACATTTTCTTTCTCACTTGCATCTTGAGGTCTTCCTCTCTTTGGTGTCCATTTTCCTTTAGCTTTCTCATTTCTTTTCAAGTCATGCTTAGGCTCAAATTTGTGCTTTGATTGCTCATAACAATTCTTCAACTTTTGAATGGCCTCCAATGATATAGGATCATCAAACTCAATCCAATCTCTATATGCAACTGGAAGTCGACTAATGAATCTTTGAACCTCAGGCTTCTCCTCCCTGAGGTAAGGTACATATCCCAACAACTCCAAAAATCTTCTAGTATACTCATCATTTTTCATAGAACTCATCTGCAACTCATCAAACTCCTTAGTTGTGTCATCATAATACCTCTTAGACAAGTACTTCTTCTTGAAGAGCCTTTAAAATGCATGCCAATTCAAATCCTCCTCATGTATACCTTTGACATTCTTCATGTCTTCTCAACAAATATTCGCTTTACCTTTGAGACTGAAAGTGGCTATCTTTGCCTTCATGTTGAAGAATTTCTTCATACCCAACAACCATGTCTCTGCATCTTGTGACTTCTTCATCTTTCCATCAAAGCTAGGTGGACTTGCCTTCTTAAACTCATCCGAAAAGTATCCCCTATCACTCCTTCTGTAAGGATGATAACGATGACTATCATGATCCCTATTAGAACCAAAATTGGAATAGTACCTATGTCCCTCACCTCTCCTTTCTAGATTGTCCAACAACCTGCAACCTCTGATCATGTCAAATCTATCCAACTTGTGTCTACTAGGATACCTACTGCCATATTCCCCATTAGTTATGTCCTCACATCCATGGCTGATCTAAAGTGGTCCCTGTCACTCCAAATCTGACAAACTCTGAAGTAGTATTGCATTCACCTCTTCTTGTTTCTCTTGTGCCTACATGATTTTGCCATTGTGTACTTTAGAACTCCTTATTTCTTCCTTCAGGCTTGTTAATGTCTCTGCCAAATCAAAAGAGTGCCCCACAAAACGTTTCTCATCTAATGCGTAGGGAGGTTCTATGTAGTCTACCACCTTGCTAGCCATCTAATCTCTTTCCTGCAAGGCATACTATGTCAGCTAAAGAAAATCACAATAAACCAATGTACCTTAGCATATTTTAGGGAGGATACCTTATCTGCAATATCATCAAATTAGCGTGATACATGTATAACATAAACATAACAACATATAGACATATATCAAATAAGTGTATCAACGCATAATGTCATTATAGCTAGGGTCCATTCACCAATTCAAGGACATATCGATAATGCACGCTATGACCTCATGCATGACAACAACCATTACTCCATTATACACATTGACAGATGCAACTATCAACATGTATATGCAATGACTAATCAACTAGAGTTACGTATGAAGGCAAGTAGTCAAGCATAGGTGATCAATTCTTGTAACCAACCTACATGACTGATACATGTAATCAAAACATTCAAGAATTCACCTGACATACAAGGATGTAGTCAAGCGTCATATAATCAACATGTAAGTGACATATAACCATATGCAACCAGTCATATACTTCTGACAATGCATCCCACAAAATCACATCAAGTTCCTCATAACAACCTTACTACAATCATGATCAACATGATGCAATGAAATAAGCACATGGAATGCAAGTGCAGGAGACACACATGCAACTAACATGAATACATGACCAAGCACCTTCACCCAAGGAGAGCGCAAGCACGCTCTGATACCAATCTGTAACACCCCCTCCTCCCAGATCCACCCAAGAAACCAACAAGTGGGGTATAAATGTGATGAGAGAGGTCACTATAAGGGATTCAATCTCCTTGGTAACCTTAAGGAAATGGAGTCGAAGGAACACATCAAAGAAACCCATCCACGTCAGCAACAACACCCTTAGGAGACATGTCAAACACTCTGACACCCTGTCCCTAAGTCTAACTGTTGATTTAATCATTTTAACCCAAATTCTCTCTCATGCTATAGGAAAGACAATGACCAACAACCCACAGTCACTCTCAAAGCCCTCTGTGCCAATGAATGTGCAATTTTCTTAGCAGACCTATGCCAGCAACCCTAAGATTTGAGCCGCTTTTCTAGCCCAAAATCCCGACCTCTGCCAGAACTTTATACAACCTTTAGAATCCATCAAGGACATGATAACAATGATGATAAATCAAATCAACCTCAAGGCTAGGTTTTCAGCATTCCCCAACCAGGACTGAAATTCTGTCAAACACTTGGCATCATTGAAACCTACAGGTCTAGGATACAAGACAAAGAATACATGACTGAAAGAACTTATGAAACATAACCAGAAGGATCACCACCTTCTCCATTGAATTGTTATACTATCAATTATATTTTTCATCCAACCATTCAACAATTACAAGTAAATACATGGAATAACCATGACATGAACCAATCATATAACCAGCATAAAACCATGTAAATATGAGAGATATGACAACCATCAAATCCACATATAAACAAGTGAAAATGTAAGAGAAATTAGCTTTTATTAATCATAGCGAAATCTGACTAGGTTTGAGATTTCCACATACCGCCCAACCATAGACATGGCTAAACCAAATCTCTCTTTCAGCCAGTCACCCCCATGCCATATTCCAAGCATAAATGTGGAATCTCATAGAACAACCAATCCAAGAAAAACCAAGGGAATCCAGAGGTTAAACCACCTCCACCCTCACCAAACCGTGATCACACCAAAACGGGTGCTCTGATCACAACCAAACCAAACATGGAATTCCATCCGAAATCCATCACTATCCTTGAGGAAATTTCCATCTCCTTGTCTCTCAGGCTTTACTGTAATCCAATCTCAGATCACTAGGCCCTAAATGAAGACCAGTCTCTCAGGGTTACCGCAATCCAAGCCTGAATCACTAGGCCCTAAACCGAGACTTCTACCTTAGGCCTTACCATGTATCCCGCCAAAACCGGTCAAGGGATTCCTAGGCCTTTAGGAATGAAACTTGAGACCACCTCCGCCCCAGATTCTGAAATCCATATAGAAAACCAATTCTCAAAATCGAGATAAACATCCAAACATACCATGGCATCTGGAAAAAGGCAAGGATAGGTTGAAAACCACTGTCATAACCCGAAAAAACCATTGCATCGACAGTAAGAGAACCATACACCAACATGTAAATCCATGCATGTCCAAACCAGCTAAGAAATGACACATGCAAAAGGCTACTTGCAAGTATTATTGTTGAAGTTGTCTGATCCTACTCTTATTCCTTGATCCTTGCTTTCCTTCCTTTCACTTTTCTTTATTTTCCTTCCTTGATCCAAACTAAAGTTCTCCAAGAAAATTCTAAGTGACCAAGAGAGAGAGAGAGAGAGAATAATGATAGAGCTCCAAACTTGAACTGACAAAAGGTTACCAATTGATTCATAGAAGCCTTTTTATTAATGAGGCCTCTATTTTCTTCATTTTCCATTATTTTCCTTCAATTTCCTTCTCAGATGCAACCTGTGACCTTTCACCTTTCCTTTCTCTTAATTTCCTTTATTTTCTTAAATAAATGTGCTAAAAATGCCTTTTCTCCTTTTAACGCCTTTGCCTTAGATTTTTCCAATTTTCCTTAGCCAAAACACACATCTAGTGATGCCCACCAGGATATATTTGCCCAACATTCAGCTTGGAATAAGTTACCCTTAACCATGGTCTTTTTTTACCTTTAGTAATTTTTTTAACATCAAATTTTCACCAGGGCTGTTATAAAAACTAGGCATAGGGGGAAAGCTATTAGAAAGAGAAGTTAAGAAGTATATAAAATTTATATTGGATACTAAGACACTTGTTGGATCAAGCATTTATGCAAATGATATGTAATAGGAGTATAGACATGAGGAGTATGACTATACCCACATGAAAGGAAACATTTATAGGATAAGAATTTATCCACAATGGAGAGCTCACTAATAGGGGAAGCACGTCTGTAGGAAAATATGGGAACATGTATGTAACATTGGCTAAGTAGTAAGTAGTCAACAAATAAATAACCATCCTTAGTATATTTATTTTCCATTGATGTCAAAGGGGGAGAGAAAGAAAACATTGAATAATAGGAGAGAGAGAAAACATTGACTAGGAATTTAACAAGAAAAGTTTAATTAGAGAGAGAGCAAACATTTCCTAGAAGGTTGACAAGAGGAGTTTAGTCATTTCCATCAATTACCAACAACGTTTAGTGTGTTTCCATCAATGGAAAAGAAGGAGATATTTTAGCATAATGTTTCCATTGATGACAACCAACATCATGTCAATGATGTCAAGGGAAGTATGGAGAGATTGTTAGATATAGATGACAACCAATGTCATTTCATTGATGTGAAAGGAAGGAAAATGTTGGGTAGAGTATTTTCATGTCAAAGGAGGTACGATGTCTTGGAATATCATTGAGCATTTGTTGACATACCAACGATGACAAAGGAGGTATGAAAACTGGGATATTTTTGAATTTTCATTGAATTTATTGTGACCAAATGAGTTTCCATATCGATTGCATGGATATTCCTCTCCAAGGCCTTTCCAACCATATATTACACATGGTCAAAATCCTCCGGAATGAGAAGATGAGTCAATTTGAATGTAACATGGTGAAAAAGGGTCAAAACACCAAACTTGTTAAAAAAAATGACATTTGTTAAAGTTCATGAATGTTCAAGGTGGATCCATGCATTGGTGAGAAACCAATGAAAGTTGGTGTGCATTCTTTAACAAGCTTAAACAGTGTGCACCATAGGTAAAATATGATGATTGTCGACATTATGTATTTTAGATGGAGCAAAAAATTGTCTGATGGTTAGTGGGGATCGCACCCCACATGTTTTCTTTGCTGGACCAATAAAATCATGACATGTGACTTGACATGGACCCTTCAATGGTAGGACACATGGATTGATGATGGAAAAAATAGAGGCAATGGAAGTTTTACATGTCAACAAGGATGACATGTGTGGTACCAATGGTAGGTTGACAAGTGGCAGAGTGAGATGATATGGAAGTGTGCATGTTGGATGATGTGACAATATGGTCCGTGATGTGGCAGCATGAGAGGATTCCATGTGGCATGTCCAGTAAACATTTTTAGGTGGCCAATCGAGATAAATCTAAGTGACACAAGACATGTCCATTCAACATTGTTAGGTGGCAAATTGAACTAAATCTAAGTGACACATGGATCACTCAGAGGGAACCACGTGGCATGATAACATCATGCTAACGTCAACATATTGTTGACCACGAGCCCCTAAAGAGCAAGTAACATGAGAAGGTCATATGGAAGTTTTTCGTTGGCTCTGAATTCAAATGATGTCAACACAAAATTAAAATTAATGTTGGTCCAAATTAAATTTAAGGTTGTCCTCAAACAATGGATCAGATGTGCCCACATATTCATCACTGATTTGGTATAAGATATCTCTCTGGCTTAAGTTAAAGCCTTAGCTCATTGACTCTGTATGAAGGTTTTGACACAAATCCTCGTTGCTTCATGGTGGGACTCTATACAAAGGTTTTGGTGTAGCTCATCATTGGTTAATGGCATGACTTTGTGATTTAAGCATGAATTTTTGGCTTAGTTGTGAGGAAACGTGTTAGCTTAGTATTGGCATATGGTATGATTCTATGGTTTAAGCACAAAGGGTTTTGGCGCAAGCACAAGGTTGAGTCTTAGCTCATTGTTGGTTCATGATGTGGCTCTATACAAATGTTTTGGCACAATCGCAAGATTGAGTATCAACTCATTGGTGGTGCATGGCGTGTCTTTAGGATAAAGCATGAAGCTTTGGTCAACTTTAACGTATGCATGGTATGGCGTAGTGATCTAAGAACATATTGTCTTCACCTTCGTCGTGAGGTCGAGTATTGGCTTATCATTGGCAGTGTTCATGATTTATGGCACAATGTTCTGAGTGCATATTTTTTTTGGCTATATCATGAGGTCAAGTACCAAATTTTCGTTGCCATATAAGATTAAAAAAATTGTGGCACAAGTGCAAAACTTTTGGCTTAGTCATGAGGTTGAGTCTTGGCTCGTTGTTGGCATATGGTATGACTCTATGCTAAAAGCATGAAGGTTTTAGATCTATTTCGAGGTGGAGCCTTGACATATTGTTGACATGGTCTATCGTTTTAGCCACAACATGTAATGTGGCACAATGGTGAAGTGTGATGACTTTCAACTTTTTCACAAGGTCGAGTCTTGGATCATTGTTGGCATTTGGTCTGAGTCTTGTCCTGTGGTTTGACTCATACCCAAAAAATATTATGGGTCCTGGAATAAATGAAGGATGCAAAAATATAATTGGTATTTGGTTTGGTTACACTGTGAGTGGTTACAGGTTTGAGTCCTCTCAAGTTTGTCGAAATAATTTTTTTTAATTGGAAGTGCATTATGTAGAGTCATTAGTTAGACCGATGAGGTGAATTCTATTGAATGCACACCAAAAAAGTACATTTTGTAGATCGTGGAATGAGAAAGATGCATTTTGTTGATCGATTAATCTTTATAATATATTATGGCTCAATTTGAGGTACAAATTAATTTTGGAAAGAGACAAATGACAATATTTTTTTGTAATCTGAAAGGGGGGACATGAAATGTTGAAATGTAGTCAAGAAGATCGAATGACCTTAATTTATTTAGACTAGTGTGAACATTGGGATGAGAATACCACTTGAATTTGGAAGTTGTGTAAATGACTGTTAGAAGATTGGTTGGTAATTTAACAAGTACATTGAAAATTAAAAATAGGAGAATAAAAGATTGGTATTGAAGTGGATGAATATTAAAAGAAAAATGAAACAAAGTACGAGAACAAGACTTGTATGAAGAAGAATTAAAGAGATATGTTTTTCTCGTGACTTGTCTGAAGAAGAATTAGAGATGTATGTCTCTCTGATTGAGAAAGCAAGAATAAACCGTTTAAGGCGTAGGAGTATCCATGGATCTTGGTAATTCTACATCATTCAAAAATATTGATTTTGTTTATTTTGGTTTAGGTTTAAGTTCTTTTAAAACGTTTTGAAACCTTTGACTTTTTTATTTACCCAAACTTATTTCCTTGAATTTGATGTTAATGTTTTAAGTGATATTCTATTAAATGTCTATACTAAATTTTGGAAGGAGGTACTGAATTTATACTATATACCTAAGCTTAGAGCTAGCATGTAATGAAATTGCTACTTAGATAATCGTTTAGTATTTTGTTGAGAACATGTTCATATTTTTCAAATTTGAAAGATGTCTAAGATCTATTTCACTACTTTTCAAAAGAGAAACAAGGATTTTGGAAGGAGGTATTGAGTTTAAAGCCAACATGTAATGAAATTGCTATTTAGATAATGGTCTAGTATTTTGAGTAGAACATGCTCATTTTTTGAAATAAAAATTTAAATGTGAAAGGATCCTTAAAATGCATTTTAGTCCTTTTCTTTTAAAATACATTTCAGTCCTTTTCAAAAAAGAAATAAGGCTTTGTAAGTGCACTTCCACCTTTTATTTTTATTTTGGTAAAGATATAATATTTTGATTGACATAGTCTTATACTTTAAAATTAAAATATGAAATTTATATATATTATAAATGACATATTTTTCAAAAAATTTCAAAATTTTATAAAAAATATTGATTTTAAGAAATCAAAATGATTCAATTAAAATGGAAATAACAAAATTTCACGGTCAAATGATCATTTATTAGTAATTTATTAATTATAAAAGTGTTTATGTTACCAAGGAAATGATGAGACTTCAGAACTAAATAGTCACGGCCCTATATCTTAAATATATGCATTGTTGAACTAATAAGGATCTTTATCTCTCCATTATTTTATAAAAGAAGACCTTTAATCAATGGTGGTTGGATTATAATATAACTTTGCTAAATTAGTTTTGGGAAGATTCACTATATATTAATATTAATTTTAATATTAATAATTTTATAGTAAAGTTTAGAATTTTTGGTGAATCACGTTAATTTATAATTATGCAATTGGTAAAATGATTGGAAATATTTTGTAAAAATATTAAAAATTCTAATATTGTTATAGAGTATTTATATAAAATTTTGACTTCTTAATGTAAAATAATTTTAAATAATAAAATTTGGACAAACCATATTTAGAAAAGTAGAAATTAGCAAATATTTTTTTTGGAAAAAGCATAGAAAATTAGTTTACTTGTGAATATTGGCCCTAAAATTTCCACTGTTGATGTGCTAGGGAGCAGGGAGGATGTACTGGGAGGAATGGGTGAGGGGATTCTATCACTACTACATGAAGTTGTATACAAAATATCATCATGTAATTTTGAAGTATGCAAAACGAAAACAAGAAAAAGTAAAAAATGGAATTGAAGAGAGGAATAATATGAAAAGAAAAGAAAAACACGAAGGAATATAAAACAAAGAAGAAGAAATTCCATAATTTGAAAGAGAATGGAAGAAAAGAAGAAATAAGTTAAATAGAAAAAAGAAATGTTACCCAAAAAAAACTAACCTATGAAAATATAGCTACAAGGTTGGCAACTAAATTTAAAAGTCAATTTTTATTTTTATGAATTTTTGGTGAATTGAGACTCACACTTGTAAAACAATTTGTCAATTGTTAATAAAGGGTTTAATCCTTGTTTAATTGTTATAGAAATTGTAAAATACAAAAGTTAATATAAATAATTGATTTCATAAAAATTGCCTTTTGCTTATTTATACTTTGTTTCTTTAAAATTTTGAATATTGTTTCTTATCTTTACATGTTTCATGGTTGTACTCATATCCTTATCCTTAATGGTTGTAGTAATTTTAAATACACCATTTTAGATTATATCATTTTTATTATACGTGTTATAATTAGTAAAAATTTATTAAGTAATAGTTTCTTTTCAAAATTAAATTTTATTAATTCCGAAAGAGTAGATTACGTTGATAAACCACAAATAGTTACTTATAATATTTTACTTCATGATATCAAATACCAAGGTGATTTAGGGTTTTTTTTTTTTTTTCCTACAAACATTAGTCCATCTTTTAGTGTTATCTGTAACAACTAAAGATCTACCCTTTTCTTTGTTCTTCTTATAATCCTCTAGAGCAATTGATTGAACTGGGATCACTGTGTCGTTCTCGCTATCTAAATGGTCAGATTCATGGAAATGATTTTTTCCATAGATAACCAACACAATTGATGTTGAAGATAAGTCACTATCCTTCACCAAGAATTTCTCCTCTACGAAGGGATGATTTGTAGCAGTTGGGGGCAAAACTAGATCTAGAGGGGATGAATTGTTTAGGTGTGCGTTCTTACGCTAATAACCTTCTTTTTTCTAGCCAGCAAAGCTCTTTGAACCAATGGATGGTTTCAGATCCCTCGACCCATAACTATATTTCTTCAACATCTAGGGATAGAATTCCTCTTGAGGAGAAGGGTATGCATTTTGAAGGTGCCCATGTTACTGACACCTTCTGCACCTGAATGTTGTATTCTCACATTTCAATGATTGTATATAATGCTTGTCATCACACTTGAGGATGATTTTATCTAGTAACTCTTTAATAAGGTCCACTCCCATACAGATTAAAACAAAGGTGGTGAATTCATTTCCCAATCGATCACTATCCAGTTTGATGAATCAACCTATAGAATCTCCAATATGTTCTAGGATCTCTTGCAAAATCAATTGAAGGGGTAAATTTGGAAGTCTAACCCACACAAGAATAGGCATAGATTTCACATTGTGAGGATCAAACTATGGGAACCAGGGTTGGATCAAAAGACTAGCTTTGCCCCAAAACCAAGAGCCTTTGTCAAAAACATTTTGATGATCTTCAATTTTTTTGAAGAAAACCCAAAAATAACCTTTTAACAAAAAAGAAACTCTATATTCATGGACCCATTCAAGTGAAGCCACTCCTGAAGGGTAGATGATGAAGCAAAAAATCCATTGAACCTGCATATGATTGCTATTTTTTTATACTCTGCAACCCTTAGCTTGATTATGTCCTCATCAACATTGAACGACGGTGACTTCAAATATTGTTCCACCACAAAATATTTTCTCAAGAAATCCTTAGGTATTGGGGAACTTGAGTAGAGATTTATGGAATCCTTGAAAGACGTAAACATTGCTTCTAAGGAAGCCTCATTTCCCCCACCCCTAGTCCCCCCTTTAGCCCTACCATGAGGGATATTGGAATTTCATTGATGATGTCATAATCACTTAGAAGGAACTCCTCCTTGGGTATCCTTCCCACATAGAGAAGCCTCAAGAGAGCATCAGGAATTTATATTTGTGGCTGGAGTTTGGCAGTGAGCACTACTGTTGAGTCAACTGCCAACATCATGATACAAAGTGTACTTTGGGAGAGAGGTTTTACAAAAATAATGAAATGGGGTGGATCCAAAACTTAATTTCCTTGATTCACCATATATTTCTATGGGATAGGGCTTCAAAGGAACACCTCCAGATGTAGGAAGTCAGGGGAAAAAGAAATACTACCCTCCTCAACTTGTAGATATTGTTTTTCAACACATTGTGAACATGAATGATGCACAACCTATCATGTTCAGTCATTTCCATGAACACTTTAGTAGAACACTAAAATCTTCCTAAGAGCTCTAGAGCCCTTGGGTACCAAGTTGAGAGAGGCACAAGAAATCAAGAACATGGTCTCCTCAAGCTTCATCATGTGCCAATAACATCGAATTGGTGAGAACTATAGCTTGCATGTTTTCACCCAGAATCCTAAAACCCTTATCACAATCCTAAAAATGGCAGATGAGGTTAACAAGGGTGTGTGGGAAAATCCCGTGGCAACATACCCACACACTAAATCTATCAAAATTAATTCACAAGTGACATCCCAATTTATCTAGGCATAGTAATTCTGATCTATGATCTAATTGAGTCATTAGTTCGCAAATAAGGTTATGTAAAGTGGTTTAAATCCCCCCTTTCACATGGATGAATGCTATCTCTATAAATACCCAAACTATTTACTAGGGCACCAGCCCCATGGTGTAGAAATCAAAGGGAAACACATAGAAAGTCAATCTCTCACCTTCATCATTCGCCATCACTATAACAACCCATCCCACATTTACCCAATTTCACCGGTCTGCCAAGGTAAACATGAAACAAAGTGTTACTATGACATCACCCAACCTCCAAGTTTTAGTCATGGAAGTGGGGTCGACAAATGACATTTCACATGCATTCCTCAAGGTTTAAAGGACATTGAGGGGCCAAAGAACCACCCCAAATAAAAAGCCTTGCCCCATGCAGTTGTGACCTAAATTGCTTAGTTCAGTGCCTGTGGTCCTGAGATATGAGCCACAATTATAGGCCAACCACTAGACCCTCTCCTAGAGCTTCTTGAGACTTATCAGAATGATAAATAACATAATGGAGATGTTAAACATACATAACTTAAACAGTAACTTGACCTAACTAAGCCTAAACATGTCAATCATTTCATCAAACATATGGAAAACATCTAAGCTATGGGTCATGAATTCATATATGATCACAAAAGTCTGAAACATATTTGAGAATCACCAACAAGGTCTAATGTTGTCTCGTAATAGCTGCAAAAACATTTGTTAGTCCATGCATTAATCAACCTTTCATACGTTCATCAAAACATGTCAAGATCCATAATTAATATAGATCACATAACCAGCATGGAACCAACAAATAACCAGCATATAAACCATGGAAAATCAACCATAATATAACCAACATAATCATTACAAGTATACATGAATCACAATGCAAGAATAGCTCTTATTGACATATGAAAATACCAACCAAGTCAGGGACTTCTACATAGCACCCAACCATAGATTGCGCTGAACCAAATATCTCTTTCAACCAAGAAATCCTATTCCATATTCTAAGCATGAATGTGGGATCTCATGGAATAAACCAAAAAAAAACTAAACCAGGGCTTCTAGAGGCCAAACCACCTCAAACGTCAATGAAAATGATTCCACCTCCATGGTAATACATCACTAACACCAACCGAATTGGTCTCTACCTAGGGTATCTAGGCTTATAGGAACTAGTAACTCAACACAAAACCTTCTAGGACTTTTAGAGGATTTGTCCAACCTGAATCTGAGGAACAGTAAGTCGACCCACCAAGGGGTCTAGACTGTTTATCCGAACCTAGGCTCTAGGACTAGTAACTCAATCCAAGTTTCTCCAGGTCTTCTAGAGAGTTTGTTCCTATCCACAACCATAAGGAATTATGAGCACCAACCAAAAACAATAAAGTGGAAAAAAACCCACACAATGACTATCTAGAAAATTGCATGGGAACACTTAAACCATAGTCAATATAGACAAATCGCCATGCCAATGAAAACTCATAACCAAAAAAACACATGCATATACCATGCATCCATAAACCAACAAGAAAAATGATACATGCAACCTATTACCTGCAAAGTAACTGGTTGTAGCTACTCATCCACTTATTCCCTTCTACATCCCTAGTTTTCTTTGCCTTCTTTCTTCAAATCCAATATATGCCAAAGTGCTCCAAGAATACTCTAAATGTGCAAGAGTATGAGAGAGTGAGAGAATAGAAGAGAGCTTCACCCAAAATCTATCCAGAGCTTAACCAACAAAAGCTATGAATTGATCCTCAAAAGCCATTTTATTATTGAGGCCTCAACATGTCCTCAAGGATCCATTTAACCCTCTTTGTCTACCCATATGTCTATGGATGATAAGTTGTAGTAAAAGATAACTCCATCCCCAAACCTACAAACAACTCCTTCCAAAACCTGGAATTGAACATGACATCTCTATCAGATAAAATATTTTTAGGAAAACCATGCAAGTTCACTACCTCTCTGATGAAAATATGAGCTACTTCACTAGCTAAGTTTGTAGACTTAAATGCAATGAAGTGTGCCACCTTACTTAACCTGTCAACCATAACCATAATAGAATCATGCTGCTGCAATGTACTTGACAAACTTATAATGAAATCCATGGAAATGACATCCCATTTCCACTCTGGAATTGGAATTGGCTGTAATAAACCACCTGGATGCTTACACTATGCTTTTACCTTCTAACAATCTTAACATATCGCAACAAAATCAACCACCTCTTTCTTCAAGTTTGGCCAGTGATAGAACTTATTAACTACTATCAATGTCTTATGATATCCCAGGTAACCTGAATAAAACTTAACATGAAATTCCCTCAAGATAATCTTCTTGATCTCACTGTTATCTAGTACATAGACCATGTCCCTAAATCCGACCAAGCCATCTACATGAGATGATAATTCACATATTTTTAACATGTACCCTACTATTGTAACTTGTTCTTATGTTGTTGGTATCTGGCATCCTACTATTCTCCCTGCAAGATCCGCTCTTGTAAGTTTGTCCCATATGGAATCATAGATGCAATGTGATTTAATTTCACTCTCTTGTTAAGAGCATCTACAACCCTATTCTCTTTACCCTTAATATACCTGATCTCGAAGTCAAACTCATTGAGTGTGGCCAACCACCTAGCTTTCTTGATATTTAGATTATTTTGGTCAAGTACCTCAAGCCACTGTTTTCACTCATTAAAATGTACCTCTTGCCAAGAAGATAGTGTCTCCACATATTCAAGGCATGGATGATGGTTTCCAACTCAAGATCACACATCACATAGTTCTACTCATGCTTATTCAATTTCCTTGAATCATAGCATACCAATTGTCCTTCCTCCATGAGGACTCCACCAAGTCCCGTCTTGCAAGAATTTGTACATACCGCAAACTCTTTATTTGGATATGTAATATTCAATACTCGAGAATTTGTCATAAAATGCTTCAACTCCTCAAAATTAGCTACACATTCCTCTATCCATTCAAATTTCTTTCCTTTCCTCTACAATGGTGTAATAGGATAGAAAATCTATGAAAATTTCTTGATGAATCACTTGTACTAACCTACTAGTGCCATAAATGATCTAACCTCGTCCACATTCCTCAGAGTTTCCCACTTCATGATAGCTCCAATACTTTTCGGTTCCACTTACATACCTTCCTTGGAAACAACATTCCCCAAGTAAAGAACTTCTATTTGAAAGAAGTTGCACTCACTAATTTTGGCATACAATTGATGCTGTCTTAGAAATCTCAACATTGCTGCTAAATGTTCTACATGATCTTCCCCATTCTTAGAATGAATCAATATGTCATGAATGAATATTATCACAAACTTGTCCAAATACGGATGCAACACACTATTCATCAAACACATGAAAGTAGATGGAGCATTAGTCAAACCAAAAAGAACCACAACTCATAATGGCCATACTTGGTCCGGAAAGAATTCTTGTATATGTCCTCTTCTTTGATATGTAATTGATGATACCCTGATCTCAAATAAATCTTCTATAACACTATTTCTCCCTTGAATTGATCAAACAAGTCATAAATACATGGAAAAAGGATACATGTTCTTGATCATCACCTTCTTCAACTGCCTATAATTAATACACAACCTAATTGTACCACCCATCTTCTTCACAAACAATACCGGTGCACCCCGATGCAACACAATTGGCCTAATGTATCCCTTATTAAGCATTTCCTTAAGCCACAACTTCAATTCCACTAACTCTAGAGTTCTCATCTTGTACGATGCCTTCGATGTTGGTGTTGCTCCTAGCATCAACTCAATAGAAAAGTCCACTTCCCTATGAGACATTAACTCTAAGATATCTACTATAAATACATCCTAAAAATGTTGCAAAACTAAATACCTCTTTAAGACTTCAACATCCTTAACATCCTTCCCTTTGTCACTAGAAATATGAACTACAAACAAAACACATCCTTTCCTGCTACTGCGCTTTGCCTGTACAACTATAACCATTCTCACTGATGTAGACTTCTTCTTACCCTATAATATTCTCCTTTTTACATCATTATCCAAGCACTCAATAGCCTTATCATAATAATGTACCTTATTCCTATGAATGTACAACCAATCCATACCCAACAACATAATGGATGATCTGAATAGAAGCACATTTAGATGCATTGATGTAGACATATCATTAAACTCAAATGCATAAGATCTCAACCAATGATGAACTCTTTTCTTGGTACCTTCCTTCTCGATAATAGATGCCTGATGATCATCCTACCTATTATACAATGCTTCATAAATCCAAGGAATACTCTATACAACACCAAAAAATGTCTGTGCCTCCTAAGCACTGTAAATCTATGGCCTACCACCCTATTGCTGTGGACAATCTCTCGTACGATGATCATTACAATAAGTCCAACACTACAAAGGCTTCCTTCCATTACCCTTGTTTTACTCCTCATACTGAAATCCATGTCCTCTATTAGCTGCATTCAACTTCTTGTGCGACACTACATTTTCCTTGTCATCTGTATCTTGACGTTTTCCTCTCTTCTTAGCCCACTTTCCTTTATTCTTATCATTAGCTCTCCAATCCTGATTAGACTCAGTCTTGCACTTAGATTGCTCATAACAGTGCTTCAACTTTCTGATGCCTTCCTCTAGTGATCTAGGCTCATCAAACTCAATTTTGTCTTGGAATGACAGCGGTAACCTACTGATTTAAGATAAGGCACATATCTCAACAAATCCAATAATATGCTAGTATAGTCCTCATCGATCATAGATCCCATCTTCAACTCATAAAACTCCTTTTCCCTATCATCATAATATCTTTCATATAGATACTTCTTCCTAAAAAGTGTCTCAAACTCACTTCGAGTAATCTTCTCTTCTTGAATGCCTCTAATATTCTTCACAACTTACCACCAAATGTTCGCCTTCTCTTTAAGGCTGAAAGGAGCTATCCTCACTTTCATATTTCCTAAATAATCATGCAATCTAAAAAACTTATTCATCCCAAGAAACCAAGATTTTGCATCTTGTGACTTCTTGATTTCTCCATCAAATTTAGGAGGCTTTGATTTATTAAACTCCTATGGAAAGAACTTCTTCTCACTCCTCCTATATGGATGGTGGTAGTGATGATGGTGATGTCTCTCTGAATGAGAACTAGAATAGAACCCATGGTCATTACCCCTCCTATTAGGTGTATCCAAGAATCTACCATCTATGACTATGTCATCCTTGTCAAACCTATATCATGATTGATAATTGCTACCATATGCCCCATTGGTCCTTTCCTCTTATCCATGGTTGATTATAAACCATCCCTATCTCGAAAAATATGATAGACTCTGAAGGATGACTACATTAACTTCCACTTGCTTTTCATATGCTCTAGCAAGCTTTTCCTATGACTGAATGATCCTATCATTATCCACCATCCAACTTCTAATCTCTTCTTTTGAACTTCTCAATGTATATGTTATGTCAGGGGAGTACTCATTGCCATGTTTCTAATCTATACAGAGAATCACGTGAATTGTAGTCCACCATTCTTCTAGTCATCTAGATCTGTCTTCTGTTGCAAACATACCATGTCTTGTAAAAAAAATATAAACATGATTAAGCATACCTCAATGAAGTTTAGGGGAGGTGATCTCATCTCCACAATCAATCCAGACTAGCAAAACATATGTATATATAATGAAATCAACATATCAATAATATCAACAACAACATCATACTAGTAACGTAAGCCATCATGATGACATAGGAATGTAACAATTACCATCGCAATGCATGCATAACAAACCCATAGACAATGAACATGCATGAATGAAAAGCACAACTAGCCTATCTAGTTAAAGTCTTGAACCTATGAGCTTTGATACCTATTTGTAACCACCCCTCTCACATTTAACCAATTTCCCCAATCTTCCAGGGAAAACATGAGACGAAGAGTTACTATGACATGAACCGACCTCCAAGATTCAAACATGGAAGTGGGGCCAAAAAATAACATCTGAAAAACATTCATTAAGGCCTATGTGACATTCGGGGGCCAAATAACTTCCCTGAGTGACCAAACCTTGAGTTGGGGTTGATTTTCAGTGACTAAGACTCCCAATTGTACCTTGATAATTCTTGCATATGGTTGAAGGCCTCCAACTGCACCCACAAGCCTTTCTCCATGTGGTTGTGATTTAAATTTCTCATATCAATATCTACAGTTTCAAGATATGCCCCACAATTCCAGGCCAACCTCCAGACCCCTACCCAGAACTTCTTGAGACTTATTAAAATGATAGATAACATAAGGGCGATGCTAAACATATTAACTTGAACTAACCTGGCCTAACCATGACAATAATTTCGTAAAACATATGGAAAACATGTAAGCTACATGTCATGAATGCATATTTTATCACAAGAGTCTAAAACTTATCTAAGAATCACCAAGAAGGTCTAATTCCCTCTCATAATAACTACAATAACATTTTTTAGTCCATGCATTCATCAACCATTCATACATTCATAAAAACTTGTCAAGAGCCGTAAGTAGTATACATCACATAACCATCATGTAACCAACAAATAACCAGCATATAAAACATGACAACTCAACCATAATGGCACCAACAAAATTGCTACAAGTATACATGAAACACAATAGAAGAATACCTATTATTAACATATGAAAATACCAAACAAGTTAGGGATTTCCATGTACCACCTGACCATAGATTGGGCTAAACGAAATCTCTCTTTCACCCAATCACCCCAAGCCATATTCCAACCATGAATGTAGGATCTCATGGAATAAAACAAACCAAAACAAAACCATGGCTTCGAGAGCCAACCCACCTCAACCCTCAACTATAGTGATTCCAGCACCCTGGTTGGATATCACTAACACCAACTAGATTGGCCTATACCTAAGATGTTCAAGGCTCCAGGAACCAGTAACTCAACCCACACCTTTCTAGGGATTCCAGAGTGTTTTTCCAACCCGGCTCCACCGACTAGTAAATAAACCCATCAAGGGCTCCAGAGTGTTTGTCCCAACCTAGGCTCTAAGGCCAGTAACTCAACCCAAGTTGTTCCAGGGCTTCCATAGCATTTTTTTCAACCCACAACCATAAGGAATTATGAGCACCGACCATAAAATAATTAAGTAGAAAAAACCCACAAGACAATGACTATCTAGGAAATGGCAAGGCAAGGCTAAAACCATTGTCAATCCAAGAAAATATCCATGCCAATGGAAACAAATAAGTAGAAAAACAAATGCATATACCATGCATCCATAAACCATCAAATCGTACATGCAACCTGTTACCTAAAAAACAACCTAGTTGTAGCTTCTAATACACATGTTCCCTTGTGCTTTCCTGCTTTCCTTTGCCTTCTTTCTCCAAATCCAATGTTTTCCAAAGTGCTTCAAGCATGCTCCAAGAATACTCTAAGTATGCAAGAGTTTGAGAGAGCAAGAGAATCGAAGATAGCTCCATCCAAACACTGTAAAAATATTAACCAACAAAAGTTTTGAATTGATCCTCAAAAGATTTTTTATCATTGAGGCCTCTATTCTCTTCATTTCCCTTCATTTTCCATTCAATTTCCATCTCATGTAAATCTAAGACCTTTCATCTCCCTTTTCTCCTATTTTCCTTTATTTTTGTAAAGAAATGCCAATTAATGTCTCTTTGCCTTTTTTCAATTCCTTTACCAATTTCCATAACCATTTATTAAGCACCCATGATACCCATCACTACGGTTTAACCAACATTCAACTTGGAATGCATGTACCATTACCTTGGTCTTATTTTTATTTACGTAGGAAATCAACTAGGGGCTGTTACAATCACCATCACCATTTCAACCATCAATAAATGATAACTAATATATTTGTAACAATAAAAAAAATAATAATAAAATATTTCTTATTAAGCCATAATTAATAAATTAATTTTGATGAAGTGTATTTAACAATTTCTTTAATTTTATTTTTTTTTGTAATTAATGGAAGTGGTAAGTTGGGTAGTCCATTATTTGAATGATATAAGGTCAATTACGTTTAACATTACCATAAAAAAATAGTGTGATTAAATGCACCACCCTTAATTGAAATAAAATTTAATTGAAAATTAAAGAAAAAAAATTGTAATATTTTTAAAAACACATTTATAACATATCTATGTTATACTCCAAAAATTAACATATAAAATTAAATTATCAACTTTAATATTTTATATTGCTATCCCTCTTATAATACAAAACAATAGGGATAGCAATATAAAACAATATTTATTAATCGATAGCAATATAAATGATTAATCAATCAACAAAATACATCTTTCTCATTCCACAATCTACAAAATCTACTTTTTTGGTGTGCATTCAATAGAATTCACCCCATCGGTCTAACTAATGGCTCTACATAATGCACTTCCAATTAGAAAATAACTTATCGTGCATGCTGAAAATAACTTAGTACAATCAAAGAGAATTCATAGTTTCGTTCTTTATTATTTAAATAGTTTTCTTTAATTTTAATTTTAATAATGATTATGGAATATTTATTTAAATATGCTAGTATTTTGTCTTATAACAAGGATATCAATATAAAATATTAAAGTTGATAATTTTATTTTATATTATCAGGGATAGCAATATGAAGTGCATAATAGAAAATAACTTATCTTGCAGTGCAATATTGCTATCCTCGATAATATAAAATAAAATTATCAACTTTAATATTTTATATTGCTATCCCTTTTATAATAGAAAATACTAGTATATTTAAATAAATATTCCATAATCATTATTAAAATTAAAATTAAAGAAAGTTATTTAAATAATAAAGAACGAAACTATTTAATTATTAAAATTAATCAATTAACAAAATGCATCTTTCTCATTCCACGGTCTACAAAATGTACTTTTTTGGTGTGCATTCAATAGAATTCACCCCATCCGTCTAACTAATGACTCTACATAATGCACTTCCAATTGAAAAATATTATTCAATTCTCAATAATGAATAGCAATATATCGATAATTTTATTTTATATTATCGGGGATAGCGGTATATCAGTCTAACTAATGACTCTAGATAATGCATTTCCAATTGAAAATAATTATTCAATTCTCAATAATTTTTAGTCATTAGTTAGACCGATATATCACTATCCCTGATAATATAAAATAAAATTATCAACTTTAATATTTTATATTGCTATCCCTGTTATAATACAAAATATTAGTGTATTTAAAAAAATATTCCATAATCATTATCAAAATTAATTGATCAACAAAATGCATCTTTCTCATTCCACGATCTACAAAATGTACTTTTTTGGTGTGCATTCAATAGAATTCACCCCATCGGTCTAACTAATGACTCTACATAATGCACTTCCAATTGAAAAAAATTATTCAATTCTCAATAATGAATAGCAATATATTGATAGTTTTATTTTATATTATCGGGGATAGCAATATGAAGTGCATAATGTAGAGTCATATATGAAGTATGACTCTACATTATGCACTTCATATTGCTATCCCCGATAATATAAGATAAAATTATCGATATATTGCTATTCATTATTGAGAATTGAATATTTTTTTTCAATTGGAAGTGCATTATGTAGAGTCATTAGTTAGACCGATGGGGTGAATTCTATTGAATGCACACCAAAAAAGTACATTTTGTAGATCGTGGAATGAGAAAGATGCATTTTGTTGATCGATTAATTTTAATAATGATTACGAAATATTTATTTAAATAAAATAATATTTATTTTTTTCAATTGGAAGTGATTTTTCTCAATATGACTCTACATTATGCACTTCATATTCCTATCCCCAATAATATAAAATAAAATTATCAACTTTAATATTTTATATTGCTATCCCTGTTCTAATCCAAAATACTAGTATATTTAAATAAATATTCCATAATCATTATTAAAATTAAAATTAAAGAAAACTATTTAAATAATAAAGAATGAAACTATGAATTCTTTGGAGATTAATCCATGTCACTAGATATTGTGGATATTAATATCATAAAAATTAAATATTAGGTGAATGAACACCCAATCTTGTTGCATTTATAAAGTAATCTTGTGTTTTTTAAAAGTTTTGCAATGATATTAAACAATAGATAGTTATCATTATGTATATGAAATAATTATCAATAAATATTTATGATATGAAATATTTATTAATAAATATTAAAATTAAAATTTCATGTATTTATATTTTTAAAATATTAGTTATTTTGATTTTTTTTGTTTTGTTTTTGCTACAATATAAAACTTTTTCTACCTACATTTATGGTTTTGAGCCTTTTTTGTTCAAGAATTCCAATTTCAAGGTATTCAAGAGTTTGAAAAATTGCTCTATAGCTTACTCTTGCCATTTTCCATTTAGATGAATTAACACAAAGGTGGTTTAACTGGCATGTGGGAGGTTGTTGAGGTACACTACGTAGAAGATTCAACATGCATAGAGAAAATCTTCCATTTTGACATCGAGCTTAATGTTTTGCAAGAGGGGTGTTAGGATGAAATTCATATAATTTCAAATCCAAGACTAGAGATGCATGGAATGCCAATCTTAATCCATAATGCAGTGACTAACAAAACTTCTCCCACACTTAGCCTCCCTCACTCCTCAAATGAAGGTTTGTTTGATCACTCTAGTGCTTTGGACTCTGAAGTTGATTCTATTCTTGTTTGCATGACAACCAATCATCCACAAAATATCCATTGATCCACTACATGTGACTCTTTTATTCCTATCTTTCCATTTGTGACTAGACCCTCTATATTGAAAATATTATGGTGCACCAAGGATGTAAAGGATAGGGTTAGAACAATTGTGGGAAAATATGTTGTTTCAATGGAAATATAAAAAATATTGGGCAACTCTTCCATGGGAAAATTTCGTGGTAAGATAGTCGTTTGAACTCTTTGAAGAGATAGCTAGACTCTACATGGGTGTCGATATTAGGGAACTATATAAAGTTCCAAATATTCTTCCATAGATGGATCTGTTTCTTATTTAAGTTGGAGGCCAACATCCATCAATTTTTAGAGTTGCCATGGAGCTAAGTCTACTATTATTAACACTTGAAGAATTGGGGATCACTCTTTATCCTTGGACGGGTTCAATCACAACCATGGTGGGTATGTAAATTTCATCAGTGTTCCCTTGGTATTTCAACATGAAAATTATCACAACCATATTGAAAATTTGATAGGGTGTATCATGGGCCTTGGTATCGAATAAAGGTCAAAATTTTACTGGTAATGGGCTTGGATATAGGTAAAGATTGAAAGGAAAAGGGTGCTTTTGTAGAAAAAAATATTGTGTATGAGGATTCCACATGAATTCATTCTATTGAATACTAAAGGATTACCTTAATATTCCTTTGATGTCATCATGTTGACCATACTCAGTCTCAATTCCCATGGCTATCAAGGTGCAAGCTTGTAGGGAATGAGCCTCGTACTTGGATTGATTGAAATAATGAACTTTGGTGTCATTTTCAGCTTTCAAATCTTGGTCTCCTTCATAGGAATCTAAGTATCCTTGGGCATGGCTATCCTGGAAGCTTCAGATCCCTTTTGTATAATTTTTGTCTTTTTCTTTTCACTTCTTATTGACATGCATATCTTATTCTTGTCTTTACTATTTTTTCATTTAATATTGATGCTTCTTTTGCTTTAGGATTAGGTTAAATGATTGAATTAAGTTATTTTCAAGTTATTCAAATAGTCACAATCATGATTCATCCTTTGAACAACTTTGAAAATTTTATCTTCATCGTTGAGTTACTTGGATTGGTTTACTAGTTCACAAATCTAGAATTTCTGGAAGTCCCTTGCAGCAAAATAGTAGTAATTTCCTACTATTTTTTAGAATGTGTTAATGAGCTTCATTTGCATTTATTCCACTTGTATTAGGTCATAAAAAAATTTCAATTTATTAAAAAAAATTACCCCATTTCATTTTCACTTTATTAGGTTAGGCATTTGATAGGTTAACTACCTCACTAGTTCTCGAATTTCCAATTTTTAGAGTAGTAATTTTATGCTATTTTTAGCACATGTTAACAAGGGTATTTTGGAGTGATTTCACTTGTAATTGAGACCTAAGACATCCTAATTAATAAAAAAAATTATTCCATCCCATTTTATTTTTATTTACGTGGGAGTTTAGCAAGATTCACATACCTATAGCATTACAAGGCTCCTATAGCAATCAATTGTAGCAAACCTATAGCATCACTTTCCTTCACTAGTTTTGATCCTCACTACAAATTTGAATTATTATAGATGAATAATGACCCATAGGATCTAAATCCATGATTGGGGAAGACCAAATACCACTTAGGATTTGAATTTTTACCCCTACAACACATCTCAACAATTTGGGTTAATGGAAAAATTTATGAATATGATTGCCCAATAATGATTTCCTTGATTGCCACATGAAGTATATAATGAAATCTGCCAATGGATATAACCTCTTTGGAATGTAGTGATTGATTACATTCTCTTTACTTCATGCATGTTAGATTAGTTTACTTTCTTTATTATTAAGTTAAGACTAGGTTCCATTTTCAATGTAACTTTCACATCCTGCAATTAGGCTACTGTTTGATTTCCATTTCTGCAATTGGGATTAGTGTTTACATTTGATAAAGTAGCATTTAGATTTATACAATTATTTTAGGTTATATTTCATGATATTCACTGCATCACATCATATCAATGAAAGGACACATTGTATGTTGCACATATAATGCCGACACCTCTTAAGTTTTATGAACTTAAGAGGTGGCTGAGAAGGACACATTGTATGATGCACATATATTGCCAACACCTCTTAAGTTTTATCAACAACTAATGTAAGAGCCACATCACCACCCGAATTTGTAGGTAGAAGAATAAGAGGTGGCTGAGAAGGTAGAAGAAATGGATGGAGATGATGACAATGAGGAAGATCCTCTTGGATTTCCCATTCAAGATATCGATATCAGTGTCCATATGAAGAGAATTCCTCAATATTTCCTTCCCATCTTCCATGGTATGAGGTTTGATGATCTGGAAACCTTTCTCTTTGAATTTTAAGTCCTTTGTAGATCTTATGATTACTTACTAAACACTCAAAAGTTGATATTTTTTCTAGCAACATTGAATGATAGAGCTCTTAAATGGTTCATGAGTTTAGGGACTAATTCAATAATATCATGGGATTATATGCAAAAAATATTTCTAAAAAAATATAAATACCATGACCTTAAGGAATAAATATTTAGAATGACTCAAAAAGAAGATGAGAGCCTTGAGGATCTAATAGAGAGGTTCATGTATAATGTTAAGTGGGAAAAATTACATCATTTAGGATCTGGCACACTAAAGACCCTCTTACTTAGAACAATTAGGGATGCGTGGATTGATCTCTTTGATATCATGAGTAAAGGTGATGTATACCAATTATCATTTGAAGAAATTTGTGAAACATGTAAATGTTGAAGGAAGTGTAACTAGGTTCGGCCTTCATAGATGTACTTTTGATATTTTTACTTATTAAAGAAAAGAAATATTATTTTTAAAATATATGTCAATGAGTTTATTTCTCATTGAAGTAGGTCTAGAACATGTCGAAATTCTATAGGTGAGTCAGATATTCAAGAGAAAATATTGAAGGCCTTAAGGGCGTGTTACACTATGTATAAATATATATTAAAGTCAAAGGGAGCCTCCAAGCAAAGTCAAGTCTAATCCTATGTAAGGACACCTTCAAGAAGCTCCTTCAATCATGATACAACACCATGGAAAATGTGTGAATTCTACTCAGAAAATCAACCACCAAATGCCCTCCAAATTAGCTTATAAATAACCCTCTTAGTTGGCCTACATATTAGAGGACAAGTCGGCCTAAATACAACCAGACAAGCTGACTTAAATGGAGGGAAAATCCTATATTTATAGAGGTTTTCCACTACAATTAGAATCCAACAATTGCAATCTAAAACCCGCATGAGAAAGAGAACAAGAAGGATGAATACAGACCAAGGAAAAGAACTGTGAGGGCAACAAAGAAAGAAGGAAGGACATTGAAGGTGCATGACTATTTTCTAGGGAATAAAATAGTCACACATGTGAAGGAATGAGGGACATTATATGGCTAGATTAGCAAAAAAATTGCAGTGGTATATTATTTATGGTTTTGGCTAGTAATTAGGCCTACAAAGGCCTCCTACTCCAGCGTGTAAGAAGGACTCTCAAGCATAGTAAGGAAGCAAAAAAATGAAGTATGAAGGACTATTTCTAGGGCTAGAAACAATCACATGTGTGAGTTGCAGTAAGGGTATGACAACAGTGAATATTCCTTTTCTTCGGTGAGACATTAAGTCCCCAAGGAATTCCAAGCCTAGCGAAGGAACCCATCTCTCTAAGGTGAAAGGAATTTGATTAGAAGACGAAGTGTTGGAAGAAGTGCCAAGGGATAAGGCATAGAAAGGAGTAAAGACTTGACTTTCTCTTGGAGTATCTCTTAGTCAGGGGTCTAGGGTTTGGCATTGATCAATAGAAGCTTCAATAATATAAATTCCCTAAAGGGTTTTCCTCTCAAGAGTAGAGAGGTTTTGGCCCTGGCAGAGAGCCAATATCTTATGTTCTTGGTTTTATGTTTTGGTAGAAGTTTGATGAAGTACACAAAACATGCACTAATAGGAAGAAGAAGAATAATCTAACAAGAAAATTAAAAATACTCCACAAATTGTTATTAAATAATGAAGAATCACACTACACTACTTTGCCCTAGATTCTTCAGCATGGTATCAGAGGTACGGTGACATATCTAGGACAGGGAAACTCAAGAACACTCATCAAGGGGAAGCATCTACAAAGTTGAAGTATCAAACCTAGAGGTATCAGTCACTTCAAGGACAAGAAGGGTCTACAATCCAACATTCATCAACGAGATCTACAAATACAAAAGAAGAGCCTTATATAAAGGCACCTACAAAGAAGAGAAGATTGAAGGAGGATCTACATCAAGCTACAAGTCTTCAAGCAAACCTCATCACCAAGCAAGACCAATTGCATAAGGCAATTTGAAGAACATCAAGTTATATGGAAGAAAAGCCATCAAGCCTTCAAGGAGGAAGAAAATCCATTACATCTCAAAATCTATCAAGTAAGTACATGTCCCATTCTAAATATATTTTAGATGTCTTTTTGCAAGGAAAGCAATAAATTGGTAGGTACCAATAACTTTCTTGCATGGAGGAAGAGGGATGTTCTACTACTCAAGGAGAATGAACTCCTAAAGCATGTCAAAAGGAATATAACTGTCCCTGCTAAGGAACAAACTCAAGCCTTATCCATGTACAATAAGGATGAGATAATAGCTCAAAGGATTCTGATAGAATCAATCAAAGACTCTCTCATTCCTTATGTCTCCAAGTTTGAGACATTGAAATAAATTTATACAAGCAAGGAGAGCTATTCTGAGTATCCACAACTAAAGAAGTTATATTTCTAAGAAATGAATTATACAATATGTATATAACAATGGAAGGAATATCTCCCTACCTCATGAAAACCTCTGAAATGAGAGATCAACTTTGAGAGCTTGGGGAAGTCATGTCTAATAGAGAGATGCCAACTATAGTACTCAATGCTCTACTTGAGGAGTGGGAAAGCTTCACATCTAGCATATATGCGAAGAAGGAAGCAACCACTTTCAATGAAATGTGGTCTCTATGCAAAACAACGGGAAGAAGCTCACTTAACTCAAGAGATGAAAGAAGAAGGAAAGAAGAGAAAGAATGAAGATCCTCCAGATCTCTACTATGACTAGGTCAAACTCTTTACTTCTAGACTTCTTTCAAAGTTTTGAGTAGTATATGAGCATCTACGAATAAATTAAAATTGCATGGTTAGAAACATCCTCTAGAATCTAGCAACATGATCTGGATAGAGTTCTAGATACTCATGTAGATGTAGCATTTATGATAAGAAAAAAATGCATAAGTAGAAATATCTTCTAGAATATAGGAGCATGGCAGATATAGCTCAAGGTATTCATGTAGAAGAGGCATACCTAGTATAGGACCTCATACATGATGAAAGAAAATTGATCATGATAAGAATATTAGAATACCTACATCATCAAAATAAATGAAACATTTGCAAGGCAAGGATCTTTAAGATCCTATGATGGAATCTTCAGAAGAAGGTTCATGGACCAAAGTAGATGTCTCATTGGGAATCCCATTCATGGGTTTCAAGAAAAGAATGATATGCAGGCAAGCTAAGATGAAGTAAGAAGGGCCACACCAAAGTATGATCAATGGAGAATTAAGATGAGGCATGTATGCATCAAAGATTAGGTCATGTTATCATTTGTATATTATTTATTCATGGGCATACTTCTATAACATGATCAAGCATGAAAGAATATCTTTCACCAAGAACATGCTCAAAGGCATGTACCATGATGAAATGAAGGTCAACAATGGAATGTGCTCACATAAGGAGCATAAGACTACTGACTAAGAAGCAAGAAGAAATGTTGACAAGTTCAGAAAGAAAGCAATGAAGGAATTCTCTCACAAGAAGTATTAGATGGTTGACCTATCTATCTAAGAAGAAGAAAATGAAGAAAGAGATTAAGCATGTGAAGAACACCATGATTACCAGTAATCACTATCAGACAAAATTCCTTGATAGATATCTCCCGAAAGCAGGCAAGATAACTCTGATAAAGAAAGAAAGGAACCTTGACACCTATGAAGGCCTTGGAGATATAAAGGTGTAGATAACTGATTCTACTCTACAGATATGTCATGATAAAGAGACCATCCAATGCAAGAAAAGGAAATGTTGAAGCAATATCAAGGTGAAGTCATGATTGCCTACTAGGTCAAAACATGTAATCAAGTAAGTACAATAAAGCATCCATGAGAAGAGTATTCCAAAGAATCGACAAGATGACAAAGGAGTAGCCCAGATGACAAGAAAAAAACTGATAGTCACTTTCCACTGACGTGAAAAACCAAGAAGGAAAGTGATCGATGGATGGTGCCCTACCTATAAGAAGTTTGAACAAAGCCTTCATGACATGAAGAAAGGAAGGAGATCAAGTAGCTGAATGACCCACAAAGAAGAACTTGCTGAAGAAGGAAAGGGTCCCTAGTTAAGAAGGAGATCTGACAAGTCCCTGATCAAGAGGGAGTTTTGGATCACCCCTAATTACAAAGGAGTGACAATTGTGTTTTCCATTTCATGGGTCAAGCACTAGACAAGGAATAATAGCTGTAAGTCTAGATGAAGGCCATGAATGGAAATGTAGACACAAGATAGACACAACATTCTTGTCTTCTCTTGGGAAGAAATAATGGGAAGATTAGGTAATCATCTAGCATATGATACTCTTTGAGGATGTGAAGGGCATCAAATACAAGAGTACGCAAGAGGACTGATATTATTTGAGGGTTGGGAGTCCAAGATAAGAATAGTCCTAGAAGGTCATAGTCGAAGAACACTTGGGTGGGTATATACCTTGAGAGACAATGATGAAGGTGTCTATAAATCATTGGTCTCGCCAGAATTGTAGCTCATGGTCTCATAAAGAGATGGAGCTGTTAGTCAAGGCCTTACACTATGAAAATATTGATGGATGTGATGCTATAACATATGGATTTCTAATTCGATTTCTATTATATGAATTCTTCAAGATTGATAATATATAAACACCTTGTAATGTTGTATGAATACCTCCCTAGTTAAGAGGGAGTGTTGAAGGAAGTGTAACTAGGTTCAGTCTTGATAGATGTACTTTTGATATTTGTACTTATTCAAGAAAATAAATATTATTTCTATAATATATGTCAATGAGTTTTTTGCTCATTGAAGTAGGTCTATCCAATGTCAAAGTGCTATAGGTGATTCAAATAGTCAAGAGAAAATGTTGAAGGCCTAGGGGCATGTTACACTGTGTAAAAATATATATTAAGGTCAAAGGGAAACCTCCAAGGAAAGACAAGTATAATCCTATGTAAGGACACCTTCAAGAAGCTCCTTCAAGAATGCTACACCACCATGGAAAATGTTTGAAGTCTTCTCAGCAAATCAACCACCAAATACCCTCCAAATCATCCTACAAACATCCCTCCTAGTTGGCCTACATCATAGAGGATAAGTCAGCCTAAAGAAAGCCAAAAATTTGGCTTAAATGGAGGGACAATCCTCTATTTATAGAGGTTTTCCACTCCAATTATAATGCAACAATTGTGCTTTGAAATCCACATGAGAAAGAGAATAAGAAGGACGAAGGTAGTCCAAGGAGAAGAACCATTAGGGTAGTGAAGAAGGAAGGAAGGATAGCGAAGGTGCGGGATTGTTTTCTAGGGTAGAAAATAGTCACATGTTTGAAGGAATGAGGGATAGTCTACGGCTAGCTCAACATAAAAATTACAATGGTAGATTCTTTATGGTTTGGTCTAGTAACTAGGCCTATAAAGGCCTCCTACTCCAATGTGTAAGAAGGACTCTCAAGAGAAGTAAGGAATCAGAAAACTGAAGTATGAATGACTATTTCTAGGGCTAGAAATAGTCACATGTATGAGGTTCAGTAAGGGTATGATAACAGATAACAATCCTTTGTTTGGGTGAGAGATCAAGTCTCCAAGGACTCCCAAGCCTAGAAAAGGAACCCATCTCTCTAAGGTGAAAGGACTCTGATTGGAAGACGAAGTGCCGGAAGAAGTGATGAGGGATAAGGTGCAGAAATGAGTAAAGACTTGACTTGTGCTTAAAGGATCTATTAGTTAGGGGTCTATGGTTTGGCATTGATTAATAGAAGCTTCAATAAGAGAATTTCACTAAAGGGTTTTCCTCTCAAGAGTAATGAGCTTTCTGGTCCTTACAGAGAGCCAACATCTTGTGTTCTTGTTTTTATGTTTTGGTAGAGATTTGATGAAGTAGACACATATGTACTAATAAGAAAAGAAGAGTAAGCTAACAAGAAAAGTAAAAGGACTCCACGAATTGTTATCAAATACTCCACTATTTTGTGCTAGATTATTCAACAACAAACACATATCAAGAGGAGGGGGCAAGAGTAAGTCAAGTTAAACTTTTAAATTTTTTTGATGAATTTAAAAAATAAATTCTTTGCAATCTAAGAGAACAAGTAGAAATGTTAAGAATGCAGAACTGCATGCTACTAAATATTGCCCATCATTACCAAGGTTGAAAGAAGTTTACCAAGAGGACAATGAAGATAGTCAATCATCAAATTAGCTATGTTATGTAGCTCCATGAAGACTATGGAAGCCTAGTCAACCTGATATGATGCAAGAACTTAATTCACAATTTCAAGTGTATGCACATACCTATCAAAATAATTGGAACACACTCCTTCCTTGGCAACCTTTCCCATCTCAACCCCAAAACCAATCTTGGCAACAAGGTTGGCAAGAACCTTATGGTATAAATCCACAATATCCTCAATATTTTCCTCAATATACTCCATACCCAAGTCCATCTTATCACTACCATACACCTCCACCACAACCATAACCCCAACCACATCCATTTGAAAGATCCACTCCCACACAAGGAAGTAGCTCAACCCACTTACAATCCTGAGGTACAACACTTCCTAACATCTCCTCTTGATGTCAATGGTATTCATCTTAGCTCAGGAAGAGTATTGCAAAAGAAAGATTCTCTTGATGTCATTGAAGGACATCATTCATAAAAATAAGATTCAAATGAGAATACCAAAGAATCATGGGCTACACTTGATGAAGAGAAGACATCAGAATCATAGATTAAGAAAGTTTCCTCGTGTTTACCATCAGATCCTCCATGTGTTCAAGAGAATAATCAACAAAAAGAGGAAGATTTGAATGCCATGGTAGAAGAAGACATGAAGAATGATCTAGATAAGAAAGAGAACCAAGGGCATCAAAGTTATATTGAGGTTTGGTTCCATAAAATCAACAAGATGGAGCATCACTCTCTTCTTCAACAATACTTGATATCATCAAAGTCAAAGCATTTGGTCTCTAAAATTCAGGTACATGTCAAAGAATACATTTCAAGCCTACAAATGAGATTATATGTCATCTTGATGTGCACATGGATCCATTAGAATTATTCCTATACTTGAAAGATATTTTCTTTTTCAAGTAGAGTAGGATAGAAAAAAAATAAAAAATGAAAAATAAGAGGAAAAAATAAAATCTTAGGTGAAAACCTCCTTTGAGGTGCTTGAGATTGGATCATTGATTGAAAACCTCCATGAGGCGGTCAATGGGTTGGAAAAAAAATTAAAATAAATAAGATCCTAGGTGAAAACCTCTTCTGAGGCACCTAGGCAGACCTACTAGTTGAAAACCTCATTGAGGCAACTAGTAGGCCTAAGGAAAAAGAATGAAAAAAAAAGAGGAAAAAAGGAAAAAATGATGAAATAAAAATATTTGTTTTTCCAGTTGCATATAAGTACTTTCATGAAGGTACTCCACCTACATAAGGAAAAGAAAAAGGCCAGTTCCATAAAAAGAGAAAAATGAAAGGAATGAGCAATGAGGCAAGTAAAAAGTAAAAAAAAATCAACCTTGGGCTGCTTACCTTCTGTGAAAACTACTCAAAAAGGACCAATGACATGTCCATCCATCACCCTCAAACATATCCATGACATTTCCCATAATTCCCAAGCCCTTCTCATACATTTTCCTTGTTGTCCTAAAATGCTATAGGAGGGATTTATTTTGCTACACATGGCCAAAATACACAGAGAAAAAAATCATTTTTATCATATCTTGCAAACCGTGCATTCATTGGTCGAGTTGTTTCATGGCAAGATGCATATGGATTATGGTAACATTATCAAGAAATTTCAAAAAATACTAGTGGACACATTTTGAGAAATTGTCCCCCATCACCTACAACCATTTTTTATGGGGAGGGGCATAAGGATGATGGAAACATGGTCAAAACATTTCAGGTCAATCCAATCTACTGTTTCAGAGGTATGGATAAAAAAATTCTACTACAGGAGACTATCTTGAAATGTTATAGGAGAAGCTTGAAATGCTATAAGAGGAGCCGATAATGCTACAAAAGGTAGATCCAATTGGGGTAAAGTGTCAAAAGGTCATGTATTCTTTAAGGAAGGTTGAAAGAGGTCCCCCAACATCAGTTTCATCACCCATCCACTCCATCTAGCGAAAATCCATGTTTAAATTCCACTATGCCTTACATTAAAAAAATAAAAAAAAAGCTTTATCATCAATGTTTCCACCACCTACATCACCTCTTGATGATTTTAATCCTGTCCTTATACCTCCTATGACTTTCCATCAATCTAACATGTAGTAATGAGATTTTGAAGAGGAATTAAATGACTGCTACACAATGAGGATTCCTAGTGCAGTAGCCTGTACAGGTACAAAAGAACTCAACATCAATTTTTCCACCCACGGAGTAGAAATTATAACCACCATGAGCATCACTAATCCATTTTTGAAGTCGAGAAGGGACACATCCTCCTTAGGAAGCAGTCCATCCACTCTGCCAGCACTAGATGGGACACTGGGAAGAAATCTATTCACACAACAATTTTATCAGTCAAAGGATCATCAGGATAAGAAGACATGTGTAGAAGGAAACAAAGAAAACAAATACCTTCAAGATCATCATAATATGAAGTCCAACTCCAACACACAAGCATATCTAGCAAATTGACATCACAAGTAGATATATGTATGAAATATTATTCACCTCTTCTATTGAGCGTGTTATGGTTAGAATTTTGTTGACAATTCATAGAATATGAGGTTTTATAAACTAAGAAAGGGTCAACGGTCTCGGTCACTGGTGGGCTCCAGTATTGCAGCAATAATGCTGCAACTCCTGGGACTCCCTTCTTTACTTTTATCAACCCGGCAGTTCGTAACAAACTTGGAAGCGATGGTGCTGTATGCACAAGTACTAGCTATTGCCGCAGTTGTCACTTGGTCAGCTGGCACAAGTCCACTAGGGGCTTAAGCCAACTTCTATGAGCTCTTAGAAGAAGCATTTTAACTGATGGATGGAAGCTAACTCAAAGGAAGCTAATCTACTTGCGGAAAGAAATCGAAAGCCAAAAAGTAACGCAAACCCTAGCAAACCCTAATTCTACCAGCTAGTCCTACTGATGCAAAGGAGAGAATGCAAACTACTAAAAAGAGATGCCATTACTTCTATGAAGGTAAAATGCATGTGTCTAGACTACCTCTATCTGAAGAAAAAATCTTTTTGTATTTTTCAATAAGTTATCAGAATTATCATGCATGTGTTCTTAACTGGCTTTTTACTGTGCAGGGGTGGATCAAGGAGGAGAAATGATTGGAAATGGTTGGGAAGGTTTAGAGAGGGTCTAAGGAGTCCCTAACACTCTTCCGGAGAGTTCCACAAAGTTTGGCTATCAAGAAAACTCATTTGGGAGCTTCTACAGGAAGTCTGCAGGGGTTCTACAGGATGTTCAGAGATTTCTACAGGATGTTCAGAAATTTCTACAGGATGTTTAAAAAGTGGATCTTAGAGGATGGGTGAGTGAGGGAAGATGCATGAATGGATAGGGAGGTAGGATAGGGGCCTGGAGTGACCCAGGGACTGATGGATGGAGTGATGAGAGGGTGTGGAAGGCTGTCTTGGCTTAAAGAAGGCTAAGATAATGGAGGAGCAAGAAGGTAGGGTTACATGGGCAAAAGATCAGTTGTGAGACGAGGAACCTAACTAGGAGGTGGAGCAGCTGGCCTGGACAAAGCTTAGGCAGAAGAGAGAGTGGTGGAGATGCCCTGCACGGTGCACACTTAACCGAATCAACAAAGTCCTGCACACAATCAAAGTCTTAGCTAATCTACTCTAACTGTCAATGAAACAAATGAACAACAGCTTTATTTATAAAGAGAACCATGTACATCACTTAAGCAAAGAAACATTTCAGAGGTCTGAACACACAACTAACTTCTACAAATGAAAACATTACACCAAGGATTACATGGTCAAGCAAACTAGTGTTTTTGTTGGGGCAGTACTGTTTATGCAATTCCAGCCTCTGATCTAATAAGGATGAGGTGAAACTGAGAGTGTTGTTGACCCTTTTATTGGAGATTTAACTGTTATTATCCTACCAATCTATTCTAAACATCTGAAGCAATTCTATTCGTAACCAGTGACCTATTTAACCAACACAACTAAATCTGCTTAACAGAAACACGTTTCAAATGCATAAAAGGAAAATCATGATGCATAAAGAAAAGGTAACAGTACAAAGAAGGAGGCCCTAGCCTCTCAGGTTGGGCCCAACACCGAGAGCTATGGAAACTATAGAAAACTCAGAGCTGATATAAAATCAGACTGCTTCTCATTATCAAAAAATCATCATAAGTCAAGAGTTATGCCAAAAATGGCTACAAAATAAAGCTAGCGGCACTGTAGTGCAAAATATGCAAGAGTTTCCAAAAGTCCCTCACGAAGGCTGAGGCCTTAACATTTATACACCACGAGGCCCTAGCTAGACTCCTAAATCTATGGGACTTCGCTGCCCAAACTGTGAATGAACAACTCCTTCCAAAATCTGTTTGGCTGCCTTCTAGATCCGGTTTTGGTGGCCTTTGGAGCTCGGAGTTGGGGGTGAGGATCCCGAGGAAGGCTATTTAATGCCATAGACAACCCCCCTATGAATCCTCAACCCAAGCTTGGTTGTCTTCTAGCCCATGATTGCTCGGTTTTGCTCCAACATGTGTCAAAAAACCTGAAATGAGCACGTGTTAGCCACCTAGGAAGACTGACTACCCTTATTCGTACAAATGACCTAAAAATACTGGAAAATAATGCATAAGCTATGAAAAATGAAGGATTGAACAAGGATAATTAGGCCAAATGAGCACAAAATGTTACCAAATTTGGGGCTCATCATCACCCCCCTGCTAAAATGATTGCTCATCCTTGTGCAACTAGTCCAGCTCCTCGTCTTTCATTGCTTTAAATGCCACCCTCACATCCCAGGCTTCTGAAGTAGTATCCTCCTCACTGTCATGGAATCCGGCCTTCCTTTCCACCTCTTCCCACTGCTTATGCTCGTCTTTCTCTGTGCTTCCTTCTACCAATCCCAAGAGCAAAGGTGGACTTAGCTTGAGGCCGATCCAACTGGCCTGGAGGTTCTGCATGGACTTCTTGTAGAGAGGTACCCGTGCCAGGGCCTTCCTCATTCTAGTTGGAGTGTGATATTCCCTGATTTTGAGGCTATGGGACAATTTGTTCCACCTATGGGTGCAAGCATGAACACAATTGTCCTCTAATAATTGCTCCATATCCTTGAAGTGTGCTATAGCCTGAGCCTGACGATCCATGTATTTTAATAAAGCCTGAGAGTTGGTTGCTAGGTGCTGGTGGGCTGATATCAATGCGGTGGGGTCCCCTGGCTCTGCTCTAATTAGCAGTGGTTCATGTAGCTCTCGGTTCATGACATCTTTGACCTCTGCCGCTCTCTTTTCTTCGTGGTTTAACCATGAGGTTAGTGCCATCAGCTGCATATCTCCCATGACTGTGTTGGGGTCCCATGAGGTTACATTTGGAAGGGCCAAATTATGAAGGTAGAACTATGATAGCTTGGCCTTGTCCTCTGTTGAACTGCTGTTACATAAGTCTGTGAACTGCTGGGGGTTTTGGATTTGGGAGATACCCCTCTGTGCCAATGCATTAATTTGGAATTGCAGCCACTGGTCCCGTAGGTATAGGCTATAAGATTTGGCTGGCTGCCTACATTGCAGAGCGTCCATTGCCCAATTGGCCATGCAGGCGAGTTGTGCCTCCTTTTCTTGCACCTGCTGTTTTAGAGCTTGTATCTCTATGCTTGCCTGCAATTCTCTTTCCTGTAGTTGCTGGATTAGTACCTCAAGATCAGCTTGCATTCCTTCTTTTTCTTGGGGTTCTGCTGTGGTGTCCTCTGGTGCTATGTCCTCTTATTTCCTCTATCCTAGTAGCTGTAGTTTGAGCTTCTCGTTTTCTTCCTGTAGAAATACTCGCTGGCAGTTTCCCACATGTTTTGCCATAGCAAATTCTCTTCTTGCCTCCTTGAGTTGTTCCTCCAAAGGGCCTATATCTGCTACTCCTTTAGACTTGGCTATTCTCATCCATGTGTGGGTCCTCACTCTTTCTTCCTCTAGTGCAATGAAAAGTGGCACTGTGAATTTCTGTGGAATGATTTTTCCGGCCTCTAAAAGGTTATAATAAGAGCCCAAGCTGGGCTGGGGGCTAGGTTCCATAACGTGCTCTACCTCTTCTTCCTTTTGTGGTGATTTGGCTACCTCCCCTTCCATTCTTTCGGTCTCCTTGAGCCTGGCCAATGTTTCATGTAGAACGGCTTCAGCATCCTGTAGAGAGGTTTTTGAAGCCAATTTTTCCATTCTCTCCCTCTAGGTAGATGTCTTCGGGCTCCCCCGCTCATAAGTGACTGATGCTTTGGAGGGGGATTTCTCCTCTGGCGAGGTAGGTGTGTCTTCAATGGTAATTGGGTCTTGGGATGGAGGTTGGGGTCTGCCCGTTTTAATTCTTACACTTCTTCTTGCTTTGAAATACAGAGGAGTCTCCCTCTTTCGTTTTCCCTTTGGCTTGGGAGAGGTACCTAGGGTGGCCAGCACAGCTGCTGCCTCCCTAGCTAGAATTTCGGCTGATTTCTCCTTCTGCTTCCCTTTTTCAGGACTTCCTATAGAAAGTCCTGTAGTGGCTGATTTCTGGCTTCCTATAGAAGCCGCTTTTAAACTTCCTGTAGAAGAAGATGGCACCGTTTTAGCCTGCTTGGCTGAGGGTGCTTTTCCTTTTAGCTTGGCTGAGGCTGCCTTAGAGGTGCCCTCACTGGCTTGGACTTTTTCAGTCCTTTCTACCCTGGTCTGTAGTCTTTTCTCCCTGGGTGTTGGTGTGGTTTTATCACCCCCTATTTTAGCAGCTTGGCTTTTTCCTTATGTGCCCCTCAATTCTTTCTTTGGTGTTTTGCTCGGGGTTTCTTGGCCTTTACCTTTCTTCTCTGCTTGAGTGTGCTCCTTCTCCTCACTACTGGACAAAGTGAGCTCCTCGGCCAAAATTCGGATGTCATCATCCTTAGACAGATTCCGAAAAGTTTCCTAGGAGAGAGGGATGGTGTAAGTGTGGAGTGCATCTTCCACGAGGAGCTTGATAAGCCCATGATGGGCTAGCTGGTTTGGCATCCCCTCTCTCAGTTTGGTGGCACACTCAATCATGGATTGCAAGAGGAAGTAAGGAATGCTCAACTTTTTCTCTGAGGGTAGGTCCATTTGGTGCCTGAGTTCTGTGAGCAACCGGAAATGATAGCCATACACGATGCTAAATCGCCCCTCACATGTAATATACTTCATAATCTAGAGGCTAACTTCACTCCAGAGTGGCTGTAGGATAGTTCTTTGAACTCCATTCTTGTCCTCTGAAAATTGTTCCTCTGGCAAGAAGAACTCTCTTTTAGCTTTCTGACCCAATTTTCTCTCCTCCTTATCCCAGGGTACCCCCATCGGTAGATCAGTTACTCTGCTAATGAGCTGTGGGGTGAGTCTGAGGGTCAATCCTCTGAAGTTGACAATGGCCAATGTCTTTGACTTTGGCTTCAAGGACCTTAGGAATTCTTCTGCAACTTCGTCATTGTGACCTTGAAGCTTGTCACAGAATGACATCCAGTGTGCACGGGAAAACAAGTCCACCACCTCAGGGGTTTCCCGTAACTTCTTGGAGTCCGAAGGCTCTTTTCTAATGAACCCTCCCGGCATGGTAAAAACTTGTTTTGTTGTCCTGAGCTTGCCTGCTCGTGTACAGAAGTAGAGCTTCAGGATTTTCTTAGACAGAGCACAGAGCTATGTCTCTGTGATTCACACAGTTATATAAAATTCACAACTTTCTACCAGTGAGCCTTGACAGTGGCTCAATTGTAATTCAAAACCCTGGAGAAAATCCCGCATACATACTACGACGACAATTCTCATGCAGCGATAAGAAAATGGCTGGTAAATTCATGAACAGACGTTTATTCACATTTTCCTACCCCTTCAACACGTCGACTCCACCACCTTTTGAATCAATTGCATGGGATAATTATGTTCAGGCTTACCTTATTCCAGAATTTCCACCTTCGACGTGAATAGTCCAAACTTCTCTATAATGCCGGGCTTCCTGTAGCATAGCTTCCTGTAGGAGTCGTGCACGGATTCTGGGGATTGCTTCAGTGGTTCTGGACCTTCTGTGCAACAACAGGACGTTGGAACAGGCCGAGAACTCAAACTAACAACCTTCAGAGAATTGAGGACGCGTAGTCGGCTGCAAAACGGTTGTGAATAAATGACTGCAGTGCATCGTAAGTGATTCAGCCGGATGATTTGAATTGCTGCGGAATTCATGGCGCGGGGGTGAGCTGTCCCCGTCGACCCATTGGCCGACGTCACCACTATCATTCCGCTACATGTATTCCTGACCGCCAAATCCTTCCCTTTGTATCTACTGCCGCCATTCCTGTTAGACTGCCGCTTCTCTCTGACTGGATGCTTCCCACGTGTCCATTTCCTGTCTTTTTGACATAACCAAAGCCTTTCGGATCCGACGAGGTCGTCGAACTGGTTGTGGTGGCCAGTTGAATGGCTACCCAACTTGTTCAACCCGTTCATTTTCACAGTTACACACATTTTAGAGTATATCTTATGTAATTCGACGAAATAAGGTTAGGCACTTACCTGTGCGGCCGTGGACGTGATTTTTCTCAGGCTTCAGGACGAGGAATGATGGATTTGCTTGCTGCTGTTTCGTGCACATGCACTGGAGCTCCTCTTCATTGGCTGCTGCTGGTTACGATACCTTGAGACCCGGTTTCCTAGCTGTGAATGTTACATGCACCGGCTTCATGAGCTGCGGGTGTCTTCATGGTATGTGCTCTAGCCGGATCAGCTGCTACAGGATTCCTGTAGGACATCCTGTAGCCGTTTCTCCTTCTGGGGTGCATGCCGAAATAATTGAGTCACGTTCACAGGTGCAGGGTCTTGAGATTGCCTTGACAGGTAAGGTATGTGAGCCTCTGCATGCATTTATTTCCCAAAGAAATTCCTTTATCTGAGAAAACAAAGTTCTGGTATGACTGTGTAGGTATATTTTGACCGTATGGCAGCAATGGTGGTGAAAGGAGGTGAAACAAGTGGAGGATGGAAGAAGACACTGGTTGCATGCCTCCTCGATGGACTTCAAGCTTCAAATTCTTCTTGATGATCAGTCCTGGCCAGCCCAAAGGCTCTACAGGATGTTTCCTGTAGAAATACAGAACTTCCTGTAGAAAGTCCTATAGCTTCCTGTAGAAGGCTAAACTATGACCAGATTGCGTCCAAACCTTGGAAGAGATGAGTGTTTATGGAGGGAGTGTTTGTGAGGTTGCCTGGTAGCTTGGTAGGGACCTTTGTCCTTGAGTTGAGAGGCCTCTTTTTTTTTTGCATTGAATCCCTGCAACCTGCAACAATTTCCAGAGATTAAGCCTGTGTTTTCTGTTTCTGCCTCTTTCTCTTTTTTCTTTTTCTCTTTTTTCTCCCTCTCTCTTTTCTTTTTTTAAGAGACAGCAAGGGCGCCTCAATGAGGTTTTCACCCTTGCTATCTGCCTTGGGTGCCTCAGAGAGGTTTTCACCCAAGGGTCTTTTTATTCCAATTCTTTTTTAGAGAGACAGCAGGGGCGCCTCAATGAGGTTTTCACCCCTACCATCTACCTTGGGTGCCTCAGAAAGGTTTTCACCCAAGGATCTTTTATATTTGCCTTTTTTTTTTTTTATGATGCTCAGGGTATGCCCAAAACAGAGGCAGAACCCTTCTCTATGACCAGCACTGATTTTTCCACAGTTTTGATGAACTCTTGCCTCGAAAGAGGTTTCCTGTAGATCTTTAGTCGATGCCCATTGACAAGCATGGGGATGGCTTCTTCATCAATGATCCGAATAAGGACAGAATCATTGTCATTACACTTCTCCACTACATAGGGTCCTAGCCATCTTGTCCTGAGCTTCCCCTTGAAATCCTTATGTCTGGAATCATACAGCAACGCCCAATCTCCCGGCTGGAATTGTTTGTCATTGAGGTGCCGGTCATGCCATATCTTCCTCTGAAGTTGAACCACTTCTTAGTGAAGGAGGGCCTGCATTCGGTGTTTGTCTAACCCATTCAGCTGCAATAACCTTTCTTGTTGAGCATGGCTAAGGTCTAGGTCCAGCTGAGCTGCCATCCTCAATGTGTTGTACTCGAACTCGATTGACAGTAAAGCTTTCTTCCCATAGACCAGCTCATAAGGTGTGAAGCCGGTTGTGGTCTTCCAGGTGGTGTTGTAAGACCAAGTGGCCTCAACCAGGCGATCTGCTCAATCTTTTCTACTACTGCTCACCACCTTAGTCAAAATCCCTTCTAATGCTCTATTGGTGACCTCCACCTGCCCATTTGCTTGAAGATGATATGGGGTGGAAGTCCTATGCTTGATCTTGTGATGAGCGAGCAAGTCTTCAATTAAGTTGGAGGTGAACTGGCTTCCTTGATCATTGACTAACTCTCTTGGGTAGCCAAATTTGTAGAAGATGTTTTCTCTTAAAATCTCAGCCACCTTCTCTTCTGTCGCTACTTTGATTGCCTTGGTTTCCGCCCACTTTGTCAGATAGTCTGTGCACACAATGATGTAAGACCTTTGCCTTGAAGGAGGGTTGATAGGACCCACAAAATCCATACCCCACTTCTCAAATGGTTCAACAGTCACTTGAGGTTGGAGAGGCATTTCGTCCCTTGGAGTCGGCTTCCCCATCCTTTAGCATTGGTCACATTGGCTGATATATCTTCTGACATCTTGATGAAGTGTGGGCCAATAGTATCCTGCCTGTAGAATTTTGAAGGTAGTCCTCTTGGCTGCAAAATGTCCTCCACAAGGCCCATTATGACAGGTTAGGAGGATGTCAAAAACTTCCTCCTCCCTCACACAACGCCTTAAGATCTGATCGGGGCCAAGTTTGAACAGGTTACCCCCGATCCAAGTGAATGAGGCACTTTTCCTCACAATTATGCTCTTCTCTTTTGAGGATAGATGTGGAGGGAACTGTGCTGAGACCAGGTAGTTTGCTATATCAACAAACCATGGAGAGAGTACTGAGATAGCAAACATATGTTCATCTGGCATCTGGTCATCCACTGTTCTGTCTTCACCTGCAGGTAAATCCAGTCTAGACAGGAAGTCAGCAACAACATTTTCTTTACCTGGTTTGTCAACAATAGTCAAATCAAATTGCTGCAACAAAAGTAACCATCTAATAATACGAGCATTCACATTCAGTTTACTCATTAAATATCTAATTGCAGCATGATCAGTATGTACAAATGTTTGATAGCCAGTGATGTAGTGTCGGAACTTGTTCAGGGCATGGACCATGGCCAAGAACTCTTTCTCAGTTACAGTATAATTCATTTCTGCCTTGGATAAGTTTTTGCTGACAAAGTATATGGCATATGGGAGTTTTTGTTCAACCTGTCCTAAGGCTGCCCCTATGGCTTTATTCGAGGCATCAGTGTGGATGTGGAAAGGTAGGGCCCAGTTTGGACCTCTCAAGATCGGGACGGACACCAACTTATCCTTTAATTCATTCAGAGCCCTTTGACAGTCGTCCATCCATTTGAACTCAACATCTTTTGCTAAGAGGCCAAACAATGGTGAGGCTAGCTTACTGAAGTCTTTAATGAATCTTCTATAATATCCTGCTAAGCCTAAGAAACTCCAAACATCTCTTACCTTCTGAGGAGGTGGAACCTTTTTGATGAGAGAAATTTTATTAGGATCCACCTGTAATCCTTGGAGAGAAATGGTATGTCCTAGCATGGTCCCTTCAGTCATCCAGAATTCACATTTTTCAGGACTAAGTGACAGGTTCATCTCAATGCACTTGGTTAGAACTTTTCCCAGATTGGACAATGCTTCCTGGAAGTTGGACCCATAAGGAGTGAAGTCATCCATATAGATTTCCACTGAATCATGGACCAGCTCCGAAAAGATGCTCAATACTGCTCTTTGGAAAGTGGCAGGAGCGTTGCATAGCCCAAAGGGAAGGACTCCGTAAGAAAAGTTACCCTAAGGACAAGTGAAGGTGGTCTTATCTTGGTCCTCCAGGCTAATTTGGATCTAGTTATACCCACTGAACCCATCTAGGAAAGAGAAAAACTTCTTTCCCACCAGTCCATCCAACACTTGATCTATGAAAGGCAGAGGGAAGTGGTCTTTCTTGGTGGCTTTGTTTAGTTCTCTGTAGTCCACATAGATTCTCCACTTTCCATTTTTCTTGGGTACCAACACCAGAGGGGAAACCCACTCGCTATCCGAGATGGGGTAGATGAATCCTGCATCCAACAATTTTTGCAATTCTTCTTTGACAATGTCCTTAAGGGCTGGATTCATTCTCATCTGAGGTTGCCTAACTAGTTTACAATCTTATTTAATGTATATGTGATGGGTACAGACTGAAGGATGGACTCCTTTCATCTCCTTATAGCTCCAAGCAAAAGAATCTAGATGACTGGCCAGCAAGCTACACAACTCCTTTTCCTGGGAAGGAGATAGGGAGGAGTTGATCTTTAAAGTTCTCTCGGGGCCAAACTCCACATTTTTAACTCTAGGAGAGGTTGGATCAGTCACACAGAGGTCCACTAAGGTGCTGGCTTGAGTATCCTCCACCAATTTCTCTAAGGACAATGCACTGGGAGGCAAATTCTGAATTAAGGTCTCAATCAAATCATCCTCGGTTTGAGGACCTCCACTCGTGGTTTCTAAGGTGCACAAGGGTGCAGAGTATACCTCATCCTCTTCTCCTTCTTCCAACCAAAGTGGTAAGTCATGCTCTAATAGAGGTTGGGCAGGAGGGTATAGGACTAGCTGCTTGGACATAGGACCTTTTTTGATGGTCATGTTTCTTGCTCGACAGCTTATGTAAGCATCCGCAGTGGCTAACCAAGGCCTTCCCAAAATAAGGGGGTATCCAGTAAGTTTTGCCTTTGGTTGAAGGACCAAGAAGTCTACAGGATACTCCCAAGAGTCAACAGAGACCAAGACATCCTCCACAATCCCTTCGGGAGTCATGGTGGAGCGATCTGCCAACTGCAAGACTGTCGAGGTCTTCCTTAAGGAACCCTGAAGGTTGAGTTTGAGCATGGTGTCCCTGGTCATCACATTAATGGCAGCCCCTAAATCGATCAAGGTGTGGGGTATGACGGTGCCATTGATGTGGACATCAACTACAGGACTCCCAGGATCCAAATACTTTGGACAGATTACTTGCCCCAACATAAGATCAGACAGTTGTCCTATGACATTGATAGTTGAGGCATCTCTTTTTTGCCTGCCTGGGTGCCTGAAACACTTTTCTTTAACCAATTTGTTGTATATCGGTACATCTTTGATGGCTTGGAGAAGTGGTATTTTCACACACAACTGTTTGAGTTCTCCCATAAGCTCATTCTCTTCTAGGTCGAGTTGTGTGGTTACTGTTAGTCTCTCAGGAAAGGGTGGAATGGCTTTGGGTTCACTTTCCTCTTTATCTTCCTCGTCCTCTGGGGGAGGAGGTTGGCGATCCAGAAGAGTATTCCTGGATCGCAGGTTGATCTCCTGGATTTCCACAGCATAGGTAGGGCATGTTGTTTCCCTAGTATATACCTGCTGGGTCTGTCGGTTGTTGGGGTTCGGGTTCAGTTGAGCAGGCATTTGGGGTTGTCTTGGAGGAGCAAGAGGTAATGGTTGTGGTTGAGCCGGTGGTGGAGGCAAAATGGTGGGAGGAGTGTTGTACTGGGGCCTCCACCCCGGTTGAGGTGCATTCCACTGAGGCTGTGGCTGGACATGTGAGTGAAACGAATGAGTAGTGGGTTGAGTATGGTATTGAGGTGGGTAAGACCATGGAGGAGGTGTAGACTAGGAAGGATGAGTAGGGGGACCCCAAGAAGGCATAGGAGTAGATTGGTTGGGGCTATAATAAGCTTGGGATGTCCCTTGCATCCCCTGCTGGTAAGGTCTAGGTCCATGCGGCCTCCTTTGGTTGAGGAAGTAGAGAGGTTCGGTGGGTGCCTCAGTCCCTTGGTATATGGCCTTAAATCCAGGTAAGGTTGGGCATTGGTTTGTGGGGTGGTCCTCCTCACAAACGAAACATACCTCTACTGAGTGTAATGGACACTCGTTCTTAGGGTGCTTCCTCGTACACCTGGGACAGAAGATGGCCAAAGCCCTCTCAGCTTCCTCTTTCTTCTACTGGATTCGGAAGGTATCAAGTTGCATGGAAATGGTCTATCTCACCTCACTTTTGAGGTCCTCCAGCTGATTAGCAAACTCATGCTTGGAGAAGGTAGTACTAGCTGAAAGTGGGTTTCCCCTACCTCTTTTCCGGGCTACCCTAGAGTGGTTTCTAAACACAGTCTTTATATCCTCATAAGGTAGTTGGTAAATATCTCCTCCAGCTAGCATGTGAAGGGTATCTAGAAGATCTTCAGGGACTCCTCAGAGCAGGACCAGCTTTAGAGATTCAGGGTCAAGTGTGTACCTGGCCCGTTTATAGCTAAGCTGGAACCTTTCCTCACAATCTTCTAAAGACTCATCGTTTCCCATGGTCATCCGAAAGATTTCTCCCTTGGCTTCCTTAGACCTATAGTAGTCCCGACATTTGGTATTGAAAGCTTGCTGCATCTGAGCCTAAGTGGTGATACTGTTTCCAAGTAACCCCATGAACCAATGTAATGCTGCATCCTTGAGGGTAGAGGGAAAGAGTTTCAATTTTTGCTCATCTTCTGTATAATCATAGGTTCGACAAAGGATAGAAAACTCAAACAGGAAGGTATCAGGGTCTTCAATAGTCAATCCATGGAAGTGAGGTAAAGCGAAGGGGCTTATGTTTTTCATTTTCATGTCTCCATTGGTCTCTTGGATGGGAAAGGCACCTTCTATTCTCTCATCTTCTCTTCTACCGTTTCGGTTTTCAGCCATGGCTTCAGATGGAGTGTTCTCTAACTCTTCTTCTATTATAGGATCTTCGTATATCTCAGGAGGCTCTCCTATAGGTTCTTCTGGATCACTGTCACCAAAGAAGAGAGAAAAGTGACTTAGTGAAGTGGTGGAGGCGTTGGGTAAGAATTTGCCGGTTCTATCTCTGTTCCTACGAGGCATGAAATGGAAAGACTTTTGATTTCTTTTGTTTTTTTCTTCTGGTACCTGCAAAATGAAAATAGATTGAACTGCAACTAACTATCTTGCTGAAATGGAAATGCGGAACTGAAATGGAAGAAGGAAAGGACTAATCTATTTTGCTCAAATGAAATTGCAGGAATGAAATGCTAGTCTACGCTTGCAGAATTGAAATGCTAATCTATGCTTGAAAAATTGAAATTGCGGAATTGAAATGCTAATCTACGCTTGCAGAATTGAAATTGCGGAATTGAAATGCTAATCTATGAAAGCAGGAAATATCTACTCTACTTTTGCGGAAATGAAATTGCAGAATGGAAATGAAATAAACTATTTAGCATAAGGTGAGAGTAGAAAACTAGAAGAAAAGCAACAATCACTAATACTCTGACGCTTCCCCGGCAACGGCGCAAAAAAGATGGTGGGCTCCAGTATTGTAGCAATAATGCTGCAACTCTTGGGACTCCCTTCTTTACTTTTATCAACCCGGCAGTTCGTAACAAACTTGGAAGCGACGGTGCTGTATGCACAAGTACTAGCTCTTGCCGTAGTTGTCACTTGGTCAGCTGGCACAAGTCCCCTAGGGGCTTAAGCCAACTTCTATGAGCTCTTAGAAGAATATTTTTAACTGATGGATGGAAACTAACTCAAAGGAAGCTAATCTACTTGCGGAAAGAAACCGAAAGCCAAAAAGTAACGCAAACCCTAGCAAACCCTAATTCTAGCAGCTAGTCCTACTGATGCAAAGGAGAGAATGCAAACTACTAAAAATAGATGCCATTACTTCTATGAAGGTAAAATGCATGTGTCAATACTACCTCTATATGAAGAAAACATCTTTTTGTATTTTTGAATAAGTTATCAGAATTATCATGCATGTGTTCTTAACTGGCTTTTTACTATGCAGTGGTGGATCAACGAGGAGAAATGCTTGAAAATGGTTGGGAAGGTTTAGAGAGGGTCTAAGGAGTCCCTAGCACTCTTCCGGAGAGTTCCACAAAGTTTGGCTATCAAGAAACCTCATTTGGGAGCTTCTACAGGAAGTCTGCAGGGGTTCTACAAGATGTTCAAAGATTTCTACAGGATGTTCAGAAATTTCTACAGGATGTTTAAAAAGTGGATCCTAGAGGATGGGTGAGTGAGGGAAGATGCATGAATGGATAGGGAGGTAGGATAGGGGCCTGGAGTGACCCAGGGACTGATGGATGGAGTGATGAGAGGGTGTGGAAGGCTGTCTTCGCTTAAAGAAGGCTAAGACAATGGAGGAGCAAGAAGGTAGAGTTACGTGGGCAAAAGAAGAGTTGTGAGATGAGGAACCTAACTAGGAGGTGGACCAGCTGGCCTAGACGAAGCTTAGGCGGAAGAGAGAGTGGTGGAGATGCCTTGCATGGTGCACACTCAACCGAATCAACAAAGTCCTGCACACAATCAAAGTCTTAGCTAATCTACTCTAACTGTTAATGAAACAAATGAACAACAGCTTTATTTATAAAGAGAACCATGTACATCACTTAAGCAAAGAAACATTTCAGAGGTCTGAATGCACAACTAACTTCTACAAATGAAAACATTACACCAAGGATTGCATGGTCAAGAAAACTAGTGTTTTTGTTGGGGCAGCATTGTTTCTGCAATTCCAGCCCCTGATCCAATAAGTATGAGGTGAAACTGAGAGTGTTGTTGACCCTTTTTTTGGAGCTTTAACTGTTATTATCCTACCAATCTATTCTAAACATCTGAAGCAATTCTATTCGTAACCAGTGACCTATTTAACCAACACAACTAAATCTGCTTAACAGAAACACGTTTCAAATGCATAAAAGGAAAATCACGATGCATAAAGAAAAGGTAACAATACAAAGAAGGAGACCCTAGGCTCTCAGGTTGGGCCCAACCCCGAGAGCTATGGCTCCTATAGAAAACTCAGAGCTGATATAAAATCAGACTACTTCTCATTATCAAAAAATCATCATAAGTCAAGAGTTATGCCAAAAATGGCTACAAAATAAAGCTAGCAGCACTATACTGAAAAATACGCAAGAGTTTCCAAAAGTCCCTCACGAAGGCTGAGGCCTTAACATTTATACACCACGAGGCCCTAGCTTGCCTCCTAAATCTATGGGACTTGGCTACCCAAACTGTGAGTGAACAGCTCCTTCCAAAATCTATTTGGCTGCCTTCTAGATCCGGTTTTGGTGGCCTTTGGAGCTTGGAGTTGGGGGTGAGGATCCTGAGGAAGGCTATTTAATGCCATAGACAACCCCCCTACGAATCCTCAACCCAAGCTTGGCTGTCTTCTAGCCCATGATTGCTTGGTTTTGCTCCAACATGTGTCAAAAAACCTGAAATGAGCACGTGTTAGCCACCTAGGAAGAGTGACTACCCTTATTCGTACAAATGACATAAACATACTGGAAAATAATGCATAAGCTATGAAAAATGAAGGATTGAACAAGGATAATTAGGCCAAATGATCCCAAAATGTTACCAAATTTGGGGCTCATCAGTCACCCTCAACCAATTAAGTAGCATCCTCGCTCCTCACTTTCCATATAATTCCATAGTACATACATCATGTAGCAAAATCCTGAAGAGGTAAATTCCTTTGGAAAAATTGTTTTGTTATATAGAAGGGGAAATGCAAGAGCAGAGGAAGTCTTTCACTGAGATAGGGGGTATCATTCTTCTCTTTCCCTGACCAATAATAAACCACCCTATCTCTACATTTGTACCCTAGAATATTCAAGGAAAAATATTAAAAATTCCTTTCAAATGATTTATGGAGACAATAGTAGTAGCCATGGGGGGGAGGTTTCAATGAAAGGCGAAGCAAATTTTGACATCCATGAGATGTCCAACAACTAGAACAACCCTAGCTAAGAAGCTCTAAACATAAATTTCCACACTATAGGAGAAAAAAGGGCTGCTACAGGAGAAGCATGGTTGCTACAAGAGAAACAAATTTTCTACAAGATAAGACAATGTGCTACAAGAAAGTCCATAGAGCTGCCAAAAGCCTAATTTTGAGAAACTTTACCCTAGATTTGAAGAGGTACATGTAAAACAAGGGTAAGTACACATTTTTCTCTATGATTTGTGGACAAGAAACCTTCAAAAGCTCTCATTTCTTCAACCAAAATTCGAAGAGAAGTTTGAGAATTAAAAAATTGAATGAGAATGTTTCTTTTGAGTTAAGAAATATAAGAAAGAAAATGGAATTGTTTTTGAGTTGAGTCTAAATTTTTCCTTCCTCTAACCAGTATGGATAAAATTTCTCTTTTACCCTTGTAGCAGAGTGGGAGTATTGGTTTTTGAAACTTTGGAAAATCACAATGACAATCATGGGCATTGGTTTCAATTAAAGAGAGTCCACGGACTCATAAAAAATTCTAATTATCACATATGCTAGGGAGAATGTTCAAAAACTTGTATCATGGGAAAACGTTGTGGACATTAATAGGAAGACTTTTCTTAAGACACAAGCACAAGCCTAATTAAAAGTTGGAGAAAAGGATGGATCTATAGAAGGAGTTGGAAAAGAAGATGGAGAGAATGGAGCAAGAGAAGATGTGCCAAAATTCCTTCTGAGGTATCTTGGGATGCTAAGGAGGCCACTAGGGCCATGAATGAGGCACAACTCAAAGGATGAGCAACACTTTCAACAGGGTGGTATGATGGGCCTCCAAATTAGACATAAATTAAGGCCCATATGACCATCCTTTAGCACATTACATCTCTCTTTTCTAAATTATATGACATATTTTTAGCTTTGATATGTTCATTAGGAAGGTTTAGAGATAATTGCATACTTGTGCCTAATTTTTTTATTTTTGTAGAATATTGTGAGAATATTAGGCAGATTATGAAGATTTGGATGAGGCGATAGTCTAGGGACTTGATCCCTACTATAGTAGAATCAATATTAGATAATAAGTAAATAGGATGTTATGAAATTATTGCACAAATTTTGGAGCTCCAGTTATTGAGAAAATCTAGAAATGTGTTCCTTGTTAATTGATGTTGATTCCTAGTGTTGGGAACCAAATCCACTATTTGAAGAATTATGGAGGGGAAAACTTCCTCCTTTCAAGGAGAATTCTTCATCATAATTTTGTATAAGTAATAATTCGAATTTTCCTATAGAGGCATGTGTTTAATAGTCTTCTTGTGGAAAAAACTTGTATTTTTACAGCTCCACTTTCATTTCTAGTAGGGATGTACATGGATTGATTCAAATAATGAAGTTTGGTGCCATTTTTAGTTTATAAATCTTGGTCTCCTTCATATAACTTTGAGCATCCTTGGTTTTGTCCATCGTAGGAGCCTCAAATTCCTTTTTTATAATTTCTTTTTGCTTCTTTTCACTTGTTATTCACATGCATATCTTATTCTTGTAAATCATATTTCTGCATTTAATATTGATGCTTCTTTTGCTGTAGGATTGGGTTAAATGATTGAATTAAGTTAGCTTATTGTTTATTTACAAAGTCACAATCATTATGCATCCTTAGAACAACTTTGAAAATTTATCTTCATCATTGAGCTACTTTGATTGGTTTACTAGTTCACAAATCTAGAATTTCTGGAAGTCCCTTGTAACAAAATAGTAGTAATTTTATGCTATTTTTTAGAACACTTTATGATCTTAATTTGAGTTGATTCCACTTGTATTAGGTCATAAAATAATTCATGTTAATAAAAAATTCACCGCATTTATTTTTCAGTTTATTAGTTAGGCATTTGATAGGTTAACTACCTCACTAATTTTTGAATTTCCATTTTTTAGAGTAGTATTTTTCTGTTGTTTTTTAGCACATGTTAATAGGGGTATTTTGGAGTGATTACACTTGTAATGGAGACCTATACATACTACTTAATAACAAAAAAATTTCCTTCCCATTTTATTTTTATTTAATTGGGAATTTAACAAGATTGTCGCTCCTATAGCATTATATGCCTCGTGTAGCAATCGCTTGTAGTAAACCCGTAGCATCACCTTCCTTCACCAGTTTTGATCCCCACTGCAAATTTGACTTAGTATAGATGAATAATTACTCCCAAAATATAAATACATGATTGGGGAAGGCCAAAGGCCACTTAGGATTTTTCTTTTCAGCCCTACGACACATCTCAAGAATTTGGGTTAATGGACAAATTTATGAAATGGATAGCAAAATAATTATTTCCTTGATTGCCACATGAAGTATATAATGAACTTTTGTCAATGGATATAACCTCTTTTTAATGCATTGATTGATCACATTATATTTCCTTAATTTATGTTATATTAGTTTACTTTCTTTATTCTTAAGTTAAGATTAGTTTCTGTTTTCAATTCAACTTTCACATCCTGCAATTAGGCTAGTGTTTGATTTCCATTTCTGTGATTAGGATTAGTTTTTGAGAAAAGATTTCGATGATAATCACATCAAAGTTCATTTGTCGACATGTTTTGAACCAACAAGTGTGGTCCTGATGATGAACCACACTTGTTGGTTTGAAACATGTTGACAAATGAATTTGGATGTGATTATTGCCGAAATCTTTTCTCAAAATCTTGATATGGATGACAAAAGCCTTAATTCAATAATTAGGATTAGTGTTTAGATTTGAGCAAGTATAATTTACTTTTCTACAATTAGTTTAGGTTATATTTCATGATATTCACTCCATTATATTAGATCAATGAAAAAGGGACATATTTTATGTTGCATATATAGTGCCAACACTTTTTAAGTTTCTATGAACCCTGGGCTAATAATTTAAGTTGGTAGCCTTGGCAGTTGCAACATTCTTGTTGCAATACCGAGGCTCATCATATAGGAATCATTTAGCACAAACAATCAAGGGGGAATTCCAATCTTCCCCTTCCATGGATTGAAATATTGAAATAACTCTCTCCAATCAAGAAAATAATGTATGTCTATCCAAAATCATGCAAGAAATCCTAGGTATTATAATTTCCTATTTTTCTATGTAAAATATTTTTTTCAATAATCTCATATCTACATAGTGTGACCAATCAAAAATCTCCTCTTTTATTCAAAAAATACACCTATTCATATTTTGTATTAATTGTAGGTCTCTATTGTACCTATTCCTATGGATGAATCTCTTATATATCCTTCCCTTAAGCCCCCTCCTTCTACTACATGTTATGTCTAAAAGTGTTTACCTTCTCGTGTCTTGGAGTTCATTCCTTCTTCTTCCAGGGATGTAGATAGATTTGAATTTCTATCCAAATGCTTGGCCAAGGGGGGATACTCATATTTTACTCATTCCAATGATAGTTCATAGGTTCTTTTGGAGGGTGGATTGTCCATTGAGGATAAAGGTCCTCCTTAGGATGGGTGAAAATCCCATATATCTCTTACTAATATGTTAGATAAAAAAAAATTGAGAAGCAACAAAAACAATATAATTGAATGTGTATTTAAAGCAAAGGATGACTCGGTAAAGACAATTCCATGATTTTCCTTTCCTTTAATGTTATGGGATATAAAGGTACCCCAAAATTGTAATCCCTCAACTGTCTCGTGCAAAGAATCTTTGCATATATGATCATGCTCTAGGAGACCATGTGCTCTACCACCAAAGATATAAATACTATGTATTTGTGGTTAAAATATTGGAATTTCATTTCCGTCAATGCAACAGGTCTTCTAGGAGGTATAATAATGGATTGTAAACCATCCTTTAAGCTTCTCTCCTTTAGAAATTAGTGACTCTAGCATAACTATAGACCTAGAGGATCAAGATTATGTGTCCTCCTTCAAGGTAATATATATATAGCCCTATGCCAACAAAATTCGACTTTAGTTGAATATTATGAATCTAGGATACTTAATGGCCTGAATTTCATTCTTTTTTTGGATATTAACTTTACCTTATAGAGTTGAAATGTGCGAGGGAATAATTTGAGGCATTGTAGGGAGATTAGTTTAATCTCTATGATTGAGGATGCTCACATGTTAAAAGTGGATCCAACCAACCTAATCCCCACTTAAGTAAATAAAATAATTATTATGGAATGAATATCTAATGTATTAAACCAATTTCTTATCTTTGAGTCAATGATGCTTAATCCTTAGACGCGAAACACTGGATTGGTTCAGGGTGGAGCTTTGATCGTCTCCCACTGTTTCTATATATTGATAGTCTTGATCTTAAGCCTCCATCACTAATGAAGTTAATCCATACTTGGCTTCTTGAGGAGGATTATTGGTTAACGCTACCAAGTTCTTGGGCCCCCCTTAGTGATGATTATGAGTCATCCTATATGTAATAATTCAACACTAATGAGCCATTATCAATTATATCAACAAAATATGGGTAGAATCCTTCCTAAAATGCTATCAAGTGACTCTTTGGGAGGATGAATATGGTATCCAAGATCTCTATGTAGGAAATAATTTAGGGATTTTCTCACCTAAAGAGGCTCACTCACTAAGTTTTCTCATGCTTCATTGGAAATAATTTTTGGCAGAGGACGAAGCCTCTTGGAACCTAAAGATTCAACAAATATGGATAAAGGAAGTAGAAAATACCACGAATCTCTTCCACAACTTCATAAATTTCTAAAAAAATATCAAAACACTATCTCAGATATTTTGACTTATGAAGGAACAATCAAAAAATCATTTCGTGAAAAATCATTAGCTAGAAGGAATAATTTATGGATGTTGTTCAAAGAATATGCTAGATGTCACATAACATAAATGATCCGAATTATTAAAATATTCCATCACGTCATCACTAAGGAAATGAATGAAATGTTATTTGTAGATATCCAGAAAAATGATTTGAATTCCACTTGCTAAATGACACAAAAAGGAAAAATCCCCAATATTGACAGATTGATGGTTGAATTCATTGAGTTATATGAAATTTTTGAGGATATCCTTATGGTGGTTTAGGAATCCAAATTCATAAGAAATATCTAAACGGATTTCAACTCGACCTATTTAGCTTTTATTTCTAAGAGGAATAGTCTATATCCTTTAATGAATTTTGGAAAATATCATGGTATAATTTGGTGTTCAAAATTATTTCCGAAATAATAGCCAAAGAGATAAATAGTATGCTCAACAACCTGATATTGAATATAAGTTTAGTTTCCTCTTCAATAGGAAGATACATGATGTTACTTCTCTTACAGAAAAGGCTTTCCACTCAATTAAATATGGAAAAAATTCTTCAATTATCTTCAAAGTAGATTTATCTGAGGCTTATTACAAGGTCAACTAGACCTATATTGAGCTATTTTTGATCCATATGGGAATGAACTTGGACATCGTGAATTTTATCATTGCTTATATTCAATTGACAATATTTTTTGTGGTTATTAATGGTTCCCCAACTGTCCTTTTCGGGGAATCTAGAGGTCTCAGACAGGGTTTCCTTCTCTATGTTTCCTATTTTTGCTAATTATGGAAGGTCTAAGAATTATTATTCAAATGCTAAGGATAAAGGTGTACTTAAAATCCTCCAAATAACACCTTTAGTTGTCTTAACCCACTTATTTTTTATTAATAATCTTTTAATATTCAGTGCAGGGGATGTGTAAGACTTTAATTGCATTTTAAGCATATTTTATCTTTATTATTCAACCATTCACATGAAAGTAAATTGGGCTAGGTCTTGGGTGCACTATTTACTCCCCAATAAGGAAGTCAAGGTTTCTCTAGGTCAAATCCTACCCTTCATAAGTGAAAACATTGATCTAGGTTTCAAGTACGTGGGATTTCATTTAAATACCAATTGTTAAAGATTCAAGACAAGATGTGGTTGTGTGAAAAAATCAAGGCCATAATTTCTCTATGGGTAAATATGTGGCTATATAGAGGTGGGAGACTCGCGTTGATTTGTTAAATCCTAAGAAACATCCATGTTTACTAAGCATCCATAATCGAGATTCTAGAAGGAATCCTAACTAATTTAAGAAAATGTTCTTACCCTTCCTTTCTTTTGGAAGAAAATATAGAAAAGGCATTTGTTTGGTTAAATGGACTAAGATAGCTTAGCCTAAGGAGTTGGGTGTCTAGGGCATCAAGATTGTTTACCACTTTAGCTCTGTGTTAGCTAGGTAAAGCCTATGACATCTGGTTTAGAACTTAAATTTCTACGGAAGAGTGATGCAATCCAAGTACCTCATAGGTATTCAGATTGAGCAGTTTAGGAAATTATGAAACTTTTCTCAAAATTATTTGGTGGTTTTGAAATTATTTGTTGAAGCCTTGGCTTCAGTTGGGATATGGATCGTATAGGATATTAGCAAAGGGAGGAAATTAAGTATCTAGGAGGATCCGTAGACTATGTCTGGACTAGGATATCATCTCTCAGACATCTTATTGGCCACCCTTTACGACCTTCATATCTACTCATTATAGGATTTTAGGTCAAAATATCAATCTTTCTTCGACTCCTCCATTAGGAATTTAGCCAAATCCTTGGCACTGGAAGGGGATATGGTAGTAGAATGGTATCATTTCTTACACTAGTTTTCCTTCTCTCATATATGACTTAGGAAGGACATTAATGATGAGCTCACATGGTCAAAAAGTAGGCAAACTAATGTCTATACAAAAAGTGATCCAAACTTAAATAAGACTACAACAAATTATAGATATAACCATAAATATAGAGATGCGGCAGAAATAACACTTCATTCCACTAATATCAAAATATTGAAAGATGCTTACAAACATAATGGATATAAACTAGCTCAGGCAATGGTAGTTTATCATTGAGAAGATATGTGATGTCTACATGCCTCTGAAATTTGTTACAATGAGGCTCAAGGGCCTACTTACTATTGAACAAGAAGGGAAAACGCTAACCCTAGGAGATGGAATGCCAAGAGTTTGTAGGCCATTGGGGTTAGTTGGACAACAAACTTCTTGGAGTCGTAACTTGGTCATATTATCTCCATTTGGCGCATACAATACCTTGTTGTAAATTTATATCCAACTACTACAATATTGGTTGCAAGCCCCTACCTATGACTACGAGCCTGTAATGAACTTCAAAAAGATGTCATTTAAGGGGTCAAAACTGCTTTGGAAGTTCAGGACTTGAAAAACTGCTAAAGTAGTAAATGCTTAAATAAACAAGGAAACAGATGAAAAAAACTAGAGGTATAGGTGGAATAGGTAGGTGGACACCAATATCCACCTAGATTAGTCCTCCCTCATTAGGAAGAAATGGTCCCCATTGCGTGCAGAGCCTCCATGAGGTGAGGAAATTTTTGTTGAACCTAGTCCCTAGTGAACCACTTGCCCTTGCGGGGGAGTTGACATGCTTTGACAAATCGATTTAGTTGGATCCTTTGTTGGTGGGTGTTCTTGATCTACATGTCCATGATATGATAAGTTGTGGAATGTTCCATGTAGTCCAAGTTCAGCTCTTTTGAGTTGTTCTCCAATGTCAAATGTGTCTAGCAATGGTGGAAAGTATAGCCGAAGGCGATCTACATTAAAAACTGAGTGCAGAACAAGGAATGTGGGATGCTGAGCTCGAAGGCATTTTCCCCTAAAGCCTTGGTGATGGTGTATGTCCCATATTAGAACGGGGAAAGATTGCAGTGGGGTCGAGCGAGGTGTTCCTTCTACAAATGTAGCCAAACTTTGTCACCAACATGGAACTTATGCAGCACTCGATGTTGATCATGGCATTGCTTGTACTTAGAATATTATCTATGCAATATATCATGGAAATGCTAGAAGATGTGTTGAACGCATTCTATGAAGCTGTTAGCCCTGTCAGCTTTGGAATCATCATGAGCTGAATCTACCTAAGTATCTACAAATGGTATTGCTATATCAGTGGGATATAATATCAGAAATCCTAGCACTACCTGAAATGGGATATGGCCTGTTGAGCTATGGAGAGCTCTATTATAGTTGTGCTAGACATAGGGGAGGCTTTCATCTCATGTGTGTGGATGCTTTAAGTTGTACATGTGTAAGATGTGTATGGTCATCCTGTTGACCTCTATTTCAACATCATTTTTGGGGTGGAACGCCGTGGACTTAGTAAGTTTGGTATCCAACATTGAGTAGAGACTTGACCAAAAAACACTTAGGAATTTGTTGTCCCGATATGAGATAATACACTGTGGGATCCGAAAGTGTACCCACACTCGCTCAAAGAAGATCTTAGCAGTGGCCTCTACTTTCATAATCTTCTTGCAGGCCACCATGATGGCCATCTTAGAGAATCTATCGACGACCATGAAAATGCAATAGTTGTTGTGCTTTGTAGAAGGAGGGCTCGACATGTAATCCATGGAGATGGATTCCCAAGGTCGACTAGGAGTAGGAAGAGGAGTATGTAGGCCTTGCTTCTTGATTTTGGGTTTAGCAATGGCATAGGTGGTGCATTATTGAATGTACTTCCAAACATCTTGATGAAGTTTCGGCCAATAAAAATAATTTTGCAGTATTGCCACTGTTTTCTCTACTCCAAAATGTCCAAAAAACCAATTGTAGTGTGCCTCCCAAATCGTCATTTTACACTCACTTGAAGCAACACATATGTAGCTTAGGTCGAATAACAATGCATCCTCGAGGTGATAATTTGGAACTTGCTTACCTTTCAGGAGTGTCTAGTATGTATTGTTGAATTCTAGATCACTCTTGTAAATATGTAGCCACCAGGAAGTCTCTTGCCTACAGGAGTCGAGGACAGTGATCAATGCCATGACTGGTGGTTAGATGAGGTAGTCTGCAACATTATTGGTGCTACCCTTCTTATACTTAATGTTAAAATGGAACTATTGCAGGTATGTGGACCATTTCTGATGGTGATTTTTCTGCAACTACCCTTGAGTTTGTATGAACTACAGGGGTCGGTGGTCTATATGGAGGACTATTTCCTTCCCCATAATGACTTGCTTCCATTTATGCTAGGCATGCACAATGGAATACATTTATTTGTCATAAGTGCGATACCTTTAGACTATGTCTGAAAGTGTATCACTATGGTAAGCCACTAGATGCCCTGCTAAGTAAGGACTACACCAATAACATAGTTAGAGGCATATATTTCAATCTCAAATGGTTTCTACAGGTATGGTAATGTTAGCATTGGTGTAGAATAGAGGCGATGCTTCAACATAGAAAACACCTTATGTTCAATTTCAGACCAATTTTTTTTCTTCTTTCGCTCCACCCTTGGTAACTTTAGTTAAAGGCCAAGTGATATGAGAGAACCCCAACATGAACCGGCAGTAGAAATTGGAAATACCCAAAATGCTCCAGAGATCTGTTCAAGTGGTTGGGGTTGGCTAATCCCGAAATACTTGTATCTTGGCTAGGTCCACATGCACACCATGCTCATCAATGATATACCCCAGATATTGAACTTGGGTCATGCCAAAAGTGAATTTTTCCAAATTGGCACACAACTTGTGTTGTCATGGGGTTTGAAGGACCTGTCGAATATGGTGGAGGTGCTCTTCCCAACTCGGGCTAAAGATTAATATGTCATCTAAATACACCACCATGAATGCATTGATGAAGGGTCACAAGAAGTCATCCATCAATCTTATGAAGGCTGTTGGGGACTTCGTCAACCTAAAAGGCATGACCAACCATTGGAAAAATCCCTCCTTGGATTTGAAGGCAATCTTCCACACATCATAGGGTTCTATGGGTACCTGGTGGTAACTGGACTTTAAGTCAATCTTGCTAAAATATTTGGCCCCCTTGAGCTGGTCCAAAAGGCCATCAATCCATGGGGTTGGGTACCTATTCTTGACAGTGATCTTGTTTAATGCTTGATAGTCAATATACAGACTCCAGGTCCCATCCTTCTTCTCTACCAATACAAGCGGGCTCCAACAGGTTGATAAGCTTGGTTTGATGTGCCCTTTCTTCAATAGTTCCTGAATTTGTCTCTTGATCTCATTTTTCTCCAGAATAGAGGGTCGATAGATTGGTCCATTGGGTAGCAGTGTGCCAAGGGTTAGATCGATGGAGTGCTTGACCTAGTAGTGTAGAGATACCCTTGTAGGTGAGGAAAAAATGTACATGTACTCATGCATGACCTTGTCCATATGCTATTGCTATGAAGAGGAGCCTTCTATGGATGTTGTGGCCAAAACCTTCTTCTTTCCCTGAGGAAAATTATAAGGAAAACAAATTTCCTGGTCTGGGAAATGATCTTACTACATTTCTTTGCAGTGATAAAAAAGATGGTGGTAAGTGAGGCCACCTACGGTATCCTGTACAACTTATTGCCCAAAATAATAATCACATAGCGAGGTCTAGAATCATAAGAAACATGCCACATCCAAAAGTATGGTTGTCCTAATAGTACATCACAAACTTCAAGAGGAGAAACATCACACCATACCTCATCCATGAAGGGCTTGATGCTGTAGGGAATGTGGCATTACTGGCTGATGTGGAGATTGTGTCCTTGGTGAAGCCATGATGGTGTATAGTTGCAGATGTGTTGTAGTTGGGAGGCCTAGCCGTTTCATGATGTTTGCTGAAATGAGGTTCTTTTGTCTCTCGCTATTGGTAATGAACTGCAACAGAGAACCCTTCACTAACATCTGTGAGTGGAGGAGGCATTCCCACTTCTATGGATCTTCAGGCTCATTCTTCTGAATATTGGTACTGGCCATGGTGGCATTGGGCTCTACATTAATGATCTACTTCCCTTTGTTACTCCCCTTGTTGAGTTCTAACTAAGAAGCCTTCAACTGGGCCACCAGTGAATGATTGTCGTGACACTCACTTGTGTTGTGAGTGGAGCTCTTGTGGAACTCACACCATTTTCCCATGTCCTTCTTTTTCTTTGTGGTGTTTCCCTTTTGTTACAGCTTCGGTAGGTTGTCTTGGGTCACCCCACCTTCGATTTGTTCTTTTCTCTTTGTTTTGGGGACACCTTTTCCTTGCTTTGGATTCGCAAATCCAAAGTCTCGCTTCTTCTATTTAAACTTATACTCAATCTTGAAAAATTATCGGCACACTATGCGAAGTGAGGAGATTTCCATGAAATCCATTTCGTCCTCGATGTACTTTTGTAGACATCTGTGGTACTTAAGTCCCAAATTCCACTCAGAATCCTTGATACCCATCTTCTTACGAAGAGTATGGAAAACATTTGTGAGCTCTGACAGATCTTGGTCCCTTCCTTGCCATAACATGGTCCAATTGATGTATATATCTTCATAGCTCCTGACAAGGTAATTTTGTTCCTTGATGGCTTCTTGGAAAGAGTCCTAAGTGGGTGTGGCTGAAAACAGTAAGGATTCTCTCTCATCCCTTTGTTCATAGTAGGTTTCCCACCAGTCCTTGACATGTGGAGCATCTTTGAGAAGCGTAAAAGTAATATTTTCCCGATTGGAAAAGTCATGACCTGAAAAATATCCTTCCAACAAATTTAACCATTTATCTACGATATAGACATCTATCTGGACCTCAAATATGGGAATATCAAAGTTAGCTTGTACCTTAAAAGGAGTGGTGCCTCCTGTTATCACTCAGTGCATTATGAGTTTTCAATTATCCAAAGTGCCAAAGAGAGCAGCGATTTTTGAAGCCATCTCCTGAGCCATAGAGCCTCTCAAATATAAATCAAACCCTCTCTGTTGGGTAGTTCTTGGAACATGCTTTCTAACGGTAGGTGGAAGTCCAAAAATGGACTCCTAGATCAGATGTTGGGGAAGATTGAATATACCCTTTGAAAGCCAGAAAACAAACAAAAAATGACTAAGGGTCAATCTCATCACAAATCGTAATCGGGGCTTTTCTGAAGTAGCAGCAGGGGAAGACAATGAAAACTACGATCAACCAATTGCTAATATCGAAAATCGGCTATCGGTAGGTCCAAGGCATGGCATATCAGCTTGTCAGTGATCGAATGTCCCACATGTTGGACTTCCCACATAATGGAGGTCTCGCATGTCAGACTTCCTAAATAACAGAGGTCTAGGAGTATATCGCAAATCGAAGGTGAAGGGCCAACATATGGTGCAAAGGATAGTCAAATAGGAAATCAATGGAGCCTACACATATTGCAATCGGTAGTCAGTGCTTACAATGGATCACCCTTAAAGGAATTGTAGGAGGAATACATCGATAATGCTAAATAACTGAAATTCGAGCCTATATGTTAAAGTGTCAAGAGGGGCCGAAGACGATTTAACAAAGGATTGCACCAAAAAACCAAGGGTGGGTGTGCTGTTTTCTCTCTCCTCAGGGGCCACATGGTAGAGCACCATTGGATCTGATAATGACATGGGATAGCTGACGTCAACATGATGTGGTAGTATGAAGGATGCGTGGCATGATGATCTGGCATTTTCAGGGATCCTATGGGGGCATATCCGGGTGACACATGTCACCACTCAGGAAGTGCCACATGCCACTAATGGCATCATCAATCTCGCAAGTCGACGATCGATGAAGGTAAGAGATCGCAACTCTAGTTAAAAGTCTCCAATTGAGATTTGTGGTAAAGGTGGCTCCGATAAGGGGAATGTCCCACGATCACATGGAGGGCCAAAGGACCAAGGGCCACGCACTGAAGGGGAAAAGCCCATGGATCAGTGATCGCACAAATGAAATCCCTCCTTTGCTGAAGTCCGTCATGACCTATGATTGCGATAGGTTAGAACCCTCCCAATTGCGATATATTATGCATCTTTCTTTCTTAAAGTTTCACATCTGGACAACCGGAAAGATCTACGAAGTATGGTAGGAAGGCCCTCTCCTATATTGTGATTTTGATATCCCGAGTGCACCCATTCTTGCAAATCGATGATTGCAGGTGTCAAGGGGAGATAACAAAGGTGACCACTAGAAACCATCGATATGCAAGATTCTATGCAACAAAGGAAAAAGACCCCCAGAGGGGAGTCTCGAGGCCCTAGTGCTCGAGGACTAAGCACCTGGTTATAGCCCCTGGTTAGATGAGAAGAAAGGTATAAAGGGGCTAAACCAAGGGGGGCTAAAGGAGATTTAGACTCGTTTTTCTATGATGCCTCTTAGCGTAAAGGTCCTGATGCAGCAATGCCTTGATAGCATCGTACATAGTTGTAAAGGTAGATGGGTCGACAGTTGAGACTTTAAATAGAAGTACGGGGTAGTGGTAGAGAAATATGGGCTAATCCTGTAGAATCCCTTGCAACACGAAACCAAGGACTACAAGGGCCATTGAAATGAATTCGACTGCTTCGTCACACGACTTCAAATAGTAAATGGAGGCATGGGCCTCCACCCTAATAGACAGTGAAGGATTTATGGGCATGCTCCATTTCTACTCCGTGACGTGCACTCACAGTCGACCCACTCCTAACTCTGAAGAATGAGCTATTCAGGCAGTTAATGAAAAAGAGACAGGGACCAATTGAGCAGCTAGAGGCACTCACAATGAAAAAGATGTAGCCTGACTAAGGGTTTTCACAGAAATAGCAGAGGGATACTTCCTCCCATCATCTTTCAGTTTTCTATATTTCCAATTACTCTATAATTTTTGTTTATTTCCAAGAAGGGATCAAATCTTGATTGTAATCATTTTTTACAATAGAGCCTTGCACGCCAAGGCAACTAGTCTGTGAGACAGCTGGAGCTAAGGCAAAGATATTTTTTGTAAACTGTTGATTCAAAGCCCCCCTGTCTCTCTATAAATGAGTGGGAGAAACAATTAATAGAGGTTGTAGAATTTCGCACCCATGGGTGTCTAACTTCTGAGATGCCATTCTTGGTTTTAACTAGCCTGTTCGTCAGGGATTAGAGTGACACATGCTAAATGTAATGGACTGGTATTTGGAACCTTCAAGTATTAATGAAACTCCCTGGTGATTCCAAGCAGATCAATGCACAATATTTCCCCCCCTGTAATCTTATTCCATATATGTTTTTCTTCCTCTAAAATAATGTGATGAAGTTGTCGGTTTCTCCCTTGTTCATGATTGTATATTTGTTACGAAGTAGTAACAGTACCTATGTTAGCTACATATTTAATTAAGTACCTATAATATGCACATATTTTCTTGAGCTTTTGGATACAAACGTGCCGATAAGTATATGGCTTGAAACCCAGACTAGTGCCCCCCTCCTGCCACTCTTTCATCTCCTCCCTCTGCCATATATCTGCTGGAACATCGTGGATTATGATTCTGCATTATAATAATCACTACACAATGATTTCCCTCTCCCCTTTCCTCCTCTTCACTTCACTGCAACGTAAATATTAAACTGCCTGTTGTTGTGTGTCACCCACCAAAACCATACATTTGTCTTTGGGGTTGGCCTGATTTACCCCCTTAACATTTGGATCCATGTATCAGCTTGAGTCCACCTTCATAAAGGCCGATTGAAGCAAGCACCTTTTATTATGTTTTTAGTTAAGTGACAATTGGAGTGAAACCGAAAGCCCCTCTTGAAAATCTTTCATTTACTCCTCTATTTAAGATGTGATAGGCAATGGTCTAAAATTAACCCAAAGGTTGTCTATAGGAACCTTTCTATGTCTCTTGAAGCACTACTATTATACGTGGTAGAAAACGTGACAACATATTTCTAGCACCGTTGTCGGGGAACATTTTAGAATATTTTTCCCTCGGTACGACCAATTTTTACATTCCCTCTATTAGGTGGGCAAGGGAAGTGTGGGTTGAAGATCTCTCACCTTGGTGACTCCACTATTTTATTCTATGGTAAAAATGCTGGCAAATCCACTATTCATTTCCCTATTTGATCGCTGTAGATTTCAAGTAGTCTCATACTCACTCTGATGCTAGAGCAGCTGAAAACTTTCCCTACCTTGAGCCTGAAATCACATATCTAGGGAGGCTTTCAAAATGGCCATTCTTGAATTCCTGGCCAACAAATTTTCCCCACTGGATTTTTCTTCTATTGCTGGTTATCCCAATCATGTCCCTTCATTTCATGAATGGTATCTCTATTTTCCTAGATTTGGTGGAAGCACAGATAGAAGGCCTGATCAACACCTCAAAGAATTTCACAAATGCATGGAACAACAGGATATTTTACTTGAAGATGTGCAAATGAAAATTTTCATGTATTCTTTAGATGAGGATGCTAGAGTTTGGTACAAAACAATATCTTGTGGCAACATATGTTCCTTAAAACATTTTCATATAGCATTAAATCACTATTACAAACAACTATATCCATTGAATTCTCTATTTGAAGATTGTTGCACACATTTTAATGATGAATATATTCCCCAGGTTGATGACCCTGTTCAAGGTGTTTGTGGAGCTCTGCTGCAAGAAAAAATATACTCGCATCAAGAAGCATCAGCCAATGAGAAAGAAGGAGATGAAGGAATCATCATCGAGATGCTAATAAACCCTCACAGGTCTTATTCGACCAAATTTAATGTTTCTCCTTCCTATGATGTATATGACTTTGATGGAGAGTCAAGTGATGTAGAGCCACAACAATACCAGTCATGGGAAGCTACAAAAGAAGAGGAGGCCCATTAGGAGGTCAGCGAAGAGGCTTCAAGTTATAATGAACATCCTTCACTTGGAGAACATGATCAAGAACCTCTTCTGATTTATAATCCGTATGATTCTCCAGAAGATGAGATGGTCGAGGATTGTCAAATGGATATGTTTACCAGCAAGTGGGGAGAAAGCTTCCAGTAGCAAGTTTTTCTTAAAAATTCTATTTTTCAGCGGACTTCCTATGAAAAAGAGGTAGGTACAAATGTTTCTTGTCAGTTATATGACGCTGTACATTCTTAGCTCAGAAACAGAGGTTATTCCTGGAGTATGCATCAAGTTCTTTGTTGGAATATATTTTATGGTGCATGCTTATTTTAATTTTTAACTTTTAGCAGCATGAAGGCATTAGGTCCAGCACCCAAATGCTGGTCTGGCTCCAATGGAGGGTTGAACTCACATAGGTGAATCAAGCCCTATATATAAGTAGGAGTGTATATAAATAACCTCACTAGCTGAGCATTTACTTTACAGTTGTTAGAATTTTTATTTCTTCATTCTATTTTGATGAGGAGAGTACAACTAGAAAATGAAATCCCATGGAGATTTTCTGGTTGTATAGATTCATTATATTTCTTAATCCATGCCCAATGGTGAAGGTTACTGGTCTGGAGGTTCTCAGCACCTTTCCAGCAAGGCACTATCCCCAATTAGAGCCAATGTTATCACTCACCGCATTATGAGTTTTCAGTTGTCCAAACTTCCAAAGAGAGCAGTGAAATTAGAATCCATATCCCAAGCCATAGAAGCTCTCAAAGCTAAATCAGAACCTGTCCATTGGATAGTGATTGGAACAAGCTTTCGTGGGTAGGTGGAAGTCCAAAAATGGACTTCTAGATTAGAATTTGGGGTAGATTAAAGATACCCTTTGAAAGCCAGAAAACAAAGAGAAAATGAATAAGGGTCAGGCTCATCACAAATCATAATGAGAGCTTTTCTGAAGAAGTAGTAGAGGAAGACAATGAAATCTACAATTATCCAATTGTCAATATCGCAAATTGTCTATCAGCGGGTCCGAGGCATGGCATATCAAATTATCGTCAATTGAAGGTTCCGCATGTCGGACTTCCCGAATAACGGAGGTCTAGGAGCGAAATCACAAATCGGCAATCAAGGACCAACGCACAGTGAAAATGATAGTCAAATCGGTGATCGACGGAGTCCAAACATATCACAATCAACAGTTAGCATTTAGAATGGATTACCCTTAAAGGAATTTTGGGAGGAATATGTCAATAGCGCTAAATATCTGAAATTCGGGCCTATAGTGTTAAAGCGCTAGGAGGGGCCAAAGACGATTTAACAAAGGATTGGAGTGAAAAACCAATAGTAGGTGGGCCCTTTTTTCTCTCCTCAGCGGGCCACATGGTAGAGCACCACCAGATCCAATAATGACATGAGGCAGCTGATGTCAACATGATGTGGTAGTTCGGTGATGACATGGCAGTATGGATGACATGTGGCATGATGATTTGGTATTTTTAAGGGCCCTATGGGGGCATATCTAGGTGGCACATGTCACCACTCAGGAAGTGACACATGGCACTGATGACATCATCAATCTCGCAGATTAGCGATCAGTGAAGGTAAAAGGCCGCAACTCCAGTTAAAAGTCTCCATAGTGATTTGCGGTAAAGTGGGCTCCGACGGGGGTTGGCTTGCGATCACATGGAGGGATGAAGGACAAAGGGTCAAGCAATAAATTGTCCAATCCCATGGATCAATGATCACGCAAATGAAATCCCTCTTCTTCCAAAATTCCTTCTGACCTACGATTGCAATAGGCGAGAACCCTCCTGGATCCGATAGTTTATGCATCCTACTTTCTTGAAGTTTCGTGTCTAGATAATCAAGAAGCTCTACGAAGTATGGTAGGAAGGCCCTCTCCTATATTGTGATTACGATATTGGGTGGGCTCATTCCCATAGATCGAGGATCGCAAGTGTCAAGGGGAGATACCAAAGATGACTCCTAGAAACCATCGATATGTGAGATTCTATGCAACAAAGCAAAAATACCCCCGAAGGGGAGTCCAAAGGCCCTGGCACCCGAGGACTAAGCACTTGGCTATAGCCCCCCATTAGATGAGAAGAAACGTAGGATGGGGCTAAACCAAGGGGGCCAAAGGAGAGTGGGAATCACTATTCTGTGATGCCTCTTAGCATAAAGGTCTCGATGTAGCGATGCCATGATAGCGTGGTATAGAGCTTTAGAGGCAGATGGGTCGGCAACTAAGACTTTGAATACAACTATGAGGTTGTGGCATAGTGTTATGGGCTAATCCTACAAAATCCCCTACAACAATAAACCAAGGACTACACGGGCCGCTGAAATGAATTTGACTGCTTTGCCACATGACTTCAAATAGTAAATGGAGGCATGGGCTCCACCCCAATACACAATGAATGACTACTGGGACATGCTCCATTTCTACTCCGCGACAGGCACTCACATTTGACCCACTCCCAACTCCGGAGAATGAACTATTCAAGTAGTTAAGGTGAAAGCGATAGGGAACAACTGACCATCTATAGGCATCTATAGGATGCACAATGAAAGAGACATAGCCTGACCGGTGGTTTTCATAGGAAAAGAAGAAGGATGCTTCCTCCCATCATATCTCAACTTCTTTATTTATGATTACTCTATAATTTTTGTTTATTTCCAAGAAGGTATCAAATCCCGGTTGTAATCATTTTTTGCAACAAAGCCTTGAATGCTGAGACGTCTAGTCTATGAGATAGATGGAGCTCAGGAAAAGATATTTTTTGTAAATTGTTGATTCAAAACCCCCCCTTCTATGTATAAATGATGGGGAGAAACATCTAATAGAGGTTCCGAAATTTCGCACTGCAAGGGTCTGAATTTTGAGATGCAATTCTTGGTTCTAAATGGCCTATTCATGAGGGATCAGAGTGATGCATGCTAAATGTAATGGACTGGTATTTGGACCCTTCAAGTATTAATGAAACGCCTTGGTACTTCCAAGCAGATCAATGCACAATATGTTTTCCCGTCTGTAATCTCATTCCATATATGTTTTTTGTCCTCTAAGGTAGTGTGACAAAGCTGTCGGTTTCTCCCTTGTTCATGATTGTATATTTGTTACCAAGTAGAAATAGTACCTATGTTAGCTACAAATTTACTTAAGTACCTCTAATATGCACACATTTTCTTGATATTTTGGATATAAACGCGCCCATAACTATATGGCCTGAAACATAGACTAGCGCTCCACTCCTATCGCTATTTCATCTCCTCCCTCTTCCATATTTTTGCTGGAACATTGTGACTTAGGATTTTGCATTGTAATCAACCCTATGCACCGGTTTCCCCCCTCCCTTTCCTCCTCTTCACTTTACTACAATGTAAATATTAGGCTTCCTGTTGCTGTCTTTTGGCCACCAGAACCAGACATCTCTCTTTGAGGTTGGCCTGATTTACCCCCTGAACATTTGGGTCCATGTATCGGCTTGAGTCTACCTTCATGAAGGATAATTGAACCAAGCCCCTTTTATTATATTTTTAATTATGTGACAATTGGAGTGAAACTAAAACCCCTCTTGAAAATATTCCATGCACTCTTGTATTTAAGATGTCCTATGCACTAGTCTACAATCAACCCAAAGGTTGTCTCTAGGAAGCTTTATATGCCTCTTGAAGCACTACTACTACATGTGGTAGAAAAAGTGACAACACCTCTACAGTGGTTGCTAGATGAAGTTGCATCGCTTGTGGGTAGCATTTGAAGGATTTGGGAAAAGCTATTCATCATCACATTCTTCTGTCGCTTGACGGATTCCTCGAGCATTATTTTGAAAGGATCTCCTGTCCCCTTGTCTTTCTTTCCTTCTTCCATGGCAAGATATCGGGTTTTGTGATGTTTGTCTTCCAAAGGTTCAAATAGTTCGATCCCTAACTCCTTATACATTGACCTCATTGGGGAAATGCTAAGAAAAACAGAGAAACAATAGACCGCTCTAATATTACTGATCTGAACTAAAACAAGAACACAAAAAATTATAGATATAACCATAAATATTGAGATGCAGCATAAATAACACTTCATTTCATTAATATCAAAAAAATGAAATATGCTTACAAACAAAATGGAAATAAACTAGCTCGGGCAATGGCGGCTTATCTCTTAGAAGAGATGTTATGGTTGCATGCCTTTGACCTATGTTACAATGAGGATCAAATGCCTATTTATTAATGAACAATAAGGGAGAACCTTAAAAAACCAAAACCTAACCCCAGGAGATGGAACACCAAGAGTTTTGTGGAACCCATTGGGGTTAGTTGGGTAGCCAACTTCCTGGGGTCATAACTTGGTCATATTATCTTCATTTGGCATGTACGATACTTTGTTAGAAAGGTCTCTCCATGTACTACAAGATTTGTGGGAGGCCAATAGAGCCTACCCCAGACCTCAAAAAAATGTCCTTTAGGAGGTGAAAACTACTCTAGATGTTTAGGACCCAAAAAACTACTAAAAATAGTAAACGCTGAAATAAACAAGGAAACAGATGAAATTGACTAGATTTCTAGGTGGAATAGGTAGGTTGTCACCAATATCCACCTGGATCAAAAAGTGGGATATTCATCCTTTATGGAAAATAAGCCAGAAAAAATCATCCCTCAATGGTGGTATCATCTTTGGAAATGGAATGTTCCATTAAAATACAATATTTCATTATGGATATCCTTCAGTAATAATATTTTAACATGGAACAACATTTACAAGAGAGGATGGTATGTTCCTACCTGGTGTCTTCTTTCTTAAAGCAATATCGTGACCATTTTCCATCTTTACATGCATTTCCCTTACTCTTAGGTTGTATAGTGCATATCCAACACTCATATAAATCCTAAAACATATTGGACCAATAGTAGTATTCTCCTTTATGTATAAAATTTAAATTAGGAAGATGCAATTCATTATTATAATTTTTTTACTTGTAATTTATTTTACATGTTGTGATCGGATCAGAATGCATGCATCTTATAGGACAAATTTATTGTAGTTGAATAGGTTGTAGGTTTGGTGACCAAGATGTCGAAGAAACTCATGCTTAAGCCTTATATAAGCAAAGAAATAGTTCAGATGATTCCATCTTTTGGTTATGAAAATCCTTTGGTGAAATTTTGATGGAGCTAGTCAGGGGCATCCTCAAATTTTGTCACTACTTACACATTTGATATGTGTTGTGAAATGATATAAACAAAAACATGAGTTAGTTGGGATAGGTTATCTTCTTCATGTTACCACTCCTCATGGTATTTGATAGCTTTAGGTGTTTTGTGATTCCAAGGTGGTAATAAATTGAGAAAATAGAAAGAGTAGCCTAAAATCCATAAATATTGATCATCTTATCAATCTAATTCTCTAATAAGTTCAATGCTCGGAAAAATTTCTTTCACTCATGTTTTTATAGAACTCAACCAAACTTTCAATAAGCTATCCAATAAAGTTGTGGAATGTGAGATGGATTTTGTTTTTGTAGTTGAATATGTGGATGATCATAGGTCAAAACCATGTCATTTTCATTTTAATCTTATTATATAATATATCTAAATCTTGCTTTTATTTGGAGATATGGATTTCAAGAGTGTTTTTTTGCATAGGCATCATTTTCCTCCTTTCTATTTGTCTATCTCATTTTGAGAAAAATAGGGATAATAGGAAAGTTATTATATGTAATGTATCATTCTAATTATTTTTATTTGTAAGTTTAGTTATGATCCTTTAAAAGAAATCATGGATAGTTTGTTTCCTTTTGGAAATGTATGATGGAAAGAGAGTTGTGTTTTTTTGAAAAGGCCTGGAAAGTTTGTAACATGTCCTCAAGAACAACCAGATGGTTATTCCTATTTATAATATAGGTATTTCTATTAAATGAAAAGAAATATGGTTTTTTTTTTAAATATAATAAATTAATTCAAATGTTAATAATTTCTATTAGATAGGAAATTAAAAAGATGATAATTATATAAAAAAATGTTTGCACCATAATTTTAAAAAAAATTATGGATTCATAATATTCAATAATATTATATATAATCTCCCCACGAAGGGTGCATGATTTAGGCAATCAATGCAATCTCAGAATGATGGCATGATAAAACAATGGAAGGAGGCAAGTTTTTGCCACTTGGTAGCCTACATGGTCACCTCGTCACCATGTGAAAGGAAAATAATTTTACAACTTGATGGATACCACTATGAGGTATATGTGGAGCATGTAAATATTAAGGGAGGTACGAGGATGAAGAGGTTCACACAATTGAGGAAGAGGTTATGTCATTATCGAATGTTATGTAATGAAATAAATAGTTATGCTAAGAAGTGGTGAGAAAGGGACCACCTTGTGAGCAAGGCGGTCCATTGACTACATATAATAGGTAATGATGGAAAAAGGCAAACAAATTAAGAATATTTTTTCTAATAGAACTTATTCATGTAGTGAATGAGGCTAGAGGCCTTGATATTGATTTTGAAAGTCAACTACTCTAGCCTTCTGTCACTCTCATGTGTGGTCCCCCACAACATATCCAAGAAATTTATCTTTGGCTTCTTTATTCTAGTTCCATACAATTTTTCCACGATTCTATACTTCATCTCTTCTGATTCATGAACCTTGGCAGATATTATTAGTAGTTGGGTTTCTTTCCCCATGTTAAGTTCCATTTAACTAGGTGGTTCGATCCTATCCTAATATCCATCCCCTCCACTTTGAGTATTTATTTTCCCCTTGATTCTCCCTTGCTTTCCACCTGGCCTCCTCTCCTATGTTCATGGTTATTCCATTCATTTGGCTCATTCTCTTACCTTATTCCCCCTATTCCTAGGCCTCTCAAGCCTTCCACCCACCATAATGTTCTTCTCTCCACTCATTTATTTATGCTTTTCATCACTACCCCTCTTTCCTATTATGTGGTCTCCCTTGATGACAACATCACAAAGAATTTCCTAGTTGGGCCTTCTCATTGAGGCAGGAGGGCACACCTTGGTCCAACATGCTCTCTATATTTTAGTCACCCATCTCTTTGTGGCACTCATTTTTATGAAACCAGCTCACAAAAATATAGAAAATATAGATCAACGCCTTAGAATTCAGCCTCTTCGAGGGGGCAACCTCCTCTACCTTACACAAATGAATGGTTGTTTGATAATGCAAATGACAAAACCTCCTTTCTATATATAGGAGTCTAAGGATTCACAATATAACCCAGCTGTCCTAAGAATAATAATATAAAGGCACAAAAATAACAATAGAGGGATTCTATGGGGCATAGTAATAACGATATGGGGACAATAAGGGCACAACAATATTAATAAGGGATACACCTACAATAGTAATCAGGTAATCACTAGTATTATAAAGACCTAACATGCCCCTCTACTTAAAAAAAGTGTTGTCCTCAATGCTTGAGTAGTTATGGATGCTTCTTTATAAAATTCTCATCCTCCCATGTGGAATATTCAGTGGATAAGTTCTTCCACTTGATGAGATACTTTGAAATTGATCAATTTCGTAGCTATCGAGTTCTTACTTCTGTGACTGCTTCCAGTTTCAATATAATTTTTCCTTCCTCGTCAAGTTCTGGTAATATTGTTTGAACTGGGAGCTTGTCACTTATAACCTTCTTTAAACATGAAACATGGAAAAGGGGGTGCACTCGAGAAGCTGCAGGAAGCTCCAATTTGTATGCCATAGTACCAATCTTTTGCAACAACTTGTACGGACCATAATACTTTGGTGATAATTTATTATCCTTCTTAGCTTGCTTGAGGGACATTTTTTTATATGGTTGTAGCTATAGGAATACCCAATAACCTACATCAAAACTTCTTTCGTTGCGATGTCGATATGCCTACTGTTTCATTCTATTTTGCACCAACACGAGGTTATCCTATAAGAGTTAGAGGACTTATTGTTGATGCTCGATGTGATGTTCCACTGCTTGAACCTTAGAATTTCTCTTAAATATGATGTGATGGATGTGGCTGATATCCATAAAGTGCCATAAATGGGGTCATTTCTGTTGTTGTATGGAAGGAATTGTTATGCCACCATTAAGCCAGAGGCAACCATTTGACCCATTGTGTTTTTTTATCAGATACAAAGCAACGAAGATATCCTTCCAAACATTTGTTTACTATCTCAGTTTGCCCATCAGATTGAGGATGATAAGATGAGCTATGAGCTAACTGAGTACCGAGACATGAAAATAATTCTGTCCAAAAATTTCCAGTGAAAATGGGATCTCTGTCACTTACAATAATCTTTGGGTTTCCATGTAGCTTTTGAATTGTTTCCACAAATGCAGTAGAAACTGTACTGGCTTTAAATGGATGTGATAATGCACAAAAGTGTGCATACTTGGTAAGTCTATCAACTACCACCATTATGACACTCTTTCCCTCATACTTGGGTAAACCTGTGATAAAATCCATTGAAACCTCCTTCCAACGTTGGCTTGGAATGGATAAAGGTTGTAATAGACCCGAGGTCTTAATTTTTTCAAATTTATTTTGTTGGCAAACCAAACATTCTGCCACAAAATTTTGACTATTTGATTTAAGGCCATCCCAAAAGATTCCTTCTTAACCCTGTGGTAAGTTTTTAAAAATCCTGAGTGCCCTCCTAAGGGAGAAGTGTGTAATTCCATCAGAATCTTTTGTTTGAGTTGGGAATTCTTACAGAGGTATAAGCGATCTTTGTACCATAATGAATCATTTTTCCAGCTAAATGTATCAAATGTACTGGAATCTTGTTGTAACTTTAGAATAAGTGCCCACACTTCTTCATCATTCTTCCATTCCTCCCTTGCTTCGCTTATCCAATTTGGCTGGATAATAGAAATGGCACAAAACAATGCTTCCACATCCTCATCCTTTCTTGAGAGTGCATCTGCCACCACATTTTGCTTCCCTTTTTTGTAGATGATTTCAAAGTCATAACCCAACATCTTTGTGACCCACTTTTGTTGCTCTTCAGAGGATAATCTTTGTTCTAAAAAGTATTTAAGGCTATCATGATCCGTTTTTACCTTGAAGTGTCTTCCCATTAGGTAGGGTCGCCATTTCTTAAGTGCATGTAGTATTGCCAACATTTCCTTCTCATAAATAGCTTTGTGTAAAAACTTTCCCTTGATTGGACGACTTTCAAAAGAAATGGGTCTTTCATCTTGCATTAAAACCACACCAATTCCATTTCCTGAATCATCACATTCCACAATAAAGGTTTTTGTGAAGTCTGGTGTAGCTAAGACCAGTGCTTGGCACATTGCCTCCTTAAGATGTTCGAAGGCCTTTGTTTCTTCTGGAGTCCATGAAAATGAATCTTTCTTCAATAAATGTTGTTAGAGGTGCTGCTATTCTCCCATAATTCTTAACAAACTTGCGATAATACACTGTCAATCCGAGAAATCCTCCCAAATGCTTTATGGATGTGGGCATTTTCCATTCCTTAATGGCTTTAATTTTGCTAGGGTCTACCTTAACTCCTTCATGAGATACAATATGACCTAGATATTCCACCTCTTGTACTCCAAAGAAACATTTGGATCTTTTTGCATATAATTGTTTCTCCTCCAATATTTGTAGCATCCTGTTAACATGTTCAACATGATCCTTCCAAGAGTTGTTGTAGATTAGTATATCATAAAAAATACTATAACAATTTTTCTAACGGTTTGAAAATGGAATTCATCAAACGTTGAAATGTAGAAGGTGCATTGCTAAGGCCAAAAGGGATGACCAAAAATTCATAATGACCCTCATGAGTTCTAAATGCTGTTTACGAAATGTCTTCAGTCTTCATTCTGATTTGATGATATCCTGAATGAAGATCCAACTTGGTGAAGTAAATTGATCCATGCAATTCATCCAGTAATTCATCAATGATAGGAATGGGAAACTTATCTTTAATAGTGAGCTTGTTGAGCTCCCTATAATCTGGACACATGCGCCATGATCCATCCTTCTTGTGCATCAATACTACTGGAGTAGAGAAAGAAGTTTGACTAGGTTGAATTATACCAGCCTTTAGCATTTCTGCAACCATACATTCAACTTCACTCTTTTGGGCTCAGGGATATCTGTACGGCCTGATGTTTGGAGGAACACTTCCTGGAATCAGATGAATAGCACGATCATGATCACGAATAGCTGGTAGACCTTTGGGAGTCTCAAATACCTTGGAATGATTGTCCAAGACTTTTTGGAGATCTGGAGAAATAGATGATTTCAATGTGGAAACATCTAGCGAACATAATTGTGCGATTACACCTCTTTATTCCTTTTTTAGAAGCTTTGTCATACCGTTAGAGCTGATTATCTTTCCCGGTTTCCCTGCAATACCCCTTAATTCAACTTCCTTTCCTTCTGTAGAAAATTTCATGAAAAGTTCTTGAAAATTAAAAGCTATTGTACCCAAGGATTGTAGCCATTGGACTCCTAGTACAACATCAGCACCTCCCATTGGAATGGAAAGCATTGGGCTAGTCAATACATATTCTCCCATGGATAGCTTGATATTATGGCACTTTCTAGAGAAATTTATCATTCCTCCATTTGCAACCATCACTTGACACTCTGGTGCTAGATATAGGAAGCAATTCAATTCTTTTGCTACCTTACAATGAATAAAATTGTGGGTACTTCCTAAATCAATCAACACTATTACCTTTTCCTTCTTGATTTTTCCTTCTATCTTGATGGTTTGAGGAGTGGTAATTCCAGCCAATGCATTACAAGATATGGTCAGATTCATTTCTTATTTATCTAGGCTTTGTTCCTGGAGTATATCCTCTTCTTTTGACCTTTCTTGCTCCTTTTCTTCTTCCTCTTCACAATCTATGTAGAATAATTTCTTCTCAGCACACTTATGACCTTTAGTGTATTTTCTATCACAATTGTAACAAAGCCCTTTTTCTCTTTTTTATTCCAATTGTTGTGGTGTCAACCTTATAGGTTGTGGGATACTATGGGCAACAACAGTTCCATCTTTATAGTTGTGAGTGGTATGCTTCCTGGTTGCCATAATTTTCCTTTCCATTTTTCTTGCTAACTTGAATGCCTTCTCTAATGAATCAGGTTCCCAAAGGTGAACATCATGTTGGATATTATCCTTTAAAGTCCCTATGAACACATCAATCCTATGCTCCTATAGAATATTTTTGACCCTTATGTTCAATTTTTGGAACTCCTCAATGTGCTCCATTATTGAACCCTTTTGTTTGAGACTTATCAATTTGCTAAAAATGGTGTTGCTTTTTGTATCCTCATAATGTGTTGTCAATTCTTCTGTAAAAATTGCCCAAGTGATAAATTTTTTATGAGAGAAAATCCATTGATAGCATACAAACTGATTTGGTTCCAAATATAAAGTTGCAATATGTACCTTTTATGTGTTTTGCACATTATTGAGATCGAAAAATCGCTCCATCTGTAATATCCATGTTGTGGGATCCTTGCCATCAAACTTCCTCATATCGATTTTTGGAATATGGTGGGTCTTCGATCCAACATTAGAGTCTATGAAATCATGATTAGCATTTCTTTTGTTCGCATCATGAGTTTCCTTTACTACCCTTTCACCATTGGTAAGTATTTCTTGTAGAAAATTTGTCAAATTTGTCTTCAAATCTGCCATGCCTGTCTTCAAGTCTGTCTTCAAATATATCTTCAAATCATCCATCTTAGCTTCCATGCCATTCATCTTAGCTTCCACACCCTTTATCTTAGATTCCACGCCATTTATCTTAGCTTCTATTAGCTTTTGTCAAAGTGACATTTGTTGCACTTGGTCATGTAATTTTGATATATTATGTAGCATTACTTCCTGTTCTTCACAAGTCACGCTAGAGCTTTCAGGTTGCTTACTAGGTGTTTGAATTTTCTTTCCTCGAGGCAACGGTTACCGATAATAATGCTCTAGTATGCCCTTTGAATTCCTTCAAAATAATTTTTCAAACCAAGCTTAAGCAAAAATTAAAAAAAATCTACACGCCTTTTGTTTCACTTTGTAGGAGCTCAATATTGCCTCTGATATATCTCTGTAATTTTGGATCATCCAGTTCTGAAATTGTGACCTGCAGTAGCCCTTTGTGTCCTCTTTACAATGCCACCAGTCTGATCCAAATTGGATTCTCCAAAGAAGATTTATGCCAAATCTCTCACAATGACCTGATTATAGACTAGTTCAGTAGAGCGAACTTGTATGACATGCCATGTGTCCCTGTTTCCACCTTTGGCTATGAAAAATATATAAAAGAAACTACAATATGTACTCTTGCTATACCTTCTTACCAAATTTGAATCTGATGCTCAGAGATAAAGTTATGATGATCTTCCCTAGGTCACCTGTTTGGAATGTAATTCAAGAATCTGCAAAAAGACCAACTTCCTTAGATCATATCTTTGCAAATATAGTGCAAAAAGCTCTGAAATTCGGACCCAAGGTTCAGTGTGATTTCTTCTCCAAAGGGTTTGTTTATTCTGAAACGTTGCAAAAAAAAAGTTATAGTGAAAATGCCACGATGACCTATTTGGAGTAGTGAAACCCTACAATCCAAAGCTCTGATACCAAATTTTATGAAACCAGCTCACAAAAAGATAGAAAATATAGATCAACGCCTTAGAATTCAGCCTCTTCGAGGGGGAAACCTCCTTTACATTACACAAATTAATTATTCTTTGATAATTCAAATGACAAGACCTCCTTTCCATATATAGGAGTCTAAGGATTCACAATATAACCCAGCTGACCTAACAATAATAATATAAAGGCACAAAAATAACAATAGAGGGATTCTATGGGGCACAGTAATAACAATATGGGGACAATAGGGGCACAACAATATTAATAAGGGATACACTTACAATAGTAATGGGGTAATCACTAGTATTATAGGGACCTAACACTCATGCGTATTCACTACCATAGAAGACATGGAAAGGTACAAGGCTATCATATTGTAGTTGTCCAAAGAGAAATATTTAATGTGAAAGAATAAGTAAGACAATCCTAGAGGCACATTCCTAAAACAGACATGGACGAGGAAATGAAAGGATAGATCCTATATAATGGGAATTATACCATATCTATACCTTTTCCTACAAGCAAAATTTCAACCTATGTTTCCAAATTAAGACTCTAATGGTAAGAGTCCTCACAAACATGGACGAAACTTAGTAGGAAATCATCATATGCATGAATGATCTAATGGAGAAAGTGGATAGAATCAACAAGAAAATCACACTTCTAACCAAAAGAATGGCAAGCATGGAGCCCTCCACATAAAACTTAGATGGAGAACCTAAGCCAACAAGTCCAAAGGACAACCCTATAAAATGAAAGTATATAAGGCACATGTCCATACCACTAGCATAATTTCCATTATTTTTCTATGTTTTTCAGTTTATCTCATGTATTATTATGTTTTCTATGTAGTACTATCATTTTTTGTTTTATTAGTACCTCAAATTATTAACAATATGTCTTTTTTTTTTAAATTTCCATCTATGCTACTCATATGGTTTCCTAAGTGACCGATTAGTAGAGGCAATCATTAATGTGAAACCATGTTTCTTGTACTAATATAAATATTCCGGTTAAAAAAAAAGAAGTTAATATGATGTATAATCATCATAACAATTACATTTGTTAAAAAGAGTAGTAATAAATGTGGTCCAATACTTTTTAACTTTTATAAAATCATTTTTTATTAAATCTCTTGAATAATTTTTCGTATTTTGTTAATGTTATGTCAGTGAATTCAATTTTATTTTTTTTCCTAATAGTATTTCTTGATTATTATTATTATTATTATTATATATGTCATCTATTATGGAGGAAGATTGAGATTGAATTGGAGGAACTCTCTTTATACTTTTAAACCTAACATAATCCCCCATAATCATGCAAAATAAATTAAATGAGTTTTAAATATAAATGGAATCCCAACATTAATAAATAAACACATCCCCATCAAATTTTAATTTAATCCTTATTACAATAAGAATCACTAAAAATAATTAAGTATTATCTATATATTTTAAATACCAATAAAAAATTATGATTACTAATAGTTGAACATTACCCATATATCTCAAACACCCATAAGAAATTATGGTTAGTGTATTCTCTATGAATTTACCCTAAGAAATTATAGCTAGGGAGTAGTATTTAATTGCGACTTTCGGAGCTTCTGGGGGATTTTTGGCCGGAATCCAACAAAAGAATTTGTGGCCACATCTTGATTTATGTTGTTTAAACTGGTTTTTTGACTACATATATGGATTCAACACCATAAAAAACCTCTAGAGCATGAAGAGGTTCAATTTGTGATTTCAATGAATCCTTACTAGATTCTAGACAAATTGGATTGGAAAATAAACTAGAAAAAATTCCGAAAATTCGCACTTAAATACTATGCTTTATGATTATTTTATTTTCTATGTAGAAAGTTATTATAGTACGACTAATATTGAGTTCTTCAACTTCGACATCATCACCACTTGGAGATCCATTCTATCTTTCTCACTCCATGGAGGCCACCATTGTCTAAGTTACTAGATCAATTTTATCATATATTATGATATTACCAAATTGTATATATGTATATGCTATGTGTATATGAAACATCTTATATCCATCTCAACTCTGGATCTACAAGCATGGAAAGGGATCAAATCTCTTGAGATGCAAAACTTTTTAAGAGTGAAAAGAGATTTGATCATTCTTGCCACTTGTGAGATCTATAGTTAAAATAGATCTAGGGTAGTTAATTTATTTTTCATTAATATAATTTCAAATTTTTAATAATTTATTTATTCATTATATAAAAACATATTCTTAATCAATATTAATTTAAAATAACAAAATAAAAAAAAAATGGTTCATGTGAGAGGAACATCTCAATTAATTTAAACAGTGTTAAAAGAAAATTTGTTCACATAAAAAAAAGAGGCCATAAACATTAGTTTCAATTGTTTCAGGCAACATTTTACTTTTCATGCATGCTAGGCTGCAACAATAATAGAGGTTTAATAAAACTATGTTAACAGTTGCACTCGGGCTATTGAGGTTTGAATTTATATTTATTTTACACGATAGGTTTTTTTTAATAAACTTGATGACAAAGAAAACTAAATATGGAAAACTATACTAGTTGTTATTTCTTTTAAAACATGTTACCAATATGTGCAAACATTACCATAATTTTGGAAATTTAAAAAATAAATAAGGATAAGTGTAACCACCCCTCCTACATTTACCCAATTTCACTAGTCTATCAGGGTAAACATGAGATGAAGAGTTACTATGACATGACCTGAACTCCAAGCTTCATTCATGGAAGTGAGGGCTAACAAATAACATGTCACAGACATTCCTTAATGCTTACAAGACCCTCAGAGGCCAAAGAACCAACCCAGGTGACCACAACCTAATTTCGGGTTTCTCTTCAGCAATCAAGACCCCCAATCGTACCGTTGACACTTATTGCATGTAGTTGAAGGCCTCAAACCATACCCACAAGCCTTCCTCCATGTAGTTGTGACCTAAATTGCTCAGTTTAGTGCCTGTGGTCCTGAGATTTAAGCCACAATTCTAGGCCAACCTCCAGATTCATGCCCAGAACTTCCTGAGACTTCTCAAAATGATAAATAACATAAGGGAAATGTTAAACCTACAAAACTTGAACAAGAAATTGACCTAACTAGACCTAACCATGCTAGTCATTTTGTCAAACACATGGAAAACATGTAAGCTATAGGTCATAAATGCATATCTGATCATAAGAGTCTGAAACTTATCTAAGAATCACCAAGAAGGTCTAATTCTCTCTCATAATAGCTATAATAACATTTATTCTATGCATTCGTAAACCATTCACACATTCATCAAAGCATGTCAAGAGTCGTATGTAGTATACATCACATAACCGGCATGTAACTAACAAATAACCATCATAGAAACCATGACAAATCAACCATAACATCATGAACATAATCTTTACAAGTATACATGAATCAAAGTAGAAAAATAATTGTCATTATCATATGAAAATATCAACCAAGTGAGGGACTTCCACATACCACCCGACCATCGATTGGGCTGAACCAAATATCTCTTTCATCCAATCACCCCCATGCCAAATTCCAAGCATGTATGTGGGATCTCATGGATTAAAGATAAATAAAACAAAAATAGGGCTTTTAGAGGCCAAACCACCTTAACCCTTAACCACAGTGATTCCACCTCCACAATCGAACATCACTAAAACTAACCAGAATGGTCTCTACCTAAGTTGTCTAAGGATCGAGGAACTAGTAAATGAACCCATAATGTTCCAAGGCTCTAGAGATTTTTTCCAACTCGGCTCGAGGGAATAGTAACTCAACCTACCAAGGACTCTACAGCGTTTATCCCAACCTACAATCTAGGACTAGTAACTCAACCCAATGTTTTTTAGGTTTTCCAGAGCATTTGTTCCAACCCAAAACCATAAGGAATTATGAGCACCCATAAACCAAAATCAAGTGGAAAGATCCACAACACCATGACTATCCAAGAAATGGAAAGGAAAGGCTATAACCAATGTCAATTTAGGAAAATGTGCATGCCAATGACAACAGAGAACCAAAAAAACACATGTATCTACCATGCATCCATAAACTAGCAAGGAATTCATACATGCAACCTCTTACCTACAAAGAAACCCAGTTTTAGATAGTGATCCACTTGTTTGCTTGCACTTTCCTTCTTTCTCCAAATCCAATGTATGCCAAAGTGCTCCAATAATTCTCCAAGAATACTCTAAGTGTACAACACTATGAGAGAGTGAGAGAATAGAAGATAGCTCCACCCAAAAACTATCAAAATCTTAGCTAGCAAAAACTATGAATTGATCCTCAAAAGCCTTTTTAACATTGAGGCCTCTATTTTCTTCATTTCCCTTTATTTTTCCTTCAATTTTCCTCTCATAAAACTATGTAACCCTTAATCTCCCTTTCCTTCTATTTTCCTTTATTTTCATAAATAAATGCCAATTAATATCTTTTTTCTTTTAGCAATGCCTTTGCCAATTTCCATAGACATTTATTAAGCACCAATGATACCCATCACTATGTTTTACCTGACATTCAAATTGGAATATGTGTCCCATGACCTTGTTGTTATTTTAATTTACATAGGAAATCAACTAGGGGTTGTTACAAATCCATCCCCTATAGAGCCTCCAAAATATCTTCAAAATATCATCCACTTTCACCTTTATCACCACCATTTCACTCGCATGACACAACTCCATAGCCATATAATCTTTCAGTAGCCTGCATTTTCATAATTATATGGGTTCGATTTGTGTTCTCCAAAAGTTAATGATTTCTAGTATTATAAGTGAATTAAATTGTTAAAACATAGAAAAATGACATATACTTGCTAATACTTAAAAGTGGCTTGAGTTTCAGGACATGTGTAGGTAATTTGGAAGCTTTCAAGGCACCCTTATGTGGCCTCCAATGCTCAAATTCGAATTCCCTTCAAGATATGGAAGAAGATTTTGATAAAGGTCAAAGAGGATATGTGTCTCATAAATACCTATTTGAGTTGTAACTCTATGATATTTTCTAGGGATCTAGGGAGAGAATAATGGACCTCCATTAATGAGGTAGCTTCTTATGTTTTTGTATAAATAGGAAAGCCTTCTCCTTTCGAAGGCATGTGTAAAGTTGGAGATACTCAGGTGGAATGTTAAGATTACTTATGAATAGAATTTAAATTTAGCACCATTCTCATGAGTGATGTTCACCTTGATTGATAATGCTTGCACTAGGAGCCTCTCAACTTTCCATCTCTCATGCTTTTGGGTTGGCCACCTACAATGTGTGAGATTTATTGTTTTTAGATTTATTGCTTTCATAAATTAAGAATTACATCTTTCAAATCTTTTCCTGTGTGAGAGGTTAAGAGGGTTTGTTTTTATTTGATTTCTACCTAGAAATTAAGAGCAATTTTTTCTATTTACTTTCATATCTTTTCCTGTGTGAGAGGTTATGAGTGATTGTTTTTATTTGCTTTGTACCTAGAGGTTAAGAGCGATTATTTTTATTTGATTTCCTATATAGAAGTTAAGATCAATTGTTTTTATTTGCTTTCATATATTTTCCTGTGTGAGAGGTTAATAATGATTGTCTTTGTTTTCATTTCATGTCATGTGGTTTTGATTATTCATTTCATAGGCTCCTGATTTGATAATGCACACATAATCCCTTAGAGTAGATTTCATTTCATGTAATTTTAGTTCCATACGTTGTACTATAATTGTACTATAATTTCTTTTGAGTTGATTGTTGAATTAGAATAGGTGAATTTGGTTTGTCATTATTTGGTTTCATAGTTAGATTCATCTAAATTGAAAGTTAATTTCTAGCATATACAATGCATGCACGCTTCGGAAGTTTTACGAAACCCTCCAGTTGACAACTAAATGATAGGTAATTAACTTTCCTCAAAATTTTGGCATCGTTGCCGGGGAAGTGTGCATACGAACTAGCTTTCAATCTAGTGTTCAATTTTATTTCAGTTTTTTCCTAGATGCATGATTAAATCCTGTAGATGCATAAATCATTTAGTTGCATATCATTTTTATAAAAAAATATTAAAAAAAAAACACTAACCATTTATGGACAAAGGATCTAGAATGCAGATCAAACATTGTTTGGAGCACAAGGACTACATTGAGGAATGGTATCGAAATGTGATTTCACCACGACATTCATCCGTTCTTCAACAAATATTTACGGCAAATCTAAAGGTTAAAAATATTTTTCATGTCCTCATGCACAATCAGGTACATTTCACAAATTTGGATATGAACATTTTAGAAAGTTTAATCCGTAAATGGCTGGATTGGAAACATTTGTATACTTAAAAAAAACAAAAAAAATCTTTTAAGTAGATAAATTAGGAAAAATAAAATCAAGCTTGATTGCATTTTTTTTTAAGTTATTGATTTCCTTTTTTTGAAGTTCTTGATCAGTTTTTTTTTTTAAGTTCTTGATTGCATTTTTAAAAAGTTTTTAGACTTTAAAATCTTTTAGATTTTTATTTATTTTCTTGTATTTTTTCATTAACATCACAAATATTTTAAATAAAAAATTCATGTTTTGATTTTAAATAATTAATAAATAAAAAAATCACGTTAGATTTTCAATAAAAATAAAATTAACATTAAAAAATTTAAAAAAAATAAAAAAATAAAAATCATTTTTTTGAATAAGGGAAATGTAAATTTTTAAATAAAACTATCCATTATTTTTTAAGAGAATTGAGAAATTGATAACTAGCTCTCGTGTGACCTGTAAAAAATTCAAATGCATTAGCTTAAAAATCAAAATCCAAATTCAAAAAAATAAAATAAAAATTCGTATATAAATCTTGCTTCAAATTGATACATATTTATTCCTTTTCTTTGAGGAGCTGCAAAAATGACTCATTTTTGCAGCCAAGCCTAATTTGATTGTGTATCCATGATGATCCAACTCCTGGAAAACTCTCCTATATGAACTATGTCTAGAAAAAAAATATTGAACTTATCAGTGACAGTCCACTTGCGACCATGTTGAAAGAATTCAAACAGTTGAAGAAAGAATATCCTGATAGGAGCATCATAGGCAAAAACGCAAAGGGCCCATTTAAAAAAAACATGATATGTAAGCCAATCTTGACACACTATGGCATGAAACTTGTGTAGAGGTGTATTCAACCCTGGTTGGATATTCTTCAAAAGTCATGGATCCAAATGATTCTCTAGATGGCTATGTTTTTATTTTTATTCTTCATACACTTGGGGATGATGCAAATAGTATCCAGATGGCTGTGTTTTCATTTTCATTCTTCATACACCTAGGGATGATCAAATGGCTATAAGTTAAAGCTAAAATTACCCTTGCAGACTTCTGTTCGTCCTCATCCATGCTTGGTGGTGGACATGAAAGATCCAGCAAGTAATTTTTTCTACTTGAGCATTTCCCTGAAATGCGTAGCAGCTTAAAAACTTTGTTTTTAAAACATGATGTATGGCCAAATGAAAATGAATTTCGAAAAAATAAAACATAGGTTTTTCTTAGAAAAAAGTTAGTTATAATACCAAAGAGCCGTTTTCTCAAATTTGTAACCAAATGGGAGATATTTGGGGTTCTCAGGAGCCTTACTTGGCAAATTGTGTGAGAAAAAACGGTTTTGAATTAATACATAGAGACAGTTGTAGCCATTCAGTTTGCTCCTGCAAACAATACTCCAAGATTCCATTCTCCCTAACCTAAAGGAGGTAGATCCGCCACTAGGAGAGCTAAAGCTCCACGTCTTTATGCACCATTGAAAATCTGTATACATTTGCATCTAAAAGATGTATTGTGTTGTATCATGTTGAGTTATAAAGATCCATGGGAAGCATGTGTTTTTCTAGTTTACAAGTATCATTGAACACCGAGGATGGTATTCCGACAAGGGGGAGGGGTTTGTAACAAACCCTATTTGATTTCCTATGTAAATTAAAATAACACCAAGGTCATGGGACACAAATTCCAGGTTGAATGTCGGGTAAAACATAGTGATGGGTATCATTGGTGCTTAATAAATGGCTATGAAAATTGGGAAAGCCATTGCTAAAATAAAAGTGATAATAATTGACATTTATTTATCAAAATAAAGGAAAATAGAAGAGAAGGTAGATTAAGGGTTACATATTTCTATTAGAGGAAAATTGAAGGAAAAAAAAAAAGAAAAATGAAGAAAATAGAGGCCTCAATGATAAAAAGGATTTTGAGGATCAATTCATAGTTTTTTCTAGCTAAGATTTTGATAGTCTTTGGGTGGAGCTATCTTCTATTCTCTCACTCTCTCATAGTGTTGCGCACTTAGAGTATTCTTGGAGAATTATTGGAGCACTTTGGCATACATTGGATTTGGAGAAAGAAGGAAAGTGCAAGGGAACAACTAGATCAACAACTAAAACTGGGTTTTTTTGTAGGTAAGAGGTTGCATGTATTAATTCCTTGCCAGTTTATGGATGCATTCTAGATACAAGTGTTTTTTTGGTTCTATGCTTTCATTGGCATGCACATTTTCCTAAATTGACATTGGTTTTAGCGTTTCCTTTCCATTTCTTGCATAGTCATGGTGTTGTGGGTCTTTCCACTTGATTTGTTTTTATGGGTGCTCACAATTCTTTATGGTTTTGGGTTGGAACAAACGCTCTGGAATCCCTAAAACAAATTGGGTTGAGTTACAGGCTTAGATCCTAGGTTGGGACAAATGCTCTTGAGTACTTGGTGGGTTGAGTTACTATTCCCTTCGGCCAAGTTGGACAAAATCTATAGAACCCTGGATCTCTGTGGGTTGAGTTACTAGTTCCTTGACCCCTAGACAACTTAGGTAGAGACTGATCTGGTTAGTTTTAGTGATGTCTGATCGTGGAGGTGGAATCAATGTGGTTAAGGGTTAAGGTGGTTTGGCCTCTAAAATCCCTAGTTTGGTTTTGTTTTGGTTTAATCGATGATATCCCACATACATCCAAATGTTGAGGAAAATTAATTACCTATCATTTAATTGTTAATCTAGTGGTTTCGTAAAACTTGCGAAGCGTGGGTGCATTGTATATGCTAGAAATTAACTTTCAATTTAGATCAATCTAACTATGAAACCAAATAATTACAAACCAAATTCACCTATTCTAATTCAACAATCAACTCAAAAGAAATTATAGTACAAGACGTAGAATTGAAATTACATGAAATGAAATCTACTCTAAGGGAATATGTGTGTATTCTCAAATCAGGATCTTATGAAATGAATAATCAAAACCACATGAAATGAAAGAAAAAATAATCATTCTTAACCTCTCACACAAGAAAATATGTGAAAGAAAATAAAAACAATTGATCTTAACTTCTAGATAGGAAAGAAAATAAAAACAATCAGTCTTAACCTCTAGGTAGAAAGCAAATAAAAACAATCACTCTTAACCTCTCACACAGGAAAAGATATGAAAGCAAATAAAAATAATTGCTCTTAATTTCTAGGTAGAAAAAAAATAAAAACAATCATTCCTAACCTCTCACATAGGAAAAGATATGAAAGAAATAAATCCTAATCAACGAAAACAATAAATCTAAAAACAATAAATCTCACACATTGTAGGTGGCCAATCCAAAATCATGAGAGATGGAAAGTTGAGAGGCTCATAGTGCAAGCACTACCAATCAAGGTGAACATCACTCATGAGCATGGTGATAAATTTAAGTTCCATTCATAAGTAATCTTAACTTTCCACCTGAGTATCTACAACTTTACACATTCCTTTGAAAGGAGAAGGATTTCCTCTTTATCCAAAAACATAACAAGCTACCACATTAATGGAGGTCCATTATTCTCTCCCTAGATCCCTAGAAAATCTCATAGAGTTACAACTCAAATAGGTATTGATGAGACACATATCCTCTTTGACCTTTATCAAAATCTTCTTTCATATCTTGAAGGGAATTCGAATTTGAGCATTGGAGGCTAGATAAGGGTGCCTTGGAAGCTTCCAAATGACTTACACATGTCATGAAACTCAAGCCACTTTTAAGTATTAGGAAGTATATGTCATATTTCTAAGTTTTAACTATTTAATTCACTTATAATACTAGAAATAATCAACTTCTGGAAAAAATAACTGGAACCCATATAATTATGAAAATGGAGGCTAATGAAAGATTATATGGCTATGTAGTTGTGACATGTGAGTGAAATGGTGGAAATAAAGGTGAAAGTGGATGATATTTTGAAGATATTTTGGAGGCTCTACATCCAATCACCAAATCTCTCTTTCATCCAATCACCCCCATGCGAAATTCGAAGCATGTATGTGGGATCTTATGGATTAAACCAAAAGAAAACCAAACTAGGGCTTTTAGAGGCCAAACCACCTTAACCCTTAACCATAGTGATTCCACCTCCATGATTGGACATCAGTAAAACTAACCAGATCGGTCTCTACCTAAGTTGTCTAGGGATTGAGGAACTAGTAACTGAGCCCACAATGTTCCAGGGCTCTAGAGATTTTGTCCAACTCGTGTCAAGGGAATGGCAAATCAACCCACCAAGGACACCAGGGCATTTGTCCCAACCTAGGATCTAGGACTAGTAACTCAACCCAATTGTCTTTAGGGCTTCCAGAACATTTTTTCCAACCCAAAACCATAAGGAACTATGAGCACCCATAAAAAAAATCGAGTGGATAGACCCACGACACCATGGATATCAAAGAAATGCAAAGGAAAGGCTATAACCAATGTCAATTTAGGAAAATGTGCATGATAATGACAACAGAGAACCAAAAAAACACATGTATCTACCATGCATCCATAAACTAGCAAGGAATTCATACATGCAACCTCTTACCTACAAAGAAAACCAGTTTTAGTTGTTGATCCACTTGTTCCCTTGCACTTTCCTTCTTTCTCCAAATACAATGTATGCCAAAGTGCTCCAATAATTCTCCAAGAATACTCTAAGTGTGGAACACTATGAGAGAGTGAGAGAATAGAAGATAGCTCCACCCAAAAACTATCAAAATATTAGCTAGAAAAAACTATGAATTGATATTCAAAGGCCTCTTTATCATTGAGGCCTCTATTTTCTTCATTTTCCTTTATTTTTCTTTTAATTTTCTTCTCAGAGAAATATGTAACCCTTAATCTCCCTTTTCTTCTATTTTCCTTTATCTTCATAAATAAATGCCAATTAATATCTCTTTTCTTTTAGTAATGCCTTTGCCAATTTCCATAGCTATTTATTAAGCACCAATGATACCCATCGCTACGATTTACCTGACATTCAACTTGGAATATGTGTCCCATGAGCTTGGTCTCATTTTGATTTACACAAGAAATCAACTAGGGGTTGTTACAAACCCCTCCCGCTAGCAGGAACACCATCCTCGGTGTTCAATGACACTTATAAACTAGAAAAAAACATGCTTCCAATGGATCTTTATAACACAACACAGTATAACATTTACATCATATCATACTACCTAGACCATTACAATCATAACATGAACACCATACTGCTTATTGGAGCTTAATAACACAACTCGATGTGTTATTTACAACATACATATGCATATACATATAATCAACACAACATAAAAAATATATACCAGAATACGTACCCTTAACCGGAAAATAGAGAAGGATACATAGCCCGTATATGATCAACCACCTCCCATATAGCTTCATCGGGCCCAAAGTGCTTTAACTACACTTTAACTTGCTCGATTACTTGATTCTAGAGCATGAGCATCTTTCATTGCAAAATTCTTTGAGGTTTTGGCTATAATTATCCTTATAGTTCCACCTACAATACAATCCAATCAATTACATGCTAAACATCCTTCATATATCTTTTAAGAAATGAAAAATGGAATACATCATGGACTTTCCTTATCAGAGGTAGTGGAAGTCTGTAGGCCACTGGACCAATCCTTTCAAGGATCTTGAAAGAACTGCAATATCGAGGTGCCATATTGGAACATGACCTAATCCTCAAGGAGCTCTTCTTGGGCTTTATGTGCAAATACACATGTTCCCTAAACTTAAAGTCCTTAAATACCCTATGTTAATCTACATTAATATTTTTCATGTCCTTTGTTGCCTTTAGACTCTTCTTGATAACCTGCATTTCCTATTCCATCTCTACCTACATGTCCAGTCCAATAAACACCTTATTCCATAGATCACTCCAGCTGATAAGAGTATTACAACTCCGCCCATAAAGTGCCTCAAGCAAACCCATCTTCAAGGACTTATGATACCCATTATTATAAGAAAAATCTACAAGTGGTAGATACTCTTCCAATATCTCTTGTTGATGCATAACGTACATCCTCAACATCTACTCAAGAATCATATTCTCTCTATCTACCCATATGTTTGCATATGATAAGTTGTACTAAAATTTCACTCTATTCTCAAACTTTCAAACAACTCCTTCCAAAACCTAGAAGTGAACTTGGTGTTAAAAATAGCAACAAGAAAATGCTAAATTAATTTGACTCTGAATTAAATTGTAATTCTATTTGATAGCAACTTGTAGTAGTTAGCGAAGTTAAGTAGACTTAGTTGGCCTAGTAAATTTGAGTTGGGATTCTATCTAGAGTCATGTAGAGTGATTCCTAAATTTTAGGGGCCCGGGTTGAGTTCTAATTGAGTTGTAATTATTTAATTTAGTTTAACTGAGTTAAATTGAATTAAACTAGTTTTAACTGATGGAGGAACTAGTGAGAGGTCAAGTGACTTAAATTGGATTTAAGTCACATGCAATGATCAATCAGACAACTGATAGTTCACTCAAAATAACTCATGCATGTTAGTTTAGAGGAAGACCCAGTTGAGATTAGAGTTTGGGTACAATGTACTATCAGTTGTAAAATCATCTAAATTAAACTGTTGGTGCATGCAATTAGAGGAAGGCCTATGAATGGATTGCAAAGTTATGAGTTAGGGATTACCCAATTAAATATGGGCTAATTCCCTAGGAAACTGTACAAGGATGTAGGAGCTTGGAAGGCAACAAATTTGGCTAAGTATTGGCTTAAGCTGGTTTGTGAAGCAATGAGTGAGATTGTACTTGTGAAAATATTTTTTAGGTTGAAAAATATTTGTATTTTATTCTCATAATTCTGGTTTATGCAATATACATAAAGCAAGGATTATAGCTATTTCTTTCCCCAAATAAATAGTGTGTTATGTGTGATTGAAATTCTTCCTTTTTTGCTTCGTGATTTCATAGATCAATTTTTGTTTTCGTTGATTGGTAGAGTAGATTCAAGTCTTTTGTTTTAGCATAGTACATAATAAGTTTGAATCTATAGTAAAAATATACATGGCATCGGAGCTGAAATCACTATTGAAGAGGATAATACGAGTTTGTTTTGTATGTGAAATCAAATTTGCAGTTTCATAATTTAGAGTCAAAAGGATGTCATTCTACGGTTTTCAACTTGAGTATTCCCTGGAGGGTCACTCAGATTACATAGCTTGGAAGGATAGGTTGGAGGCAATGTTGGAATACACGGGCTGAAGGAATTCATAGATCATGATATCCTAAAGCCTACAACATCTGATGTGTTAACACCCAGGTTGTTCCCTATGACTCCCAAGGGAATACAGCTGGGGTAACCACTAACCAATCTTTGGATCACTGTTTCTAGCCAAACTGTGATCAGAGAGGGCTCTCTCTTTATGATTTGTATCTGTTATGATAGTGTTTTAGGCTAGGTATTATGCACAGGTTTTGTTTATGTTTTGGTTGAAGAGTTTCTTTCAGGTCTTGTGATGTAGTGTTCAAAGAGTCAAATATCATTGGGCAATGGAGTCTATGGTTGCAGGTGTCTAGAAACCTTGAGGTGAATTGGTGAAACTTACAGGGCCATTTGGATACTTCATACAACAAAATTTTTGATTTATAACATGAACAGGTGAAAAAACCAGTGAAAGCATTTAAGAATTTTCACTAAAGTACTTAAGTATTTCCACCAAACTAGGTATGAGAAACGGATAGATGTCTCAGGAGCAAACTTGAATCCCTGGGAATGTCTATCACTGCAAAAGATATAGTTTTAAAGTGCAGCAATTAAGAATTACACTTCATTCACTGTATCTGAAGAAAACATGGATAATAGCTTAGATTGAGTTCAGGGTAATCAGTGATTAAATCCTGGAACTATTCTTCTACTTTGCTATTAAGTGTAAAACATTTAAACAATAAAAGAGAACAAAAGACTCGAAAAACATGTAATACAGAGATTTAAGAAAGACTTATTGTTTTATGAAACACTCTGGAATCCTGCAACATTCACCATTCCTCACAATGCATCAAGGTACGCCAAGCTTCGGAAATTCCATTCACCCTTTGTATTATTTCTCTGAGAATTTTACAGCAAGTGAGATCCCCAAAATGAAAATAACAACAACCCCTTAAGCTTATGTGCGGGGCGAATATATACTTACGATTTTTACAAAAATATCTGAGTTCTAAGTTATCTCAGACTTAATATTCTCACCAACTTTTGAGATATTATTATCAGAAATTTATTACAGCATTGAATACAAAATAAAGGCGTCTTGATGTTCTGTCAGAAGATATTTTGGCCTTTGGGAGCTACTGAGTCGGTTGGGATATTTTGATCGAATGCTGGAGAACTCGACTTTATAGCTCGTGCGCTGTATTTTTGGGTCTGCCACCTGTGATTGTGATTGCTGCTGTGGTGACTAAATAGCCCTGCTGAGTTGGCTCAACATCTGTCTTTTCCTTGTAGATTTATCCACCGAAATTTTGCCTGTGCATGACTGCTCATAAACTGGAGAAAATTAACGCTACAGGTTCTGGCTTGATAAGATTATCTGTGTCAAATTCCTCCAGACTTCCTGTGTGGGCAATTGGTGCTTCATGATTGCCTCCATAGTTTCATCTGCTTCTGTATACTTAAAGAAATTTGGTGGTGCATCAAACAGGTGATCAATTTCATTCATAATAAAAAACAGGTTGTCCACCCTATCATACAAATTCTGCCCTGATGCTGGCCCTGTTTCTGCTGAGGTACTGGGTTGTTTTGCAATTTGTGCTGCAGCATGGGCATCAACCCTTTTGATGTAGTTTTCCAGGGTAAGCAGTCTTCCTACACTGCTTAATATGCTGGGAGGCCTCTGTTCTGTAATGCCAGGAATCTGTCCAGGAATTTGTTGATTTCGGTCTGCATATCCTGTGTTCTCCTCTCCAGCGTCCCAACTAGGCTTCGTAGTGTCAGGACTCTTTTAACTACTGAGATTGTCTCAGTCCTGTTAGCAATTCCCATGGTAGCTAGTTGAGAGCTAGTTTTGTTATTTAAAATATTGATCATTCTGCTGGCAGCATCTGGCATGTGGCCAAGGCTTGCTCTAGCTCTGTGTATTTCCCTGTTTGCCTTTGTAATGAGTACTATTTGCTCATCCATAGTCTCAATATACTGCCACTGATTGGTGATGGACCAACCAATGTTACCCCAGAGGACTGCTTTTAACTCTGCTGTTACCTTTTCTAGTGTGAGCTCCTTTTCAAGTTCAGTTATCCTCTTCTTTAGAGCTTTTACTTCTCGTTCCTTTGCAGCCTCACTCTGCTTGCTCTTATCAAATCTTTCATTTACTTTAGTCAAAGATTTTTTGACTTCATCAAGCTCTTTCATTTGAGCCTCAAGAACTTGGATTTCGGCTTGCAGCTTCTGCATATCCAGACTAGGAGTCTGCTCTGTTGTTGGTGTAGCTGTTGCTGTAGTTGGTGTTGTAGGCCCTGTCTGTTGAGGAGGAGGAGTAGTTGTTGGAGGGGCTTCCTCAAGATTGATTATTTCAGGAGGAGGCTGGGAGGTTTGGCCCTCTTCTTTTTGCTTTAATGCTGTCTGTAGTGCTGCATTTGCAGCTTCTGATTCTCCTAGTTTGTCTTGAGTCCGAACCAGCTCCTTGTACAGAGATATCATTAGATCTGTGGCATCCTTTTCCAGCCTTTGCTGGGCAACCTCATCTGTTTGCGGATGGATGGTAGCTGGGAGCTTGATTTTCTTTCTTAGGGCCGCCATGTCTGCATCCCTTAGCTTCAACAGTTCTTGGATACCTTTAACATCTTTAGGATCATGTCCCATTTCTATGATTACATCTTCCAAGGACTTGATTCTGTTGTTCTTCGCTTGTGATGATGCTCTCTCCAATTCCAGCTGAGAGGCTGTATTATCAAGGCTGCTTTTCAATTTGTAATTTTCCAATGTTTCATCTGCCAAGGAGGCATACACCATTTCACCAGTTTGTTTATGCAGTTCGATTTTATCCATAGGGTGTATGTCTTTGGCCAGAACCTCCATGTTGGTCCTTAGGTAATCCGAGGCAGATTGGGGATGCAGAGTTGTGGGCATGAAGTGACTCATGATCATTTTGCCTTCACTTACATCAAAGGCAGACATGAGTCTTTGCTGATTGGTGGGAGCCAGGTTCAGCAAATGATTGTACAACTGTATTTTAATAGGATCACTCCTCCTTTTAATGTCGATAAATTGCTGTTTGATGCTTACCTGTCCTTCTTTGTGCTGGCTGGAGGAGCTGACCTCTCCTCCTATAGCTCTATCATGTTCATGCTGGAATGAACTGGCTGAAACTTCTCCGCTGGGTGGGCCCATGCCCGTTGCTTGTCTTATTGCTATGTCATCCTCTGGAAAGTCATTTAATCTTTGTCTTTTCTCTCCCTGATTGATGGATGAAGTCAGGGGAGTCTCTCTATCTCTTTTCCTGGCTAAGTCCTCCTTTTGTGGGGTTTGGAGGACCGAGGTATCAGAAGTAGTTTCTGCCCTAGGAGGCACTATTTTCTGAGCCTGTTGCTCAGTGGAACTTGGAGCATCAATCACTCTTTCTTGTTGCAAGGGCTGCTCTTTATTATATTGTACCTCTTCTTGCTGCTGCCCTTCTCCCTGCTGCTCCATCTCTTCTTGCTGCTGTAGCAATGTCTCCACTTGCTCTTCTGTCAATGGAGGTGGCTGCTCCACCTGCTTCCCTTTATCTTTGCTGGCTGTCTGCGGTGCTTTCCCGGCAGTTTGCTGCTGTGTTGTTGATGATGTAGCAGCTGCTCCAAGCTGCTTTTTTGTATGAGAGGGGAACCTGTCCACAAGTTTCTAAGTCAGCTTCCTTTTGAATATTTCTAGCCTCTCTCTCTAGTAGCTCTTCATCAGTAATTTCCTCTTCTAGGGTACCTTCTTCCCAACTTAATGCATTGGCATACTGTTCAATCTCAGGTTGTCTCTTGTGTGCATAGCTACCCAATTTGTATTTTATCCTCCTGAGGGAGACAAAATGATTGGGGTCATAGGGTATCCATTCAAAGCTAGTTTGCAGTCTAAGGCCCTCTAGGATATCATTTGCCTCTTTCCACCCCTCCTCTTTTCTGTTGTATAGGAAAGGACCCAGCTGGCTCCTTACTTTTAACTGTGACTTCTTGTTCTTGCTCTGAAAATGGAGGTAGTCTGAGTTCCCAAACTGTCTGAAATATTCCAAGGCAAAAAGCCTCATGGGGACATACCTTGGCAACCTAAAAGGGTTCAACTCACAGCCATATATTCTGATGACTGTGTGGTTTTGGTAGAGGTACCAATTACCAATGCTGTAGGATTTATTCAAATGGAGAATTCTCCTCATGTCATCAGTTAGTCTTGGAGGAGGAATACCATGCAATACTGTCATGGCTGGATAAATGAATAAGTCAATGAACTCAGAGTATGTGTAAGGTGATACAGAGGTATGATGAAAAACAGAGGTCCAGAACACCACTGACCTTGGATTTCCCTGGGCATTGAGTTGCTTCAAAGGAAAATAGAAGGTGGCTGGCTGATAAAACAAGAATAGGTGGTATATGTATGAGGTATACCTGAATAGTCTTTCCCTCTTCAAGTTCATAAACTGGTCATGGATTTTATCTGCAATGTATGTAGCATAATCATAATGTACAGCTGGGGGCTTACCAGGAGAGAATAGAGACAGCATTGCCATTATGCTTTCATCCACATCCTCCATTCCCTTGAATCCTAGGGCATAGCTGATCAAATCCACTAACATCCTGCCCAATTCATTCAAGTACTGATATCCAATAGGAGGAGTTCTGATGGATTCAGAGCCTGGTTTTACAAACAGCTGATTGATTTTAATGAGTTGGTCACTTGACAGCTTGCTCCCTTTCTTTATCAAATTCTGAATATGGAGGGGGGTCAATTGCTTGGCAGTATGGAAGTGCAGCATCTCATTTATACTCTCTGGGGTGATATGGAACAGGACTGAGCCTGTGGGGCTGATGACAGCTCTTTGGCTTGGGTCATAGCATTCCTGGCAGCTGTAGACCAACTCTGGCATAGGATTTACCTGGGGGAGGTTGTAGATGGGCAAGTTTGAGTCCCAAATCCCCAAGATGTCTGCTCCACTCAGGTGCTGGGCTTTCAACTCATTCAGCATCTGAATATTATATTTGGAGCCCATAAGAAACCAGTCCAGCATTTGATAATCCATATCTCCCAGGGCTTTCCATTCTAATTCCTGGTGAGGAGCGTTGAGGGGCTTGATATTCAGAGCAATAGGAGTGTCCATGGTTTTCTTTAAGCTCAACAACTGTAAGTGAACGGCTTAAAAGGATCAGCACAGAACAGAAGTGATTTTTGTAAAAACAGTTTGAGTTTCAGGTACCAGAGGAGGAAATTATACAACAGCAATTGAAATACTGTTTATATCAGGAACAGGGCTACTGTCTGGTCTCACTATGTCCTCTTCAGCAGGTGAATTCAGTAAACAAAAGTCTTTCGGGAATGCGCAGAGAATACCTTTTTTTTAGTGAAAATACAGGCAACAAGGCTCAGCTGGCGTTTTTGGACTTCACAATTACAAATGGGGTATATGCAGAGGGAAATGGCCGGTGAAATTATGAGTTTTATCGTCTCTTTAGCCCTCTGAGTAATTTTATTTTCAACTGCAGGCGTATGGAGGATAGAAAACGAAAAATACCTGGTAATTCACGAGCAGAGGTCGTGCACGCGTGCAAGGTTGGTGCTGTGGAGGTCGCCTTGGTCAACTGAGCAGGTTGACGGATTTCAGGACGTAAACGGTCATGCAGAGGAAACAGTAGAGAAGTGCATAAAAAATGGAAAAAAAAAAGGCGTTTTTTGGCTTAATATGGGCTTTTTACGATTTTGGCGCTTTTTTTAGTGATGACGTCATTGGTGGGTCGAGGTCAAGTGACGTCAGCTGATGTCATCGGGTGACGTGGCGGTATGCTGTTGGTCCATGGAGGATGGTGCGGTGGCAGCCACGTCAACGGCGAGGTGGACAAATAACGGAGATAAGGACAAGCGGACGTGACGCGGCGATATGCTGTTGGACAACGGTTGGCGGTTAGGACCGTAGCGGTTACGGTTAAGGCTAGCCGCTACGGTCTCTCGGGGCGGTTTGGGTACGGTCCCGGAAGTGTCAGGCCTTGCTCCGAGAGCCTTCATCGTGCGACGCGTGGACTGGCCCTGACGTGACGCAACGTCACATTCTTGGGCGCTAAAGGTCCGCTGCGGGGGCTGCTCCGATATCACTGTGGATCGTCGGATCCTTAGGATCTGATCCGACGGTGGGCGGAGCAACAAAGTGCTCGGGTTATATGCGCGGGCGGAAAACTTCAGATTATGGGTTTTTGTAAGGTTTTTCAATGTATTTCAATTAAATTGAACCCGCGCGCTGATGCTTGGGATAAACGCCAAGGGGGGTTTTGGACCTTGGTAACTTTTGCAAAGAGGGTTTAGGGGTGAAAAGGGGTTTTTATGAGGTTTTTTTTTTTTTAATGCAAATGAGGGTTTCAAAGGTAAGTTGGGCTGTAGCAAGGGGGAGTGGGATGCGATAGGTTCACCAAAGTGACCAGAGGTCATTTTGGTTCCTCTTTTTAAGAACATATGGCTATAATGCCAAGGGAAGGGGTATTTATAAGATTTGGGGCTTTATACACCATAGTGTTAATATTATTAGGGGAAGGGTAAGATAGGGGAGCTATATAGTAACATTAGAGGTTAATATGAATGAAGGGAGCAAATGAAGGGGATCTCACTGAGTTTATCTGAAATTGATTTAGTTTAGAGACTAGATCAAAATGAAAAGATTTTAGACAAGAAATGTGGCTTCTGAATGAACAAGAACCACCATAAAACCATGATCTCTCTCCATGAATCTCAGCTGAAAAGGGAATGTTAGTAATGAAATGAAGGGGGAAAGGGAGGTTAGTCATGCTCCTTGCTGTAATTTGATGGAATTAACCACTTTGTCCATTGATAGATTTTGCCTTGGCAAAACACCTTTTGACATATGTGCAATGGTGAAAATACCCTTTCTGCAACCACAACTGCTTACCCAGCTATTTTCCTAGCATTTTTTGTTTCTCCTTGGAGGGTGCACTTGGACTTGCAAACCCTTACTTGCCTTTTCTTTTCTTTGGCTTTTTCTTTATTCTTTTCTATCTACTTCTACCCTTATTTCTTCCAAGGTCCCAGATTGAGCTGTTGGGAACCTTCTCTTCTCTACCTGAACTACTTGTCTGCCAAGATTGAACAGTTTGGACAGACTCCTTTCTCTATTCTACAACAGAAAATTTAAACATGGCATGATCCAGATTAGACTTTTGGACCATCCATCAAAACTTTGAGGCCTTACCAAGTTATTGTCACAAATCAAACTTTGTAGGAAATATGTGATGTTTGAGTCATCAAAGCAGAGCATATTTAGACCTTCCATAGCCAATCATGAAATATGAAACCTATTGGTATAGGTAGCTAACATGATGCTAAGGATTTGGCTGAATGGAGAAAGTGTGTGGAAAAGGTGTGAAGGATTATCCTATAAGGATTTCATGGTCATATTGTCTCAAATATACATGGTAAGGAAACTCCATTTGCAAGTTGGAAGGCATTTCCATACCTGTTTCAAAATAGAAATGACCACAGGAGACTGGAACTAAAGGACAAACTCAGAAAGATCAAGATGGAGAAGGGCGACTCAACTTCAAAGTACTTGACCAAGTCCACCCAATGTGGAGATGAGCTTGGAAGTGTCGAGGTTATTATTTCAGAAGATGATCAGGTGAACCTAGCACTTCCATGACTTTCCAAGACTTGGCATAACTACCAGGACTCAACTAATGGGATGGAGAAGCTACATGAGTGGGAGCAATTATGGTTTGACTTGGTACAAGAAGAGATTCGACAGAACACCAGAGACAAATCCTCATCAAATCATGATGCTAAGGAGAAATGCGCCTTAGCTTGAAAGGTGAAGAAAGGGAAGGGGAATTCATCCCATTCCAAATAAGATTTCATTCAGGGCAGCAAGAAGTTCATGTTGAAAATCAGGTGTTTTCACTATCACGAGATGGGACACTATGCCACAAAATGTTTGCATAAGAAGGTCGGTAAGAATCCCTCAGGAGGAGCGGTAGGTGAAGCTCTTGCTTCAAAATTCTAACTAGATTTCACCCTCATCACTTTCATGGTGTCATCGATGATGGGTAGTGTGTGGTACCTAGATAATGGAGCTTCATTACATATGACTGACAACAAAGAGCTCTTCAGTAACTTGGAGGAGAAGGATATCCATATGCACATCAAGATGGGAGATGATGGGAGGTATAACGCAACCGAAATCAGTATTATTACCTTTCAGAGGGAGTCTGGTTCTCCCCTCACATTGAGAGATGCCATGTATGTTCCAAGATTTAAGAAGAACTTGGTTTATGTTGCCATGTTGGAGGATTGAGGCTATGATGTGATATTTAGTAAGGGAAAGGCTTTCCTTCGTCACATAGCCACAAGACAAGTGAAGCAGATCAAGGTTCGAGTGAAGAACCTCTACATATTGGAGGTGGAATACTATAGGTTTTAACCTCGTACAAAAATTACCTACATAGAAATTATAAAAATAGAAAATAAAGAATGGCGAGAGCATAAAACATAAAACAAATATAGACAGATATTTTCCCCTGGATCCAAAAACTGGACTACCATATTGATTTTTCATTATGTTCTTTTCAATGTTACAATATATATATACACATGTTGAAGCATCCATAAGCCCCAATCCTTTAACCTTGGATTAGAACATAACTGTAGTTCCCTTGATCGGATCTACAAAATACCATGGACCAAAAACCATCGCGCCCAAAACCATGTGTGAAATCCATGCACAAAACCATATGTAGGTCTACCCACCTAATATAGGGTCACAAAAAATTTTAAGCCCTCTTTGTAGAGTTTGCCATCCTCTAAATCTACTGCTTCCTTCACCTTTCTGGGATCATCATCAGTAATAGATAAAGCAAAATTTGAACTGAAAGCAGATGGTCTATACCTTTCTGGTTGGCTTCTTTCTTGAACTGATCTTCTCACAGCCAGAGTTTGTGGCTCTTCATCTTCTAACTCCTATTCTGCTATAGAGTCTTATTCTTCCTCCTTTAGCTTAAACTCTATCTTCTCAGGTTCCTTTGGTAGGAATTCATTTTTAATAACATATTTCACCTCTCTAAACACCACATCTCGGTTGTACACAATCTTCCTTGTTACTATGTTCCAACGCTTATAACCTTTTAAACCATCCATATACCCAATACAGATGCACTTTTCAGATTTACTATCCAACTTTATTCTTTTCTCCTTTCTAACATGTACATATGCATCACCTCCAAATACCCTCAGATGTGAAAGAGAAGGTTTCTTACCAGTCCATACCTCTTGTGGAGTCTTATCCTCCAACGTTGATGAAGGTGATCTGTTCACCAGGTAACATGTAGTCTCCACCACCTCTGCCCAGAATTCTTGTCCTAACTCGACACCGTTGAGCATGCTTCTTGCCCTTTCCATCAACGTATTGTCATTCTTTATGCAAATCCATTTTTCTCAAGTGTGTATGGAGTATTCTTCTACCGTGCTATACCACAGTTCTTATAGAACCCTTCAAATTCCTTCTTGCAAAACTCTCCACCATTATCTGTCCTCAACACCTTTATCTTCTTCTCTGTCTAGTTTTCCACCAGAGCCTTAAATTATTTAAAACTGTCAGAGACTTTAGATTTCTTCTTGAGGAAATATATCCATGTATTCCTTGAGAAGTCATCTATAAATCATACATAGTACACAGACTTACCCAGTGATGGAACCGACACAGGTCGAAACACATCACTGTGCACAAGCTCTAATATTTGTTTTGCCCTCTTACCACAAGAGGGGAAACTCACTCGATTAGGCTTCCCATATACACAATTTCCACAGAAATTGAAATCTAGAGAGCTATTAGACATATCTTCTACGATACCTTTACCATGAATTATTCGAAGGCCCTTCTCTCCAATATTTCCAGGCCTTTGATGCCATAGCGTGGTCTTTTCTCCAGAGACCACTAGATTTTTTGCTCGACTTTCAAGAACCACATAACTATTGCACCCATCAATAATAGTGCTACCTTACAACTTGTACAGAGTTCCAATATAAACTCCCCACATCAATGGCAGTGCTCCCTGAACCATCTTGCAAGTATCCTTCTCGAGCACTGTTTTTACACCTGCATCATCCATCTTGCTTACAAAAATCATATTTCTTTCTAATGCAGAAATATGCAGAACACCCAGAAGTGTTCTAATCAATCCACCTTGCAACTTCAACTTGACTTTTCCACGACCAATGATTCTAACCTTCCTGTCATCCCCTAAGAAGACATCACCACCATCATATTTCTCATACTCATAGAACCACTCTCTATGGGGAGTAAAGTGAAAGGATTCACCTCAGTCAATCAACCATGCCTCATAATCTACCTATTTACTTGAAGAAGATGCCAAGTACACATCCCACCTTCATCTAAGGTGGTTTTTGCCTCTGTAGAAGGAGCATCATCAGATCCATTCCTTTCTCAGGAGCTTTATATTTACAGTCCCTTTTGTAGTGCCCTTCCTTTCCGCATTTCTAGCACACCTTTACAAGTTTTCCTGGAGATTTAGATCTCCCTCTAGATTTAGGTCTCCGACTTGAGGACTAATTTTTGTTTCTATTCTGGGACCGTCCTTGTATAGGTAAGGCATAACCATTCTGGCTCTCCATATTTTTTCATCTCATCTCCTACGTCAGCAAAGGATAAGACTATTTTATCAAATTGCAAGGGTGTTATGAAACCAGCTTACAAAAAGATAGAAAGAGAGATCCACGCCTTAGAATTCAGCCTCTTCGAGGGGGCAACCTCCTTTACATTACATAAATGAACAATTCTTGGATGATTAAAATGAAAAAACCTCCTTTCTATATATAGGAGTCTATGGAGCCACAATATAATCCAGCCGACCTAACAATAATAATATAAAGCCACAAAAATAACAATAGAGGGATTCTATGGGCACATTAATAACAATATGGGGGTAATGGGGGCACAACAATATAAATAAGGGGTATAACTACAATAGTAATGGGGTAATCACTAGTATTATAGGGACCCAACATGCCCCTCTCCTTCAAAAAAGTGTTGTCCTCAACGCTTGAGTAGTTCTGGATACTTCTGCATAAAATTCTCATCCTCCCATGTGGAATCTTCAGCGGATAAGTTCTTCCACTTGATAAGATACTCTGAAATTGATCGATTTCGTAGCTGTCGAGTTCTTGTTTCTATAACTGCTTCCGGTTCCAATATAATTTTTCCTTCCTCGTCAAGTTCTGGAAATATTGTTTGAACTGGGAGCTTGTCGCCTATAACCTTCTTTAAGCATGAAACATGGAAAACTGGGTGCAATCGAGAAGCTGCAGGAAGCTCCAATTTGTATGCCATAGTACCAATCTTTTGCAACACCTTGTACGGACCATAATACTTTGGTGATAATTTATTATCCTTCTTAGCTTGCTTGAGGGACATTTGCTTATATGGTTGTAGCCGTAGGAATACCCAATCACCTACATCAAAACTTCTTTCACTGCGATGTTGATCTGCCTGTTGTTTCATTCTATTCTGTGCCAACACAAGGTTATCCTTTAAGAGTTGGAGGACTTGTTGTTGATGTTCGATGTGATGTTCCACTGCCTGAACCTTAGAATTTTCTCTTAAATATGATGTGATGGATGGTGGTTGATACCCATAAAGTGCCATAAATGGGGTCATTTTTGTTGCTGTATGGAAGGAAGTGTTATACCACCATTCAGCCAGAGGCAACCATTTGACCCATTGTGTCTGTTTATCAGATACAAAGCAACGAAGATATCCTTCCAAACATTTGTTTACTATCTCAGTTTGCCCATCAGATTGAGGATGATAAGATGAGCTATGAGCTAACTGAGTACCAAGACAAGAAAATAATTCTGTCCAAAAATTTCCAGTGAAAATGGGATCTCTGTCACTTACAATAATCTTTGGGTTTCCATGTAGCTTTTGAATTGTTTCCATAAATGCAGTAGAAACTGTACTGGCTTTAAATGGATGTGATAATGCACAAAAGTGTGCATACTTGGTAAGTCTGTCAACTACCACCATGATGACACTCTTTCCCTCAGACTTGGGTAAACCTGTGATAAAATCCATTGAAACCTCCTCCCAACGTTGGCTTGGAATGGATAAAGGTTGTAATAGACCCGGTGTCTTAATTGTTTCAACTTTATTTTGTTGGCAAACCAAACATTCTGCCACAAACTTTTGAATATCTGATTTAAGGCCATCCCAAAAAAATTCCTTCTTAACCCTGTGGTAAGTTTTTAAAAATCCTGAGTGCCCTCCTAAGGGAGAAGTGTGCAATTCCATAAGAATCTTTTGTTTTAGCTGGGAATTCTTACAGAGGTATAAGCGATCTTTGTACCATAACGAATCATTTTTCCAGCTAAATGTATCAGACGTACTGGAATCTTGTTGTAGCTTTCGAATAAGTGCCCACACTTCTTCGTCATTCTTCCATTCCTCCCTTGCTTCATTTATCCAATCTGGTTGGATAATAGAAATGGCGCACAACAATGCTTCCACATCCTCATCCTTTCTTGAGAGTGCATCTGCCACCACATTTTGCTTCCCTTTTTTGTAGATGATTTCAAAGTCATAACCCAACATCTTTGTGACCCACTTTTGTTGCTCTTCAGAGGATAATCTTTGTTCTAAAAAGTATTTAAGGCTATCATGATCTGTTTTTACCTTGAAGTGTCTTCCCATTAGGTAGGGTCGCCATTTCTTAAGTGCATGGAGTATTGCCAACATTTCCTTCTCATAAATAGCTTTTCTTAAAAACTTTCCCTTGATTGGACGACTTTCAAAAGCAATGGGTCTTTCATCTTGCATTAGAACAACACCAATTCCATTTCCTGAAGCATCACATTCCACAATAAAGGTTTTTGTGAAGTCCGGTGTAGCTAAGACCGGTGCTTGGCACATTGCCTCTTTAAGATGTTCAAAGGCCTTTGTTGCTTCTGGAGTCCATGAAAATGCATCTTTCTTCAATAATGTTGTTAGAGGTGCTGCTATTCTCCCATAATTCTTAACAAACTTGCGATAATACCCTGTCAACCCAAGAAATCCTCGCAAATGCTTTATGGATGTGGGGATTTTCCATTCCTTAATGGCTTTAATTTTGCTAGGGTCTACCTTAACTCCTTCATGAGATACAATATGACCCAAATATTCCACCTCCTGGACTCCAAAGAAACATTTGGATCTTTTTGCATATAATTGTTTCTCCTCCAATAGTTGTAGCACCCTGTCAACATGTTCAACATGATCCTTCCAAGACTTGCTGTAGATTAGTATATCATCAAAAAATACTAACACAAATTTTCTAAGGAATGGTTTGAAAATTGAATTCATCAAACCTTGAAATGTTGAAGGTGCATTGGTAAGGCCAAAAGGCATGACCAAAAATTCATAATGACCCTCATGAGTTCTAAATGCCGTTTTCGGAATGTCTTCAATCTTCATTCTGATTTGATGATATCCCGAACGAAGATCCAACTTGGTGAAGTAAATTGATCCATGCAATTCATCCAGTAATTCATCAATGACAGGAATGGGGAACTTATCTTTAATAGTGAGCTTGTTGAGCTCCCTATAATCTGGACACATGCGCCATGATCCATCCTTCTTGTGCACCAATACTACTGGAGCTGAGAAAGAACTTTGACTCGGTTGAATTATACCAGCCTCTAGCATTTCTGCAACCATACGTTCAATTTCACTTTTTTGGACATAGGGATATCTGTACGGCCTGATGTTTGGAGGAACACTTCCTGGAATCAGATGAATAGCATGATCATGATCACGCATAGGTGGGAGACCTTTGGGAGTCTCAAATACCTTGGAATGATTGTCCAGGACTTTTTGGAGATCTGGAGAAATAGATGATTCCAATGTGGAAACATCTAGCGAACATAATTGTGCAATTACACCTCTTTGCTCCTTTTTTAGAAGCTTTGTCATGCCATTAGAGCTGATTATCTTTCCTGGTTTCCCTGCAATACCCCTTAATTCAACTTCCTTTCCTTCCACAGAAAATTTCATGAAAATTTCTTGAAAATTAAAAGCTATTGTACCCAAGGATTGTAGCCATTGGACTCCTAGTACAACATCAGCACCTCCCATTGGAATGGAAAGCATTGGGCTAGTCAATACATATTCTCCCATGGATAGCTTGATATTATGGCACTTTCCAGAACAATTTATTGTTCCTCCATTTGCAATCATCACTTGACACTCTGGTGCTGGATATAGGAAGCAATTCAATTCTTTTGCTACCCTACAATGAATAAAATTGTGGGTGCTTCCTGAATCAATCAACACTATTACCTTTTTCTTCTTGATTTGTCCTTCTATCTTGATGGTTTGAGGAGTGGTAATTCCTGCCAATGCATTACAAGATATGGTCGGATTTATTTGTTCTTCATCTAGGCTTTGTTCCTGGAATATATCCTCTTCTTTTGACCTTTCTTGCTCCTTTTCTTCTTCCTCTTCACAATCTATGTAGAATAATTTCTTCTCAGCACACTTATGACCTTTTGTGTATTTGCTATCACAATTGTAACAAAGCCCTTTTGCTCTTTTTTCTTCCAATTGTTGTGGTGTCAACCTTGTAGGTTGTGGAAGACTATGGGCAACAACACTTCCATCTTTATAGTTGTGAATGGTATGCTTCCTAGTTGCCATAATTTTGCTTTCCATTTTTCTTGCTAACCTGAATGCCTTCTCTAATGAATCAGGTTCCCAAAGGTGCACATCATGTTGGATATTATCCTTTAAAGACCCTATGAACACATCAATCCTATGCTCCTCTGGAATATCTTTTACCCTTATGTTCAATTTTTGGAACTCCTCAATGTGCTCCATTATTGAACCCTTTTGTTTGAGACTTATCAATTGGCTAAAAAAAGTGTTGCTTTTTGTATCCTCATAATGTGCTATCAATTCTTCCGTAAAAATTGCCCAAGTGATAAATTGTTTACGAGAACAAAGCCATTGATACCATACAAACTGATTTGGTTCCAAATATAAAGTTGCCATACGTACCTTTTGTGTGTTTTGCACATTATTGAGATCGAAGAATTGCTCCATCTGTAATATCCATGTGGCGGGATCCTTGCCATCAAACTTCCTCATATCGATTTTTGGAACATGGTGAGTCTTCGATCCAACATTAGCGTCTATGGTATCATGATTAACATTTCTTTTGTTCTCATCATGAGTTTCCTTTACTACCTTTTCACCATTAGTGACCCTTTCTTGTAGCAACTTCTTCAATTCTTCCATATCTGTCTTCAAATCTGCCATGTCTCTCTTCAAATCTGTCTTCGAATCATCCATATTAGCTTCCATGCCCTTTATCTTAGATTCCACGCCACTTATCTTAGCTTCTGTTAGCTTTTGTGAGCGTGACATTTGTTGCACTTGTTCTTGTAATTTTGATATATCATGTAGCATTTCTTCTTCTTCTTCATGAGTCATGCTAGAGCTTTCAGGTTCCTTACTAGGTGTTTGCATTTTCTTTCCTCGGGGCATCAGTTACCGATAATAATGCTTTACTATGCCCTTTGAATTCCGTTAAACCAAGCTTACACAAAAATTTAAAAAAAAAACTACACACCTTTTTTCACTTTATAGAAGCCTGATATTGAATCTGATGTATCTCTGTAATTTCAGATCATCTAGTTCTGAAATTTCTACCTACAGTAGCCCTCTGCGTCCTCTTTCCAATGCCACAAGTCTGAGCCAAATTGGATTCTCCAAGGAAGAGTTATGTCAAATCTCCCACAGTGACTTGCTTTTAGACTGGTTCAGTAGAGCGAACTTGTACGACGTGCCACGAGTCATTGTTTCAACCTTTGAATCTGAAACACACATACAAGAAACTAAAGTCCATCCTCTTTCTATACCTTTTTATGAAATTTCAATCTGATCCTCAGAGTGAGTAAAGTGAATTAAATTAGATTTAATTCACACGTAGCGATCAATCAAATAACTGATAATTTACTCAAAATAACTCATGCATGCCAGTTCAGAGCAAGGCCCAGTTGAGATTAGAGCTTAGGGACAGTGTACTATCAATTTTAAAATCATATACATTAAACATATGGTGTATACAATCAAAGGAAGGCCTATGGATGGATTCCGTAATAATGAGTGATGAATTTCCCAATTAAGTATGTGCTAATTCCCTAGGAAAATGCACAAGGAAGTAGGAGCTTGGCATGCAACAAATTTGGCTAAGTATTGGCTTGAGCTAGTTTGTGAAGCAGTGAGTGAGACTGTACTTGTGAAGATATTGTTTGGGTTGAAAAAGAATTTTATTTTATTCTCAGATATTCTGGTTAATGCAATATACAAATAGTGTGGTTTTTAGCTATTTATTTCCCCAAATAAATATTTTGTTATGTGTGATTGAAATTATTCCTTTTCTGCTTCATGATTTCATCGACCAATTTTTGTTTTCATTGATGGGTAGAATAGATTCAAGTCTTTTGTTTTATCATATTACATAAGAAGTTTTAAGCTACAATAAAAATATACACTTTACATCTCTATTGGATACAATTTTCTTCGGAACACCATGCAGCCTCACTATCTCTCCGATGAATAACTGAGCTACCTCAATAGCTGAATTAGTAGACTTCACTCAAATAAACTGAGCTACCTTAGTCAAGCTGTCAACCACAACCATGATGAAATCATGATTTATAGAATTATTTGGAAAACCTATAATGAAATCCTTGGAAATGACCTCACATTTCCATTCCAGAATTAGAATCAGTTGTAATAAACCACTTGGGTGCTTGCAATCTACTTTTACCCGTTGACAATCCAAACACCTTGCGATGAACTTAGACATGACCTCTTTCTTCAGATTCATCCAATAGTAGAACTTATTCACAACTTTCAAAGTCTTATGATATCCCAAGTGACATGAATATGGATTGACATAAAATTCCCTTAAGATAATATTCTTAAGCTCACTATTGTCTAACACATAGATCATGCCCTTAAATCTCACCAACCCATCTATTGTGAGATGATAATCCACGCCCTGTTGACATGTATTCTTCTACGGTAACATGTACTTAACCTGTTGGTATCTGTCATCCTGTTTTCCTTCCTACAAGATTCGCTCCTGCAAGTCTGTCCCATAAGAACTTACTGTTGCGATGTGATTCACCTACACTCTTCTACTAAGAGCACCTAGAACCCTATTATATTTTCCCTTAATGCACCTGACCTCAAATTTGAACTCACTGAACATCGAAAACCACATTTCTTGTCTCACATTCAGATTAGCTTGGTCAGACAAGTACTTCAACCCCACTATAATCACTCATCAAAATGAACCTCATTCAAAGAAAATAGTGCCTCCACATCTTCAGTGCATGAAGAATCACTGCCAACTCAAGATCATGAGTCACATAATTGTGCTCATGCTCATTTAGCTTCCTTAAAACATACATACTACCTATCCTTCTTGCGTCACAAGTCCACCAAGTCTTCTCTGGCAAGCATCTGTACATACCAAAAAATATTTATTTGGATCTCCAATGTTTAGAATCAGAGCATGCCGAACATCTAGTAGCAGTGTGGAGATTACTAAGAAAGCATTAGTTGTATGCCAAACTTAGTAAGTGTAGTTTCTTTTATCCATAAGTTCATTACTTAGGGCATGTTTTTTCCAAGGAAGGTATAGTAGTGGGTGATAATACCTATCAACTCATCTTACCACCATATATGCACATTTACTCAATTGTGGATGTAGAGAATATGAAACTCTATGAGCCTTCCATGCTAGATCAAGAAGAGGAACATGTGATACCTTGTATGGAGGGTTTGGAACTAGTTGCTCAAGAAGAGTTGATAGAAAATACAATTTTGTAGAAGAAGTCCAGAACTACAAGATAGGAACAACATTACCTTTGACAAATTGGGTTGAAATGGAAACTTCCAGTCAAAGCTAAATGGTACACCTGAGGGAATGTGGAGGAAACGTTTCCTCACCTGATTCAATAGAAGGATTTAAAGAAAAAAAGCATCCCAAAATGGGAATGTGTGATCCTAATAGGATCATTATATTGTTTCTCATTCATATCAATTATTTCAAAGTGGAAAAATTCAATGATCAAGTCACAGGTCCATTTTACAAGTGGGACCCAATTTGGAAAAATGGGATCTGAAACCTTCTAAGAAAATTTTGAGGCATCAAATGACCCTTTTTTGGGGTAAAAACTTGTCTCCTTAGTGTTTCACCTTTTATTCTTATTCTACACACATAGACCTTTCCAACATCACACGAATTGTGTCAGTTGGAGTCAATATGCAAAAGTTATGCCACTCCTAAGTTGAACTTCTTGTTTTCATTACCATAATTCGAGAGGATGCCACGTCTAATCCCATTATTCATGGAAAAAAGTTCAACTACATGATTATGATAATGAAGAATCTAGTAGAGTCTATATTGTAACTTTGGTTAAGAGTTGAGGTAGTCAAACCTAACTACTAGTATGCTATCAAGGTGTGTTATAAATGGGCCACTAGGAGGAAAAAGGGTTCCATTATTTCAAGTGAATTTGTTCCATAGTTGAGAAAAAAAATAAGAGGTATACGAGATATAACACACAAAGAGTTTGTTTTCACTATAGTATCCCATGGGCCATAGGCCATACTTCTTTGTACTCATAACCATATTTCTATTCAGAGAAAGAGAGCATAGTGACCTCACCTTTCCGCTGGGTTTTTCTCCCAAAAGGGTTTCATAAGTCATATCTTGTGTCAAATGTGTGTGTGATATTTTATTTTACTGTTCCCTATTTTCCGCATAATTTCAATTCACATGCATACACTATTAACAATAATATACATATCTAGAAATCTAAAAGGAAATAAAATTGTAATAGTGTAGAATTTTATATTCTAAATATAATGTTATCAAATCTATTCTGATGAATTGTCGAGTGGAATATCCACGACAATTTACGGACCAATATTCCTAAACAATAAAAAAGGTATTACCTTCGCATGGGTTCCCCCCCCACATTGGGGTTTTACCATGTATATTTGGTGTAATATTTTTTTCTCTTGTCTCTTCATTACTTTGATTAGATTTTGTTGTTATATGGACAGGACGATGGTTTAATAAGGATCTTTTGTTTAATATTTTTATATCCTAATTGACATTCTCAATATTAAACATGATATCACTGTTGGTTACTCTATTCTACCTCCTTCAATAATTTTTAAACAACAATATTTTCTTCAACGAGTTTTGAGCTCTTCCCATTTTATAATTTTACTGTTAGTCATAGAAGAAATTAGGATTCTCTTTATATCAAGACATTTTTCTGCAAGATTGAGTTTGTCTTTAAATTTATATGTCATGTTTGTCTATGGGACTAAGGATTCAACTAAGATTGACTACTAGTTCATTAAATTTTCATTTGGTTTACCCATATTTGAATTAATTTTCCTAGACTAGCTTAGAAAATTTAATGTGTTTTAAACATAACATAATTTTTTGGAGAATTTGTCTTAGGTTTGGAAGCTACCAAATATATTTATTTATCAAATCTATATTTCCTTCCAAAGAGAATATCTTTTGATTCAAGAGATCATTTTCTATGAAACATTTTTAGTGGCTACATTTTTCCTTTGTCTTACTTCTCTTCACATGCTCTCATCATTTTGTACACCATATAGACCTATATGGAATATGTATGAATGGGTTTATTGGTGGGTGTATTTTTTAGCTACTTATTTTTTATAGATGGAGTAATTTGTCCCACTCTCTTACAATTTTTTTGTGATATTAATTTAAAGACACTAAACGTATAGTGGTATCATGTTGGACTAAAACTATCAGTAGTTGAATCTAGTAGGCATGTTGGTTGTGCCCTTAGACTCACATAAATAAGAAAAAACAAAATCATCAATATAATGTAAGAATATAATGGGAGATGACCAATGGAAAAGGAGACAACATGCATGGTGTGCATATGATAGGGAGGCTCACTATACTTGTTGTAAAATTGAAACTATATGGGAAGGTCTACTAGAAGTACAGATATTCCAAGTCATCATAAGAAGAAATACAAAGGCATATGAATCTAAAGAAGTAAAATTAAGTAATTTCTTGTGCCATATTTATAGTATGGAATCTATATGAAAATTTATAGGCAAGGTAACTTACTTCCATCTTCCTCACAGGTAAGAAATAAATTTAGTTTAATTATAACACCCTCTGGGGTAAATGTGCATATAAACCAACATAATAAGAATAGAAATAAAATAAAAATATCAGCCATCAAAATCCATATATAAATCAATACATTTTCACATGAAATTCAATGGAATGAATTTTTTCATTAATAAATTCAATGAACCAAATGGAGATGGGACTACCACATTCCACCCAACCATAGATTGGTTGAGCCAAATATCTCTTCATCCAATCACCCTTGTGCCATATTCCAAGCATGGATGTCGGATCTCAGGGAACACATCAATCAAAACTCATTCGGGGCTTCCAGAGGCCACCCACCTCAACCCATCAAACCGTGATTCCACCCCACAGTCAAACATCACCAAAAACCATCATCAGATTGGTCTACATCCAATCCTTCCAGGGCTTCAAGAGTGTTTGTCCAACCAAGGTTTCGAGAAGTAGTAACTCAACTGACAAATTATAGAGGGTTTCCAGAGAATTTTTCCAACCAAGGCTTCCATGACTAGTAACTCAACCCACCAAGGGCTTCCAGAGCATTTGTCGAACCAGGGCTTCCAGGACTAGTAACTCAACCCAAGCTATTACAGGGCTTCTAGATCATTTGTTCAACGAGGCCTTCCAGGACTAATAACTCAACCCAAGCTAAGGAAACATGAGAACCACCCAAAACAAAATAATGAAAGTAAACCCACAATCACCATGGCTATCTAGGAAATGGCAAGGCTGGGCAATCCACTATCAACTCCAGCCATCCTCCATGCCAATGATAGATCATAACCAAGAAACCACATGCATGTGCCATGCATGCCAAAACTAGTGAAGAAAACATACATGCAACTCGGTACCTCCAAGCAATCTGATGTAGTTGCTGATGCCGATGCCCTCTTGTGCTTTCCTTCTCTTCCTTTTCCTTCTTGCTACAATAATACAAGTATGCCACACCCTCCAAGAGTGCTCCAAGAAAACTCTAAGTATCCAAGAGTATGAAAGAGAGAGAGAGAATAATGAGAGAGCTCCAAAACTGAACTGACCAAGTCTTCAACACTGATTCTCATAAGCCTTTTTATTAATGAGGCCTTTATTTTCTTCATTTTCCATTATTTTAATTCAATTTCCTCCTCACATGCAACATGTGACCTTTCACCTTCATTTTCTCCTAATTTACATTATTTTCATAAATGAATGTTCCAAAATACATTTTTTCCTCTTTAATGCCTTATCCATTGCCTTTGCCAATTTCCTTAGCCATAAAAACCAAATGAACACCCCCTAGGATGTCTTGCCCACCATCCAGCTTGGAATACGTATCCCATCATCCATGGTATTTATATCTTTTTCAATGACACCACTTTGGGGAACATTGTCCTCGGTGTTCAATGACACCTATAACTAAGAAGACTATTGAAAACAAAACATACTTCCCATGGAGATTTATAGCACATCTCGTTGTAGTATTTACAATGAAACACCTTCTCAAAATCAAAAGCTCATGACAACATGACAACATACTGCATACTGGAGCTTTATAACATAGTTCATTACAAAATTTCCAATAAACACCTATACACATTTTCTTCACCAACAAATAAAGGATATGATGCCTGTATCAATCAAAAAGGGAATCCAGAGGCTCACACCTACACCCTCAAATTAACACCAGGATTCACCTCTTTCCCAGGAAGTCCAGAATCCACTGCAAATTTAAATCTGCATCAAGTGTCCAACACTATAGTTTTGGGCCACATGTCCTCTAAGCGAAGAGTTACCATCCAGTTATTCCAAAGCGCACTCCCAATGTGCATCTGATTCCATATCGCAATGCTAATGACCAAAACAAATCCATCCGTGAGCTTCCCTTCTCTACTACACAGTCCCTCAGAAATTTGGCCACCCTTATATGCAGTCACTCACCTTCCAAGTTACACTAACACCCCCATCCTGGGCATTCCATCCCTTGGCCAGGTTTCCTTGCATCAGAAGATACAAAAACCAAGGCATATACCTGCCTCAATACATCAAACCAGTCATAGCATTGAAATTAATGAACACCCTTGGGTACCAATGTCCCATAATGGACCTATTCCTAAAGTGCTTTACCAACATACTCTTGCCTGTTTCAATTCCTTTGTTGTTGTGGCTAATTCTTGCAATCGATTTCAACCATCCAACTGAGAATTTCTTGCATTTGTGTACCAACCACATAATTTCCATTAGATTTAAAATAAATTGAAATAAATTCACATCATACCTCATTGGTAGCTCATCAATAAGGTACATTTGCAATCATGTTCACTTCCTTTCACAACAAGACAAACTAGCATACTTGACCAAATCAACATATATAAGGATATCACGTCAAGCTAGCTCAAAACAAAACCATCATAGATCAAAATCCTAAATCACATGTAACCATCATAAACTAGAATCATAGATTGTAAACCAGAATCATAGATCATAAATCAGAATCATAGATCATAAACTAGAATCATAATTCACATGCAATCATCATATATCAGAATCATAAATCACATGCATAATAACACTAAAATACAATAGTGATACCTATTCTTCATTGATCCTTAATTCTACCTTTGTTTTTTGTATAGACACTGGATCGGTTGCCACACCTAGCAAACTCCTAGTACCTTCTCCTCTACTAGGTGCACATACTCATAGTCTGCATCACACACATACAACCATGCCTGACACACAACACCATGCAATATATGCACCTACACCTGACGTACAACACATACACCTATAGCCAGTGGACAACGCAGTGCCTCCATCTATACCCAATGTGAAATACCACCCAATACATGTGCTTACACAGAGTACAACACAACGAGTACACATGTCACAATACCATGACTACATGATGCACATACATAATACCACATGCCCTCAACACAACATGTATGACATGCACACAATACCACACATGCACTAGTACCATATGTACAACATGTACATAGTAACACTAGTACACCGCACCACCTACACAACGTGTGCACAACTTCACATGTACACAGTGCCACATGCATAACATGTACACAATGCCACATGTACACCACACCACTTGTACAATGTGTACACAATACCACATGTACACAGTACCACACGCACAACATGTACGCGACACCACATGTACACAACACCACATGCAAGACATGTACACAACACCACCTGCACACAACACCACTTGTACAACATGTACAGAACACCACATGCACACAACACCACTTGTACAATCATGCACACCACACCATATGTACATAGCACCACATGTACAACATGCACGCAACACCACTTGTACATAACATTGCATTCCCAACATGTACATAGCATTATCTGTACATAACACTGCATATCCAACATGCACATAGAACCATATGCACACACGCTGCATATACATCATGAAGACAGTAAAATATGTATATAACACCCCAAATGGAATATTCACACAACCCTATTTGTATCATCTTGTACATGACATTGCATAAATAACATGTAGAAATGTTATGTATGCACAACACCAAAAGTGCACACATCATAGATGAAACATCTACAACATATAAAACATATGCATAATAGTAGTACCACACATCCAGAACCACATTGAATATACCAAGAAACCCTGCTTCTGGTGTCTTATCCAAGCTTGTCTTAGCATGCGGTGGACCATGGTGCTTTTATTTTGCTGGTGTATCCTTTGGTATAACATGTCCACAACATAGTCATAATATAATCACATAATATCAAGTCATAACCACATGATACTAACCTCGTATATTTGTCGTGACTACTCTTCCCACTTGATTCCTCATGAACTCGGAACCTTTTCATACCATTCAGTTGCGTATGAAATTATTCCTTCACAAGAATGATCCCTAACAATCCTTATCAGACAGTGACATAGATACATACATACATACATATATAATCATTAGCATAAAGAAATCAATACCTTTTCAGACAATGACATACATACATTCATGTATACATATATAAACATCAACATAATCATGATATAACATAATTACCAGATAACATAAGGTCTAGGTTAAGAAAAATTCCTTTATTCATTCAACACATGCACAACATTGAGAACAACAGTTCCCAACATAGACAAGGCATATGATACCTCAAATCCATTTACTTTACCTTTTCCTATTACCTTTCTCATGACTATACTGCTACCGTCCATTTACCACAATGGACCTAGCTAGTCCAACCGACTGTCATAGCCTTACCTTCCGTTATGCTTACTCATGCACTGAGCTTCATATGAATCTTACATTACCTTTTGGGTACCACACAACTCTCCCCGAGCTCCATCAACTTTCCTCTTTCCCAACCAATTCCCAAGATTCAAAATAATAAAAGAGAAGACAAGAAAAAACCAAGAAGAAGACCACGAAATCCCATAACAATATGACACTACACAAAAGTGGCAAGGCCTTGCACCAGACATAAAAAAAACTGCAAATCAAGCTCAAAAGACCAAAGGCACAAGATTGACACCATGACTCAATCCCCATGGTTCCCAAGGAAAGCTCAACCTGAGCTATCTTCAAGATTTCATGGCAACTTGTCTTGCGATGCAACTCCTTGCATCATGCTTTCATTAACACATAAATGTTAGTGCATAAATAAACGTAAAAATACACTAGTTACCTCATCTTGTTGTGCCAAGCACGTTGCTTGCAAATGAACACATCCACGCCATCTCTCAAGGGACTCCAATCCTTTAACAGATCCACATGTAGCTAAAGACTAGCTAATATACTTGTCAAGTACATGTTCATGAATTTAGCACATATCCACATAATTTCAGACAAAATCTAGGTTAATAAGACTTCCTGTGTGCAAAGCACTCATTTGTTCAAAATTAGGGTTTCCAAACATAGCCAAAGGAATTCTTGCCCAATTCCTTTCTTTTACCTTTCTACCTTGTTGGAATCGAGGCTTACTATATGTTGTCACACCCCCCAACTGTTAGTTATATAGACACATCAACTATTACGTTGTCATGCTAATACCAAGCATGTTTCCCTGCAACTGTTCACACATGTCAACCACATGTTCCAAATATCAATACAATCATATCTATTAATTTGAAATCAATCGTTACCAAGACTAACAATCATGTCATAATCCATAGTCAACTCATAGTCATCAGTCATAATACTACATCAGTCATAATATTACAACTATCAACTACATTCAAGTACATATCAACTGTTTGAACACATACATCTTAGTACAATCATCTTAAAACAAAATCATTTGAACACATACTCATATTAAGAAATTCATCAATCATTCAACCACTTGAAAACATACCATGTTAAATAAATCAATTAGATGACATAATAGGCGCTAAACACTGAAATATAAAATAGACGACATAATAAACTATGAAACACCAAGTATGCTACATAAGCAAACTCATACCTTAGTGTACCTCAAGGGAGGTTATCTTGTCTGCAAAATCAATCTAGTTAGCGAGATATAACTTTGCATGTCAACATAAATCATGATATCCATAATAGTAACTAACTAACATGTTCATATTACAAGCTCATAAGCATCTATCGTTCATCCATAATAATCACATATGTATGATCAGACTAAATTAGTACAACACCACATCACAAATATGTCATCTCATACCTGAGTATCGCAACCATAACCATCTGCATAGGTTAAGCCAGGTTAGCACAATACATATAACATCAAGATCTCAATGAAATAACCCTAATGATTAGGTTAATAGCACATAACAATAATAATCTATATATCATGCTCATCACAACATAAAACCTAATCGTCAAGCTAACTATCCTTGAACATACTCAACAACAATATATAACACAATCATCAATTTATATAACATAAACAACAAAAGAAGTGCATACAACCACATGTTACTATCACTCATGACTTGATCCAGGTGGATGTTGGTGGCCACCCACCTATCCCATTTGGACCCCCACAACTGTCTCTTTCAGTTTTTCTGTTTCCTTAATTATAGCACAGTTTACTATTTTTAGCAGTTTTCGGGTCCTAAACTTCCGGAGCCATTTTCAGGCCCTAAACGACGTTTTTTGGGAAATCCACCGCCACTGATTTTTTTTTCCTAAAAATCATATTTTCCGTCGTAGTCCTCAGAGAGATCTTTCCAACAGGCTATCATGCGCGTCAAATGGAGATAGTACGACCAATTCGCAACCCCAAGAAGTTGATGTATCAACTTACCCAAAAACGGGGCCCACAATTTGGCGTTTCATCTTCTAGGGTTAGGTTTTGGAATGTGAAGGGTTTTCCATTGTTTCTCAACAATAAATAGGCCCTTGAGCCTCATTGTGACATAGTTTTTTGGAGAACAGTTCAGAGGCATGTAGCCGACACATCTCTTCTCAGAGATAAGCTACCATCACCCTAGCTGGGTTATTTCCATTTCTATTTGTAAGCATATTTCAGTATTTTACAGTAATGAAATGAAGTATTATTTCCACTGCATATTTGTCTTTATGGTTATCTCTGTATTTTATTGCGTTCCTGTTTAAATCCGGATCATGACTATCTGACACATTTGCATATAACTACACTAATCATCTAACATTTACCATGAATGTAACCATAACATAAAATTCATGTAAATAAACCTATTGTATATAACCCTAATGCATATAAATATCCTTAACTTACATACCTGCATGCCCACATGAAATACTTGTATGATGATCTACCCTTGCCTCGAGGTCCAATGCTATAACTTCACTTTGATGATCTGCATATCTTGCTTTACCTCAGCCAACTCATTAGCATCATAACAACCAATAACACCATGATGACCTAAATTGCATACAATGACTTCGCAAGGCATGTTTGACCTAATATTCAAAATATAACCAAGACCATACATGCATAACAACTATATATAGACATATAACAAATGAGTACCAAACCATACACACATCATTCTAGCTAGAGTCTAGTCATCAATCCATGACCATATCAACTACAAAAACCATGACCTCATGCATGACAAAAACCATTACTCCATTGTACACATTGCCACACGCAACCAACAATATGCATAAGCAATGTCAGATCAACTACACCTACACATAAACACACATAGTAAAGCATAAGTGATCAATTATTGTAATCAACCTACAAGACTGATACATGTAATCAAAATACTCAAAAATGTGACCTAACATACAAGGATGTAAGTAGGTATCATGAAATCAACATGTAAGTGACATATAATTCATACACAGTCAGTCACATGTTCCAAAAATCAAGACATCATGTCTATTAACTTGAGATTAGCAATCACCAATACCAACAACCTATAAGCATACCCCCTTACTATCCATGGTCCACACTAAGGTAGAAGGAGGAAGCTACTATAATGGCCCGATCAAAATATGGAAATGGGATCTCCAAAGCTCTACTAAATTTAACCACACTTGAAAACAAATTGATTTTTATTTCTCATACATTTGTATGAGACTAAGTAAAAAACATTGCACTTATTCCACTTGTAACATTAGAACTAAAAACATGCCACTTTTCCATTTCCTTACATGCAACTTTTCAAATTCCGTGCATGCAACCTTTCAAATTCCTTACGTGCAACTCTTCAAATTCTTTGCTTGAAAATAGGCATAGATCAAGTACATCCATATTATCATACTACAATACTATCCCATCCAAAAAAAATAACATTTTCTTCAAACAATTACCATACTTTTACATTTTTCTAAACTGAACAATATGATCAGTGGTATTTTCCTTCACTATGGTTCAAGTTTCAACTTCTGAGATTTCATAGATGAAAAGTTATAACAAAAATACCAACACAATACTATTTGGTGCACAATTATAGGAGTATCCAGAAAGCTCGACTTCCATTGGTCATATATCCTAAAATATAGCGAATGAATGTCTGAAATTTTTATCACAATATCAGTGGGATTTCCCCTCGTTGCGGAAAACATTTCAGATCTTGAGAGTGCCCAGAAGAAAATTTATAAAAAAAATATCAGTGTGACCTATTTGAGGCTTGATTTAGGAACATTAAGTAGACTTGACTCCCTCTACTCATATCTCCTAAACTATTGTGACCCAATATTTGACATTTCTACCTCACAATTAGTGGTATGTTCCCTCAATGTGTACAATTTTTCAGCTTATGAAAGCCTACATAAGATGAGTTATTCCATAAATTCCAACATGACCTGTTTAAAGGTGCATTCATGAAGGTAATCTTCCTTAGATCATAATTCCTAAAGTATTGTGAACCAATATATGAATATTTTACCACATTATCACTGGAATTTACCTTTAATATGGAAAAATTTTCAACTTCTAATATTCCATAGAAGAAAAGTTATAACATATATAACAAAAAGGTCTAAAATTTCACCTTTTTTCTTCATTTCACCTATGATAGAGCCCATCCAGTCCAAGTGTTTGAACCTAGAACCTATGATACCACTCTGTAACACCCTCCAAGGTAAATGTGAATATAAACCAACATAATAAGAATAAAAATACAATAAACATATCAGCCATCAAAATCCACATATACATTAGTACATTTGCACATGAAAATCAAGGGAATGAATTTTTTCATTAATAAATGCAATGAACCAAACAGAGATGGGATTACCACATTCCACCCAACCATAGATTGGTTGAGCCAAGTCTCTCTTCAGCCAATCACCCCTGTTCCATACTCCAAGCATGAATGTGGGATCTCAGGGAAAACATCAATCAAAACTCATCCAGGCCTTCCAGAGGCCACCCACCTCAACCCATCAAACAGTGATTCTACCTCATGGTTTAACATCACCAAAAACCATCATCAGATTGGTCTCCATCCAAGCCTTCCAAGTCTTCTAGAGTGTTTGTCCAAGCAAGGCTTCCAAATCTAGTAACTCAACCCACAACTTATACAGAGCTTCTAGACTGTTTGTCTAACCAAGGCTTCTAGGACTAGTAACTCAACCCACCAAGGGCTTCCATAGTTTTTGTCCAACTAGGGCTTCTAGGGCTAGTAACTCAACCCAAGGTGTTACATGGCTTCCAGAGTGTTTGTTCAACTAGGGATTCCAAGACTAATAACTCAACTGAAGCTAAGGAAACATGAGAACTAACAAAAACAAAATAATGAAAGTAAACCCACAATTACCATGGCTATCCAGGAATGGCAAGGCTAGGCAATCCACTATCAATCCCGACCATCCTACATGCCAATGACAAATCATAACCAAGAAAACACATGCATGTGCCATGCATGCCAAAACTAGTGAAGAAAACATACGTGCAACCCAATATTTACAAGAAATCGGATGTAGTTGCTGATGTCGATGCCTTCTTGTGCTTTCCTGCTCATCCTCTTCCTTGCTCTAAGAATCTAAGTGTGCCACACCCTCCAAGAGTGCTCAAAGAGAAATCTAAGTATCCAAGAGTATGAGAGAGTGAGAATAATGAGAGAGCTCTAAAACTGAACTGACCAAGTCTTCAACACTGATCCTCAAAAGCCTTTTTATTAATGAGGCCTCTATTTTCTTCATTTTCCATTATTTTCCTTGAATTTCCTCCTCACATGCAACATGTGACCTTTCACCTTCCTTTTCTCCTAATTTCCATTATTTTCATAAATAAATGTGCCAAAATAACTTTTTACCTCTTTAATGCCTTAACCATTGCCTTTGCCAATTTCCTTAGACATAAAAGCCAAATGAACACCCCCTAGGATGTCTTGCCCACCATCCAGCTTGGAATACGTGTCCTATCATCTGTGGTATTTATATATTTTTACATGGAATTTTCGTAAGGGATGTTACATTATTCATATTTTCTTCTAGTCATAAGATTATATTGTTTTTTCTTTTGAGGGTTCAACTTCTTGTTTTATTCATATTAACATCTTCAAAACTAGTTTTTTTCTTGAGTTGGTGGGTCCTAACTATCTTCCATAGAAGAAAGATAATAGATATTCTCAATAGTAAGAATTTATGATGGTTAGTTAAATTGTGAACACAAAAATTCAATCAATATTAAAAATATATTCATATGGGAAGAATGATGTGATCAAGCAAGATGACTCATTGATCAAATGGTTTTCAAGTACATATTGAAGCTAAATATATCTTGGTTGAGGTGTGGAACACTTTGCATTATTTATTTGATAAATATGATGATGCAATCTATTTACTACCTTGAAAAGAATATCCATGAGTTATATCTTAAAGGAATTAATAGGCTATAATTATTTCTTCTTGAACTAAAAACTTCGAATGAAATAGTATATAATTGTGGTAAAGATTACAAGAAAATAGACACAACCCTAGTAATTCTAGTATAAAAGAATTTTCCTTCATCTTTTGATATGTTCAGTCCAACTAGGAATAAAACGATTGACATGTATAAAGGATCTATGATACCTAGCTTTGAATAATTTTGTATAAATTTTATTAATGAGTAACAAAGGTTTATTTTGTTAGAAAAATTAAATCCTAATGAATCTCTAATGGCATATTATAAAAATAATTCTAATATTCTTATTAATAAAAATGTTCAGTCACATATTAAATGATCTTCTCAACACTCTTCTAATGATACTTATTATGATGCTAATAAAAAGAGAGTGTTGAATCCTTGTAAGTATTGTGGAAAAACCAACCATTCAGAAAAAAATTCTTTAAATGGAGATGTGAACTTTCTAAAGCCAAGAATAAATCCTTTGTTTAATAGTAGGTTATTTCATTCCTATTATGTTCAAATGAGTGAATCTTCTTATTCTGTGGAATGTATTATGGATTATTGTGCTTCTAAATACATGTGTAAAATTAGTTCATTGTTTTCTTCTTATGACACTCGCAGGCACATATCATAGGAAGTTTTTCTTCATGATGGTAAAAAAACTCCCAATAATAGTTTTTGGTAATGTTGAAGTTCCTAATGTTGCATTGGAATATGTTTTGCATTTTCAAGACATGACCATTAATTTTATTTATATTTATTGTTCATGTCAAAAATGTATTCAATTGGAATCATGACCTGATAAATACTTTTCTAAAAATATCAAACATACATTAAAAGTAATTTCTTATGATCTTGTTAATCATGATTCTATTATATGTAAAGTTATTGGTTTTAGTTCAACTTAAATTCAACCATTTCACTCCTATGTTTCTCATGTTGATGAAAGAAGTAAATTATGGAATGAAATATTAGGTCACTTGAATTATGGTAAAATGTAAATGTTATCTAAAATGGTACTTTAGTTAAGGTAAGGTAATCATCATATGGTAATGTTTGATTAAGGTAAGCTTGGTGTGCTAAAGAAGAATTTCAATAGTGATATAGATGGTTAGCTTGAAAATCCTTCTTTGTTTACTTGCGTTCTCATAGGTTTTCATTTTGGAGGAAGGTGGAATGTTGTGTGGGTTTTATTTTTCTTTAGCATTTCATGAAACATATCACAACCCATAATTAGAAATAAAACTATGGAAGAATCATCATATAAGATTACCATAATATGATATAAATTAATATTAATTAATCAATAGATTTAGTCAACTCGTTTATTAGAAAAAAATTATTTAGAATCATTTAATAAAATATAATACAATATCTAATTAATAAATTACTTATATTTATTAATATTTTATTTGAATATTAAATATCATTAAAGAATTCAATAACAATATATAATACTGAATTTATATAAGGAATTTATTTTATTTAATAGTGTAATATTTTATTATTTACACTATATTCTATGAATAAATAGAATCTAGTGTAAATAATAAAATAATACACTGCATTAAATAAAATAATTTCCTTATATAAATCCAATACATTATATATTGTCCATAAATTAAATATTTTATTATTTACACTAGATTTTATGAATAAAAAGAATCTAGTGTAAATATTAAAATATTACATTGCATTAAATAAAATAATTTCCTTATGTAAATCCAATACATTATAAATCGTTAATAATTTTAGAGAAAGACAACAGAGTGGCCTCACCTTCCAGTTGGGTTTTTCTCCCAAAAGGGTTTCCCATAACATATCTTGTGTCAAATGTATGCGTGACATTTTATTTATTCATTTTCTATTTTTTAAATAAATCTTACTTGTATTCATGCACTATTTAACAATAAATATATAGATCGAGAAACCTAATGAAACTGTAATAGTGAAGAATTTCATATTCTCAATATAATTTTGTCATATTCATTGTGATAATTTGTCTAGTGGAATATCTACGATAGTTTATGAATCAATATGTTTATTTAAATATTAAATATCATATTAGGAATTCAATAACAATATATAATATAATGAATTTATATAAGAAGTGTAATATTTTATTATTTACACTAGATTCTATGAATTAATAGAATCTAGTGTAAATAATAAAATATTACACTGCATTAAATAAAATAAATTCCTTATATAAATCCAATACATTTTATATTGTTATTAAATTTCTTACATGATAATTAATATTTAAATAAACATATTGATCCATAAACTATCGTAGATATTCCACTGGACAATTTGTCACGACAGATCTAACAAAATTATATTTAGAATATGAAATTCTTCACTATTACAGTTTCATTAGGTTTCTAGATTTGTATATTATTGTTAAATAGTGCATGCATACAAATGAAAATTATTCAAAAAGTAGAAAGAAGAAAAATAAAAGGTCACACACACATTTTACACAAGATATGCTATGGGAAACCCTTTTGGGAGAAGAACCCAGATGGAAGGTGAGGTCACTCTATTGTCTTTCTATGAATGGAAATATAACTTGGAGTACTAAGAATTACAATTTGTGGCTAGTGGGCTACTATAGTGCACAAATACTCTTTGTGTTATTTACATCCTAACCCTCTTGGCTATTTTTGCTCAAGTAGAAAAAATGTGCTTGAAAGGATGGAATCCATTTTCTTCCAAGTGGATCGGTCATAACACATTTTGATAGCCTACTAGTGGTTATATTTGACCACCTCAAATCTTAGCAAAAGTTACAATATGGAACCTTATAGAGTCTTCTACATCATAATCACATGTCTACCCACATTTCCATGAATAATAGGGCTGATGTGGCATCCTCTTGAGTTGTGGATGTGAAAACAAGAAGGTCAACTTCTAAGTGACATGACTTTCGTATACAAACTTTGATTGATGTGATTCATAGATTGTTCGAAAGGTATTTGTGTGTAGAATAACATGAAAAGGTGCAACACTAAAGCAATAATTTTTTACCCCCAAAAAATGTTATTTGATGCCTCAAAATCCTCCTGTAAGGTTTCAAATCCTAGTTTGCCAAACTGGGTCACGCTGGTAAAAGTGGTTCTTTGAGTTGACTCCTCCACCTTTTCCACTTTGAAAGAATCAACATGGATGGAAATTAATACAATGATCCGATATGGATTACTCCCCATTTTTGAAGGCTTTTGGTCCTCTAAAGCTTCTATTAAATGAGGCGCGGAAAATTTTCCTCCACCTTCTCTTTGGTTTACCATTTAGCCTTGCCTAAAATTTATCCTTTCAACTCAATATGCCAAAGGTTATGCTTCCTCTGTCTTGTATTTATAGACCTCTTCTCTAAAACTATATCTTTTTTCAACTCTACCTAATCATTTGGTGCTAAACCATCCACAAAAGGTAGGACTTGTTCCCATTCCTAGTCTAACATGGAAGGGTCATAGAGTTTCATATTCCCTACATTCATAACTAAGTAAATGAACATATATGGTGGTAAAATGAGTAGGTAGGCATTATCACCCACCTTTTGGAGTATCTAAAAGGGTCCATACTTCACAACCTTGATTTTATTACCAGGCCCTTGACGCCTCTCCTTGTTCAATTGTAGCCATACTTTGTATCCCACCTTGAATGATTTATTTGTTCTATGCTAATCACGACTCTTTATTTTTCTCCCATGACTTATGCAGTGTCTCTTGTACCTATAGAATGATCTGCATGGTCTTCTCTATAAATGTTTCATCCCTCAAGGCATCTCTTATAATTTCTTCCCTCACTCCTCCTTGCTTCCCACATGCATTTTCCAAAGGTGAAGGTTAAAAATATCCAAAACAGGTATCAATTGGAGACTTTCTTGTAGAAGTGTGGAATTCTCTGTTGTAAGAATGCTATATATACCAGATATTCATCCTAGGACTTCATATGCCTCTGTTTGTATTTTTCAGAAGCTACACCAAAGTCATGTTAAGTATTTTTATCATCCCATCTATCTATGGATAAAATGTTGTAGATATTTTCAATTATATGTCCATATTATACCATAATGTAGTCGATAATGCATTAAGAAACATTGTATCATTTTCTGAAATGATGCTCCTTGGAGTCTGAAAGTGCACATAAACATGGACAAAGAATAAGTTCGTTGATTCTTGCCCACTAAGGGTCTTCTTACAAGGCATCAAAACACACATCTTACTGAACCTGTCAACTACCACGAATAGGTAGTCATGTCACTTTCTTGTTGTTGGTAAACCTCTCATAAAGTCCATGGAAATTATTTCCTAGGGACGAATGGGTACAAGTAAGGGATGATATAGACCTTGATTCTTGTTACTAGGCTTGTTGGTACAACAAAGCATGCATCCTATTATGAGCCTACTTACCTGCTTGTACATATTTAGCTAATACACATACCTCTACAAGTTTGCAACGATCTTACCTACACCAAAATGTATTACAACTGTGGAGGTGTGAGCCTCTCTAATCAACTCCAATCGTTGACCTTTAGAAACACATATCTTATCCAAATTATAGAGTAACCCATTTTGGATATGGTAGTCAATGGTGTTGTAGCCATCGTGCACATGACTTTGACTTTGCAACTGGTGAAACATCTCCTTAAATTATTGATCCTTCGAATATGCCTTTCTATATGCATCACGGGTGAATGGCTCGAAGCGTAGAAGAGTTCCCAAAGTTGTGATATTTGGTGTGGGTGGCCTTGAAAGCATGTTGGCCAACTTTTTTGTCCTACCATTATTTCACTTGATCACCAAATGAAACTGTTGTAGAAACCCCATTAACTTGTAGTGCATGGTTTGTTGTACGTTAATCCAAGCCTGCAAGTGCTACAATGGTTGTGATCTGTGTGGATTACTATATCCTTTCTCATCAGATAATGCTTCCACTTCTTCATATATTGCACGAGGGCATAGAGCTCCTTATCATAGGAAGTGTAGTTAATAAATTCCCCATGCAATACTTTAGAATGGTAGCATACATGCCTGGCTCCCTATATCAAGACCACTCCCATAACATACCCACTTGTGCCTGTCTCCACTTCAAATGGCCACTCCGAATTTCATAATTACATAACTAGCGCTTGACTGATTTTCTTCTTTTGCTCCTTGAAAGCCCTCTGGTAAACCTTTCCCCACTGGAAACTACTACTACTTGTTGTTATGGCATGGAGCTGTGTTACTACCACTAAAAATGAGGCTATGCATTTTCTCAGGTACTTTGGTTCCCCAATGAAACTCCTGATAGTATAAATATTAGTAGGCAATGAACATTTCACGATGGCCTCCATCTTGATAGGATCTATCTTCAAAAATCCACCACCTATCACATACCCAAGATACACAAAATATTATTGTGCAAACTCACAGTTCTTGAGTTTTTCTAGCAGTTGGTGCCTCTTTAATGTCTCCAACACCTGCACCAAATGTGAGATGTGCTCCTTGCAAGTAGAACTGTATAACAATATGTAATCTAAATAGACAATAACAAATAAATCTATAAAATAGTGCAATACATCATTCATTAATCTCATAAATGTAGTTGGTGCATTACATATGCCAAACGGCATGACTAAATACTCATTCAAACCTTATCTTATTTTGAAGGCAAACTTCCAAGTATCTTCCTATTTGAATCGAACCTAGTGATATACAAACTTTGAATCTAGTTTGGTGAAGTATTTTCATTGTTTCAATTGATCCATTAAATCATCTATTTTTGGTAGGGGTACGTATTCTTGAGCATGATGTTTTCCAACACTCTATGATCTATACGCATATGCTATGTCCCATATTTCTTTGGTATAATTATGATGGGTGATACACATGGTGATGTGCTTGATCGAATGACACCTTGTTTTAATAGTTGTTGTAACTGTTTCTTCACCTCACTTGATTCCATAGAAAATTTCCCATATAGCCCAATTTTTGGACATGGGGAGCCTGACAATAGGTGGATCTTGTGCTCCACTTCCCCCTTAGGTGGCAACGCTTTAGACTTCCATAACACATCCCTATATGCCTATAGAAACTCTTCTAGTTTTTGTTTCTATTTCTTACTACACCCTTCCAGGGATGACTTGCATATGACAAACTCATCTATAGACTGATTTTCTTTTAAAAAAAATAGACATACTTCTTGCTAGAAATGATCAATTTATTGGCTTGGTTGGAACTTTCCAATGAATTTTTCAATTTTCCTTTATGCATGTTGATGATGAATGATTTTCCATCCTTGACAAGATGGTTCTCGTTGGCTCTCAAATTGAGTATTGCATCTTGCATGTATGTGTAGGGATTCCCAAACATGACTCTACATACATCATGGGGAACCACATCAGTTCTACTTTATTAATAAAATCAGCATTGATAGCAAATATAATTTTTCACTGTTTTGTTACCTTCAGCTCTGCATCCTTATTTTCCCATCCTAAAGGATATGGGTTTGGATGATCACAAACTTCTAGCCCCAACTTCTTGAACAAATCTGCTACAATTAGATTCACATGTGATCCAAAGTCAAACAAAGCATCAATCTTTGTCTTCTTGACTTGTATCTTTATATGGAAGTTTGGTCATTTCTTTCTCTTCCTGTTGCTAAAGGCTACTCAGATTCACCTCCTTCTACACTAACGTACAAACAATCTTCTCATCTATGTCTAAGATTATTTTAACTTGGTTGCTCAAATTAGTGGCCATGAGATTCCTCTTTTTATTATGTTTTTTTGGTTCTCAGGTTTTGCTCTAGATGCAACTTCCAACACTTCTCGTTTGTATGGCCATCAATGTTATAGTTGTTGCACTAGTTGTTGGTATCATTGCACTGATGTGTTGTGGCTGCTATCTTTTTATATTCCCCCCTTTTTTCTTCTTCCTCCCCTCAGAATAATACTTTTGATCTTTCTCCTTTGATCCACTTAATTGTGCTCTCTTGAAGAATATGTTCTCCAGGTACTATGCCTATACACAAGCCTCGTCCATTTATTTGGGCTTGAAAAGCATCACTTGCTCCAGAAGAATGTAGTGTAGACCACCCTAATATTTGAGTAGTACATCTAGGTTCTTTGGAGAGATACCTAGTATTATGACCATCTTTTGGAACTCTATGGTGTAGTCCTGCACACTTTTCCTTGAATTTTGCCTGAAGTAGTGCCGCTAGATCCATTGGTCCTCTATGTAAATAATAGGGTAAAATTATGACTTAATTATGGTTTTGAAGTCCCACCACTTAGTCACTAGAGACTCTCCATCCAAATTAAAGGTTTTTGTGTAGCTCTCTCGCCAAGTCAGTTCATGACGCTCTAATTTCAGCCGCGAAAATGAAATCTTTTGTTCTTCCTCAATTTGATGGGCACTGAAATACACTCCTAGTTTTGGAAACTAGCGATTTAGACTCAAAGCTTCGATATCACTATGGTATGGATTGATATCAAATTTTACTTCCATTTTGAACAAGCACTATGATTGATTCACGACACTTGAACATGGTTGATATTTTTCTGGTTCTTTCTTTGGTTGGTTCTCTATTTCTTCCCGATTGACCAATCCCCCTTCTGACTTTTCATCTGTATTTTAACCCCCATAGTCTCCAAATATCCCAAGATTATTTCTCAAGCCTACTATGAGTAGATTTACATCATGATTTATGCCTATGACTTGTTATTCCAACTGTAAAAACCTCACCTTAGGAGGATCATGAGGGTCATTCATAGATTCCCTCACCATGATTAACATTTAATAATTTTTGGCCCCGTTGATCTATATCCCCTTAAGATCTCCATAATATACCCAAAGAAACTTGCTCTGATACCAATATGATCCATAAACTATTGTGGATATTCCACTAGACAGTTCGTCACAACATATATGAGAAAACTATATTTGAAATATGAAAGTATACACTATTATAGTTTTCTTAGTTATAGATATAAATATTTACTATTAAATAAAGAATGCATGTGAATTAAAACAATGTAGAAAATAGAGAATGGAAAAACAAAATCTCATACACACATTTGACACAAGATTTTCTTTGCAAAACCCTTTCAGGAGAAAAAACTAGTTGGAAGGTGAGGTTGTTCCACTCTCATTTTCTAAATGGCAATATGACTATGAGTACAAAGAAGTATGGCCTATGAACTGTGGGATGCTGCAGTGAAAAATTCCTCTCTATGTGCTCTACCTCCCATCCCTCTTGGCTATTTTTTCTCAGTTATTGGAAACATGCACTCGAAATAATGGAGTCCCTTTCCTCTTAGTGGCCCAATTATAACACAACAAGGTAGCCTACTGGTGGTTAGGTTTGACTAACACAACTCTTAACCAGAGTTACAATATCTACTCTTATATAGTATTTTACATAATAATAACATGGCTAGCCCATTTTCCATGAATAATGGGGTTGACGTGGCATCCTTTCAAATTATGGTGGTGAAAGTAGGATGGTCAACTTCTGAGTGTAATAATTTTCACATATGGGATCTAATTTATGTGATTCTTGCATCATTGGAAAGCTCTCTGTGTGTAGAATAGCATGAAAAAGTGAAGCAATAAAGAAACAAATTTTTACCCAAATAAATATCATTTAATGCCTCAAAATGCTACTAAAAGGTTTAAGACCTTGTTTTGCAAAACTTGGGCACGTTAGTAAAAATGGTCGCGTGAGTTGATTCCTCCACTTTCTCCACTCTAAATGCATCACGATGCATAAAAAATAACAAAATGATCCAATCTAGCTCACATATTAAAAAATACATGTAATTTATTAATAAAATATTATATTATATTTTATTAAATGAATCTAAATAACTTTTTTTTCTAATAAATGAGCCTACTAAAACTATTTATTAATTAAAATTATTTAATACTTATTTATACTGTATTATGTTGATCTTATATTATGATTCTTCCATATTTCTCTTCTTGATGATGGGTTGTGACACCTAGCTCGAAATGTCAAAGAAAAATAAAACCCATGCACTATTCCACCCTTCTCCAATCCTTTTTTATCTCATTTTTTTTATTTTCTTAGTTTTTTTTTTATGATTATAGCATAAAATTATAGGTTTATTTTTTGAAGCATAAAAGTGAATCCTTTGGTGAATTTCAATACATTTGTAAAAATGAATCTAGTACAAGTATTAATATATTAAGAACTCATAAAAGGAGGGAATTCACTAAAAATAATTTTACTACATATCTATCTATACATGGTATTCAACATTCAAATATTTTTCCTTATACAAATTTTAAAAAATGGGGTAGCCTAAAAGAAAAATAGAAATTTGATTGAAACAACTAGATGCATGCTTTATTATACAGGATTACATAAAAGGTTTTGGGATGAAACCATTTGTTGTGCTAACTATATTTTAAATTGAGTTTGTATTAAGGTTGTTTTGTAGGTTACTCCCAGAGAAAAATGAAATAGAAGAAACATAACATAAATAACATTGATATATTTGGCAGTGAATGTTTGGATTATATTCTTTATGATAAATGGAGAAAGTTACAACCCAAGTTGCACAAATGCATTTTCATTAGTTATAGTGACATATTTTTATTGATGGAACATGAAGAGTATTTTACTTCATTAGGGCATGCCAATGCCATTTCTAAGGTTTTCATAACATATATGTTGTTCTTTCTTTTAGAATTGTTGGCTACATCTATTCTAGAGACACTATGAATATATCTTGGGTCATTGTGCTTGATGAATCGCATGATGGAATGCTTAACCATAGTCATAGCTCTACTGGTTCCCCTGAATTTTTTTCTACACCATATGGGTACTTATTGATGTAATTCCATTTTCCTCCATATGTATTTCTTCTCCCTAGTCATCAGAAAGGGGAAGTGGTGTAATGTGTTACTTTGGAAGGTAATAATGTCTAGTGTTATGTGAGAAGAAGTTGTAATCTTATGTAAAATATTTATTCATATTCATCATGGCCTAAAATACACTTGTTATCATTTATTATATAGAGATGTGAAATTACATTTATCCCACATGTATTATTGAGATGAAATTCCTCCTTATCTCTTGGTATGTAATAGTGGTAAGAGACCAGTGGAGGAGATGAACATCTAAAAAAGTTTTATCTTTGTAAAGGGAAAAATGTTTGTGGAGTTGATATCAAGTGTAGCATCAAATATTTATGAAGAATAACAATGGTATTACTTTCTCATGGATGTTCCCCACATTGGGGTTTTACTACCAATTTCTACTGTATTCCTTTTTCTCTTGTTTTTTTCTTATTTTGATTAATTTTTCTTTCAATATGGATAAGAGGATAGTCTACTAAGGTTCTTGTGTTTAATATTGTTGTATGTTTATTTATGTGTTTCAATATTATGAGAGGGAATGAGATTCAATGAAAAGGATTTTGGGAGGTATTAATCAATAGAGACTAAAATTAGATGAAGTCCTTAATATCCCTTGAATTAACAAGTTATGTTAGAGGTTCATTGAGTGGAGTTCCTTTCCAATGACGATGGTGCAAAATGGGACAACTGAGAGGTAATAAGGAACATTTATGTAATGTAATATGAGGAAGTAAGCATCATTGATATTTAATTATAGTTTTTGGGGAAATAAAATAAGTAGTGATAGATGTTAAAGAAGGTGGAGTGAAGTGTGGAGAGGTAGAGAAGTGAAATAAAGAAGTGAATCAATCATCAATTAGTAATTGATTGATCAATAACATTTTGAGCAAGAAGCTAAAAAATTTCGAGGTAGGGGAGGCTAAAGCATGAGAATCATGAGTGTTATGGGGATTTTTCAAATTCATTTTTTTTTTTGTTTCATTTCACATATTTCATGATTTTTAGCATTGACATTGGTCGAATATTATTATTGGCAGACTACCATCTTTTAGAGTTAAAGTATAGAATTTGGATATATTATAAAGGACAGCTTAAGTTTAAGTACAATGCATATGTCAAAACCATTTATATTTCCATAGATATGGTTTAACGTTTTCACATGTGCACATCCAATAATTGGTTATAGAGTAAGAAAAGAGTATATGTCATAGAGGATGTCCCATACACCAAATTAAAAAGGTATACAACAAACATATATGCAAGGTTTTATCAAGGTTTTATCAAAATTTATTGTTTTGAAACGGTATCCAAAGACAAACATAGAGTGTCACATAAAAACTTAGAATTTATTTGACATGTTTCTTTTTATAGGTTGATTTTTAACTTTCAAACAACAAAGCCTATGTTTTATCTAAAATTTAAAGAGCTTAGCATTGACCATTCATTAATTGGATAAATTTTTCAATTCTTGAAGAAGAGAAAATATTTAGGAAGTGAAATGTGACAAACTCTTAACATAATTAGTTTGGAGTTTTATATAGTAGTTGGAACTTTATGGCTTGGGTTATCCATAGTTGTGGGTTATGTGTTACGGCCTTGTCAATGAGCATATCAATGTAATAATATCTAAGAGAATTAGTCATCAATTCAATAAATTTACATAATTGTTACTGAAAATATTTTTGATGAATTACAATGTGCTTTAATTAGATAACATGCTCTATGGTGAATGTCTATTGATATTTAGTTTAATTATATATTGTATTTTATTATTTAATTCTAATATATAATTTTGATTGGAAACCCTACTACATTACTTGCTTAAATTTATTATAGCAAACTTTAAACTCATCACAACAAAGTTTATCATGTAATTTTGAGGAAATTGTAAGAGAATAACAACCATTCCTCTCAACCAGTTAAAATAAACTCAATAAAACCAATAATTATATCTCAATTATAATTTATTAAATTTTAAACAACTTTATTTTTATCAGTTATTAAATATTAAAATGTTAAAGAAATCAAAATAAAATATAAAAAAAAAGAGAATAAATTTCTTTAACATATTTTAATTTATGTTCAAATCATTATAATTTTCCTAATAATAAAATTTTTGTCATTATTTAATTTATTAATAATAAATTAATTAAGTTACACAATTTTTCCATAATTCATCTGTTTATGTTATAGCATTTATATATGTGAAATAAAATTGTGGCCTTCAATAATATTTAATATGTTTTTATCTTTTCGGTTTAGATCCATAGATCTCCAATTGTATCTTGTGCTAAGGATAGAATCCCTCAATGTGCTAACCTTTCTTCAAGTTCTACACTTCAAATAGAAAGTTTGTGTTATGAAACCAGCTCAAGAAAAGATAGAAAAGATAGATCAACGCCTTAGAATTCAGCCTCTTCGAGGGGAAACCTCCTTTACATTACATAAATGAACAATTCTTGGATGATTCAAATGAAAAAACCTCCTTTCTATATATAGGAGTCTAAGGAGTCACAATATAATCCAGCCGACCTAACAATAATAATATAAAGCCACAAAAATAACAATAGAGGGATTCTATGGGGCACAGAAATAATAATATGGGGGTAATAGGGGCAGAACAATATAAATAAGGGGTATAACTACAATAGTAATGGGGTAATCACTAGTATTATAGGGACCCAACATGCCCCTCTCCTTCAAAAAAGTGTTGTCCTCAACGCTTGAGTAGTTCTAGATACTTCTGCATAAAATTCTCATCCTCCCATGTGGAATCTTCAGCAGATAAGTTCTTCCACTTGATAAGATACTCTGAAATTGATCGATTTCGTAGCTGTCAAGTTCTTGTTTCTGTGACTGCTTCCGGTTCCAATATAATTTTTCCTTCCTCGTCAAGTTCTGGCAATATTGTTTGAACTGGGAGCTTGTCTCCTATAACCTTCTTTAAACATGAAACATGGAAAACTGGGTGCAATCGAGAAGCTGCAGGAAGCTCCAATTTGTGTGCCATAGTACCAATCTTTTGCAACACCTTGTACGGACCATAATACTTTGGTGATAATTTATTATCCTTCTTAGCTTTCTTTAGGGAAATTTGCTTATATGGTTGTAGCCGTAGGAATACCCAATCACCTACATCAAAACTTCTTTCACTGCGATGTTGATCTGCTTGTTGTTTCATTCTATTTTGTGCCAACACGAGGTTATCCTTTAAGAGTTGGAGGACGTTTTGTTGATGTTCGATGTGATGTTCCACTGCCTGAACCTTAGAATTCTATCTTAAATATGATGTGATGGATGGCGGTTGATACCCATAAAGTGCCATAAATGGGGTCATTTTTGTTGCTGTATGGAAGGAAGTGTTATACCACCATTCAGCCAGAGGCAACCATTTGACCCATTGTGTCTGTTTATCAGATACAAAGCAACGAAGATATCCTTCCAAAAATTTGTTTACTATCTCAGTTTGCCCATCAGATTGAGGATGATAAGATGAGATATGAGCTAACTAAGTACCAAGACAAGAAAATAATTCTGTCCAAAAATTTCCAGTGAAAATGGGATCTCTGTCACTTACAATAATTTTTGGGTTTCCATGTAGCTTTTGAATTGTTTCCATAAATGTAGTAGAAACTATACTGGCTTTAAATGGATGTGATAATGCACAAAAGTGTGCATACTTGGTAAGTCTATCAACTACCACCATGATGACACTTTTTCCCTCAGACTTGGGTAAACCTGTGATAAAATTCATTGAAACCTCCTCCCAACGTTGGCTTGGAATGGATAAAGGTTGTAGTAGACCCGGTGTCTTAATTGTTTCGACTTTATTTTGTTGGCAAACCAAACATTCTGCCACAAACTTTTGAATATCTGATTTAAGGCCATCCCAAAAAAAATCCTTCTTAACCCTGTGGTAAGTTTTTAAAAATCCTAAGTGCCCTCCTAAGGGAGAAGTGTGCAATTCCATAAGAATCTTTTGTTTTAGCTAGGAATTGTTACAAAGGTATAAGCGATATTTGTACCATAATGAATCAATTTGCAGCTAAATGTATCAGACGTAATGGAATCTTGTTGTAGCTTTCGAATAAGTGCCCAAACTTCTTCGTCATTCTTCCATTCCTCCCTTGCTTCATTTATCCAATCTGGTTGGATAATAGAAATGGCGCACAACAATGCTTCCACATCCTCATCCTTTCTTGAGAGTGCATCTGCCACCACATTTTGCTTCCCTTTTTTGTAGATGATTTCAAAGTCATAACCCAACATCTTTGTGACCCAATTTTGTTGCTCTTCAGAGGATAATCTTTGTTCTAAAAAGTATTTAAGGCTATCATGATCTGTTTTTACGTTGAAGTGTCTTCCCATTAGGTAGGGTCACCATTTCTTAAGTGCATGGAGTATTGCCAACATTTCCTTCTCATAAATAGCTTTTCTTAAAAACTTTCCCTTGATTGGACGACTTTCAAAAGAAATGGGTCTTTCATCTTGCATTAGAATAGCACCAATTCCATTTCCTGAAGCATCACATTCCACAATAAAGGTTTTTGTGAAGTCCGGTGTAGCTAAGACCGGTGCTTGGCACATTGCCTCTTTAAGATGTTCAAAGGCCTTTGTTGCTTCCGGAGTCTATGAAAATGCATCTTTCTTCAATAATGTTGTTAGAGGTGTTGCTATTCTCCCATAATTCTTAACAAACTTGCGATAATACCCTGTCAACCCAAGAAATCCTCGCAGATGCTTTATGGATGTGGGGATTTTCCATTCCTTAATGGCTTTAATTTTGCTAGGGTCTACCTTAACTCCTTCATGAGATACAATATGACCCAAATATTCCACCTCCTGGACTCCAAAGAAACATTTGGATCTTTTTGCATATAATTGTTTCTCCTCCAATAGTTGTAGCACCCTGTCAACATGTTTAACATGATCCTTCCAAGACTTGCTGTAGATTAGTATATCATCAAAAAATACTAACACAAATTTTCTAAGGAATGGTTTGAAAATTGAATTCATCAAACCTTGAAATGTTGAAGGTGCATTGGTAAGGCCAAAAGGCATGACCAAAAATTCATAATGACCCTCATGAGTTCTAAATGTTGTTTTCAGAATGTCTTCAATCTTCATTCTGATTTGATGATATCCCGAACAAAGATCCAACTTGGTGAAGTAAATTGATCCATGCAATTCATCCAGTAATTCATCAATGATAGGAATGGGGAACTTATCTTTAATAGTGAGCTTGTTGAGCTCCCTATAATCCAGACACATGCACCATGATCCATCCTTGTTGTGCACCAATACTACTGGAGCTGAGAAAGAACTTTGACTCGGTTGAATTATACCAGCCTCTAGCATTTCTGCAACCATACGTTCAATTTCACTTTTTTGGACATAGGGATATCTGTACGGCCTGATGTTTGGAGGAACACTTCCTAGAATCAGATGAATAGCATGATCATGATCATGCATAGGTGGGAGACCTTTGGGAGTCTCAAATGCCCTGGAATGATTTTCCAGGACGTTTTGGAGATCTGGAGAAATATGTGATTCCGATGTGGAAACATCTAGCGAACATAATTGTGAAATTACACCTCTTTGCTCCTTTTTTAGAAGCTTTGTCATACCATTAGAGATGATTATCTTTCATGGTTTCCCTGCAATACCCCTTAATTCGACTTCCTTTCCTTCTGTAGAAAATTTGATGAAAAGTTCTTGAAAATTAAAAGCTATTGTACCCAAGGATTGTAGCCATTGGACTCCTAGTACAACATCAGCACCTCCCATTGGAATGGAAAGCATTGGGCTAGTCAATACATATTCTCCCATGGATAGCTTGATATTATGGCACCTTCTAGAGCAATTTATTGTTCCTCCATTTGCAATCATCACTTGACACTCTGGTGCTGGATATAGGAAGCAATTCAATTCTTTTTCTACCCTACAATGAATAAAATTGTGGGTGCTTCCTGAATCAATCAACACTATTTCCTTTTTCTTCTTGATTTGTCCTTCTATCTTTATGGTTTGAGGAGTGGTAATTCCCACCAATGAATTACAAGATATGGTTGGATTTAGTTGTTCTTCATCTAGGCTTTTTTCCTGGAGTATATCCTCTTCTTTTGACCTTTCTTGCTCCTTTTCTTCTTCCTCTTCACAATCTATGTAGAATAATTTCTTCTCAGCACACTTATGACCTTCAGTGTATTTGCTATCACAACTATAACAAAGCCCTTTTTCTCTTTTTTCTTCCAATTGTTGTGGTGTCAACCTTATAGGTTGTGGAAGACTAGGGGCAACAACACTTCCATCTTTATAGTTGTGAGTGGTATGCTTCCTGGTTGCCATAATTTTTCTTTCCATTTTTCTTGATAACCTGAATGCCTTCTATAATGAATCAGGTTCCCAAAGGCGAACATCATGTTGGATATTATCCTTTAAAGACCCTATGAACACATCAACCCTATGTTCCTCTGGAATATCTTTTACCCTTATGTTCAATTTTTGGAACTCCTCAATGTGCTCCATTACTGAACCCTTTTGTTTGAGACTTATCAATTGGCTAAAAAAAGTGTTGCTTTTTGTATCCTCATAATGTGCTATCAATTCTTCCGTAAAAATTGCCCAAGTGATAAATTGTTTACGAGAGCAAAGCCATTGATACCATACAAACTGATTTGGTTCGAAATATACAGTTGCCATACGTACCTTTTGTGTGTTTTGCACATTATTGAGATCGAAGAATTGCTCCATCTGTAATATCCATGTGGCAGGATCCTTGCAATCAAACTTCCTCATATCGATTTTTGGAATATGGTGAGTCTTCGATCCAACATTAGCATCTATGGAATCATGATTAACATTTCTTTTATTCTCATCATGACTTTCCTTTAGTACCCTTTCATCCTTAGTGCCCATTTCTTGTAGCAACTTATTCATATTTATCTTCAATTCGTCCATGTCTGTCTTCAAATCTGCCATGTCTCTCTTCAAATCTGTGTTCGAATCATACATCTTAGCTTCCATGCCCTTTATCTTAGATTCCACGCCATTTATCTTAGCTTCTGTTAGCTTTTGTGAGCGTGACATTTGTTGCACTTGTTCTTGTAATTTTGATATATCATGTAGCATTTCTTCCTCTTCTTCATGAGTCATGCTAGAGCTTTCAGGTTCCTTACTAGGTGCTTGCATTTTCTTTCCTCGGGGCATCAGTTACCGATAATAATGCTTTACTATGCCCTTTGAATTCCTTCAAACCAAGCTTATGCAAAAATTTAAAAAAAACTACACACCTTTTTTCACTTTGTAGAAGCCTGATATTGAATCTGATGTATCTCTGTAATTTCGGATCATTCAGTTCTAAAATTTTTACCTGTAGAGCTTTCTGAGTCCTCTTTCCAATGCTACAAGTCTGACCCAAATTGGTTTCTCCAATGAAGAGTTATGCGAAATCTCCCACAGTGACTTGCTTATAGACTAGGTCAGTAGAGCAAACTTGTACGACGTGCGACGAGTCATTGTTTCGACCTATGGATCTGAAAAATGCATACAAGAAACTACAGTCCGTCCTCTTTCTATACCTTCTTACTAAATTTCAATCCGATCCTCAGAGAGAAAGTTATGACGATTTTCCCCAGGTCACCTGTTTTGAATGTAATTCAGGAGTCTGCAAAAAGACCAACTTCCTCAGATCATATCTTTGAAAATATTGCGCGAAAAGCTCTGAAATTTGGACCCAAGGTTCAACGCGATTTCTTCTCATTTTTTTTTTTTGCAACTTCTGAAACTTCACAGAAAAAAAGTTATAGCGAAAATGCCACGATGACCTGTTCGGAGCAGCGAAACCCTAGAATCCAAAGCTCTGATACCAAATGTTATGAAACCAGCTTAAGAAAAGATAGAAAAGATAGATCAATGCCTTAGAATTCAGCTTCTTCGAGGGGGCAACCTCCTTTACATTACATAAATGAACAATTCTTGGATGATTCAAATGACAAAACCTCCTTTCTATATATAGGAGTCTAAGGAGTCACAATATAATCCAGCCGACCTAACAATAATAATATAAAGCCACAAAAATAACAATAGAGGGATTCTATGGGGCACAGAAATAATAATAAGGGGGGAATAGGGGCACAACAATATAAATAAGGGGTATAACTACAATAGTAATGGGGTAATCACTAGTATTATAGGGACCCAACAGTTTGCACCTCTAAGGACTTGATCTCTCTCTATGCTGGCTAAATATAGAGTGAGATTGATCTAGTTTTATAAATATAATATGCAATATTATTCTCAACTTATATGGAAATGTTATGTATTCCCTTTTTTAAGTATAAAAAGAAATTAATAAAATATTTTTATTTTACTTTTATTATTTAAAAAAATCAATTTTAAATATTATTTTTATTCTCTAACTAAAATCTTCCTATTTTAATATTTTAAATTATTAAGCTTGTTTATGTTTTTAATAGGAAATTATCAATGCATTGTTGTTTCTGGTTTTAAATATTTAGTTTTTAGTTAAAATTTTTAACTAAAGTATTCTTACTTTTAATAGTATGAATTAAAAGGACACATGTCTACTTCACATTAACCATGGATGGAATCAAACACCGCCCTTATATTAGGCTATAGAATGTGTCTATTGACATAATGATAACCATATAAAATAAAATACTTATGCCTAAATTACACGAATAATACTGTAATCAAAACCTAAATATATAGTAAATATATCAATTTTTTAAATATATAATCTAAGATTGAGTTTTATTGGGTCACTTGAACATCTACTTGTCATTTTTAAGTATTTCCTCTTAACAACTACTCAAAGAAATATTTATAAACAAATCATGAAAATATTATACGATCAAAAAAGTGGGGGAAAGAAAAAGCTAACTAATAATGGGGTATATAATTTTTTTTAATTTAATAAAAAGTATAAATACTCTCTCAAAGATGGAGACTATGTGAGGAGTGAGCATTTCTTGTTTTTGTAGAGCATTGGATGTTTCCACCACAAGCCACACCACAATAGTTAATAGTCGAGGAGGGCTTAAGATTGTGATTGTCGAACCATTCCCTCCCAAACATGGAAGATGCAGATGGAAATGTGTGCACTTACCCAAGGCTCGAAATCCAAACAATAGTTTGATATACTAAGGTGCTTTAATGATTGTTCCATGGCCCTATCCATTGTCCTACCCTTTTTCCTAATTTCTTGGTCTATCTAGAGCTACAAAAATGAATATGCATTTCCATCTTGGGAACCAAAAGACCTCCATATTAGATGTGTCAGAAAATTTCATTCCCTTGTCTAGAGTTGGTACGTTAGATGCGATGTGCTCGAAAGAAGGGGATCTATTTGAGTCAAGAGGTGTACATTTATTGGCTCGGGTGGCCTTAGTCCAAATATGAATGTTCAATGATTGTTCATGTTCCAAGGACATCGACAAAGTGTTTTCTATATTATTTGAGAGAGAAATAGGCCAAGGATATGTTAAAGCATGAAAAATGTTTGACATAATTCCACAACCAAGTGATTATATTTCATTTCAATGGCTTTTTCCCATATCATTTTCTTCGTAGGACTAGGTTTATCAAAATTGGTCCTTGAATATTGATTTGTTGTTCTATTCTTAAGGCTTTTTGTAGCTTTCTTTAAATATCTTGAATAAGAAAAGAGGGTTTTATACCAGGTGTTATGCAGACTCTATGACTGCAGACAAAAGTATCTTCCCTAGGCCTGGTGGACTGACCTAGAACAATAGAAAGAGAAAGGGTCTAATGTTTTACTTCAAGTAAATAGATAATAGGATGAAGCTTACTTAGAATCTATTGTATGCTTCAATCCTTCTTTATCTTGAATGATCCAATCCTAACTCTAATCGTTATAATTGGAACCTACATAGTCAAATAACACCAACCAACGATCCACATAATCTATGCAACATCTTCTAATCACTTTATTCAATAGATCAACATTGTATTGAAATATATAAAAACATAACATCATATATATTAAAAAAAATGACTCTTTGCATTAATAGAAATGGAGTGAGTTAAAACCAAAAATAGGTGTTGATCCTGTAAAAGAGCTCTGCCAAGTTGACTTGTCCTTTCCTTGTCACAAAGTGCACCTCTAATCACTCTAATGCATGGAAATATATCTATCAGATCAACAACATAAGGGTAGAACCACTCTCTAAAATCCAACCCCTTTCGTATGGATGACAGTAAATATATAGGTGAAGGAGGTAGTTCATGAATTATTATCCTTTTACCAATATGGGCTTGAGATCCACTCTTGATGGGAGGATGAGATCTAGGGATAAGGGATGAAAACTCCAAGGTATGATAGGATATCATTTAAGAATTTTATATGAAGTAAATGGTTACAACATATCCTGGAAGCTTCTCGAAGAGGAAGCTTTGAGATTCTTTTTTGTTTACTCAAATTTCCAGAATCAATGCACCCCCAACATGAGGAACCTACTGGTGATTAGTACAGGTGTAGAGTAAGGAAAGTTGGTAGTCAACACTGACCAGTAAGGGGCCAAGGTGGGTTGGTCCTTACAATGAATGAAACAATGTGCTTTCAAGAAGAAACTTAGGGTTTAGAATGTTTCATGCTTAGGGCAATAATACAAAATGGCTAATTAGTTACTAAAAAACGACTAAAATTTGCATATAAACGATCATTTTTGGGTCGGTGACCAATAGTAGCTAATTAACAGTATCTTATAATGTGACCAACATTTAGTCAGTTTTAGCTTAGCCATTAATTGGTTGTCTCAATTTTACCGTCTAGTAGTATATTTAGTCATAAATTTGGATATTAATTTAGTCATTGATTTAGTCATTAATTTCCACAATTAATGACCAAAAATACAACAAAATATATTACTATATGATCATCCAAGAAAACCAATTAATGACCAAAAAAATATGAACAAAATGTTGGTCGTGTTATAAGGTACTACAAATTAGCTACTAATAGTCATATATATGAAAATTTTAGTTATCATTTGAAACCAATTAATGACCAATGAAATATGACTGAATTTTGGTCATGTTATAAGATATTGTAAATTAGCTATTAATAGTCATATATATGCAAAATGTACTTGTCATTTGTAATCACAAATTTATCATTTGCAGTAGTCATTTTTTTTGGTAGTTTCATATTCATTACATAAATGACTAATTTAGTAGTTTATATTCATTTCATTTATTTTTACTAATAATCATTATAAATGACTAATTTAGCCATATATTCATTTTATTTTTGTTCATCATTAATCAATATAAACTACTAATTTTATAGTTTTAGATTGATTTTATGTGTTGATTATTAATCAGCATAAATTAATTAGTATGATTTTGTGAATAAATTAAAAAATTGTCATACAATGTGCACTCATTCATCGAATATAAAAATTCAAAGTTACATATGTTAATTACAATACTAGACAATATCAGGTGCAACTATAAATAATTTCAACCACATAAATTATATTATATGAAAATTCAAGTATTACAATATGAGTTTCCAACTTAATATTGGTTGGACTACAATTTACACATGAAATGTTGTTTCATTACTTCAAAAAATTATCATTATGTTGCTGAGGCATTGCAAGTGAATTCACCAACTCTGAAGACCTGACCATTAGTATTTATGTCTGTGTCTTATGTGAGATATTGGATTTAAGGGTATCACTAGACCAGTTCTCTTCTCTCTCTCTTTTGGCATTCACTCCAGTGTTAATGTTCTCCTCTTTCCTCAAATCCTGTTGCTTACCATCAATACTGAGTTCCTTTTCTAAAAACAAAATAAGATACAATGCAGAGTGTAAGACATGAAAGATGATGAACACTAGAATATAAACTAAAGTATTATATAAAGAATTTATATGACATATACCTCAACATCAACGATGTTAATGCCGTTTCCCCCCATAAAAGCAAGAAACTCGAACACATTTTCTTCATTTGAGCAATAGTGGCCACTCTGTGGCTAGATGACCTGTATAAACAAAGAAAATAAAATTTCACCATAGAAAATAACACCTTAGTAAGTTAGTATTCAACCTTCAAGGAACGCTTAGGCACAATCATGCCAACTAAGTTACATGCTAAAAATCTCAAGATGTAAATAACTTGTTAAAAGAAATGATATAAGGTGTGATGTCTAATCCTTTTCTTTTTGTTTGCAACAACATTTCATTCTCTAATGCATGAACTTGGTCAAGTATATAAACAACATGTGCTCCAATAACAACATGAAAATAAACCTTTCTAACAGTCATGAAAATATTTCAACACAAAATAATTAAAATGATTCCAATCAATATCATGTAATACTAATTTAATCTTCAAGATTTGGTTGTTGTTTAAATGGACATTATACAAAGTATATCAATTTCATAGTTAAAATACTAAACAAAATCATAATAAACATTCAAAATACAATCAAACAATAAAGAGAGGATATCATGGAATGAACATTGTAATTATAATTTTTTTTTTTGACCTATCCATTGATGTCTTGAAAGTCATTCCTAAAACATTTTCTTGCCCAAAATAACCATGAGGTGAAAGAATCACAACATGAAAAACCATAGGAGTCCCTACTAGAAACACTTCCAAAGTTGATGGCGCGGGTTCCTAAAGGATCTCCAACAACAAATGAATCATATCCAAGACATGATCTGCATTATCTCGCTCTCCCTTTTCTAATCACTTTTCCTGTAACATGCCCACACCAGAGTCAAGTAACAATCAAACGAAGGAATTGGCATTTGTTTTATCTTTAATATATAAAAAAATTGAATCCAATTTGTTTCGAGAACATATTAATTCATATTTAAATCCTTCATCTCATCAAAAGGTATTAATCAAGTAGGACATCAGAAAAATAAACCTTAATGAGGTCCTCAAACAAATTCTACAATATCAATATTTTTTTTGCTATGATATCTTGGATAGGAAAAAGAACATATATGTAAAATAAAAAGCCATATATTACTTATTTTCAAACTCAGTATATGGTGTATTCTTAGGTAGTTTTCTAAGATGTTCCTCTACCTTTACCAAAGCGGATTGTAGCTTGGTTAAACTTTGTATCCTTTCATTCATCATCGATTTTTGCAAGATAAATGTCACACGTTATTCTTTCCAATTTCTCAACTTGTTATGCATGATAAATTGAAAGTAACATAAAACCAAGAGAAAACACTTTTCTAACAAAAAAAAACAAACAAACAGTGGCTCTAATAAAAATTCACACCTCAGAAATTACTATGCCACATGCTTAGGCTAAAGGTGAGATTATTTGAATAATTTTTAGGTCATATTTAATGGGATATCTGTATGTTTACCATGATGTGAATTTGGTGCTAAAAGAAATATATAAATCTAGATTATGATTAGTGAAATTCAAGTATAATTCAGAAAAACAACGTCATCGCAAGGTAGTGGAGAGAGAAACACCTTCATAATTAGGCTTCTCTATTTTAGTTTGATTTGAGTTTAGTTTGTATTTAATATATATTTTTCTCTAAATAAGTGAAATAGAAAGATGAGAATTGAAATAACCCTGTGAATTTTTAATCAATTCATATTATATATATTTAGAATAGTCAGACATCCTTCTTTACTATTGATAGATATTTATTGTGGATAGAATGATAATGAATTAACTATCATACATAATGATGCAATATATTAACCAAGGAAAGAAAAATTACATGGTTGTGGTATTTGTGTGCTTGAAGGAAATCAAACAATGGTTGTATGCTTTGTTTATAACGAAATACTCTTGAAGACAAATTTTGATTCAAAACTTGAACTCGATTACTAATAGAAGATGGTCGTGTTGGTTAAGGAAAGGATGAATTGAAGGGCTCAAGGTCTAGCTCCAATATTTGGTTATCCTTTTCACTAAAAAATACAAAGCTGTCATCATTTTCTTATCTAGGTAAAAAGAAAAGTGAGTTTATATTTGTGCACCTGTAATAGTATACGAAAAAGAGGGCAGTGTACCCTAGAGCACCGTATCTCTCTCCTCCACAAATACTAGTGTACCCTCAACACTAATGTACAAACCACTGAGGGATGGCATTGTTTTTTATACTTAACACTATTATACAATTTTCTAACTACAACTCTCCTAAAGGAAGAGCATTGTGGTTGGAATACTATTGAAACCACACAGATAAACTAACTCTAAAGACACTGGATAAACAAAACCTAGAAAAGTCATGATTTTTTCCTAAGGGACATGAATAACACCATTTTGAGAAGAGATTTTCTAAAGAAATCACTTCCCATAACATTCTTCTTACTTCGCATAACTATCCTCTTTCTGAAAATTCACTAAATACTACTCCCAATGCTTCAAAACATAATTAAAATGGTTTTCATGGTTGTGGTAGCTCTTATTGTGAATAAAATGAGTGATAAGAAGAGGCTTCTCACACGAAAAAAATAACCAAGACAACAAATGTTGATGTCAATGCTAGACTCAATTTAATTAATTTCTAGATGAATGATTGAACTAAAGACATATTAAACTTAGATTTATGAAACTTTGAGAGAGACAAAAAACCAAAATACAAATATTTTAATATCACCAACAACCACAACAAGGTTAACCAACTCCAACTTTAGATAAAAGCATGCATGGGGGCATTTCTAGCTCCAATGGGGCTTGGAGAAGACAAGAGGAACATGGCTAAGGATGTGGCTTCTAACTAAGGAATCATAGGGTGCCACTTCTTGTAATGAACAAAAAATCTCTACCTTAAACTACCTTTTAGTTATCACCACTGTCAAAATCAGTTCCATTTGGTCTACCGGGGGCATAAAACCAACAAATATATTTGTATATGATGATATGTTTTCTACATTTATAACATTTCATGTCATAAGGCTTTTTTTTCTTTTATTTTTCATTTTTTCAATCAAGTTACAACATTGTACACATTGAATTGCATTACTACTGAAAAGGATATGAGCATACAAAATCATGGAAGACAAAAAAAATAAATTATGCATTTCAATCTTGATAATTCATCAACTTTTACCTCTGAAAATATTTCTAGGTAAGGCCACACATCAAATCGAGAAACCCAATGGCACAAAACTCCTTTTTATGTTCTCAAGGGCACCCGAAGTATCCAATAATGTTGTGTTCCACTATTTTTTCAATTTGTTGATTGCATGTTGTACTGTGGGCCTCAGGAATCAACCGAGTCACCTTGTAACAAAAAACATGAAACAAAAAATATAAAATATAAGGACTTAAAAACCAAAATAAAAGACAACATTGAACCTAAACGCACAATAGAGAAGGAAAAATATTTTTCTCAAATAAGGTCACTGCTAATTAAATACAATAGAAATAATGTGGGTAACAAAGTAGAAATTTACCACAATAATCTGAGGTGTGATGTCTAATCCATGTCATTTTATTCTCAACATCATTTTAGTCTCTAATGCACGAACTTGGTCAAGTATATACACAACATGTTCTCAAATAAGAAGATGAAAATGTTATTTTCAAATAATCATGAAAATATTTTAACACAAAACAACTATAATACTAATATTATCTTCAAGTTTTCGATGCTGTTTAAAAGGATATCATACCAAGTATTTTCAATTTTAAAATTAAAAGATAAAACAGAATCAAAGTAAAAGTTCAAAATACAATTAAACAATAAAGAGAGCATATCATGGAATGGGAATTACAATTATAAAAAGTTTGTTTGCCTGTCGACTAGTGTTTGACATTCCTAAAATTACTTTCCCAAAATAACCACAAGGTGAAAGAATCACAAAATTGAAAAAACATAGGAGTCCTTCCTAGAAAAATTTCCAAAGTCTATGGATCAGGTGCCTCAAGGATATCCAACAAAAAATGAATCACATCCAATACATTCTCTACATTGTCTCCCCATCATTTTTCCAATCCCATTTCCTGTAATCTTCCCACACGTGAGTCCAGTAACATTCAAACTAAATATTTTATATTTTTCTAGAAAAAAAGTGGGTATTTGTCAAGCATGCTAACTGCAAGTTACAAAAACTCATAAATATTTGAAGAAAATAAGTCAAAGATTTTATATTTTTGTAAAATAAATTAGATAATTTTCAAGAAGGCTAACTACATGGTACATAAATTGTTTCCACAAATGTATCCATAAATAAAGTGGATCTTACTCATAAATAGTTGCAGAAGGTGTCAAGCAAGAAAAAAGTGTTGCTTTGGAGTCCTAGTTGTGTGAGTGTTTGACATATTTGTTACATATTAGGTTTTTTTCTTCTTTATTTGAGCTTTAAAGGCCCTTCGTCTAGTGAGCCTATAATAATAGTACATCTACCACCATAACCCTTCCACGAAGCTAGTGCCTGACTTCTTCAAGTCTTGTAAGTTTCTAGGGACGCAAAACAACAGAGGTCACACCCATAGAACATAAATTTACAGACTTTCATCGTTAGCCCAACCATTGTGAGTGTCAAAGGGACTTTTACTGCTTGGAGCATTTGGAGGGCCTAAAAGGTTTCCTAGAAGATTGAATGGGAAATGCCAAGGATTTGACATTGGTTTATTTTGAATGATCACTCTTTATGTCGACCCCATCCTGCTTTATGAAATAAAAGTCAATACAACATTGTTATTGGTCCTTTCATTTTTCAAAAGAGGAATTAATAATATCAAAGACATTTTTGATGCTCAGACATGGGAATGAGTCTCTTTCTCTAAGCAGAAAAAAGCTCACGGTAGCCAATCTTCATAGACATGTCATCGACCACATCAAGTTGATCATCCCAAAATTTCTTTTCATGAACTTAAGCTTGCAACCCTCTACAACCTAGTCGATGGTGTTGAATTGCAACAAGGATAAGGCCTTTACAAAATACATGTCAGTGAATAACACTCACTAGGTTATGCCAACAAATAAAATGGGAGAAAATTTTTCTCGTGGAGGTTATCCACTTGGGTGTGTAATACTCACTAAACCCATTTCCTAATAGGTTTCTCTTAGGAAAAATGAAATCTCTTGATCCTGCTATCTAAAAATCTTGTTTGAACTTTCAACATTTTACCGAAATTATTCAAGGAACACACTAAGAAGAAAAGTAGCAACACTCAAGAGGTCTGTGAACTTGAGAAATGAAGAGCTAATAGAAAAGGTTACTCAAAAAACAACAAAAAATCACCCAATAATGTATATATTTTTCCTGGTTGGTTTAGTGGGATCATTGAAATAAGAAATGACCCTTTCTGAGGCCATGAATGCTGCATAAAGATGACAATTTTTTCCTCACCAATGAAAATCATGCCTACAATGTTCTTCTCTCTGCCTGAAACTATGCACTTGCTAGAAATGCATTAAAGCTTGTTCTTAATGCTACAAAATATAAGTAAAGTAGTTGTGGTTTCTGGAAGAAGCTTTTCTTCTTGATGAAAATGTGAGGAATGATTGAAATGAAGTGGTTTCTTATAGGAAAAGAGAGGCTGTGAGGGTTTCTAGAGAGTTCTATCTCTATTTATTTTTTCAAATGAATGTAAGAATTAAATAATCTAGTTTAGAAACTAAGTTTATGTTATTTCATATTCATTAACCATAATTAATTATTTTTGGGTTTTGTATGGTTCCCACACCCCTTATTGGTGTTTGGGTGGGCTTGAACAATTAAAAAAATCTGCTAAAATGTTTTACAAAGTTCAAACACATTGAAATGGATTTGTTAGTGACATAGGGCATTTTCAAATAATGAAACATCACCACAAACCGTTTGTTGGGAATTTCATACCATTTTGGCATTTTAGATTGTTTTAGGATTGAAATTGTTGTGGGGAAAAATGCCTATACAGGACGATCCTATCCACCTAAGGTGTGACAGCGCCTTAGCAACAAACAGATACAGCTATTATGATTTCTTCCTTTATGAAATGTGAAAGAGGGGAGATCGGTAGACTTACCGTTGTCTTCCGGTTGTCCCTCGATCTAAATCCTCTTCTCTTTGGGTGTCCACAGCTACTTGCCTCCTCGCTTGCTCAAGAGAATAGCTACTTGATTCCCACGAGATCACAAGAGAACAGCTACCTGTGACAAGAGAACAGCTACTTGCGACAAGAGAAGAACACCAAACAAAGGCAAATATTCTTATTCATAAATGATTCAGGATTAGAAGTAAATCAAATATACTAATGCAAATCATACAAAATACACCAGCATATAGGAAAGAACCAAGATAGCTTTATTGATTGATAACAAGGTTCAGGAAGAGATACAACCCATAGGGCTCCAATCTAGCATCTCCTTCCCAGCAGAATGGAATTCCTTCTTCAGCTCCCTTCAAAGCATTAAGCACCCAATGATCCAACCTCAAACCAACAGCAATTCTTTGCAATAACAAAATTCCAGCCTCCCTTGACCTCATGGAGAGAGATCTATATATAGGAGTTTTGGAGAGAGGATGAGTCAGCTTGAGGCTGGTATGAAACTGACTAGTGTCCTCTCCCACTTCAGTTCTTGAGTCCACTTGGAGGTTCTTGCTTCCACTTGGAGATTTGGAACCTCTTAGTCATCACCAGTCGAATTCCTTGATGCAAGTGTCATTTTGGAAGCTTCCTGAGCATTGACACCTTGAGAAATGAGCCTGCCACTTGTCCAGTTACACTCAGCGCAGGTAGCCTTTGTTGCAGTTGACATTCAACGCAGGTAGATAGTGGAGTAGTTGACATTCAGTGCATATGCTCAGTGGAGCAGTTGACATGATCCAGAATTGCCTTGTTTTTTAGTGTTTTCAGGTGGAGAACTTTTGTGAATTGTTGTGGTTTGCTGGCCTTGTTCCTCTAGGGGTAGGAACAACATGTTTAGGGACTTTGGATCCCTTGATTATTGACATTTCATGCTCAGTGATGCAAGGCACAAAAATGTCTATAACAGAAATGGGTCCTAGATATGTATTTCCTACAACTTCAGTGCATGGACGATTTGTTTTATAGAGTTGAAAATGAAGGAGAAGAACACCTTTGATAGGATTCAGTGGCCTTAATTCCCTTGCCATGAACTTTGTATTTATCATGTGTCATTGCTTCAGTGTAGTTTATGGGAGGATTGGACAAAACAATAAGCAATCAACATGGTTTCCAATATCAAACTTTCCTGCCCAACAATAGATCAATTTAACACAGTATTAGGTTTTTCCTCTTACCTCGTAATATACTTTTGGCCCCAAATTTTGACTTGATTACTTGGTGGTGCCATCTTCTTGAATAGCTCTGGCACAAGTGTCACGGCGTTACCAAATTACCAGACATATTATGATTTTACATCATACTATTCAAGTAAAATAGCTCTATAAGTGTTGGGATGGGGTCCTCTATGTCAATTTTGGGGAAAAAGCCCAAATTTTGATGTACAAATATGTAAAGTAAAGAGTCAAAAAGAGTTTTTACCCTCTTCTATGTAAGTTGAGTCGACTTTTAAAGATCTACCAATGGTCCACAAACCATGGGATTGTATAAATAGGTGTGTCTTAGAGAGTCTAAGGCAATATAATAGAATGGAAGGATATAAGCTGTCTATGGGTATGACATAAGGAGTCTAAGTTAGCGCAGAAGGTAGAAGAAAGGCTCTGCAGCTGTGTGTGCAGAGGCCTAGAGTACTTTCCATAATGGAGTGCACGGACCCTTGCAGCTGAGTGCTTAGGGAAGTATTGAGTATGTAAACTTAACTGATTATCAATAAAGAAGATTATTACATAAATTCCTGTGTTTATCCATTTACTTCTATTATAATGTGCTTTGTGTTGCGATGAATGATGGGTTTATGAAATATTATTGTATCGATACGTGACATTATTGGATCTATGTTTTTATGTGAATGCAATGGATATCAATTCTTTATGCGAATATTATATCATTGTATGCTAAAGTTATCTAATAATTAAGCAGATCTGAATAAATACTGGGTTAAGAATAATCTTGGATGTGTGTAAGGAGCTGATTAGCCTATTCAGGGTCCGTAAAAGCAAGTTGTAGACCTTCACAGAGGTCTAGAAGATGGTTAAAGGGAGTTCCATCGATAAGCCATAAAGGCTTACTGATCTATGCGAAGGTAGATCTAGATCACAAAAGGACATCACACTACTCTCTCGGTGCGGAAACTTGGTTCCAGCATCCCCCCATACTGCTTCGGGTGAGACTTCAGTTTACGCTCTGTGAATTGATGCTGAAAGGGCCAGTAGTGTAGGGATTTGTTTGGCACAAATAGCTCTGAAGCCAGGTTAGGACCCCTTAAGCCAACAAATGGTTCCATTTCCGAGACCAGGATCTGCATAAAGATATGTGTGATGTTGCATCATTGGAATCTGACCAAGAATGAGATTGAGAAGTGGTTGGATAGAATGATCCAGGAATTCACGATGCAAGAAAAAAGAAATCCGTGCCTGACAAAAGAATAGTGGTTGGACAGATATCTGTACATGGAAATACATGAGATTTTCTTCTACACCTTCTCGATCGAACTATACTAGTGGATCGCTAAATTGGTAGACAGACAAGGTAGGTGGAGGCTTAATAGTTTAATAGTGTGTACCCCAAATCTAGTGTAAAGGTTGGAAGCTTCTGAAGATAAGATCGTGCGCGTTGTTGATCACTAGCTTGATCCAGTCATTGGAGGATTTGTTACAGAGTTTGCAGTTGATACCTTAATTAGTTACAACAAAGAGTAGCGACACTTCTTCAAGGGGCCGTGAGGTAAGTGCTTGAGATCTTTGAATACTTGGATTAAGATGCACTTGTGTTAAAATTAGTTTATGCCATTAACTTGATGTTTAGATCTATGTGAAGTGGATGAAGTTTTAGAAATCAAGCGAGAACAGGTCCTGAATATAGTCCATTGATTAGACCTCCTTCAAGTGACGATGAGGGAGTAGCCCAAGCCTCAGTGCGGAGCATTGTCCAGTTGATAAGGCAAGTCTTTCCACATATACCTCATCCTCCCACACCCCCTCCACATTCACCTCCACAACATACACCTTCACCCACACGACGACCATCTTCGCCGCCATTCAGCATGTCGAATATGATGAATTTTCTCGTTTTCAAGGGCTTGGGAAGTGAGCACCCGGATTGGTTTTGTTTTGTTGCGAAGGCTATATGGAAAACACAACAAATTATAGACGATAATATAAATAAGGCACAGTTGGTTACTTCTCTACAGGGTCGAGCGCTGACATGGTACATTAAGTATTGCACCAATAACCTGCTGGCATCATTAGAAGACACTCAAACCGCTCTGAAAAAATAATTAGGTAAGCCTAAGTCTGAATCGAGATCAGTAATTGGATTGAAGGAAATCATGATGAGGCCCAACGAAACACCCTTGGAATTAGATCAAAGATTGAAGTGCTAGATCCATGAATATAATATGAATCTCTCAGATAGTCAACACTGTGAATGGTTTGTAGCCTCGCTCCTACCCCACCAAATGGTTGCTTTATCACAACAAAATATAGGAAGTCAGGCAGAAGCCCTGGAAATTGTGATGAGATTACATGAAATGCCTATTCAGTACACTTCTTTAGGGGTTCAATAGATCCACACAAAGTTGCAGAACCTCTTCCTAGAGTTGCAGAGCTTGAGAAAGGAAAAAGCGGCTCGGTCGGAGGTGCACGAAGAAGTTTGGTGCCTCAAGTGTAAAAGGAAGGGGCATGATAAAGATCATTGCCCTGTCTTCACGAATTACATCATAGGAGGGGGGACCTATGCCCTTAAGGTAGGAAGCTCTAGCATGACCAAGTAAGGGGCCCGCGCTATGGTGTGCTATTTGTCAAGTAGTTGGAAAACATGTCACAGATAATTGTCATTTGCTGCAGAATTTTGTACAAACACTACAGCAATTATTCTGCAGTTTCTGTAAATTGGTGGGCCACGATGAATGTAACTTTCGTAGCAATGAATTGATGATGAAAAGGATGCCTACATACCAAATGTAGGCTAAAACATAGCCTCCAGATCAGGGCACTGGGGGAGCACATGGAGGGTATCAGGAGCACGGACAAGGCTTAGGAGGAGGAGGACCTGGAAGAGGTTGAGGACAAGTTATTTGCTATAATTACAAAATTCCTGGACAGTACGCACGGGAGTGTACAAACCAGACTCGCCCATCATGTTGATATTGCACTCAGTTTGACTACACAATAGAAGAATTCCCTATATTGATAGTTAAAATGCAGGAAAATAAAGCACAACCTTAGTATCCTACCCAAAATTTATAGAAGACGAGGGTCGAGCCCTGTGAAGAGGATCCCAATGTGAACATTGTGTTGTGAAGTGGAATGATTACTGGTGATGATAAAGGGAAACGACCTGAAGAAATTGAGTGGGTCCGTAAGGCTCCAAAAAAGGAGGTTGGTTTTTATCTAGAGCATGTGAAGGAAACATTCATGTAAGCGAAGAGAAGTTTTTCTGGAGCCTCTCCCTGAGGAGGTCAAAATACGTTGTCTATAGAGGTTGACCCCTCTCTGCTTACCACCTTTTTGGAGACTTGTATGAAGTTGTTGCGTGATAGCAAGGCTGTGAAAGGGCTGCAAGAACTAGTAAACAAGTTTGATGGTAAGGACACTGCTCCTGAAGGACACCATAAAGTCAGAAAGATAGGCAAACACAAGATGAGAATAGGGCGTGAAATGAGGCTTACCACAGAAATAGTAGACTATGAGATGGACTAGGTTATTTTAGATCTGGGGTCAGATTTTTTTCCTAAACAAACATGCGAAAGGATGGGGAGACCTGCGTTGTAATGGTATTTGAATCAATTGAGGATGGTAAACCAACAAAATATTATCTCTATGGGGTGATTGCATGGGGTAACCATAGATATAGAAGGTGCAAGAGCGTGTTGGCTGATTTTGAAGTGATAGAGATTGTTGATGACAAAAATCCATACACCGCTCTCTTGGGAATTGATTGGGCTATTGACATGAATGGGGTAATCAATTTGTAGAAGAGGACAATGTGATTTGAAAGGAAATTGCTCCGAGTTGTAGTCTTATTGGACCCTACAGAAGGACCAGACTATACTGAATCGTTCCATGACTATGAAATCGACAATGATTTGGACCATATCTATAACATAATAGCACGAGATCAAGACTGGGTTAATCTGATAGCTGATGGAAAAGTTTCTTGGGACTGCAAAAGCTCCTGTACTTTAGATTTAGATGAAGAGTTGGAACATTAGAAAAATAGGCTGCATGAAATATCCACATTGTGCTACAACATGATGACCAAATCATTGTGTTTTGTGTCATCGAAGGTAAGAAAATTTCCTTATTATGATGGTTTAACTGACATGGATAAAATTTTTGATGCTTTTTAAAGAGAAGTTCTAGAGGATCACCATTTTTAGGCATTAGCTTGGGCACTGCACGCTATGCCCGCTTGATGGTGGGGTATGACAAAGACACCTTTGATGACTGGCACGATTACAGAAGAATTATGAGAACGTGGTTTGGTAGGCCTAAAGTATGGTAACCAAGAAGTATGATGGGAGGAATGATCCACTCAATGACTTGGCTAAACGGACTAAGGTATATCTAATAAAGCCACCACCAGAATGGGTGCATTTATTTTGTCACACTCTGGATGCAATCCCTATGAACTCATATTTGGAGATGGAGCTTCACCACAACACTACAAAATGGGATGTCTTAAGAGAAGGGTTCATGAGGAAATTCAACTTTGAAGATGGGGTCGAAAGCATTGATGAGGCATTGCAGGAGGTTAAGGCAACGATCTTCAGAATATCGAAGTATCCTTTGGAATTGATTCAACTAGATTGGAGCACCCAGCTGCGCCATGCCCTGGAGTGCTATAATGTGACTGCTAAAGGAGAGGATGAGGATCCAAGGAATATTAACATTCCAAAAACAGAAGACCACCGCGAGGTAGAGGGACCATAGATAGAGAATCCATACATCACTGCACCATTGAAAACTAGGCAAGTAAACACTGGCACAAAGGCAGAGCCAAAGTTTGTGAAGATTGGGGATTACTGGGATGATGCTATAGTAGATAAAGTCATTGAGTTCCTTTGCGAATATCATATTTGTTCCCTACAAAATTTTCAGACTTGCAAGGCATCATAGGCCACTTAGGAGTGATGAGAAACTGGATGCGAAGCCTATTAGGTAGAGGCCATATCGCCTTAATCCCAAATACAAGGAAAAGGTCCGCTTGGAGTTGGACAAGATGCTTGAAGCAGGTATTATTGAACCCATGGAGGAGTCTGATTGGGTGAGTCCAATGGTAGTTCAGGAAAATAAGTAGAAGGATGAAATAAGGATTTGCGTAGACCTTAGAAAGATTAACGATGCCTGTGTCCATGATCCATTTTCAACACCATTTACTGATGAAGTACTGGACAATGTGGGAGGACAGGAAGCATATTCCTTCACTGATGGGTTCTCTGGGTACCATCAGATTAAGATCGCACCAAAGGATAGGAGTAAGACAACCTTTGCGATGGAATGGGGTTGTTTCTAGTATACAGTAATGTCATTTGGACTCAAGAATGCACCGGAAATATTCTCTCACGTAGTCATCGTAGCATTCAAAGAGTTCATTCACAAATTCTTGGAGCTCTATTTTGATTACTGGACAACATTTGGGCTAGTCAAGCGCCATGTAGACAGTTTGCACTTAATGTTAGATATTTGCCGAAGGTATCAGATTGCATTGAACTTGAATAAATGTTTGTTTTGTGTTCGATTTGGATTTTGCTAGGTCATGTGGTATGTAGGCAAGGACTCATGGTGGACCCTGCCAAGATGGCTGTAATAATCAATTTGGAATCTCCAAGGATTCTTTAATAGTTGTGCGCAATGCTAGGCCATACTGAGTATTATTGAAAGTTCTTGAAGGCTTATGCTCAGATTACCATGCCCATGAAAAAGTTGTTAAAAAAGGATGCTACATTCTACTAGAATGAAGAATGTCAGCGAAGTTTGGATGTCTTGAAGGACAAAATGGTTACCACACTAATATTAGTATTCCCGGACTAGAAGAAAGAATTCCATGTGCATGTTGATGCCTCATGTATTGCATTGGGCACAGTACTGAGACAGGCTAGCAAAGGAGAACTGGATCACCCTATAGCATTTGCAAACATGAAGCTGTCAAAAGAAAAAAAGAATTATTCAATGACAGATCACGAAGTGCTAGCTATGGTGTATGCACTCCAAAAATTCATACATTACTTGCTGGGAAGAATTTTCAAGATGTACACAGACCATTCTACATTGAAGTATTTAGTCAATAAGCTTGTGTTGGCAGGGAAATATGCAGATGGTTGTTGTTGTTTCAAGAATATGATTTTGAGGTAATTGTGAAGCCTGGAGGGTTGAATACAGGTACAAACCATCTATCGCTCATTGAAACAGTAGAAGAGCCTACTGATTTTGAGGAAGGGTTGCCTGACGTGCAAATCCTTGCAGTGCGCATAGTGGACAATCACTTTGCAGATATTATCCACTTCTTGACTATAGGAATGGCCCCAAAGGGATATACCAGTCAGCCGAAGAAAGAATTCGCGGTGTGCATGGCATATTTTTTAGTAATTGTAGGTCATTTATATAAAATAGGATCAAATGAGATACTTTGACGTTACGTGCTTGATTTTGAATGAAAGAGTATCCTCGATGAAGCTGATGGAGGAGCTATGGGAGGGAATTATGCAGGAAAAGAAACAGTGCAGAAGATTTTGCAAGTTGGGTTCAAGTAGCCGACATTGCATATTGTAGGGCATGTGATGCATGTCAGAGAATAGACAAGGCATCATGGAGGGACGAGTTGCGTCTGGATTCGTAGGTGTCATTACAACCATTTGAGAAATGGGCAATTGATTTTGTAGGACCAATTCAACCCCTAGGAAAGAAAACTGGTGCACGTTGTATCATCATTGCAAAAGAGTGTTTGACCATATGGGCAGAGACACAGCCTGTGAAAGACTGTATAGGGGAAACAATAGTAATTTTTTTTTTTGAATGTGTTGACCAGGTTTGGTTGCCCGAAGGTATTGATGAGTGATTGTGGTACACATTTTCTCAATGAAATGATCAGCGCATTGACATAAGAGTTCCAGGTTTAACATTAGAAGAGTATGACATATCATCCTCAGGCCAATGGAATGGGTGAGGCTTTTAATAAGATATTGGAGAATGTGTTGACGAAGGTTTGCAACGCGTAGCAGAATGATTTAGATGTCCATGTACTAGTGGTTTTATGGGCATACTGAACTACTTGTAAAATGCTCACAGGTCATACACCTTTTATGTTGGTCTATGGCATTGAAGATGTAATACCTATGGAGTATATTGTACCTAGTCTACACATAGCAGATTTCACAGGAATGGCGGATAACAGATCCTTAGAATAATGGCTCATGTAGCTAATGAAGCTTGAAGAAGATAGGTTTATGGCTGGATTCCATCAGTAGGTTCAGAAGGAATGCAAAAAATCTTGGCATGATCAACACATCGAACTGCACACCTTCAATTTAAATGACTTATTTCTATTGTATGATAGAAAGTACGCAAAGTTTTCAGGAAATGTTTTGATGCACTCGCTAGGGCCATATGTTGTCAAGGAAATTATAAATGGTGGCATAGTTAAACTTGCAAAGCTGAATGGAGATCCATTTCTGGGAAGATTAAATGGAAGAAAGTTGAAGCCATACACAGGGGATCTAGCCCAATGACTGCATGACGACAGGATAGTCTTAGCACTCCAGGAAGCTGCAAGGGAGCGTGAGACTATAAAATACACTAGTCGGTCTGTAGAGCTACACGACAGGGGGGCTACATGAAAAAAGGAGATGTCACAGTACCAAAAGAGGCATCAAGGGAGCTACACTATAGAGGGAGGTACCGTGCAACACAACCAGAAAATTATCGTTACAGTCATTGTTCATGATTTGACTGCTAGGAGATGGTTAAGAGGAGTGGGGGGTGAAATTTAAGGCATTTAAGGCTAAAATATTTGAATATTTTCTGCCAAATCAGCATTTATGGATAGATTTTAGGGGGAATGGTCGAATTTCAATTCGAATTCACCTATAAATTACGTGTGGTTGTCCAGCAAAGAACAATTCGTGTCCTCAGAATTTTTGAGTTGTGTTGTCCATTGTTTATGATTCCTTAGGTTTTTGCAGATTTAGTCGCGAGCTCTGTGTTTGGCAGGTTACCTAAGGATACCCAGTAATTCATTCTTAGCACCATGTATGGACCAAACAAAACTGCAACCACTGGAGGAACTGTCGCCTTCGAGGGAGCTGCTCCAGAGGTTGTGAGCATGGAGGCTTCAGCTGCTATGCCTACGATGCAGAGTTCACCTAGGTTGAAGCCTACACCAGTAAGAGAAGCCCCCAAACCCAAGAAATACAAACAGAAGAGGCTAATGCTAGTGCGCGAGTCACTGAGGAAACATTTTTCTACCTAAGCCCAGAAGAAAGAAAAACAACCGGCAAAGGATAAGGGGAAGTGGTCAATTTGGAGGCCAAAGAAGGCACAGAGGATATAGATGCTAAGGGCATGGAGACTATCTCCAAGTTGTCAGATTAAATCCCTCCGCATATGGGAAAAGTGAAGATAACCAAAGACCCAGATGTAGGGAAATTACTCCTAAACATGCCCCTGCTACCAGAGGACACCACCTTCAAATGTCTACGCTTGGTGCGATTCCCCTTTTAAAGCTAGAATACTGGGATTTGGCAAACCACAAGAGGTTCCCCCATCTTGGAATGTGAAAGTACATGGAAAGGGTATATTACAAGGAATTTGGTGTCACCGCATTGGAGCCTGTGGGGTGGATTCGCGGAGTGAATCAGTCAGGGTTGTTGAACCTATTGTGGGTGCCCCACTACCACCACTCCAACATCAATCTCATTGTTATCAAGAAATTGCTGACCCTGGTGCATGAAAGATATTTGCGGCTGAGCACGCCAATCCCAATTACTAATATACTAATCCATTATATCACACTTTTACTGCACTTAGGCTTGAATTTGGCCAAGGAGTTTGGCAGAAAGATGAGTGAGCATGACCTAGCAGAGAAGATGAAGGAAAAGTTCAAGATGGTATAGAAATCGCATGGGTACTCCATCACATCTATCACCAACCCTGCAGTGCAAGTTGCTACATAGATCTTAGCTAGAAAGTTCATGAGAAAAATGTCATGCAGACGAGGTTTCGACGCCCGCGATTTCATTGGATGCACAGTGCGCGGAGGGTGTCCAGTTCAAATGGTCATGCTACCTCTATAGAAAATTCCTCATGAATTGTCGTGAGGCTCAAGATGAGAGAAAAACCTTCCACTACGTGTGGTTGTTTCTCTCCATTCTGCTAGTGGCTTGGAACCTACTAGAGGATAGTCAATTTCCTCCCCTAGAGAAAGGATTTCCGGAGGCTGCCCAGTTTGCCTCCCTTTGGGCCACAAAGGATTCTGCGTGGGTCATGGAGACAAAAGTTTTCTGGGTGTTGATGGAGGATAGAATTTGCATGGCCATCAACTAAAAGCATAGTTGTCCCTAATAGTGATTAAGCAGCTATTAGAGTATGCAGAGTTTAAGGCAGACTTACACTGCATATATATTAGGGGGTGGAAGGATCCACAACAGAAATAGTTTTCCCTACCTTACCTTGCTACAGATGATGCTATTGAGGAGGTTATCAAGTGATGCCAAAAATATTGGCACTCTCCATCCAATCTGGCCGTAGGTAGTGGAAAAGGAGTGAGGAGTTCTGTGGAGAAGAAAAAGAAGGAGGCAATGAAGAAGGCAGTCCAGCAGTTCGCCAAAAAGCAAAGGAAAGAGGTTGAGGAGAAGACCTAGCTAGAAAAAGAGTGCACTGTGAAGCAGTAGGCCAAACAAGAAGAGTGTGACTTCGAGAAAAGTGGTAAGTCCCCCTCTCCCCAGACAAACAAAGAGGAGCAGTCAGAGTAGGGAAACGACAGTCAGGAGGAACAAATCACTCCCTTCTGGGCAAAAAGGAACAGGGATTAATAGAAGGAGGGGCCCTACAAGAAGTTGAAAGCAACAAATCCATTGCTAGATCCTATGACACTAACAGAAGGTGATCTCGATGAGATCGGAGATAAGGTGTAGGACACCACAACAGAACTGCTACGACAGTTCGAACAACAGCAAAAATAGGAACTAACTACTATCCAAAATGATATACGCGAGTTGTAGATCTAGACCAACAGGATCCAAGTCGGCGTAGGTCAAGTAAGTGCTGCACCAGCGAGCTTGGCACCCGAGACCAGTTAGGCAGTAGATATGGTCAGATCACTAGATCTCCATGCAATCGTACTACCAGAAGGTTCATTAGGCATGGAGGCAATTGATGACAAGGTCATCGTGAGTTCTCTAAAGAACATCATCCTCAACCTTGCCACGCTCCCAAATGAATATCTTCACATGCTACACGAAAGCGTGATGGCAGAGTTAAGGTCACGGTAGCAACGTGCCCTTAGCGTCATAAGTGAACATCATATGAACAATGAGTATATGTTCACTGAGAAGACAAAGGCCTTGAAAGCCAAAAACACCATCCAGGCATAGAGCAATCAGTTAGCAGCCACCGTGGCAGAAGCATGCAAGACAGTGTCAGAGTTGCACATACCTAAGGAAGCGTTGTTGGAGGCCAAGATCAGAAAACTTGTTGCTGGCGTGTGGGATGCCAAGGCAGAGGTGGTCAGAGTTCAATTTTAGATGAACATGAAAATAACTGAACCGAAGCTGAAGTCACATCCTTCAACCCTACCAGAGATTAGGGAACAATGCGAACCTACTGTTAAGGATGGAGTCTCTACGGTGGACGTCACGGTTGTGGACTACACTGTGCTATTTGAGCAGGCTATGGAAGTAGTGACGACCTTGTAGGTAATAAATACAGAAGTCTATGAGCTCAAGCAACAATATGACGAAGTGATGGAAATGACGTGCAACATTTCTATAGCACTATGCCTCGCCAAGCTACAAGAGGCTAAGAAACTCCTTACACAGGTGGAAGCAACGCAGAAGAAAGAGGCAGTCCTTAAGGCTTGGATGGAGCCTTGGTTGGCTAAAGTCTATGTAGTTTCAGCCAACGTATAGGAAAATTTGGCAAACTTGCAAAGTACGCAGTAGAATATTAAGCAGGATAGCACAGGACCAGCCGTAGAGTAGCTGGTAGAACAAATCAGGTAGGGAGCCACGTAGAGCGGGGCTGAAGTAGCAGTGGCACAAGTAGAGTTGGGGATATTTGCAGCAATATCTCCACACTAGCCAAGTGACTCAAGGGCGAGTTATGATCTTTGTGTTGGGGGCCTATTAGGATGGGGTCCCTTGGGTCAATTTTGGGGCAAAAGCCCAAATTTTGATGTATAAATATGTAAAGTCTCCACAAATTGTGGTCGTAGAGCATGTAGCTAGTAAAGAGTGAAAAAAGGTTTTTACCCTCTTTTATGTAAGTTGAGTCGGCTTTTAAAGATCTACCAATGGTCCGTGGACCATGGGATTGTATAAATAGGTGTGTCTTAGAGAGTCTAAGGCAATAGAATAGAATGGAAGGATAGAAGTTGTCTATGGGTATGATAGAAGGAGTCTAAGTTAGTGCATAAGGTAGAAGAAAGGTTCTACAGCTCTATGCGTAGAGGCCTTGAGTAGTTTCCACAAATGAGTGCGTGGACCCTTGCAGTTGAGTGCACAGGGAAGTCTTGATTATGTAAACTTAACTGATTATCAATAAAGAATATTATTACAGAAATAACTCTGTTTATCCATTTACTTCTGTTATAATGTGCTTTATGTTGTGATGAATGATGGGTTTATGAAATAATGTTGTATTGATGCATGACTTTATTGGATATATATTGTTAAGCGAATGCAATTGATGTCAAGTCTTTACGCGAAGATTATATCGTTGTATGTTAAAGTTATCTAACACTTAAGCAAATCTGAACAAATATTGGGTTAAGAATAATCTTTGATGTGCACAAGGAGCTGATTAGTCTATTCAGGGTCCGCAAAAGCTAATCGTAGACCTTTGTGGAGGTCTAGAAGCTAGTTAAAGGGAGTTCCATCGATAACCCATAAAGGCTTATCAATCTACACAAAGGCATATCTAGATCACAAAAAGACATCACACTTCTCTCTAGTTGTGGAAACTTGGTTCCAGCATCCCCCCATACTGCTTCGAGTGAGACTTCAGTCTACGCTCCACAAATTGATACCAAAAGGGATAGTAGTGTAGGGATTTGTTTGGCACAACTAACTCTGAACCTAGGTCAGGAACCCCTAAGCCAACAATAAACCTGAAAGGATACCAGTTGATTTGAAGGCAAATTGCTTGATGAGTCCCTAGGGAACCAATTAAGTTGTAAGGCTAGTATGATTGCAGGGAAAGTTAATTCACAACTTAAAGATTAAAAGCGATAGAATCTAAACACCTTGAAACATGAAATCTCAAGATTGTTGTTTGGTTCTACATCTTTTTCTTTTAAAAAATGACTTTTCTTGGGAGTTGTGTTCACACTATGGACTAAGTAAATATCAAAATCCGACAGCACGAACAACTAGATAAATACCAAATTATGTCTATTGTACCTAAAATAGACTCTATACTAATCTACAATAATATTCTCATATTTACCCAATTTTCTACGGTTTTAGGAAAATTTTAGTACATCTCCAATTCTCTTCTTTTAAAGTCCCCATTTTTATGTTATGATTCAAGATGTGTATCCCTTCTTTTGACATCGTCAAAACTTATGTACAATGAGTAAAGTGATAGCTCTATGTCTATGGTTCGGGCAGATCTCACATAAATGTGGTAGAATAAGATTTTTTTTGCGCCAATAGGCCTTATACCTATGACCTAACCATCTCCATGCTCGTTCTCCTTCATGTTTCTAGAGTCAACTTTCTACATCAGACACGATGAAAAAAAAGATTCAGTGTGAGCATACCTTGTCACAAGCTTCTATGATGTGGGTGAGAGTAATGAGAGCATCATGTTGTTTTCACCAATCGAGGTCATCCAAACACATAGGAAACAACTCATAGACAATGGGGACGATGGTCTCTCCTCCTATAGAAATAGCCAAAATGATCCATTAACTCTTGACCAACACTGTAATTACTTGATTTAGTGGCAACCTTGTCTTTAGTATTTGCAACATTCCAGGTAGGATCATCCTCGATATTGAGAATCATTTTCATAAGAATAGAAAAAGTCCTATCAATGAAATGGGGGATTTTGTGCATAATTTAGGGGGTGTGCTCCCAGGCCTTTTCAAGGGTAATAATGAACTCTATGGTGAGATATAAATTTCCCTCGTCTAGAGTCTCTGACTCAATGATCTGTAGCATGATTCTAACCATGTTAATGATTTGCTTATGGAGGAGCCATGGCTCGGTGCCTGCCAAATTGATCTACTACATGACAATGCTTCTCCTTGCATATGTTTAAAATCAAGGCCTTTAACCCACCTTCTCATGGCCTAGAGCCACCTTCTTCTAGAAAACAGTACGACACCTTCCGTGCTGAAAATTGGCATTCCAGAACCTGGCCTTATACAAAAGTGTAACTGGTTCATTCCCCCATGACGAAGGTGGACAGGTGAGACTGTACTATGCTCCAATCCTGTATGGATCAAACTATAAAAATTTTCTTCCATCTCGTACCCACCATATCATCCCATCCATTAAGAGAAGTATATTTACTATCTAAGGTCTATTGAAATGGGAATATCCAGTAGCTTACCCACAACCATATTTCTTCGCAACATATCTTACAGAGCCAGATTATGTCTTTCAAAAGCTAGATCTAGATACTGAGTTTATAGATCGAGATCGCTCTCCTCACATTCCTTAAAGAAGGATCCAAACCATGCTTCCGAGGGAGGGGAAGCCTATAGTCCCATCACAGTGGTACAAATCACCGCCGCTACTCCAAGACAAGGGAGACTTAGGAGCAATTGTAGTGGTGGGGGTACCCCGTCAGTGTTCTGTTGTGGAATGGCTTCATGAATTATGGAATTTAGATGAGCTTCGGTTCTTGGCTGATTTTCATCAAACATAAGAAAATTATTATATTCCCCACATGACCTACTGGCATGTTTACCATGAATCTGCATGATTTTCTTATCTAGGGACGATGTTGTGACCAACATATCCCTCCGCTGTATGATAGCAGACAAGCAAGATATTTCATATATAAATCGACGTAACTTACAACTCCAAATGGGTACACTTCCCGAGTCTAATCAGGGGAGGCCGTATAGAAATTATATATCTATTCAGGATATTCAACCCCCATTGATGAAAAACATGATGTTGTTGGTTAGTCATTTGAATTCAGTCTTTATAATCTTAGATTTAAATAGGCTAAATGTTATCAATCGAGAAATAAATAGCTTAGCTCAGGATCTTTCAAATCAAGTGAGTTTGTAAGACTTCATGGGATTGATAATATCATCCCATTTTGTACTGTCTTCTTGGGTCAATGATATAAATTTTTCAATCACCAAACTAGAAACAAAAAATGCAATACATCTACAATGAAACATGCATGCCTTATCTTGTCAAGCATAAAGTATATTATGCTCCTAAATAAATTCAAATATGCCAGGTTTCCTTAGTTGGTTACATGTTTAAGCTAAATATTAGATCAAGCACTGCAGTATAGAAGAAATTAAAAAGTTACAACTAAGCCTACCACTAACTCATTAAAAATATAAGTGAAAGAAATTTGCAGGCAACAATTTCAAATGCTCTATATGTTCTTGCTGTGAATATATTTTAAAGAAAACAATATTTATAAGTTGAAGGATATCCAAAATATAATGAGACATACATCTGCATATATTGCAAAATATTTCTCGTACTGTTTATCAATGACATACAAGTCAGCTAGGGCCTGCATATAGAAATTAAAGATATGTTAATATTCGATCCTTTGTTTTCTTTAGTTAAAAATTTGGAGTAATCATGAAAAGAAGAAACAATTATTCAATATCTATGTCGATCGGCTATTTTATGAGGATTACTTGTACATTGGTTGAGTGACATTTGTGAAATCACTAGTTGTAGGTAGTTGTCGTAGCTATAGAAGAGAGTTCAATAACTAAAATTGTTTTGCTGCATGTGTGTATGTGTGACTCTTGGTGCAAATATTAGAATATTTTATAGTAAAACTTTAAGTCTCTGTTTTTCCCCATTCTTAGGGTTTGTGTGTGTGCCACGAAGTTTGATGAAAGTGCTCATATTGTAGCTTAAAACAAGAACTTTTCAATATAAAAAATATTATGAAGAAGTGATACAAAGAACCTCAAAAATGGGGGAGCATGGGGGTTATAAATTTTAAAAAAGACTATTGATAGCAATAAAAATGATACATGCAAATATATAGTTAACAACAGCTAAACTTATCCATATCCTAAAAACTTCCTAGACAAAATTTTGAACCAACAATAACGCAAACATTATAAAAACCTTTTTGATGTGTTTCTTGGCAAATGTATAAAAAAATTATCAATCCTCAACAAAGTATTGAATTGGAAGCTAATGATTTCAGAATGCTACCTCTTTCAAAGTTGGAGTCATGAAACGCATGTTTAGTTGTTGTTCTATATCAGATATTGTAGTAGATGCATTGTATATAGATGATGGCCAACTGTGAATTGTTGACAAAAGTTTCTTGTGAAAAGTTGAATTTGTGGCTAGAGCTAGAAGATCCATGTGAAAAAAAAGAAAACAGTAGCCACTACAGCCTAAAGATTAGAAATAAAGTATCATCATCAATTTCTTTGCCTAAAAGATTCCACTATAATCCAAGATCTTAAAGCATGCCTCTAGACAAAAAGAAAATTATGGCTTGATTTTATTTGGTGCTATACCTCATATGTTGTATCTCAGAGTTGAGGGTTCTTGGTGGGAATATAAGGAACTAAAATTGATAACTGTCAATGCTGGGAAAATTCAAACATGCATCTATAATAAATGAACTTCTGTCGTTTTCAGAAACCTTATCTTGATAACACACCAAACATAAAATAATATAAATAAAATAAAGATACCTTTCCCATGAAATGGTTGACCCTCACAATAATTTTGGGCATGAAGTTGTTCCCTGTGCATATTTCCCTGTTTAAATTAAGTGATCAAGGTATGATAACCCTACCTGCAAGAATGGAAATGCATAAAATAATAACTCAAGAATAAAGAAACATAGTCATAAATAAAAAAATATATAACAAATTTACCTTAAGAAGCATAATAATAAATTTATAAATGATTCCATTGTAGACAGGATGTGATCCACATGAAACATTTATTGATTTAGACTTTGTCAATTTGGATCATTAGCAACGTAAGATCATACGTCAAGCGGTCAGGGCATTCCGAGCGATGGCGATGGTTAGGGTATCATCGAGCAGGGTTCGTTATGCAGCAGCATCAGCTCTCAAGTCAAGCTCCGGACCTGAAAGCGATTCAGGGAATGGGAAAATGATTATCGCTGATGGGAAGCATTCTGCGCTTTCAGAGAAATGGGGTACCTCGCTCCAAATTAACCCAGACCAAAGCGGCGGCGTATCTGAAGGGCTTTCGATCCATTGGAAACTAAGGCTCCTAGAATGGGAGCGAAGTACAAGTCTGCAAAGAGATTGCGAGGCAAGGGCCATAACAGAAGCAAACCTCTTTGCGTGGATCCACGAGGAGGGCATTACATGGCGGAAAAACAAAAACCCAAATAGCGCTCATGAACAAGGAAGCCGTCGGACCACATGGGGGTTAGAGATCAAGCTTCGACAAACCCAGAACGAATGGAAAAACGAATGGAGGGGCCTGCATGTTACTGATCCATTTCCCTCTTCAACGCATGGCCCCAAAATTTGTAGCTACGGCTTGGATCTACAAGATCTAGGCCTTCCTGACCCCAGGCAGCAGATCGAAGGCTCAAACTACGACTATGATCAAGGCCGCCGCCATGCCGCACTGCATTTTGAGAGCAAGAAGCGCCAGAACGCAAAAAGAAATGGTAGGGGGGGTCTGCATGCTGCAGATCTGCTCCCCCCTTCAAAGCAGTGGCCAAATCTTTTCAGATCCGACCCAGATTTACCTGAACCAGCCAATATTCAAGACCCCAGGCAGGAGATCGGATGCACCAAGCACAGATCGTGCAGAGGGGAGGCAGATCTAGACATGCACCAAGGAAGACAACACAAAACGAGACCAGATCTGGAAGTTTGCTCACAGCCAGAGCAGGTAAGATCAACTCGTTTTCAGATTTTAATTAACCTCCCTGTGGGGAAAACCCGATTATTGTGGGTTCATGCAGAAGGCACCATCCTGCAACTGAAACAGCAGATTTGGACAGAGCTGGGGTATCCAGTTCAAACCCAACATCTGGTGAGTGGTAGGTGGTCCCTCCAGGACTATAGAACGATGAAAAGCTATGAGATCAGCCCAGGAACAACCATTGTATTAAACCTGAGGCTGAGAGGAGGGGCTCCTCCTCAGGGACAGTCAAGCAATTCAGGGGGAGTCAAGGGGAAAGCAGTACCTCAGCATCAACCAAAAGGAGGCATATCCTACAAAAACATTTTACAAGGCAACAGAGATTCGGGGCCCTCGACAGATCAAGGAGGAAATAAGCCCAGCAATATACCCAGGCCATATATAGTAGACCAGGCAGAGCAAATCCCAGCTTTAAATTTAGATTCTTCTGGGCTGGATGATTTTGTAAAGTCCTATGAAACGCAAGCCCTCATTTGCCGTTTCAACAGTTTCTGGCCTAAACCCCTGGATCTATTTCATTGGATCTTCACCAGCTGGACCATGGAATGCGATATCCACCTCTGCTCAAAGGGGTTTTTTATAGTTAGATTTTCATCCAAGGAAGTCAGAGACACAGTTATCAGTGCAGGACCCTGGTTTTGGGGAACATCGGGGCTGTTTATGACCCCATGGTTCCCAGATTTTGATCCAAACAAAATGACTGTAACCAAAATGCCGGTTTGGGTTAGATTGTATAATCTACCACTGCATTTTTGGAATGAACGAGTGCTGGAAGGCATTGGGAACAACATTGGGAAATATATCAAAACAGATTTGGACAGGATTGATGAAAGGATCTACACTTATGCACGTATCTGTGTGGAAGTAGATTTAAGCAAAGGGCTGCCGGACAATATAAGGCTGATCTACAAACAACAAAACTGGTTGCAAGAGCTAGACTATGAAAACACTGCTTTCAGATGTAGACTCTGTAGGCAGACAGGTCACCTACAAAGCACATGCCCAGAAGCCAAGAGTAAAAGGAAACAGAAAGGGAAGCAGAAGAAAGGATGGAAATTCTCACCACCAAATTCAGATGATGAAGAATCAGAAGCAGAGGAGGAAGAGACCCCTGCAGAGAAGACCGAGGTAGCTCAAGAAATGGAGAAACAGAGAGAAAACACAATAGACAACAAGGCAGAGATGACAAGCGTGGACCACAGCACAGGAGGCACCAAGCGACATCACCACTCAGATACTTCAGATTCAGACAAAGAAATTGGATCACAGAATGTAGAAACATAGTTGATCATCGCACTGACCGAGCCCACCCAGGGCGAGTGGCGTAAGGTCGAAAAGAAAAAGGGGCGGAAAACTTGAACCTTTTTCAGTTTTTCCTGCCTCTTCTCTTTCTCTTCTCCCTCTTTACATTCTCTTATTTCTTTTTGCACGTTAGTTTTCTAACGCTGCGTAGATCCTTTGTGGTAGATCTCAGTATGCTTCAGTGCATATGCAGATGTAACTTTTCATTATCTTTTTAATAAAAGTTACGGTTTTTTCTTCGGAAAAAAAAGATCATACGTCAAGCCACAAAAAGTTGTACTCAAAATTTCGATGGTGAATTATCACAGAAGTTACATAGCCAAGAGGCAAAGTCAAAAATTATCGTAAATCACCTTATCCATCAACTCCCAAACCTGTAACCTCATGTGGTTTCTTTGGTCTTCACTTAACCCTAATTGCAACTCCTTTACTGCAATTTTTTTCACTAGCAACTTCCAAGATTTTGACTGTAGTATTGATGATCCAAAAAGTTTTGTCACTAGAGAATTGAGTGTGATTCCTACTCCCTATCTTTTCTACCTCTTATCATCTTCATGTGATCCAAGTAGACAAAGACTCAACCTCTTTCTAGCAGCAGATCTTAGGCTGTGGAAGGGGTGTGCCTCTTTAACACACCTAGACACACAATGCTTCCAAGCTCCTTTTTAGAATATACCCACCAAGAATTGGCCTTTTGATGCTCTTTCCCAACCACTACAGATCCATGATATGGGTACCAAGTCTTCCTTCACAGTGAGAGGCTCTAATCAGGTAAGTTGTGATTAGTACCCTTCAAGATTCTGTATGCAAAAGATGGAGATGAACTGTTAGGATCATCAAGTATATTCACATTGTTTCTTATGCACACAACTTCAAATGCATGGCTTATAGGCACACCCAGGAGATATTGATATGCCTACCTAGCATTATCTTATTCAAAAGGAATAGCCCTATGTTGGCTTGAGGGGGCCTGACCCAGGTTTGAAGTTAATTAGCCAAAAAAATCCCTACACTACTGGCCCTTTTGGCATCAGCCTACGGAGCGCGGACTGAAGTCTCACCCGAAGTAGTATGGGGGGATGCTAAAACCATGTTTCCACACCCTGGAGATGTCTGAGGGGTTGATTTAGTCCAACTATGAATACCTTTGCACAGGTCATTTTGTGCACTATCTTGACCTGTGAGACCTTCGCGATCTGTTATAACCACCTTCGCACAGCCCTAACTAGGGGCTGAGATGCTTTCACGCTGCTAATGCAGCGAGCTGCGCCATTTCCCCAAGTTACACCATGAATATTACTTATCTTCTTATAATTGTTAGTTAACTTCACGTAAACAGATACTTTATCTTATATTCACTTAATCAACACAATCATATAAGTTCATGCACCATATAAATAGTGAAATTTCAATTTATACCTAATACATTCAATGCAAAAAATAGGAAAAAGATACACATAAATGATATGAAACTTCTCTTTATTACTTCTCTAATGGTTACACACTCAACTCACCCTACGCACTCAGCTGCGGACTACTAGGCCTCTACGCACTTAGCTAGATAGCCTTCTCCTACTCTACGACCCAAGACTCAACTGTACACTTAGATAAGACTCAATTATTCATCCTTCATTCATGAATTCCTTATGTCCTCTTTATAACTTAGAGCCTTGCTCTATTTATACAATCCCATGGTCCAAGGACCATGGGTAGATCTCTAAATCTGACATTACATTACAAAATTAGGGCAGACAACCCTATGACTCATTTACAAACTTCACGCTCCGCGCTCGCAAAACACAGAGTCTTTACATCAGATTTAGTCAAAATCTGGGTTTTAATCCTGAAAAATTCCCTTGGGGGATCCTGTGCCCAAAACCCTAGAAACACACTTACCTAATATTATTTCTTACAAACAACTCAAGAACCAACCCAGTATAGTGGAATTCACTATTGGGAGCATGTATTGTGTACGGAGCTAGAAACTCGTAGCTTCCTTATATCAAAGTTCATATTTCACCACTCAGTTTCTGCACCCCTATTATTATATGAGTAAGGGACCACCAAAAATGAATTAATGAAAGGGGTGGATCTATCATGCGAATGTATTTCTTGTCTGAGTTGACCTGCATCATCTGCTAGTATCTTACTGATCTAAGCAGTATCTTGTTTCTCTTCCTTGGACTCATGATGAACAACACCTCTTCCTGACCTCTCTTCTCATTGTCAGTGCTCATGAGGTGGATTATTAGGGACCAAACTCAAAGAAAACGGTTTTTATAAACCCTATTACATGTTTAAATCTCTATTAAGTGCCCGCCTAAATCTCATTAAATTTTTATCCTAAATAATCTAATTTTTTTTTCTTTGTTTTGGGTTGGGTTTGGGCTTTTTTGGGTTCATAGTGTAAGCCATAAAAGATGCTTGGGTTTTATTTTTTTCTCATGTTTTTTAATTTAAATTAAGGATTTTCATATAAAGTGGATTAAAGTAGGGAGCAAAGATTGTGGTATTGAACTAATTATTTTAAATAAAAATTTATAAGTCATGTAAATAAAAGTAAATTATCTAAAATAATTAGTGGTAATCTATGCTCATGGGGCATAAAATAGATGATGTCAGGGTGTTTAGTTAAGGAATTTTGTGGTGTTAAGGTCACTAATTTAAAACTCCTTAGGCAAAAATCTAGTCATGTTAAGAGTTCGTGCGGCCCAGGCTAGATGCTATCCACTCATGATTTTAATGGCTTAAATGTCCTTGGCTCTTGATTACTCAAGCTAAAGGTTAAGTGTGAAGTTATCTCAAGGCTCACACAATTTACCAAACCAAAATATATTAGTTCTAATTGATAATGAAGCCAGTTTTCCCTTTTTTATATGATGTGGGGTCATCCATTGGCAATGGGAGATAGTTCAAATTATCATTGGAAGTTTGTAAGAAACTAGGCAAGTATTGGCCTTATGAAGAACATGAGTCAACCAAGTATTGAGAACGACGTAAAAGGTTTAGAAAGGGAAATGCTGCAATTACTTAAATGCCCAGACACTCATCAGGATAAGGAAGACACTACTACATCTGAACCTTCTTCTCCAACAATTGTTGGACCTAAATTTCTCTATAACAAAACTGTGGTATGATTAAAGGAGAGACTTGAGCTAGCTTATTCTCTGAGGCAAGTAATGTATTCATTACCATAATATTGGGGGCATTTAGGTTTGTAGCTGAGCTAAAGGAACAATATTTCATCTTGGTGGCAAGCAGGTCATCATGATAAGGAATTGGTGTAGGGTGTATTAGCACATGGTTTTAGGAATTGGGAGGCTATCTTAGAAGACAATAACCTAAACTTCAGATTTTATGATTCTTTTTCAGAGACTAGTAATCACCAAGATCCTAAATATTGCATGAAGCGCCTCATATTTATCGAAAGTCATCTGTGTCATCATCTTTGTAAGATCAAGGCTTGGCCTAAGAAAAGTTGCTTTTATGACAAGGAAAATGAAATATCCACAAACCCTGGGCATTTCAAGCATTCTCTTCCTAACCATGAACTCAAGATGGGAGGCCCATTCTTCCACTTGTTCTAACAGAATGTCTTACCATTGTGGATCTTGGGACAATTGAATATAAACGTGTTCAATTTCATACAAACTGACACATATTCCCTATTGGCTATAAATCTATAAGAAACTATGCCAATATGGAAGAAAAGGATGGACGTAATACATACATCTGTATAACTGATGGTGGAAGTGTAGGTCCTATTTTTCGTGTAGTTCCAAATGACAACATTGAAAAATTCATTCAAAGGGATTACGCATCTAGTGGATGGGATTTTGTTTGTAGAATTGTAAACAAGATTCATGGAATTAAACGCAACATGATCACCATCAGCAAGACGAAGATGTTCAGCCTCTCACATCCTACAGGTATTCAATTATTACGTGAGTGGCTTGGAGTAGAGTACTATTCTACCTTCTTCTTTGACTATCCCACTTTTGGATCTCACTCTCGAAGAAAATCAATTAGTACCCTAGTTATTCCTTTTGTACAAGATGGTTCCAAATTCAGAGATACCATGGTGAAGCAAAAGCCAATGAGTAACTTTGGAGATCAGTTAGAGCAATCATTATCTAACTCATCTGAGGAAACAGACAACAATGATTCATCTGATGAAGTGGATGGTTCTTATCAGGGTATCACTTCAGATAAGATGGCTGAAGATCAAAGTTTCACTAGAAGAAACATGTTAGTTCATTCAGGCAATAGGGAAATAACTTATCTTGACATAAATGCAGACCCAGAGGAGCTTGAATCACCATAAACATATAAATATATAGTGCAAGGAAAAAATTTCACACTAGACTTCTACTACGGGTTGATAGTTCATCAGTGAACAAGCTTCATTTATATTCCTTTAAGATGGCATGTTGTGGTTTTTGGTTTGGCTTACTTGTCACCATGATATTATAGCCTTGGATGTATAGTACGAAATATTAGAGTCTTGTAGAAGATTCAATTTCATTGTCAAAATTAAAGCACATTGTATCTTGGAAATCAGGAATGTGTTGAGTTATTATTTGATTTTCATTCAAGTGTTGTTTCCTGTTTTTGTTTTATGACAAATTTTCCAAACAGCTAGAGTGTTTGGAAGTGGGAGCCTTTTAGGAATTATTTGAATACCTATGTGATCATTTATGGTAATTTCCTATGGCTAATAGAACCTTGATATATTTTTGGATTTTTAATAGTTAATTGATTTTTTTTATATTAAAAAATAAAAATACTCAATTAATTAAAAATCATTTTAGATTATATTTTCAAATTAAAAGTATTTTTAATTTTTATCAAGAAAATTAAAGTGACCCTTGGATGGAGTATATTACCAATTTTATTTAATGTTCAACAATTTGAAGGATATTTCCAATTGTGTTGATCAATGTTCAAGTTAAGGTAGTAGAATGAAGAATGATTGACCTCCTAGGAGAACAAGAGACCAATATTATGTGATATCTATGATGAACAATGTTATTACAAAAGCGAAAAGAGATGAAATAATATGAAAATAAATCAAAAGGGGTTAGGCCTCCTTAGTCACCTACAATGTCATGATCCTCCTATAAAATAAAATAAAAAATGTATTTACATCCACACATAGTGTTGGAAATAATACTTGGGGGGGGGGGGGGGGGGGTGAATTAGTATTATTAAGTCAATAATATTTCATTTCACAATTTGATTCATATACGCTACTTCAGTTAATGAAACTTGTGTATATACGCAATTGTATTTAAGGCAACTAGCATATACCCTGCAAACTTATAATTTAGTTAATTCATCATATGTTGATCTTTAATCTGTGCATCAAAACCATATAAATAGTAACCAGGTGCAGTAAAAATAGAGCAGACAATCAAACACAAGAACACAAGATATAAGGTGGAAACCCAATGTGGGTGAAAACCACCCACTGCAATCGTCTCTATCTTCTTTTAATAAGAAACTTATTTTCACAATTTTTCTTTATTAGCACAGTCTTATACCAGTATGGAGGCTTCAACCTACAGAAGGCTACAACCTTCTCTCATTCTCCATCTTCTCCTGGAAGGGAGCTACAACCCCCTACCTCTTGTACTCACTGATGTGTTTATTAGTACGTAGGTGCTAACCTACAGAAGGCTACAACCTTGTCTTTTCTTCTAGGGACCACGTTTCATAAATCTTCACACTAGATCCATCAACATCATCAATCAAACATCAAATATATCTACATCAATCATTTTCCTTTGCACCAACCAAAACTGAATCACTTCTCAGAATGTTGTAACCAAAATATTGTAACAGTGACTAGAACCCAAGATAGAACCCAGAACACTGCAACAGCAAACAGAAGTAGCTAAAGAATATTTTATTAGGTATACGCTACTTCAATGTGTCAACCCTGCATACATATGTTGTTTTCCCAAGGCGAACCTCCATATATGCTGTTTGGATATTCAGAACCAGTGTGTATATGCACCTTTGCTAAAGTGAACTTATGTACATATCTGTAAATGATGATTTAAACTTTACAACAATTCTAGAAAGTAGTTATACCCAGATCATCATATTTACAGATTACAAAATGTGCTAGTTATTAAGATAAAAGATCAAAATCACACAAAGATACTTCTCTTCAAGCCTTAAGATCTTGACCCATCAATAGAACTTATCCTTCATCAAGTTCTCAGGTTCATCCTTGATTCAGATCCAATTGTGCACCATAACCCAATAACCTGTATTCTAGATCTTGCTCTTCATTAGATATTCAATTCATGAGTGCCTTTGCCTAATGATCTTCTCCTCCTTTTATAGTCTTAGGCTTTACTCAATACCATGGTCAAAAACCATTTAGAAGCAATACCTTAGACCAAATACCTGGGGTCAGCACTTCGGACAGGATACCTTGGACCAATACCATGGATCAAGATACCATGGACCAAATACCATGGACCAAAACTAAATTTTCCAACATGTACGTGCCTTTCTTTGCATGAAAGGGCATGTGTACATTATACGCGCCTTTTGTTCTGTGAACCTGTGTGTACACGCGACGTGGACAATGGGGAACCTACGTATACCTCTCTTTCTTCATTCTATGATCCTAAATTGTGATTTGACATCTGTGTGAGTTGCCATCAAGGACAACACCTGTGTCATAGTGCCAAAAATGTATCATAATGCCAACAATCTCCGCCTTTGGACTTGATGGCAACCCCAAGTCACTCTCCCCCTTTGTCATCAAGGGAAAAGGGTTATGCTCCCCCTGAGTACATGCTGAATTCTCTGATATGCTGAAGTGTGTTGTCCATGCTCCCCCTGAATATAAGCAAGGTCTGCAAAAAGATGACTTTATACATACATCATAAATGACCTTCCTATCACCAATGACTCATACATACATCCATCTCCCAACCAAGTGGGGATATATCAATTTTGACTCATCCACCCAACCAAGTGGGTTCATACCAAATGTTTATACATGTCAAAACAAGAACATTACATCATCCATCCCATGCACAGTGGGGAAACAAGATAGGTCATTTCATGACCTTGACAATAAAAGATATACATGACATAGAGACCAAATATCTAAAACAAGACTATGATAGTTATCAACAACTATCATCAGTAGCATTTGTCAATCACCATCCAGACCAGCAATCATGATCTCCCCCTGAACCTATTCCACTAGAATAAAAAACAACTGTGAATTTGTACCAAGATCTTCTAAGATAATGCCAACAATGCATTACTATAAGTATATGCTCCCCCTGAACCTGTGCCAGATGATCTCTGTCAAACCCATATCAGACTCCTTTCATACACTGTTTTTCTTCAAACCAACATATACGCGACTATATCCAAAACAACCTGCATATGTACATGGATACACTTCATGAAACTCACGTACAACCACATTTCTCTGAAATATATAAATTTTAACAACAAGATGATGCATCAACTACTCCCAACTTCTGTTTGAGATATTCAAATGTCTCTCTGGGCAGTGGTTTGGTGAATATATCAGCAACTTGTTCTTTGGAGGGAACATACTCCAATTTGACCTTTTGTTCAAGCACTTGTTCATGTAGAAAGTGATATTTGATGGGTATGTGCTTGGTCTTGGAATGCATGACTCGATTCTTTGAAATACTGATTGCACTTGTATTATCACATAGAATGGAGATGGGTGGAGTACATGTGATCTGAATGTCTTGCAATGTTTGTATCATCCAAAGGAGTTGTGTGCAGCAAGATGCAGCAGCCACATATTCTGCTTCAGCTGTAGATAATGCAATTGACCTTTCTTTCTTGTTGAACCAAGACACTAATCTGGAACCCATATAGAATGCACCACCACTAGTGCTTTTTCTGTCATCCACGCTACCTACCCAATCTGCATCTGTATATGCATGAAGTGTAATATCTGTATCCCTAGGATACCATAAACCAAAATTCTGAGTTCCTTGAAGATATTTGAAGATCCTTTTGACTGCCTGAAGGTGTCATTCCTTTGGATTTTCTTGGAATCTTCCAACTATTCCCACTACATGCATGATGTCTGGTCGGGTACCTGTTAGATAAAGCAAACTGCCAATCATGGATCTATAGGTTGGTTGATGTACTGTTGCTAATTCATCATTTGAGCTGAGACTACATCTTGTTACCATGGGGGTACATACTGGTTTGGATTCTTCCATGCTGTATTTTTTCAAGATCTGCTTGAGATACTTGGTTTGTGATAGAAAAATACCATCTTTATTTTGTTGAACTTGTAAGCCGAGAAAATATGTGAGCTCACCAAGCAAGGACATTTCAAATTCTTGCTGCATTACCAAAGCAAAGTTTTTGCTCATGGCTTCTTCATTGCTACCAAAAATGATATCATCAACATATACTACAAATATTAGCAATTTATCATTATCAATCTTTGTATATAGATTGCTATTAGCTAATCCTTTTGAAAACCCTTGTTGATGGAGGTACTTGTCAAGACAATAATACCAAGCTCTTGGAGCTTGTTTTAGACCATAGAGAGCTTTTCTAAGTCTGCATACAAGGTTTGGATCATTTCCAAGGATGAATCTATCTGGTTTCTCAATATATACTTCTTCTAAGTCTCCATTAAGAAAGGTAGATTTTACATCCATTTGGTATACTTTGAATTTTTGAAAGCTAGAAAGAGCAAGGAACATTCTTATGGCTTCAAGTTTAGCAACAGGTGCAAAAGTTTCTTCAAAATCTATACCTTCTTGTTGAGCATATCCTTTACAAACAAGTTTGGCCTTGTTTTTTATAACTTCACTATTTTCATTTAGCTTCTTTTTGTATATCCATTTGGTTCCTATCATATTCTTATCATGAGGTCTAGGAACTAATTCCCAAGTATTATTCTTTTCAATTTGCTGAAGTTCTTCATTCATGGCATTGACCCAACATTCATATTTGCATGCTTCATTTACATTTTAATGTTCAATGGAGGAAAGAAATGCTAGATAGCTTGATGCTTCTGTAATAGTTCTTCTTGTCTGCACACCTGCCTCTTTCTATCCCAAAATTTGAGTCTTTGGATGATTTTTTTGAACATATCAGAATGGAGTCTTTTCTTCTGCCATCATTTTTTCTTCTGGTGCTTCATTGGTTTCTTCTTCTTCAGAATTAGTTTGATTTGATGTGGAAGGATAATCCTCATCTTCTCCACAATCTTCGGTCTTTACCTGCTTTGGATTTTTTCCTGCTTCATCAACCACAACATCAATACTTTCAATAATTTTCCCAAGTCTTTTATTATAACACTTATATCCTTTACTTCAGGAAGAGTAACCAAGGAGAATGCCTTCATCTGCTTTGGCGTCAAACTTGCCAAGTTTTTCATCAGTCCTTTTGATGTAACATTTGCTTCCAAAAATTTTGAAGTATTTTACAGTAGTAGTCTTACCATACCAAATTTCATGTGGTGTTTGGGTGTTGTTTACCCTAACATTTGCTTTGTTGAGGATAGTGACGGCAGCAAATGAAACTTCACCCCAGAAGGTTGCAGGAGTTCTAGACTCATCTATCATGGCGTGATCCATTTGTTGAACAATTCTGTTCATCCTTTCTACCACTCCATTTTGTTGAGGAGTCCTTGCAGTGGAGAATTCTCTTTTTATTCCATGTTCTTCACAAAAGTCAAAGAATTCATCAGAGGTAAATTCCCGTCCTTGATCAAATCTAAGACATTTGATTTTGTAATCTGATTCATTTTCAACCAAGGCTTTGAAGCCTTTGAACTTTTCAAATGCTTCATCTTTATTCTTTAGGAGTCCTATCCAACACATTTTGGAAAAATCATCAATGAACAATATAAAGTATTCTTCCCCACGAGGTGACTTTTTCCTCGATGGACCACATAAATCAGTATGAACAAGTTCAAGAGGCTTATTAGCTGATCCTTCCTTCTCCGGGAAATGTGCTCTAGTTTGCTTACCAAATTGACATGACTTGCATATTGTATTTTCTAGAATGCTGATATCAGGAAGATCACGAATAACCTGGAATTTGCATGCTTTCCTTATTTGTGGGAAGCTTAGATACCCCAATCTTCTATGCCATATCCAGTGTTCATCATTTTTGCTTAGATAGCATTGTTGTTGTCCTCCCTTGAGTATGTATAAGTTGTTTGGAGTTCTTATGCATTTGATCATGGTTTCTCCTGTATCAAGCTCATGAACAACACATCCATTTGATCGAAATACTACTTCATTTTCTTTATCACACATTTGACTGACACTCAACAGGTTATGCTTTAGACCATCAACATACATAACATTCCCAGCTTTAACCTTTTCTTTTAAGAGAACAAAACCTTTACATTTTATGTCAGTAAGAGTGTCATTTCCAAATGAGACCTTCTTTTCTTTTTCTAAGGCATTGTATGACTAAAGTTTATCTTTATCACCTGTCATGTGTTTCGAGCATCCACTGTCAATGTACCACTGATTCTCTTGTCCTTTTGCATACAAGTATATACCACATCTTTTTGTTTGTGGTTCTTTCTTTCTCCATATTTTGGGACTCAATGAAGTTTTCTTCTTCTAAGATGTTTCCCGAAATTTACTCCTGCATTCAAAATCTTCATGACTGAAGTTGTTATAGATAGAGCATTTTATTTCATTTTCAAGAAGTGAAAAGTTATTGTAGGTCCTTTTCATGATCCTTGTCACATTCCTTTGATTTCGTGCTTCTCTAGTCATGATGGTTTTGTAGGCAACATATTGAGTAGCTTTGTGTCCAAAGTTATGACATGAAAGACATTGGCCATTAAAGAAGTTTATGCGATTATCAAATCTACTAACCTGGTGATTATAGCTTCCATTGACATTCATTCTTGATGTAAGTTGAGTATGATTTACCTGAGGTTGGTTGTAACTTCTGTTCATCCTTGAAGTAGATTGAACCTGATTTACTTGGTGAACTGCTTTATGCCTTTGCTGACGATTGTCAAATTGTTCACTGCTCTTTGTTGCTTCAAGATAGCTTTTAGTGGAGGTTGATGGCTTCTGTGCTTGAGATGCTTCTTCAGTATATCCAAGATCTGTCTTTATTAGATGAGAACAATGTACTTTTATAATTTCATTTAAATTTTCTGATCCTTTAGCAAATCTGAGATTGAGAGCTTTTGTTTTCTCAATATCTTTCCTTAGACCCATAATTTTACATTCTAGTTTTTCATTGTGTTTTTCTCTTTCAGCAAGTTGGAATGTCAGAGTATCTATAATCATATTCTTTTCTTCTAAAAAGATTTTGAGTTTAGAGATTTCTTCATAAATATTATCTCCATCTAAAGCATCCAAGAGATCATCATCTTCAAAATCCATCAGAAGTCTATAGTCGTTATTATCTTCATCACTATTTGATAAACCATCGTTATCTTCATTCGTATGTAGTTCTTATTACTTACACTTTGTTTCCTATTTATTTTTTCTGATTCCTTACCTTTATCAAGCTTATCTTTATGAGGACATTTGGTAGCATAGTGAATGACTCTCCCACAAGCAAAACATTTGAAAGGTAGTTTACCTCTGAATCTTCCAGAACCTCATTGAAGGTTCTTGATAGAGTTTGCTTCTTCCTCTTCTTCTGAAACATGTCCTGATTCATTGAGTTCTTCTATTCCTGAAGCTTTGAATGTGGCTTCTCTCATGTTTGATGGACCTCCTTTTCTCATTTCGAAAGCAGTTAAGATTCCATGTAGCTGTGCCACAGTGATACTCTGAAGATCCTTCTTTTCTTCTATGGCAGAAACATTTGATTCAAATTTAGTAGACAAGGATCTTAAAACCATTTCAACTAAAGTAACTTCTTATCTCTTCACCCAAGTTCTTCATGCAATTAACAATCTCATCTATACGTAAGAAGTAATTAGCTATACTTTAATCATTGTTCATTTTGAGAGTTTCATATTGAATTCTGAGAGACTATAGTTTTGCACATTTTACCTGATTGTCTCCTTCATAGCTTAGAATGATCTTGTCCCATATTTCTTTGGTGGTCTTGAGCTGCATAACTTTGACAAATTCTAATTGTGATAGACTCCCCAATAATGTATTGACAGCCTTGGCATTGGTTTCATATTGCTTTTTACCTGCCGTATCTAAAGGAATTGCTAATGGAAATGCATATCCTCCTTCTACGATTTCCCAGACATCTGTTCCAAGAGATTGAAGATAGGTTGTGGTTCTTACCTTCCAATAAATGAAGTTTCTCCCATCAGAGATTGGTGGTCTAATGGATCCCTCTCTTTCGTACCTACTCATGATGATAGATCTTCCTTCAAGCAATCAAGCTTCTTCTGAAGGACTTTCTCTGATACCAATTGTTGGAAATAATATTGAGAGGGGGGGTGAATCACTATTATTAAGTCAATAATATTTCATTTCACAATATGATTCATATATGATACTTCAGTTATTGAAACTTGCGTATATATGGAACTATATTTAAGGCAACTAGCATATACCCTGCAAACTTATAATTTAGTTAATTCATCATGTGTTGATCTTTAATCTGTGCATCATAACCATATAAACAGTAACTAGGTGTAGTAAAAACAGAACAAACAATCAAACACAAGAACACAAGATATAAGGTGGAAACCCAATGTGGGTGAAAACCACCTGCTGCAATCGTCTCTATCTTCTTTTAATAAGAAACTTCTTTTTACAATTTTTCTATACTGGTGCAGTCTTATAATAGTACGCAGGGTTCAACATGTAGAAGGATACAACCTTCTCTCATTCTCCAGCTTCTCCTAGAAGGGAGCTACAACCCCCTAGCTCTTGTACTAGCTGATGTGTTTACTAGTACATAGGTGCTGACCTACAAAAGACTACAACCTTCTCTTTTCTTCTAGGGACCACGTTTCATAAATTTTCACACTGGATCCATCAACATCATCAATCAAACATCAAATATATTTTCATCAATCAATTTCCTTCACACCAACCAAAACTAAATCACTTCTCAGAATGTTGTAACCAGAATATAGTAATAGTAACCAGAACCCAAGCTAGAACCCAAAACACTACAATAGCAAACAGAAGCAGCTAAAGAATATTTTATTAGGTATACGCTACTTCAATGTGTTGACCCTACGTACATATGTTGTTTTCCCAAGGCAAACCTGCATATACGCTGTTTGGATATGTAGAACCAACATGTATACGCACCTTTGCTAAAGTGAACCTGCGTACAGATCTGTCAATGATGATTTAAACTTTACAACAATTCCAGACATTAGTTATACACAGATCATCATATTTACATATTACAACATGTTTAAGTTATTCAGATAAAAGATAAAAACCACACAGAGATACTTCTCTTCAATCCTTAAGATCTTGACCCATCAATAGAACTTATCCTTCATCAAGCGCTCAAGTTCATCCTTCATTTAGATCTAGCTATGCATCATAACCCAATAACCTGTATTCCAGATCATTCTCTTCATTAGATATTCAATTCATGAGTGCCTTTGCCTAATGATCTTCTCCTCCTTTTATAGTCTTAGGCCTTACTCAATACCATGGTCCAAAACCACTTAGAAGCAATACCTTGGACCAAATACCTGGGGTCAACACTTCGGACAAGATACCTTGGACCAACACCATGGATCAAAATACAATGGACCAAATACCATGGACCAAAACTAAGTTTTCCAACATGTACATGCCTTTCTCTGCATGAAAGTGCGTGTGTATGTTGTACACGCCTTTCTCTGCATGAAAGTGCGTGTGTATGCTGTACGTGCCTTTTGTTCTGCAAACCCACATGTACACGTGACTTGGACAATGGGGAACCTGTGTATACCTCTCCTTATTCATTCTATGATCCCAAACTGTGATCTATCATCTATGTGAGTTGCCATCAAGGACAACACCTTTGTCATAGTCCCAAATCTGTATCATAATGCCAACACATACATATAACAAAAGGAAATGAACAAAATGAGGGAAAATATAAATATAACTAGGATATAAAAAATGTCTTTGGCTTTTGGTAGAAGGATATCAATCTCACACCTCACAAACATGGTTGAAGCCTTCCTTTGAAGTGATAATTTAAGGAGATGATTAAAAAAAGTGTGTTGAAAGTATGCTTCTCAACACTCAGATAAGCATGTGAGTGTGACATGGCATAATAGACTTAAATATAATTATTCCTCTACTTACAAGATTTGGCAATAGAATGAAGCTCGTTGTCATAGGTTCGGTGTTTATGAAAACCATCATAGAGTGTATGCCTATGATAGACCATCGAATGTTCATCTAGTGTGGCCACTACATCAACAACATGAATGATTGGCTCATAGAGTCCCTTATGTGTAGCCATTCATCGATGAAAGCTACTTCCCCAATAGGAGATAAGTGAAAATTTCTAGTTGCAATGGTAGGAATAATGTCATCGAAGATAATATTGTTTCCATAAAGAGGAGAACCAGAAATAGGCTCATGCACACCATCAATATCTATTGGAGATGTTGCAATAAAAGTAATAATGAATACAAAATTTGCGGTCAATAGGAAAAGGATCATCAATATTTTGAACCATCCAATATAAAGATGGTTTTTATTGCTAGTGATCTAGTCACATAAAAGACCCCATAAATTTGTTCTTTGGGATACCTCCAGGATTCAATAAGAAATCACAAGTGAGAGGATTCATTGCTAAGAAGGAAGTGGCAACAACCCTAAGTTGACCCAAAGTGAAACCATTAATGTAATTACATAACAGGAGTTATTAGTATGAGGGAAGGAGAGAAAGGCCTTTGCCTCTAAAATGAAGCCTCTCATGCTCGAGGGCTGTGGATTTAGTATTGAACAACCACATAGATCCTCTCTAAATAATCTTAGGGACATATGATATATCGATTCCATTAGGAATTTTTCCACACCATGTATAGGAGTCAAGGAATGTGCCATGGGTAAGGGAGGTAAACAAGGGTATTAGGCCTTACAAGAAGATTTTTAGTCTCAAGGGCTATAAGATAGAATTAAAAACCACATAGATCTTATTTATTGGATCTTTGGTCTTAAGTCAGGATATGGGCTCCATAGGAGGTATTTTTCACCACATATGGGAGTTAGTATCTATGATATGGTTAGGACAGGAAACCAAGGGCCTTAGTCCCTAAGTTAATCTTTCTCATGCTCAGATGTCATGAACAAGAGCTCTAACTGGGAATATGGGAATTTAGTATGTTTTTCATAATAAGAATGGGTCTCAAGGCCTTTACTATGGACAAGGAAGGAAATTAAAGAAAAACGAATTAAGTCCTAAATAATTAGTAGCCATTAAAAAGGCTTCAAACCACCACATTAATTATATTTTCTAAGGGATATTATTTGGCCTATGGGAGGGATGTGTCTACCATTCAAAGCTTTTACACCACACTAAGATTGGATGTTGGAGTCTCTTCATTAGACCTTTATAATCAAATTAGGAGGCTTTAAAATCACATATGATACTTACAAGTGTAGGCTTGGTCAAAATTGAAACATAAGGGGCTTAGGCCTTATTTGAATATCTGATGATTAATATTTGTGAAATAGTTCCCAAAGAACCACACATGACCTCTATAGGGGATCTTAGGCCCCTATGGGGGATATTTAGTGTCATTAGTATGTTTTATATAGTAAGTATGGGTCTTAGGATTGTACCATGGCAAAGGGATGGAAACAATGTCCTTAAGCCCAAAATGAAACTTCTTTGTCTTACATCGCATGAAAAGACAATAAAGAACAATATAAATCCTCTTTGAAGGATTTTAGGCCTCCATCTAGGATAAGGGTTCCATTATGAGGTTTTCCATGTCATATATGGGAGTTAGGGCTTATATCTTCGCCCAGGAATGGAAAAGGGCCTTAGGTATAAAAACATCTTTCTCATGTTTAATGTCCATGAACAAGATATTAGAATGGGAAAATGGGAAAAATTAGTATGTTTTGCATAATAAGAATGGGTTTTATGGCCTCTACAATGGACAGGGAAGGAAAACAAGAATTTATTCCCTAAACAAAATTTCTCTAGCTCAATGGACATGAATAAGGCCTCAAACCACCACACATATCCTATCTAATATATATCTACCCTTCAAGTGCATTATGGGTACTATTTTAAGTTTTTATCTGCCATAGTTGGGTCTTGGGGCCTCTAAGGTTAGCCTTAATATCATTAGGAGGTTTTTTGTTCCATGTATGGCAATTAGGGCCTTAACCATGGTCAAGGAAGGACCATAAGGTGCTTGAGCCATATTTGAATCTTCCCATGATCAATCTTCTTGAACAAGTATTTGAATTACCACATAAAACATTGAATTATATCTTCAAAGTATAAGGACATTGCTCGTTGGTTTGGTGCTTGAAGAAAATAAAGAGTAATTTTCAAATTTTCCACACAATTATGGTATTATTCTTGAATTGATATTTGATTAGCAACTTTACGAGTTCCTAGGCTCTTTGGTTTGGTGCTTGAAGAAGATAAACAGTAATTTTCAAATTTTCCACACAACTAAGGTATTACTCTTGAAAACTAAGTTATGACTCTGGAATTGATAGTTGATCAAGAACTTTGCCAGTTCACTTTTATGGTTAGTTGGGGTAAAGGCCTTTTTATAAGATATTTTTTTTGGCTTTTAGGGTTCAACAATGGTCATCACAATTAATGTAGGGAATAAATTGTAGATAGATTTATATATTTATTTTAAATTTTTCATAATTATTCAAAGAGTAAAGAAGGTATAAATATATTTATAGGTGGTGTTTTTTTTTTTGCAATGTTAAATTAGGTGTTAATCTAATATTGCGGAAGATGGTTTGTTTTCTATTCTCGATAATGTATTCTTCTATTTGTGGGTATTCTTCATAATATATTTAAATTAGTTGTAAGCCTTTGAATTTAGGTCCTTGTGAATGTGATCAAAGGATATAATCTTGAATGTTCTAATCAAATCCATAACTCTAATCATCTATTGATCCAATAAAGAAATGTTCAAGGAAGTATAACCTTTCAACCAATTTATAAAAAACTTTGAATCCCCTATCACTTGTAAGTTCATATTGTTGAAGTGACAAAATTAAAAGACTAACATAAATGACCAATATTATTCTAGTACTTTCTAGGTAGTCACATTTTTGTTCCTAAACTAAATTAGTCATTCATGTTAGCCATTTTTACTTGCATTAGTTATTATCTGATCATATATTTTAACCCAAGAATAAATTAGTCGTTTATGTTAGTCGTTTCTAGTTTGGTCACTTAAGATTGCTCATTTTTTGTAGTATTTCACTTAGAAAGGCTATAGCGGCTAACTTTTTAAGTGACATGGTCACTAATTTCATCATTTTCTACTAGTGGGGATTTGTCCAAGGATGATGAAAAAGGGGTCAAAAGATGTTGATTGATCCAGTTGAAGTCCTATTGACCATATTTCACAAAATGGCCTATAAAATTTTTCCCCCTAAAGTGCAAAATTAGAAATGATCTCTGATGACTAAAGTGATTTACCTTCTGACAAATGCGGATCAAGAGCAATCGATGAGATCATCATCTGTTACAATACATTTACATCATGACATATATTATGAGGGAGCCATACCCATACCCACCACATAAGCTAGAATTACATGTGCAATGATCAAAAGATACGTCCATGGATGACAAATGGTGGACCCATGACTTAATGACTACCTGTACGATCATAGCCATCAAACATTGTGATCTTGAATTATTTTTGAAATTACAGCTCGGATGTATGAACCTATATCTGGGGTCTTCTATCTTGTTCACACGGCCAACCAATGTATGATCCTAACCATGTGAATCAATGAGATGGATTCGAACATGGTATACACCATCTGATTACCAACCAATGATGTAAGCCTTTAACATACACAAGAGAAACCACCGATGATGTTAATGGATCTCAAGGTACTCTAGTACAATCTGGATGGTGTGAGTAAATGAGTTGATGTTGAAGACCACACAGAATATTTCGGTCGAAGGCCAATGATGTCAACCTATTGCCAAGAGAGAAGAAACTTGCAATTATTGTACGCAAGAACTATGGTACCAAGGGTTGTTTCTACGTCAACTTGCTAGAATATGAGATAATGTTGACAGGAAGCATCCATTCAGAGGAGGGCCTTGATGTATCCCCCATCAAATACACAAAACATGTATGATGATTTGAGACAAAATGATGTCGATACAGAAATGGATCAAGAAAGTTAGACATGGAATGGAGGCTTCAGAGTATTGTATCAGAGATTGACTGAATGACTTCTCTTGAACACAACAATGACCATGAATGTACTTGGCACCATTTACCCAAAACCAAAAACAGAGGCTTTGAAAAGGTATGATAAACCGAAATACATGAATATTTCCCAACCCAAAAACCATGAAGATGAAGTGGAAGAGTGTTGTGTTCAAGAGAAACTTGTTGCCATTAACAAATGGAGTACCATGTTTTCCCAATTTCCCCAACCATACTGGCTAATACATATTTATTTTTTAACAAGCTTGAGGAGGATAACATATGCTTGATATGTCAGTTGATCCTTTAGATGAGTACCTCTAAGAATATTTAATGAACCCAGAGAAGGAGTGGCTTGATCCTGTCATGAACGTTGAGTCCATCATTGTTCGATGTTTTAATGAGTCCAGTGAAGGTATAACTTGGCATCCTTTTCATGATTAGAGAGTTTGAAAAAGAGGTAGAAAAGAAAACTCTTGATGTTCCTTTTTGTAAATAGTCCCTTAGGTCCAAAAAAGCAGAAGATAATACCCAAGAGAACCTCTTAGCCATGTTAGACTAAGATATTCATTTTTCGTAAGTGGTCTATCTTAGTCTGAAAAAGGGTTAAACTTATACTTAGTAGACATATTTTCATTTATTTCAACGATTTTAAAAAGACAAGTACTCGATAATATTTTCATATTTTGGGAGTTTGAAAAGAGATGAAAGAGGACTATAGGGGGTTCCTTTTTCATAAGTTTACGGAGCCTAAAAAAGTTTCAAAAATGTCATTCTCGGTCAAAATAATCTGTTCAAAACACGAAAAAATCCATCAAACAATAATCGACCTTCTCAGAATATCACAAAAAGGATTAAAAATACCCATTTCATGGTAGAAATGGGTTGTAACTAGGTCAAAACGTTAAATGTGAATAAAATAATGGAAGAAATAATCATAAATATGCAAAATGACTATTTGTATTTACCATTTTACATTTACCTTAAACATTGAGAGTTATGTGTAGTTTTTCCCTTGATCTTTTGTAGCTAATTGTGGTAAATCTGTTGGATCATTTCAAGCATTTTCACTTATAGGTAAGAGATAATACGCTTCTTTTTCAATTCATGGTCTCATTTTGCATTTTCATGCAAGTTTTAGGTATATTTGAGGGCCCTGGGTTCAAGAAACTCACCCTTGGACCAGAGAAGGCCCAAATGGTTGAAAGGTGTGTTGCACGTAAGTGAGGATATACTGCAGGGGAGGGGTGCAATACATTGTCTCTCCCCTTGGAGGTGCATTAGGCACAAATCCAAAAAATGTTTTCTAGTTTCCCTTTAAATGTTTTGAGTTTTCTTGCATGGGAAGGGTCATAACGAGTCTCTTCTTGATGTTTAAGGTATTCAATAGCACAAAATGGCCTTTATTTGGAGAGAAAGAGAACATGAAGAACAAGATTCAAATGCATCTAATGATCCTTCCACCATCCAGGCACTAAAAGTTATGGATTGTTGAAATTCGTTTGGCTTCATGGTATGAGGCAACAGATGGAATCACTATCATATCTTGTTCATGCATGGTTTGTGTGATGGGCCTCTAAATTAGACACAAATTAAGCCCCATATAACTTTTCTTAGGAACTTGAGGGCTATATTAAACATATCCCTCTACACTTGATAACATTTTTTTGGCTTTAATATGTTCTTAGGAAGGTGTAGAGATGATTGCATATTACGTGCCTAATATTATTTATTTTTTGAAGAATAATGTGAGAATATTGGGAAGATTATGAAGATTTGGAGAAGCAGATAATATAGGGAGTTTCTCCCTACTATAGGAGGATAAATATTGCATAATAAATGAAAGAAATGTCATGAAATTATTAACAAATTCTAGAGCTCCAGTGATTGAGAAAATCTATGAAGGTGTTCATTTTCATTTAATGCAAATTCCTAGTGTTGGGAACTAGATCCACTATTTGAGGGATTTTGAAGGGAAAGCTACCTACATTCAAGGAGAATACTTCCTCATAATTTTTTATAAGTACCAATTCTATTTTCCTCTAGAGGCATGTGTTTCTTAGTCTTCTCGTCGAGAAAACTTGTATTTTTGTAACTCCACTTTGATTTCTAGCATGGATGTTCTGGGATTGATTCAAATAATGAAGTTTGGTGCCATTTTTAGATTCTAAAGCTTGGTATCCTTCACAAGACTCTTATTATCCTTATTCTTGGACATCTCAGGAGTCTCAGAGCCCTTTTTTATAGTTTTATTTTCTTCTTTTCACTTCTTATTCACATGCATCTCTTATTCTCATTTTTCCTATTTCTGAATTTAGTATTGATGCTTCTTTTGCTATAGGATTGGGTTAAATGATTGAATAAATTTATTTCACAGGTTATTTATAGAGTCACAATAATTATTGATCCTTATATCAACTTTAAAATTCATATTCATCATTTATCTACTTGGATTGCTTTACTAGTTCACAAATCTAGAATTTTTGGAAGTCCCTTGTAGCAAAATAGTATTATTTTTCTCCTATTCTTTAGAACATTTTAATGAGTCTGATTTGAGTCGATTCCACTTGGATTAGTTTGTTAAAAATTAAATTTAATAAATAAATTCACCCCATTTAATTTGAAATTCATTAGGTTAGGCATTTGATACGTTAACTAGCCCACTAGGTCTTGAATTACTAGCTTTTAGAGTAGTAATTTTCTGCTATTTTTTAGCACATGTTAATAGGGGTATTTTGGAGTTATTCCACTTGGAATCGAGACCTAAGACATCCTACTTAAGAAATAAAGTATTCCATCCCATTTTAATTTGATTTAATTGGGAATTTAGAAAGATTCTCACTCGTGTAACATTACATGCCTCCTATAGCAATCACCTATATCAAACCTCTAGCATTATTTTCCTCAACTAGTTTTGATCCCCACTAAAAATTTGAATTAGTAGGATCTAAATAAATTATTGGGGAAGAAAAAATAGCACTTAGCAATTTCCTTTTTACCCCTGCAACACATCTCAATAATTAGGGTTAATGGACAAATTCATGAATTGGATAGCAAAATAATGATTTCCTTGATTGCCACATGAAGTATATAATGAAATCTATCAACGGATATAACCTCTTTGGAATGTAGTGATTGATTACATTATATTTCCTTCATGAATTTTAGATTATTTTACTTTCTTTATTCTTAAGTTAAGACTAGGTTCCCTTTTCAATGCAACTTTCACATCCTCCAATTAGGCTAGTGTTTGATTTTCATTTCTGCAATTAGGATTAGTGTTTACATTTGAGCAAGTAGAATTTTGATTTCTACAGTTATTTTTGGTTATATTTCATGATATTATATCCATTACATCAAATCAATGAAAGAAGGACACATTGTATGATGCACATATAGTGATGACACCTATTAAGTTTGTCTCAACCCTCGATTGATAATTTAAGTTGGTAGCATTGAGAGTTGGAACATTCTTATTGCAATACCAGGCTTCATCAATGTGCAAGCATAGGAATTCAGATTTAGGGAACATCTACTCGAGATAATAGTAAAGTAAATATATTTTCTGACAGATTTATCCACAAGAGGTGCCCCCATCTCTCTCCTAGGCGGGAGAAGGGGTGGAGAAATGGTGAAAGATCATATCAATACTTATTGCAAACCTCGATCCAAGAAAACTAGAGATGGAAATATTAACATAAAATATGTAACCCATTTTCCCTTAACAACAATTTTATTCATCATTTCCAAATTGGCGGGTAGCTCAACACTTCTTGTAGCTTGCAGATCATACATGCAGTACAGTTTGGAGTGCTTGGAGCCAACATTATTCAACTAGAGTGAGGGAATGTTGGTCAATATGAAAGAAAAATTGTCTAACATAAGAGAGGGAAAGTTGGAAAACTTCGGATACAGTTCCATCTTGGTCTCTTTTTCTCCAGAGCGGATTTTGTTACTACATCCTCAATAGATTATGCTCGAGCCCATTGATCTAAGGGTTCTGTAGATGAGGATGTGGACATATAATATGTCTCGACATGCAGGTCCATCGACAATCAGTTTCTCACCAGCCTTGTTTGGATGGTTGTGTAGAGAATTCATTATGATCAATGATTATCCTTAAGCAGGGATGGATTTCCGTGATGACCCTTGGGTCGTGCTTCCTTAGGATGAGTGATGGGATGTTATAGATAATATATTTTGACCATTTGAATTTTTGAAACTTTTAGAATTTTTTGTGTTTCTAATATTTCTGAGACTTAAACTATTGATTTGTTCATGTAGATGTTGGGTCTATTGAACCAATAGGTACTTCATATCTCTATCGTGCAGGAGAAAAGCCATAAGAGGTAGTAGAAGCAGTACATGTTGCTACAGTAGGATGGGATCCACTCTAAGATCTTAATGTAGCCAAGATCCTAAGAAAGGTGGAGTGTCACATGCAAGGGTTGACACATGGGATAGATGAAACCGTGGTCGACTGGATTCTAATGCGAATTTAGCAACATACCATCGAAGTTCCTAGCCATAGTGGTAGGCTACTACACAATATAGATTGTGTACTGGCTTGTTATCATGAGCAATTTGATTAGTCTACTTAGATATTTAGATGTAGTTTTTTATATGGGTCGTGTGGCCATATGTGTCTCAGGCACAAATTTTATAAAACCAAACTTTATATATATATATATATATATATATATATATATATATATATATATATATATATATATATATCTATATATATATATATATTTAGTGTTTCCATGTTCCTATTATAGTTTCAATAGATGTGATGTGTATTGAAACTTATTTACATTCATTGCAAATGTCTATCTAAAACATGATTAGCAAGCTCATCTGTCAATGTATTCAAATTTCTAGAAATTTGTTCATATTGTATGAAATCAAAATGTATTTCTAGAAGGTGAACCCTTAAAAACGTACACAAGATGGTAGGACTTCTGACTGAATAAAAATTATAAAGTTGTAGTACCAGGAGTTATGAGACAAGTCTAATGACTAAACAATGGATACCATGTAAAATAGCATAAGACAATAGCTCAACCATTGCACTATACTCAACAATGTTATTGGTAGAGATAACAATACAAATCCCTTGTAGACTTACTACCTTGCCATTTGGAGAAAAGATATCCCGCATTGTGGAGGATAGGTTTCGATTACTATGACTAGCACCATTAGCATAACCAAAATATTTTTCAAGTGATGTTGAAATCTGGAAACCAAAATGTAAAAGGGATCCATAGAAACCTCTGGAAACTCTAGAGAGACACACCACAAATACGCCCAACAGACCTATAGACAGTGTAATGTACACAATGTTACAACACATGAGATCAAGCATAGTATTTATTGATATACAACCTATTTCTAGGCAGTGTGCATGGAATTCCATCAAAATCGACTAACTCATGGGCCCCTTTTGCAAGAACAAACTTGAAAATATATTTACCTGACCACCTACATTGGAACTTTCCTGATCCTAACTTATCAGATTCTTGGTCTTATAAAAGAATAAGGTCTCCTTCCGAGAATACACAATTTTTCACACTTTTGTCATATTGTGCCTTCATGCATCTTCTATGAGCTTCATTAGCTATACTAGCATCGCGTAGTGTCTCATCTAATCAAGTCAGATATAAAAGACATTCCTCTTCTGGCGAAGTGACAGGAAGAAGTTCTATAGCTAGTTTCAATGACAAAATGTAACATTTGATAAGAAGGATTGCTTCCAGACCATAAACCAACTGAAAGGGTGTAAATCTAGTAGCAATCCTTACTGAGATTCAGGATGTGCACAAGGAATCATATAGAACCCAATGCCTATCTGATTTATGGACCCCTACCATATGTGGAAGCATAGTTTTGATAAATCTATTGATAGCTTCAACTTGTCCATTTTCCTCAGGGTAGTAGGGGTGGAAATTTCATGGGAAAGTCCCAGCATAATAGTTAGTTCAATCATCATATGATTCTGGAAATGCTTTCCGTGATTCGTATTTATGTCTTGTAGAACCCCGAACAGTGCAATAAAGTGATCAGGAAATAAATATGCAGTCATTTCGCCAGTGTTGCTAAATGTAGGCATCACCTCAGCCCATTTAGTAAAATAATCTACTACGACCATGATATAACCATGCCCGCCAGTTGAGTGAGGGTTGCATGTCATGAAGTTGATACCCCATTTCATAAAAGTTCCAATGATGATAACGAGATGCAATGGAGTAGGCGAAGTTGTGAGCCCTGCTATTGCACTAAGAGTGTTGCAAATCCTAGGGGCTCCTCAACTCTATTTATCAACCTGGGGTTCATACACAATTCGAGGTGACAATGTTATATGAACAGTTGATGGAATTCTACTCATGCCACAATCAACTAGATCATTTGATCATTAGGGCCCCAAAACATTTCTTCTACTGGATTAGGGGGAAATTAACTACTGAAATTGCAATTCAAAAGCTATCTCTAATGTAGAAAAAGTAAATTCTTTTCAAATATAGCTTGTATATGCTACCAACATGGAAATTCTATTGAATCAATTCATGAAAGAACACCAAAACTATGCTACCTATGAAAAGGAAACTACACTAATTGCAATCAACCATTTAGCTATCAAATTCACTTGCAAACAGGAAATTATTCTATGAACTCATAACTCAATATTTCATGCATCATCTCTCTAATTCACACTTTCATATAAGGTAATGTTCTACTTTTCCAAATCTGTGATAAAGAGACTAATCATATTCTCTCTTGTAATGAAGGAAGCATTATGGTTGGAATGGCCTATCTGCTACATTTGATAATGGACTCCAAGTTGGTGGGTCAACCTACTTCTAAACTAAGTCAAACTTGCATTTTAGTTCAAAACGGGGGCAAACATGGCTGCTATAGGCATGCTACGGGACACTGCTACCGGATCAATGTATTGCTACAGGAAGACCTGTAATGCTACAGGAAGGTTTACAAGAGGGTTTAAAACATAAGAATGATGAGATTAAGGGATGGAAAGGTGGATGGAGGTTGTGGTAGATAGGTGGAATGTGACCAACACCCTTAGCCAAGATCAACACTTCACAAAGGCCATTTTTGGACCAAGAGAGCTTCTCAAGTTGACCTAAAGGGCAGAGCTCAAGAACAATGTTTGAGATTCGTCAAAAGAGAGTGGAGAAATCTTGGATGGAGATGGTGAAAAGGCCCCTTGCCTATAGTTCCAATACTCTTGAAACATCACTTTCACACGCTCTTCTTATCATTGACAACATATCATAACCAAAGGTGGAAAAGATGAGTTGAATTTAAAATCTATTTAAATTGTGCCAAAAAATATTATCTATGAAATGAATCAACTTCTAAGCTACAATGATTATGTGCAAGATAGGATAACTAATGTAGACATTTTTCCAAGAAATCATAAATAAGAAATAATCAACATAGTGTTTTTGGGGCTGTGATTGTAGATTCCTCTATTCAAGTTCCCATGAGAGAGATGAGATAGAGGCAACAGTCATAGATATTTTGAGGAATTATATTATAATAAAACGCAGCAATTAACAAACATTCTAAGCTAAAAAGAAATATCAATACATAAAAGGGACCTAAGCTACTGGGGTTGGGCCCAAATGCAAGAACCTCAACCCTCTAAAACTAACTTAGTGATGGATCAATAAGAAAGTTCTCATTACAATTGCAGAAATGTCAAATAAATCACATAATAACTCAAAAATAACAGTGGCAAGTGCTTGAGCTCAATAGTTTCCTTAGATGCAAACAAACTTCGAATCCTATTGAAATCCTTGGCATGATTATTTATACAAAATGGTAGCTACCAGTAGCGTCCTAGAAAATAGAGATGTTTGTCTCCCAAAACTCGAGAAAGGTGGATGTAGATCATCCTTTAACTACACTAGCTTGGAGGCCAATGACCTCATTCTGCTTTGCTAGCAATGTCTACAAGTTGATGAGAGATAAAGTGGTGATCTTAGTTGATTGAATAATTTTGAGAAGGTGTACATCCCCGTAAAATCTCGCCCTAGTGTCTACTTCGAGCTCCTCCATTGAAATTATCTCAAAATTGTTCCAATTCCTACATTTAAACCATATTAGGCCACATGACATAGCAACACATATTTTACCCCTCTCGCTAAGAATAATATAATAGAAAATTTAAATAAATGTGAGAAAGAGATAATTTTAAAGCTGGAGGATGTTGTTACGATGCCTATGATATACCTATTGGTGAGCCTCATCATCACTCCCCTACAGAAGCTTTTGCTCATCCTCTAAGCAACTTAGTCATCTATGTACATATCTTTCATGGCCCTAGTAGCATATTTGACATCCCAAGGCTCCTCAGATGATGTGCCTTCTTGAGGATAGAAGCCTGCATTCTTCTCTATGTTTATCCACTTCTTCCTCTCCTCTTCTTCATTTCTTCCTTCCCGTAGGCCTAACAGCAAGGGTGGACTGAGGTTGAATCCAATCCAGTTGACTTTTAATATTTTCATGAGTATTTTTTACAAGGGTGTCCTTTCCAATGCATTTCTCAACCTTTCAGGAGAGTGATATTCCCTGATCTACAGACTATGTGGTAATGTAACCCATCTTCTGTGGCATGCTTGCTAGATTTCTATCCCTAACAACTTGAGGGTGTCTTCAAAATGTGAGATTTCCTTCTCCTAGGTTGGAAGGTATTTGGGTGATAGATCAACATCACTGGAGATGATGGTATGATTGCTAATGACATCCATTGGGATTATCATCTTTGCCCTGATGTATAGTGGTTCCTTTTCTTCCTTTTCCATTAATTTATTTACCTCCTCATCTATGTTCTCCTCATGAGTCATCCAAGATGTTACGGCCATTAGTCGCATGTCCCCCAACCTTTCATTGGGATCCAAAATATTCATATCAGTCAAGGTGAGGTTATGAATGTAGAACTCAACCAATTTTTTTTATCTTCTAATCTATTTTGGTCACATAATTCAATGAATTGTTTGTAGTCTTGAAATGGCATGGATCCATATTGTGCTAGGGTCTTAATTTGGAATTTCATCCACTTCTCTTTGAGAAAGAGTGTATAAGACTTAGATGGTTGACTGTACTATAATGCCTCCATGGAGAGGCTTTCCATTGGGGCTAGCTGGGTTTCCTTCTCCTGCAGCTTCTCCCTCAACCATCTATTTTCTTCCTATAGTTGTTCCCTCATTGTGGACTCTTTCTCTCTTAACTACTGAAATTCAATTCAAAATCTATCTCTAATGTAGAAAAAGTAACTTCTTTTCAAATATACCTTGTAGATGCTACCAACTTGGAAATTCTATTGAATCAATTCATGAAAGAAAACCAAAGATATGCTACCCATAAAAAGGAAACTACACTAATTGCAATCAACCATATAGCTATCAAATTCACTTGTAAATAGGCAATTATTCTACGAACTCATAAATCAATATTTCATGCATCACCTCTCTAATTCACACTTGCATATAAGGTAATGTTCTACTTTTCCAAATCTATGATAAAGAGACTAATCATATTCTCTCTTGCAATGAGGGAAACATGATGGTTGGAATGGCCTATTTGCTGCTTTTGATCATGGAGTCCAAGTTCACAGGTCAACCTACTTCTAAACTAAGTCAAACTTGCATTTCAGTTCAAAACAGGGGCAAACAAGGTTGCTATAGGCATGCTACAGGAAGCTGCTACCAGATTAATGTATTGCTACAGGAAGACCTATAATGCTACATGAAGGGTACCGAGAGGGTTTCAAACATAACAATGATGAGATCAAGGGATGGCAAGGTGGATGGAGGTTGTGGCAGATGGTTGAAAGGTGACCAACACCCTTAGCCAAGATTAACACTTCACGAAGACCATTTTTGGACCAAGAGGGCTGCTCACGGTTACCTAAAAGGCAGAGCTTAAGAACAATGTTTGAGATTCATAAAAAGAGAGTGGAGAATTCCTGGATGGAGATGGTGAAAGGGCCCCTTTCCTGTAGTTCCAACAGTCTTGCAACATCACTTCACCTGCTCTTCTTATCATTCACAAAATATCATAACCAAGGTGGAAAAGATGAGTTGAATTTAAAAACTATCTAAATTGTGCCAAAAACTATGATCTATGAAATGAATCAATTTCTAAGCTACAACAGCTATATGTAAGACAAGATAACTAATGTAGACATTTTTCCAAGAAATCATCAACATGTTTTGGGGGCTGTGATTGTAGATTCCTCTAGTCAAGCTCCCATGAGAGAGATGAGATAGAGGAAATAGTCACAGGTGTTTCGAGGAACTATATTCTAATAAAATGTAGCAATTAACAAACATTCTAAGCTAAAAAGGAAATATCATTACATAAGAGGGATCTAAGCTACTGGGGTTGGGCCCAAACTGATGAAAATGAGATTTTGGGGGTTAACCAAAATCCCTTTTCCTTAACAAATCAATGTTGAGGCATGTGGGTTATGGCCCACTAAGCCTTTCGGAACCATTCATAAGGCTTTAAGCCTTTAAACCGTGGACTTATACTTCATCGGAGCTATAACACTATCGGGTCTTTTTCACCATTAGAGGCTTTTTAGATACACGGTTAGCCTTAAAACCCACGATTATGCATTTGTCAAAAATACATAGAAATATGGGAGATAGAAAGGAAATCCTCATCGAAACACTAAAGGCGGACTTCAAGTTCTATTCACTTGTAGTTATAACTATCAGCGGGTCCGCCCATCCATATTAACTCCTTCCGCTGCTCTCACTACCAGATCTCCGATGCCGACAACTCCGATCTCTGATCTCCGATCGGCCCAATTGCTGATCATTGCATATCGGCCATCGGCATTCCACCATCCTGATTCCTCTAGCCCTTTGAATTGTTGATCTACGATCCATCTTTTGGACCCGATAAGGTCATAGACCATGCTTTATAAAGTTTCAAGTCCAAATTCTTGGATCTAACTGTGTTTACGTTGTTTCTTAGTGTAAACACGAATTCGCTCACCTTCAATGAGCTCTTGTGCTTAACACAATTTTCTGCCTGAATTGTCTTCACACACGATTTCACATATAACAATGTTCCATTTAATTTCCATCAATCCTACAGTGGTTGATGGTCGATCACATGCATGCAATCGGGATTTAAACCCTCGGCATTTATAAACATAATAGAATTGGAAAGACATAATACACAAACATGCAAACATCCATAGAACACACACTTTTATATTATAAATATATAGACGATTACAAGCTAAGGCATTTCAACCTTAGAAAAGAGTCTCCTCTAGCTACATTTTTAATCACCCTATTCTCACGCTTTCTATCTATATTACTTTGCCTCTCCTCCACACTTGAACATGAAGGTTCATGACACACATATATATATGGAAGCATTGTTGGATCAGATTACGGAAGGATCCGATCAATCCTCTAGCCGAAAGCCCGAGAGCTCTCTATGCGTACATGCATATAACACATGGCATGTTACATTGATAACAAGTCTTCAAGGCTTATCCATTCCATCTTTAAATCTATTTTAAAACAAATTTTTCCCTGTTTTTCTCCCGTAGTCCATGTCTTCCTCTTTGATCCATTTTGGATTCCTCCCTTTGACTAAGGGTGTTGGATGCTCCTGCATCAGACTCCCGAGGCACAAAAATTTATGACCTCCTGGTCATATGCTTCTCCTTGTCCTTAGAAATTCTACCTACCGCATTTCTTTAGTGGAACTGCCTTCATGGTCTTCTGTGAGCTGCAACCAAGCCTCTACAATAGCAAGTCCTCCTGCTTCCACTTTCCTCACCAAGCTCTCCTCTAGACTTGGCCTTTTGGCAAGCTCTATCGTTCTCTCCTCAAACCTCTTGCAGACTAACAATTCTACCCAACACTTCTTTTGCTGGAATTTTTATCTCTAAGACAACTCTACCCACAATTGCAACAGTGGAACTGCCTCAACAACATCTACCCAACCGTAGTTGGAAGCTATTCTCAGCTTCTCTTGAGCACTCCTTGATCTTAGGCTATTGCTGCAATCTTTTCACCTTTTTTTGTCGTTCTCTATGCGACAGTAAGACCACAAACTCTCCAGCTCTATCAACTGTACCTCCTGCTCCTTATTCTTTCTCTCTAGAATCCTTCTTTAATCTTGCATGCAGAATCTTCGTCTAATCTAATACCAAATGATGAAAATGAGATTTTGGGGGTTAACCAAAATCCCTTTTCCTTAAAAAATCAATATTGATGGCTATGGGTTATAGCCCACTAAGCCTATCAGAAGTGTTCATAAGGCTTTAAGCCCTTAAACCATGGACTTATACTTCATCGGAGCTATAACACTATCAGCCCTTTTTCACCATTGGAGACTTTTTATATACAAGGTTAGCCTTAAAACCCGCATCTATGCGTTTGTCGGAAATACATAGAAATATAGGAGATATAAAGGAAAACCCCACCCGAAAACCAAAGATGGACTTTAAATTCTATGCACCCACACTTATAAATATTGGCGGGTCTACCCTCCATATTAACTCATTCCGTTGCTCCGACTACCCAATCTCTGATGCCGACAACTTCGATAGGCCTGATCACCGATCATCGCATATCGGCCATCGACATTCCACCATCCTGATTCCTCTGGTCCTTTGACTTGCTGATATGCGATCCATCTTCTGGACTTGATAAGGGCATAGACCATGCTTTATAAAGTTTCAAGTCTGGATTCTCAGATATGACTGTGTTTACATTGTTTCTTAGTGTAAATAGGAATTTTCTTGCCTTCGATGGGCTCCTGTGCTTAACATGGTTTTCTGCTTGAACTGTCTTCACACATGATTTCACATATAACAATGTTCCATTTGATCGCCATCGATCCTATAGTGGTCGATGGTTGATCACATGCATGAAATCGGGATTTAAACACTCGACACATATATACATAACAGAATTGGAAAGACGTAATACACAAACATGCAAACATCCACAAAACACACACTTTTATATTATAAATATATAGATGATTACAAGCTAAGGCATTTCAGCCTTAGAACAGAGTCTCCTCTAGCTACGTTTTTAATCACCCTATTCTCATGCTTTCTATCTATATTACTCGGTCTCTCCTCCACAATTGAACACGTAGGATCATGACACACATATATATATGGAAGCATTGTTGGATCGGATCACGGAAGGATCCGATCAATCCTCTAGCTAAAAACTTGAAAGCTCTCTATGCATACTTTCATATAACACATGGTAGATTACATTAATAAAAAGTATTCGAGACTTATCCATTCCATCTTTAAACTTATTTTAAAACAGATTTTTCCCTGTTTTTCTCCCCTGGTCCACGTCTTCCTCTTCACTCTTCTTTGGATTCCTCCCTTTGATTAAGGGTACTAGATGCTCCTGCATCACAAACCTAAGAGCCTCAACCCTCTAAAGCTAACTCAGTGATGGATCAATAAGAAAATTCTCATTATCATTGCAAAAATGTCAAATACATCACATAATAAGTCAACAATAATAGTCACAAGTGCTTGAGCTCAATAGCTTCTTAGATGCAAACAAAGTTCGAATCCTATTGAATTCCATGGCAGGTTTATTTATACAGAAGGGCATCTACCAATAGCTCCCTATAAAATAGATATGTTTGTCTCCCAAAACTGGAGAAAGGTGGATCTAGATCTTCCTTGAACTGCACTAGCTTGGATGATGCTAATGACCTTGTTTTGCTTTGCTGGAAATGCCTACGAGTTGATGAGAGATAAAGTGGTGATCTTGGTTGATTGAAGAATTTTAAGAAGGTGGACATACCCGTGAAATCTCCCCCTAATGTCTACTCTAAGCTTCTGCACTGAAATTATCTCAAAATTGTTCCAATTCCTGCATTTAAACCATATTAGGCCATATGACATAGCGACACAGTTTTTACACCTCTCGCTATGACTAATATAATAGAAAATGTAAATAAAGGTAAGAGAGATAATTTTAAAGCTGGAGGATGGCGTTATGATGCTTATGATATACCTATTGATGAGCCTCATCATCACTCCCCGACGGAAGCTGTTGCTCATCCTATAAGCAACTTAGTCATCTATTTACATATCTTTCATGGCGCTGGTGGCATCTTTGACATACCAAGGCTCCTCAGATGGTATGCCTTCTTGAGGATAGAAGCCTGCATTCTTTTCTATGTCTGTCCAGTTATTCCTCTCCTCTTGTTCATTTCTTCCTTCCTGTAGGCCTAGCAGCAAGGGTGGACTGAGGTTGAATCCAATCCAATTGATTTTTAATATTTGCATGAGTATTTTTTACAAGTATGTCCTTTCCAATGCATTCCTCAACCTTTCAGGAGAGTGATACTCCCTGATCTGTAGACTGTGGGGTAAGGAAACCCATCTTTTGTGGCATGCTTGCTCGATTTCTATCCCTAACAACTGAGGGTGTCTTCAAAATGTGAGATTTCCTTCTCCTAGGTGGCAAGGTAATTGGGTGCTAGATTGGCATCACTAGAGATGATGCTATGATTGCTAATGATAGCGATTGGGATTATCATCTCTGCCCTGATATATAGTGGTTCTTTTTCTTCCTTTTCCATTACTTTCTTTACCTCCTCATCTATGGCCTCCTCATGAGTCATCCAAGATGTTAGGGCCATTAGTTGCATGTCCCCCAACTTTTCATTGGGATCCAAAATATTCATATAAGTCAAGGTGAGGTTATGCATGTAGAACGCAACCACTTTTTCTCTATCTTCTAATCTACTTTGGTCACAAAATTCAATGAATTGTTTGTAGTCTTGAAATGGCTTGGATCCATATTTTGTTAGGGTCTTAATTTGGAATTTCATCCACTTCTCTTTAAGAAAGAGTCTATAATACTTGGATGGTTGACTGTACTATAATGCCTCCATGGAGAGGCTTTCCATTGGGGCTATTTGGGTTTCCTTCTCCTGCAGCTATTCCCTCAACCATCTATTTTCTTCTTGTAGTTGTTCCCTCTCGTGGACTCTTTCTCTCTTCATTGTAGTTGTTCCACCTTTTTGGACTTAGAAATATGCATCAATCTGTGGGTTCTTCCTCTTTTTGCTTCTATTTCAATGAAAAGTGGAATTGAATTTTTTTTGGGAATAACTCTCCCTCCAATGAATTTATAATAGGAGCTCAAACTCGGTTGTGGACTAGGCTCCTGGAGCACTAGGAAGTCCTCCTCAACTGTTTTTGGGGAATATGCCCCCTCCTATAGTTGTTGTGTTACCTTTGTCCCTTCATGTTTCTCATTCTTCCCTTTCTGTATCACCCTCTATTCTTCCTGTAGCGAACTCTATTTTTCCTCTAGCATGCTTTGTTTTTCCTGTATCATTCTTTGTTCTTTCTATAGCTTCCCCTTTTCTTTTTTTTGGAGGGTGGTTGGTGTCTTGGGTTGTTTAAAGGAGGTTTATCTAGTGGTGGGACTCCTTACATATGCTATAGGAGTCTTTGATATTTTTTTTTGGAGATGTGACCTCCTCAAGCTTTCTATCACTGGTCGTACCTCCTCTTTCTTACTTGGGGACTCTTCAATTGTGATAGGGGACTTTTTGGGAGTTTGAGGCCTCCCCTGCTTGATCCTGGTGCTTTTGTTGGTATTAAAGTAGAGGGAATATTTCATTTTCCTTTTATTTTTGGGTTTGACTAGGGTGCTTTAGGCAGCTAAGGTGGAAGCTACCTCTTTTTGATTGGGTCTTGGAGACAAGCTTGTTTTCTTTGGGGATAACCTTGCTTCTCTAGATTCAGTAGGTTTCTTAGGGCTTGGTTTTTCCAGTTGCTCACCTTCTTCCTCCTCATATTTATATTTTTCTACCTCTACCTCTCGTTCTTCCTTTGTCTTCTTTGCATATGTCTCTCCTTCCTCTTCTGCCTCTGCCCCCTCTTATTCTTCTTCCTTCCCCTCTCTTCCTCCAACACTAGAGGCTGGGGTCTCACCTAGTGTGAGGGTCTGAGTGTCAATGAAGGTGTCTCTATCCATATAAATGAATTTGGACCAAAGGATAGGGATCCTTAGTTTGTTCAAGGAATCCACCACTATCAGTTTAATGTGGCCATGATGGGCTAAGTGTTGGTTTTTTCCTTCTCTCACTTTTTGACTCATCTCCATGATGGATTCTAGGAGGAAGTATGGTACACTCAGTCTTTGAGAAATGGGAAATTATGCTTGAAACCTTAATTCGTGGAGTGATCTAAAATGGTAGCCATAGACTGCACTTACCCTCCCTTCACAAGGATATGTATTTTAGGATATGGTAGGCCACCTCATCCCAGGGATAGGGTAGGCTTTCCCTCCTATTTCAATTCTTATCTTTGATAGGATTTTCATTGGCAGTGAAGAAGTTATTTTTAACAATGGCACTGGTGTCTTTGTATTCTCTTTTCCATTGGATCCCTAGGGGTAGGGTTCTCATCCTTCTAGTTAGCTCAAGACTGATTGAAATAACTAATCCCCTCATCACAGTGGTGGAACTAACCTATTTCTAAGAGATCAGGGCCATGGAAAATTTATATGAAATTTCATCATCATATCCCTTCAACAGTTCAAATAATCCTAGCCACTGATGTCTTCTAAAAATGTCTAAAATAGGAGGGTGGAGATGATTATTTTAGTCTCTGAGGGTTCCCTTCTATTGAATCCTCCCCAAATCACTTTTTTATGTTTTCAACTAAGTGAAGGAGAGATGCTTCCTATAATAGCTTAAATGTAACATAGTTAAATTACAAGGTTGAAATCTATGGATGATGATAATTTCCCATATTCCCTCAAATCTACAGCCATAAAAGTTCTTTCAATTCAAAAAATTATTGATATTTCCTATAGAATTTACGGTGCACCAACATACAAGTTATGGACAAATGAAGGAGAGGGTGCACTTACTTTTTACCACATGTCCTGGGATAAATAAAATAAATTGGAGACCAATTCAACCCTTGACAAAATTCCTTCACCCTTTTATGCTTCCTATAGTAGTTTCTTATGCTTCTTGTAGCATTTGTAGGCTTCCTATAGCTTCCTCATGTAGAAATGGCAGAGCAGGGTTTGACTCTTCTCGATGGCACCCCGAGCTCATCCTCACCTTAACTATTTCTGAAATGAGCGTAAATGCAAGATAATTCAAGCCCTGCTACATAATATTCCATTTTTGGGTTGGGTTTGGAGTGCTGTGATGACATGGAAGTTACATGAAGTTTCCTCTTTTGGACCATTTTCCACAGTTGGAGTAATCATTCCCTTGTTCATTGTAATTAACACCCACTCTCCATGATCGTAACTTGAGTGATGTGACATCTCCACATTGCATGAGGGCTCATAATCACTTTTGTTTATTGATCAAGGGTGTCTAATTTAACTGGCCACCTACAGCTTATAAAAATACCTCCTCTCAAACTTTATAAATTTTTCATTATATACAGATAGGGAGGAGATGAAATTTTGTCATACCTGTGCATACCTTATGATTAATTGACTTAGGGATGTGCATGCTAGAGCTAGAACTTTGTATAGTCACCAAGGGAGTTGTCTTTTTTTGTTTTTCCTTTTCTCGTGTATATCTTCTTTTCTCCTCAAGGTATTTGATTATTGTTGTTGTTATATGTGCATGTCCTTTGTTGATGTTATTGGTGTTGTCACTGGTGTGGAGTCCTACTTTGAGTGGTATGACTACTGGAGAGTGCCTCATGAGTTATTATCACCCCCTCTACTCATGGAAAAAGTAAGATTATGGCTTTCTATGAGGTTTGCACAAGCTGCTAAAGGGGGATGTTCTCTTCCTATAACAATCATTTTCTTCTCTTCGAGGGTGTTCAAACTACATCATAGTGATGATAAAGGATGTAAAGGGTATGTAGGATGATGCTAGGGCTCTAAGGGAGTAGTGTAGGTTTTTGAAAATGGAGAGGATGTCCTCTGTGTATTTCTCAAGAAATTTTTACAGGGTAAGATAGAGTGGAGGGTTTTTGATGAAAAATATTATTTTTTCTATGAACTAGGATGGAAGAATGATCGATAGATGGTGGACCATGGTGGGAGAAGCTTATTTATCCTTGGAAATGTCATTCTTGGTGGTAATTTCATTTATATTTTCCTCTCATAGCTTTTCAGAGCCCTCCTCCAGCACTACAAGACAGACCTATAACAACTATAGGTTCTTCTTATACCAATCCAGAGAGGGGCTGAATTTTGAAGTTTGAGCTACTGGGATGATGGGGAGTGGTGAGCACATGAGTGGATGGAGTGAGAAGTGGAGACAATATTGAGGATGTTGGCCCTATAGTTATGGAGTCTTCCATTATCTTGAAAGTTGCAAAATGACAAAAGTAATTAACAGACATGTTGTGGATCCATGTCTTGGTCTTTTTATTTATTTTTTCTTTTTGAGACACACACGCTACCTCGAGAGAGGTTTTCAACATGTATGCCTACCTTGGGTGCCTCAAGAGAGGTTTTCACCTATGGATATTTATTTTTCTTATTTTCTTTACTCCTGGGCTTCCTCAGAGAGGCTTTCAACCAAAGAGTTGGACTCAAATGCCTCATAAAGGTTTTCATCTAGACCTTCTATTAGTTTTCCTTCTTTGTTTCAAGACAATATCTAGAAATGATGTGGAATGGAAGCTGTGACACTTCCAATCACATTAAGCTCTCTACTAATGGTGCTCATGAATTCTTCCTTGGACATAGGTTTTCTATATACCTTCAACCTGTAGCCATTGAAAAGTAAGGGAATCTCTTCTTCATAAGTGGTCCTGATTTGAAAAACTCCATTGTCATGAGATTTCTATATCATGTATGGGCCTAAATACCTCATCATCAACTTTCCTTTGAAATAATTAGACCTAGAGTCATATAGTAAGACTTAATTCCCCTCCTAATTTTTTTTTTCCTTGATGTTCCTATCATGCCAGACCTTGCTATATAATTGTATAACTTCACCATGTAGGAGTGCTTGAATTTAGAACTCATCCAAGTCATTCAACTGGAGCAACCTATTTTGTTGTGCTTTGGTGACATCTAATTCCAATTGGGTTACCATTCTCAAAGTATTATACTCAAAGTTAATAGAGAGAAGAGCTTTATTTCCATAAATCTAATCATATGGAATAAAACCAGTAATTGTTTTCCAAGTTCTTTATAGGACCAAGTGGCCCTCACAACCTTGGTGAATATGCTATCCAATGCCCTATTTGTAACCTCTACTTGTCCATTTTATTGAGGGTGATAGGCAATATATTTTTTGTGTTTGTTATGAGGCTTCATTAAAAAATTCTCGAGCAGATGTGATTTGAATTGAGCTCCCTGATCAATGACTATCTCTATGGGGTACCCAAATTCGTAAAACAAAATATCCCTTAAGAACTCAACCACTTTCTCCTCTATTGTTGCCTTGACAACCTTTGCCTTAGCCCGCTTTGTCAAATAATCAGTAAACACAATGATATACTTTTTCTTCCTTGATGTGGATCAATTGGCCCAATGAAATCCATGGGCCACTTGTCAAATGGTTCCAAAGCCGCCTGGGGTTGTAGGGGCATTTCATCCTTGGGTGTGGATTTCCCAATCCTCCAGAACTGACCACATTTGCTAGTATACCTTACTTGCATCTCGGTGGATATTGGGCCAATAATAGCCAACTTCTAGAGCTTTGAAATATGTTCTTTTGGTAGAAAAATGACCTCCACAGGGCCCATCATGACAGGCTGAGAGGATGTCAAAGACTTCCTCTTCCCTACCACATCTCCTTAAGATTTTATATGGTCCCAACTTGAAGAGATTTCCCCCAATCCAAGTGAAAGGGGTGCTCTTCCTTACAATTCTTCTCTTTTCCCTAGATGACAGATTTGGAGGAAACCTTGTAGCAACTAGGTAGTTGCCTATGTCAGCAAACCATGGAGAGAGCAATGAGATAGAAAATAAGTGCTCATATGGAAGTTAATCATTGACCATCCCTTCATCACCTGTAGTCAAAGCAAGTCTAGACAAAAAATATGCAACTACATTCTCTTTTCTTGGCTTGTCAATGATAATTAAATCAAACTATTGTAACAATGACAACCATCTAATGATTCTAGCATTCACATCAAGCTTATTCATCAATTATTTGATAACTTCATGGTTAGTATGCAAAAAACTTTGGTATCCAGTGATGTAGTTTTTGAATTTGTTGAAGGAGTGTACAAAATCTAGGAGTACTTTCTTAGCCAGGACTTGGGTTAGCTAGGCATAACTCAATCCAAGGATTACCCCATATTCCTTCACAAGGTCAACCAGAAGTATGGTATTGGGGGTTGGTTCTATGGGATTTGGTCAATGAGGTTATCTTCATTAGGTTTCCCCCATCCTATAACAACATCAAGGGTACAAATTTGATGCCATGTCGTATGATACACTTCATCTTCCTCCTCCTCTTCTAACCATAGGGGTAAGTCATGCTCAATCAATGGCTGAGAAGGAGGGTACAATACCAATTGTTTGGGCAGATTCCCATTCTTAATGGTCATATTTTCAGCCCTAGAACTTATGTAGACACCAACAATGGCTAACCATGGCCTTCCTAGGATGAGAGGATAACCATTGAATTTAGTTTTGGGATGGACAACCAAGAATTTAGTAGGATGCTCCCATGAGTCAATAGAGACCATTACATCCTCAACAACTCCCTCAAGATCCACTATGGATCTATCTGAAAGTTGCAGCACTGTAGTTCTCTTTCTCAAGGATCCTTGGAGGTTTATTTTTAGCATGGTTTCTTTAGTCACCACATTTATGGAAATCCCAATAATAATAAGGGTGTGACGGACAATGATGCCATCAATGTGCACATCTACCACTGGACTTCTAGGGTCTAGATATTTTCGACAAATCGCTCTCCCCAACATCAAATCAGATAATTGACCAATAACATTGATGGTGAGAGTGTCTCTTTTCCTCCTCCTGAGGTGTTTGAAACATTTCTCTTTGATAATCTTATTGTAGATGGGAACATCCTTAATAGCTTGGAGGAGGGGTATTTTAACACATATTCTTCAATTCTTCTAGAAGTTTAGTATCTTCTGGGGTGTGTTGGAGAATGGATCAATAAATGAGGAAAAGGAGGTGGATTTACTTGAGGGATACTCTATTCCTTTTCCTCTTCAAGCTCCTCAGGTGGAGATGGAGGTTGGTTATCTAGGAGCACTCTTCCAGAAATCATGTTGATTTCTTGAATCTCCACAACATAGGTAGGGTAAGATGTCTCTCCACTTTAGAACTATTGTGATTGCTTGTTTTTGGGATTCAGATTGGATTGAGCAGGCATCTGAGGTTTCTTGGTTGGAGAAGGATGAGTGAGTTGTGGTTGATATGGAGGTGGAGGCAGTAAAGTAGGAGGTTGGTTGAGTTGAGGCCTCCACCCTTGTGATGGGTTATTCCACTAAGCATGTGGAGAAGAATATGGATGAAATGGTTGATTGATAGGTTGGGGATGCTATTGAAGTGCATAAGGCCAAGAAGTAGGTGTGGACCATGATGGATGAGTGGAAGAGTACCAAGGTGGCAAGGGTTCATTTTGGTTGGGATGCTAATATGAGTAGGATGAACCTTTCATGCCCTGTTGGTATGGATGAGGTTCTTGAGGCCTTCTTTGATTAATAAAATCTATTTTCTTAGCTTCACATTTTGCCCCGTGGTATATAGCTTTCAATCCAGGAAAAGAAGGACATTTATCTGTGGCATGGTTTTCTTCACAGAATGAGCAGATCTCTATGACATGTAATGGACAAGTATTTTTGGGGTGCCTTCTAGTGCATTTAGGGAAAAAAAAAGCTAAGGTCCTGTCTACTTCCTCTTGTCTCCTCTTGATCTACATGGTATCCATTTTCAAAGAAAAGGTATGCAAGATTTAACTTTTAAATTCCTCCAACATGTTTCCAATTTCATTCTTGATGGATGTAACTTGTGGAGGGAGAGGAACTCACCATAGATTGACTAGCCCTACCCTCCTTCCTAACAACCATAGAGTGGTTCTTGAACACTATTTTTATGTCTTCATAGGATAATTGATAGATGTCTCCCCCATATAGCATGTTGAGGGTTTCAAGCATGTCCTCTGTGATCTGTTGGAGAAGAAATAACTTGAGTGATTCACGATCAAGGGTGCATCTGACCCTCCTATAACTGAGCTAGAATCATTCCTAATAGTCCTCTAGGGATTCATTAGGTCCAGAGTCATTATAAAGATTTCGCCTTTGGTTTCTTTAGACCTATAGTCTTCCTTGTACCTTTTGTTAAAGGCTTGTTACGTTTGAGCCCAAGTAGTGATGTTATCCCCAGGAATACCCATAAACCAGTGAAAGGCTACATCCTTAAGGGTAGATGGGAATAAATTTAGCTTGTAGTTATTAGAGGTATAGTCATAGGTCCTACACACAACAACAAACTGAAACATAAAAGTATGAGGGTCCTTAGAGGTTAATCCATGGAAGTGAGGAAGGGTAGTAGGCTTTATATTCTTCATTATAGCCTCTCCATTAGTATCATTGATAGGGAAAACCTCCTCATTCCTGTTTTCAACCATGGTTTGGGTAGGTGAACTGGGTTCTTCTTCTTCCCTAACAGGTTATTAAAAAATATTAGGTTGTTCACCTAAGGGGTCCTCCTTAGTATCATTGATAGGGAAAACCTCCTCATTCCTATTTTCAACCATGTTTTGGGTAGGTGAAATGGGTTCTTCTTCTTCCCTAACATGTTATTAAAAAATATTAGGTTGTTCACCTAAGGGGTCCTCTAACTCCCCTGTAGTTTAATAGGGAAGTTGACAGCCATCGAAGAAGAGTCAAGGTTGACTGTTTGAGGGTGTGCAGGTGTTTGGTAAGAATTTTCCTTGAGTATATCTATTCCTATGAGGCATGAGAGAACAAAATTCTATTTTTATGTGATTTTCTCAAAACTAGATGAAAAATAGAAAGAAATGCTTAAGCATAATTAACATCCACCTAGACACCTCCCCAAGAACCATGCAAAAGAGTGGTGTGCATTGGTATTGCATCAAGTGTGCTGCAACTCCTAGGGGCTCCTCAACTCTATTTGTCAACCTGAGCGTCGAGCAGTAAAAAGGGTCTTTTTCACCTCTATTTACCCTACATTAATTATCAATCCAGGTATGATTTTTTATCTCAAAGAGTGTACTTACTTTGAGGTGGTCATTTGTCAAAGTAATGCTAGTAGTATAGTGCTTTAAATAAAAGAGTAAATGGATGCTTGGAATAAAATCTACCTTCAAAAATAAACTTAACGCACTGAGACTTAAATCATTCATTCAGAAAACTACAAAAATTTATCAATCAAACTTGGTGTAGTAGTAATAACTCCTCCCTTTGTAAAATGATGTAATGGGGAAGAAATTTAAGGAAAAGATCATCAACCTGGGAACTAGACAACAACTGTCAATGTTCACTACAGTTTTAGATTGTTCTGTGCACATCAAATCAATGATAATTCAAATAATAGGAAATGGAACAGTGACTGATCTATTTAACTCGATTGAACATCAAAGCTTTAACCTACAAAAATGAAGCAGTAATTGCAATCTTCACTCAGAAATGATTTAAATAGTAAATGAAAATGAGACAGCAAACTAAAGGAAGCTATGAAATATTGAACAACAACCTGAATCAAATGTAAATACACAGCAAACCAAATTGAATACTACACACAACACTTATCTGTTGAAGAACCAATAATCTGAGTTTTGGCATAACAATTATTAATCACGGTTGTGAAGAAACATCAATTACAATCATGGTGGAACAACAGTCCCAATGAACAACAATCACACTTGGGAGTAAACCGTAGATAAATAGACAATAATACCGATTTATAAATACATAGCACTGTTACTCTGTAATCGAACAATAATGGTAATATGTAAGGAACAATAGTGTTATCCAATAATATCAGTTTGTTAAAGGAACAGTAATACGATATAAATTTAGAATGAGTAGCATAACATTCATGTGTAGAGAATAACCATACTATTCAAATAGGAATGAAATATAACGGAGCTAATACATGAAATAATAAGGAAAAATAGACTACTAAGCAGATAAAAGAAATCAGACCACACATGACTTGGAATCGATAATTAATGGTACAGGAAGTAAGTGATCCACCAGGGTTGGGCCCTTAGCCTCCAGGGATGCACTGCTTATGATTACTCTAGAATCAAAGATGGAACAGAAACAAAGTTTATATATTAAGCATCAAAACAGAGTTATAGTAATCGCTCTTTTAAAGAGAGTTGATGATCAAAGTTTCAATTACAATAGTGAATTTCATAAAACAACAATAGTCCACCCCTTGGGCTATCAATGTTGTTCGTTCTTATAGTAGCCGAGCAGAGAAATCAACGATACAGAGAATCGTTAAGGTACCGATCCCTCAAGATCAAAGGATCTGGAGGGATTCGCCATATTGTAAGCTCTCAGTTATCTTCTCATTCTCTTGCGCCGATTTGGTATCTCCTTTTCCTCTTCTTGGCTTGTATGCTCCAATCCAGATTACCTCATTTGGATGCGGTTCCCTGTCAAAGGGACAACAATTGATTTCGTCTTGTCTTTTCCTTTGCAATGGTGATTCTCCGTTTTCCTCTTTTTCTTCTCCAGTGCTCAACACACCCCCTTGCTTACCGTTTTCATGCCCTCATGAAAACATTGTAATTGACATGTAAGGAGGTTAGGGAATAGGCTGGAGAAGGGATCTCATTAGGTGGTCTACAGCCATGATGCCTAGCTAGGAAGTCAAAAAGATGTCCTGTCTAACCTTCAGGCATTTCATATAAGGCTTGATATCCTGGTGCGAGGTGCCAAATGACTAGAATTTGGAACCTACAGCATAACCAAGATGGGCCTTCTCTCAAAATGAGGTCACCATAGATACCCAAGTGGTCAAAATCTAGCTTAAATTTCTCATAATTGAATGGTTCGCTGTTTTTGATGTTCTGATTAGAAGTCTAGTATCGAAGTTTGGCTGTTGTTATGGAAAGGTCTTTGATGGTAAAGAAGTATTCTACCCCTTTCTAGATGACTACTATGTGAATAGGTCCCAATTCTTCGATCATTCCCTGAGTTCTCATTAGGGTCCTATGTTTATTCCATAACTACAGTGGGTCTCTAGGTTCACCCCTCACCCATAAATCTAATCCATTCTCTTGTCTTTGAAAGACATTGTAGGCTTTAAGCCACTTTATTTGATTAACACCAAAAGAAATAAATGCTTGCAGTTGGACATCACCCACAAAAGGGCTAGGGTTCTGCTCTATTTCTCCATCTAATACAAGATTGTGTAAATAAAATTCGCATAACAATCATTGAACTTTCACCCCGTAATGCTTACAACAGTTTATGAAGTCATCAATGGTTTTTATCTCTATAGGTACTCCTGCTTTAACAACTTTAATTTTCAATTGTAAATATCTTTCCATTAAAAACAAAGCATAGTTCCTAGCAGGTGCCCTACATGCTAGCACGTCAATATACAGAGAGCATAAGGTATCCATTTGTTTGATGACTATGTCTAGTCTATGGGTTACCTTTTTGACTCTTTCTTCTACTTTTCGCCATCCTTCAAAGGCCTGGCTTTCTGATGTGTTAATGTTCTTCAATTGTTGTTGTAATTTCTCGTATTTTTCTCGAGGGACAATCTGCTCTATAAGTTTCTCTATTGTTTGCTGGGCTTGTGCCAAATATTTTCATAGAGTTACTATCCTTGGGTCATTATCCAACATAATAGTTGTAGGCGGGAGATCTACTTGGATCTTCTTATCACAACGTCTCATCTTTATGGTCTGAGTTTCCTTAGAGGACGGTGCCTCTGTCTGAATTTCCTTATCACAGGCCGATATGTTCTCTGTTTGTACTTCGACATGGGCAACAACCAGATGCTGTTCCTTTCAGTTTTGAATGGTAGGCTGGACTTGAGTCCTCTTGATCTTTTTCTTAAGGGGTTTTTCCTGGGCAGTTGCATGCTTTACCACAGAGGTTCCTTTTGATTTCTTCCCCATTTTCAAAACCCTTATCTGTTGTCAAAGTTGCTTGATCACGTTAAGCAGTCTCTGTTGTTCCTTTCGTAATCTTTTAATTTCCTTTGTTTTCTTGGAAGGAACAGTCGTTCGTTTACTCGGGCCTGGGCTTTATACCTCTATTATTGTACCTTCACCTTGGCCAATTTCCTTATTTTCTTCTTGGGGTGCTTCTTCAGTGTTCTGTTGATCGGTTTTTCAGGGGTAGAAACCCTAGCTTGCTCTGCTGTTTCCTGGGTAACTTCTTCTTCTACCCCTTCTTCATCATGGAATTCTTCTGGTGTATTCTAACTAGGAACATATTGTTCCTCTTCCTCATTCTTGTCACTCTTCTCTCTAGATAAACACTCATCATGGGCAAAGTGATCCTCTTCTTCTTCTTCATCACACAGTTGTTCAGATGCACTTTTATCATGAACAGAGTGCTCTTGCAGTCCTTCTTCGGTGCGGGGGTTAAGTGGGCTATGTGGTTGGACGTATTTGCCCATATTGGCTAGAATCTGGGGCAATTCATCTTCTTGTAGCGGGTTTTGTAGTGGAATTCCACTGTGTTGCTCTGTTTTGTCTTCCTCCTGACCAAATTGCTTAGTCTCTTCCTCCGGTTCTCCTTCATCGTTTTCCTCCAATTCTTTTTCATTCTCCCCTCCTTCCAATTGTGGGGGTTTCTCGTCTCCTGAATCATGTATTTCCACCGGTTGACTAATGTTCCCCTGGGAATTTCCCAGCATTCCTCTGATCCATGCCAATCTAACAGATTTTCTTCATTTCAGTGGTCTGCTCGATGTACTGGCAACATGTTTTCATTTTGGGGCTGGCAAAGCCAGTCCCCTGTCTATCGTGAAAATCAGTTCTTCCCAACTGCTCTACTATTGAGCAATATTGTAGCTGACTATCAGTCGTATTAACCTATGGTGGCTTACTATTGACTCTACATGGCGAGATTTCTTCATGCTTCAGGCAACATCATGTAATAAAAAATTTAAAAATGCAGGCAAATTCACAGTGCATTTTTTCTTTAACATAGCTAAAAGTTTAAGATGGCGTGGTCTTACCACGTCTTTCCTACCATCACAAGTGATGTAGCTCTGGATAATTCTCGCCAACTCTGCCCACGGCTCTCCCAAGGCTACCGGTAAAACTCCCTTCCCTTTTACAGTCAGGTTCTGCCCTTCATCCTGGAAGATTTTCATGGTGTCTCACAATCTCACCTTTTTCAGAGTCCACTCATGTCTAGTGGCTGGCAGTCCCGAAACTTCTGCAATTATGGCATCAGTGACTGCTATCTATCTACCCCTCACCATGGAAATATGTTCTTGCAAGTTCTGTAAAAACTCAATTGCCACTGTGTCATTGGATTGTTGTAGACGGTTAAGATAAACTACCCATCCTGCCCTTGCTAGGATCTCTCGTGCAGCATCAAAGACCATCAACACGTGTGGCTCATTGCAAATTGATCTTCCTCCTATGCTTAGCACATTGTAAAAAAGCACAGAGACGGCAATGGAACAACAAACTGTTCAATTTTTTTTGCTCATTGTTAGAAAACACAGAGAAGATGATGGAATAACAAGTTGTTCGAATTTCGAACTTGCTGCTAATTTTTGCAGAGAAAAACATGGAAATAGCTTCAGAACAGGAAGCCATGCATATTGGGAAACAAAATACTATTAATATTTACTATTCCCAAGTCATAATTCTCTAAATGATAAGCTGACACATATGCCAGCGAATTATGGGGATCACCTGTGCCCCCCTGCAATGTGATAGGTCGTCCTCAGCTGTCAAATGAAGGAGCAGCATGCTGAACTGCCATAGTATAGAGTCATAAAGGAACATCGTATACAGAAATTCCATGTTTACAACGAAGAGCGGATTGCAGAAATCGAGGCATATGATAGAATTGCTTAATAAATAAGGAAATGCCGCGATATGATGCAAAAATTGGAGGATAGGACAGCTGACGTGCATAAAAGGTCCTATGCGATCATTATCGACTTTTACCATCATAATTGATTTGTAATTGATTTTCATGTATCAAAGGTTCGAAAGGGTTATATACATAATCTCATTTGAACCATTTATAAAGATATAAGAAGAAGGGTTTTATAATTGCTATTGGTGTATAAGAAATATGAATTCAATACCATCAACAGAGCTCTGCTGCCCACAGGTGTCCATAACCTTGACAGAGTTTTTTATTTCACCCTTGGAACCATAATCCTTTGTGTATGCCTAGGAAAGTGCTATGCAATGTCAGAATGGAGGCCATTATGTTGGCTTGGTAACCAGATAAATCATAATGCCATTCACCAGGAAGTAGTGAGAGGTGGGCAAGCTGGCTCGTGATGAGACGTCCTATTCCAAGGAATTTTTATTTTTTCTGATGTGCCTCTTGGATCATATCCTTGGTGCGGTGGCCATAGTGGGAATGCCACTTCACTTTCTTCCTTATGATCATGGTAGGCTAGCTCTTGATGAGACCCCCTATCCTTCATCTGACAAACCATGTTAGCAATCATATAAAAAAAATTTCTTCTTTTTCCTTTTATATACCACTATTCCTATTTATATACAGAGGGTGGTTCAACACTCCTTAAGAGTAGGGATGGTGGAAGAAGTCTTAACATCTCAATAGAAAAATATGCCCTTATTCTTATTCAATAATAATGATCAAAGAGACTTATGAGGATTTAGGAAGAACCATCATGATAAAAATAATCAATCAAATCAGTATTAGTAGAATAATGATAGCAAGGTGATCAATAGTTGTGTCTTTTCCTCTTTTCTCTTATCAATTCAAAGCAATTTCTTCTAAAGATAACGATTTTTATGTAATTTGTTGATTTCAGTATCCTCTAGTTTTTGTATTCGTTGCATAAATGTATAGTTGTGCTTTAAATGAGCATGACTCACAAAAATGATCTAAATGGTAAAACACACAAAGAAGAAAATGCACTCTAAAAATGTTGTTCTCAAGATAGAACAACTACTGTACAAAAATCCCAAGAAAAAGGAAAAATATGCTTGAAACTGCTATTCATTGAGAGGAAAAGAAGTTGTCCCTTAATTGGAACAACAAAGAAAACAAGTGCAAACAAAAAAAATGCGAAAATGTTATTCCTTCGGAAAGGAACATCAGAAAAATGAAAGTTTTGTTCCTTCAGAAAGGAACAACAGAAAAATGAAAGTGTTGTTCCTTCGGAAAGGAATAGCATAAAATGAAAGTGTTGTTCCTTCTGAAAGGAACAATAGAAAATGAAAGTGTTGTTCTTTCGGGAAGGAACAATAGAAAATTAAAGTGTTGTTCCTTTGGAAAGGAACAACAGAAAACGAAAGTGTTGTTCCTTAAAAATGCAGAAGTGCTTTCCTTCGGAAAGGAACAACAAAACGTAAAAGTATTGTTCGTTCGGAAAGGAACAACAAAAAGGTGGAAGTGTTGTTCCTTTGGAAAGGAACAACAAGACGTGAAAGTGTTGTTCCTTCAGAAAGGAACAACAAAATGCTGGAAATGTTGTTCCTTCAAAAAAGAACAGCAAAATGTAAAAAAGTTGTTCCTTCGGAAAGGAACAGGAAATGGCGAAAATTCTGTTCCTTCGGAAAGGAACAACATAACAAAAAAGTGTTGTTCCTTCAAAAAGGAATAGAAAAGTGGTGAAAATGTTGTTCCTTCAGAAAGGAACAACAAAATGCAGAAGTTTTGTTCCTTCGAAAAGGAACAATAGAATGGTGAAAATGATGTTCCATCCGAAAGGAACAACAAAATGCAAAAGTTCCAGAAATGCAAAAATCTGTACAAAAAATAATTTACACAAAGAGAACAAAAGAATTATGTACAAAATTTAAAAGCAGTCAAATTACTTAATGAACCAAAGGTGAGGAAGAGTTCTCTTCCTCAACCAGAATCTTCATGTCGGAGTTTTCCCGAAGTTTCCGGTAGAAGGATTCCCGAGCAAGTGGTTTGCGGTACAATCGAACTCGGTGGCTATTTGCCTTAAAGGTATGTCCACATCCATCGATGGTGCTTAAAGTAATGGTTCCATTATCATGTACCTTCTAGATTTCGTATGGTCCTTGCCAGGGAGTCTAAAGTTTCCCTGGAAAATCCTGAAACCTCGAATCATATAGGAGCGCCGAATCTCCTTCGTGAAAGACATTCTTTTTGATGAGGGTGTCATGCCATTTGGCTCTTTGTTGTTGGATTAATGCAGTATGTTGAAGAATGGAGAGCTTGATTTCATCCAGCTTGTTGATCTTTTGTAGTCTATTAATCTGGGCCTTGTTTAAATCTAGACCAACTTCTTGTGCTGTTCTCAAGGTCTGTATTTTGAATTCTATTGGAAAAATGGATTCCCTTCCAAATAATAGCCGATATGGTGAATAACTATTAGTGCTTCTCCATGTTGTTCTATATGCCCACAAGGCTTCCAACAATATTATAGCCCAATCACATCTGTGCGATGCAATGGTTTTTGTTAGTATTGCTTCTATTACTTTATTCGTGCTTTCTACTTGGTCATTCGCCTGTGGGTGGTATGGAGTAGTAAGTTTATGTTGAATATGATAGTTTTTTAGTGTTGCAGCAATTTTATTACCAGCAAACTATGGTCCTCCATCCGTGATTATGTCTCTTGGAAGGCCATATAGCACAAAATGTGGAATAGGAACTGAATAATGGAATCCTCTATAGCTCTTGGCAATGCCTCTGCTTCAACCCATTTGGTGACATATTTTGTTGCTACCAAAATATATGTTTTTTGGTTTGATGATGCATTGATCGGACCAACAAAATCGAGCGCCCAACGTTCGAATGGTTCAATGACTAGCTATGAGTTTAGAGGCATTTTGTCGGACTGTCCAGGGTGTCCTGCTCTTTGGCAACTGTTACAAGCTTGAAAAAATTTCTTTGCATCTTTCAAGATTGTGGGCCAATAATACCCTGTTTGCAGAACTTTGTGACCAGCTCTTCGATCTGCGAAATGTTCGCCACACAGTCTGTCGTGACAGGCTTTTAAAATGTAAAAAATTTCATCTTCATGGATGCATCTTCTGATGTGCATATCTGCTCGTATATGAAATAGGTAACCCCCTATATAAGAAAATCGAGTACTATGTTGGACAGTCTGCTTTCATTCATTGGGAGTCATATTTTTTGGTAATTTTCCAAATGCTAAATAATTCACAACATCAGCATACCAGGGTGTTTCGATAGTAACAATGAACAAATGCTCATCTAGAAATTGATCTTTGACTGCTGTTGCGTCCACTGGTTTTGGAATTCGTGAGAGAAAGTCAGCTAGAGGATTTTCTTTTCCAGGTCGGTCTTTTATTGTGATGTCAAATTCCTACAATAAAATCAGCCATCTTGTTACTCTACTGTTTGTGATTGGTTTATTTGCTAAATATTTTATGGCAGAGTGATCTGTATATAAACAACATGATATCCAGTGATATGATGCCTAAATTTATTTACAACATGTATTACAACTAATTTTTTTTTTTCAGTAATGGTATAGTTCAACTCAGCAAGAGACAAATTCTTGCTAATATAATAAATTGCATATGGTTTTTTGTCTTCTTCCTGCCGAAGGACTGCTCTAATAGCTGTGTCTGAGGCATCTGATGAAATTTGGAATGGCAGGTCCAAATTTGGACCTCTAAGTACTATGGATGTTGACACAAGCTTTTTCAAATCCTCAAAAGCACAGTCACATTTATCTGTCCAAAGAAAGTCAACATTTCCTATCAATGCGTATAAAGGTGCAGCAATGTGAGAAAAATGTTCTATAAATCTCCTATAATAACCAGAAAGTCCAAGAAAATTGTGTACCTTTGTTTGTGTGGTAGGAGTAGGTATTAACAAAATTATTTGAATTTTGGTTGGATCTACCTGTATTCTAGCTTCTGAGATATAATGACCTAGGATGAGTCCTTTAGTCATCATCATATGACATTTTTCATGGCTCAGGCAGAGCTTGGTAGTGATACATCATTGCATCACCTTTTCCAATGTGTCTAATGCTGGGTTGAAATCTTCTCCGTATGGTATGAAATCATCCTTGTATACTTCGAGCCCTTCATTTATTAAATCTAAAAATATGTCGAGGATAGCCCTTTTAAATGTGGCAGGGGCATTGCATAGGCCAAAGGGTAAAACTCTGTAGGAAAACGTTCCCCAAGGATAGGTAAAAGTAGTTTTCTCTTGGTCTTCAGGAGTAATCTCAATCTGATTGTATCCACTGAAGCCATCCAAGAAAGAAAATAATTTCTTTCCTGGTAATGTATCTAATACCTAGTCAATGAAGGGAAGGGGAAAGTGGTATTTTTGGGTTGTTTTATTTAATTCTCTGTAATCTACACAAATCCTCCACTTTCCATTCTTCTTCAGTGCCACTACAAGTGGAGAGACCCATTTGCTATTGGAGATAGGATAAATAAAGTTTACATCTAAATTTTTTTGTAGTTTAGCTTTCATAATGTCTTTTATATGAGGGTTAAGTCTTCTTTGGGGTTGGCGAACAGGTCTTGCATCCTTTTCTGTGTAAATGTGGTGTGTACATAACTGAGGATCGATTCCCTTCATTTCCAAATAATCCCATGCAAATGCTTCCTTGTATTTTCTCAGTAGTTGGATCAACTTCTCTTCTTGTTCAGGAGTCAAGTTACTATTAATGTTTAAAGTTTTTCCTGGCTCAATCTCTACAGTTTTGCTATTTGAAACAAAGGTAGTAGGTATTGTTTGATCATGAGTGTCTTTGAGAGGATCTTCTTCTAATTCATTATCAAATGCTGCCTCTATCATGTGACATTGTATGTGAGATCTAGATTCAGCTTGGTTAATAAAGTTGTTAATAACATCATCCTCTGTTTGATCTTTGAAATCGAGGGCATCTTCTATAGTTAATGGGGATCTAATGTTTTCGGTGAGGTATGATACAGGATGTTTGTTAGTTTTTATTATCATCACACTTGGCTGGGTAGGAGGGTATAGGGCTAGATTCTTGATGTTACTCCCTCTAGTTATGGTCATACTGCCTTGTCGGCAGCCAATGTAAGCATCAGTGGTTGCAAGCCAAGGTCTGCCTAAAATTAACGGATGTCCATCAAGTCAGTTTTTGGGGTTTATTATTAGAAAGTCAGTAGGATATTCCCAGGAATCAACAGATACCATGACATCATGTAGTGTGCCTTCCAGCCTAACCACTGATCGGTCAGCCAGTTCCAATAAAGTGGAAGTCAGTTCTACTAATGTAATGCCCAGTTTTTGACAAGTGGTGGTTGTTAAGATATTAATTGCAGCCCCTAGATCAACTAAGGCATTTGAAAAGGTTTTCCCATTGATTTGTACTGTCACTATTGGATTTCTTGGGTCTTCATATTTGACAGGTGCTTCTCTTCCTGATAACAGGTCAGATAAGGTGCCAACTACTTGGACTGTTGGGTTATTTGTTATTATCCTCCTTGGTTTTTTTATACATAGCTCTTTGATGGTCTTTGCATATATTGGGATATCTTGAATGGCTTGGAAGAGTGGGATTTTTATGTACAAATTCTTAAGTTCTCCTAGAATATCAAAGTCAGGATGTTCTATGGGACGCGGTATAATTAATCATTCTGGGAATGGGGGAGAAGATGTGGTTGTTTGATTATGAGTCTGTTGTCTAGCCACATCTTCTTCTTGTAATGGTTATTCTACAGGTAACTGATTTTCAACTTGAACAGTTTTATCTCCCTCAGTTTCTACAATATGCCTAGATCTTAATTGAAGGTCATTGCACTCCCTTAGATTGGTTTCTAGCTCTGGTTTTTCAATTATTTGAACATATTGAACCGGTTTGTTATTTGGGTTTGGGTTGGGTTGGGCTGGGAGTTGTGGTCTTAAATTGGACTGGGGGTTTTGTTGTAGTTCTGGCAGTGTAGGTTGAGAGAATGGAATGGTTCCTACTGGCTGATTCATTGGTCTTTGCCAATTTCTTTGCCAAGCTTGACTCTGCGAGGTACGAGGGGACCATTGTGCTAGTTACGCATTATTTTTCCAATATGGTGGAGCATAGGGAAAATTTGGCCAATTGGCTTGGCTAGTATGATTTGGCCATGGTGATGATGAAGGAAATGGTTGTTGTGACCAATTTGAGAAGGGAGGTTGATTTTTCCACATTGTATTATATTGCTAAGCATGATATTGTGGATGCTGAAAAGAAGAAACTGGATCAGTGAACATACCTAATTGTCGCGGCTGCCATTGATGGCGTTGATTAAGTAGGTACACCGGTTCTGGTTCTTCTTTGACCTCTTTTTATACCTCTTTCAAACCAAAAAGTGAGGGACAACTTTTTGTAGAGTGGTCTTTTGTACAAATGGTGCAAACTTGAATCACATCTAATGGGCACTCTTTGTGTTTGTGTTTCTTTCTGCATCTAGGACAGAAGATTGCCAGATGTTTCTCTACCTCTGCTTGTTTCTGTTTGGCTTGCATGATGTCAAGCTATGTTGTTAGAGTCACCAATATATCGGTTTTGAAATTTTCTAATAAATTTCCAATTTTTGCGTGAGTTACTCCTTTTGTAGAGATCTTGTTGTCCCTTGTAAACCTGTCATGTTCTGCTGGTTTTAGCCTTGTGCTTCCTCGTGAGCTCCTGATACATAAATCATTGATGTTAGCAAAATCTTCTTCATAGATATCTCCTTTTCCCATAATATTCAGTTTTTCAATCCATTGTTCCTTCATAACTTTAATTATTGTTGTTTTTAATACATTATTAGGTAAGGGTAATGATGCATAAGGAGATCTTTGAAGATTATACTGAAGACATTGAACATATTCTTCTAACGTTTCATTAGGTCTAGCTACCATCTGAAATATTTCATCTTTTAACTCTCTGGATCTACAATAATCTTGATATTTCTTCAGGAAAGCACCTTTCATCTGATCCTAGTCATTGATGACACCTCCACCAAACCCCATAAACCATCGTAAAGCAGCTCCTTTTAAGGTAGAGGGAAATAGTTTCAGCTTTTGGGGGTCAGTGGTATAGTCATATACTCTGCACAACACATCAAATTCAAACAAAAATGCATATGGGTCTTCTGATGTTAGGCCATGAAATGTAGGCATATGCTGAGGAGGAATTGCCTTCATAGTGCATTGACTGCAGTATCTACAATTGGATATTTCAGTGTGGAGGTTTGGGTGTTTGGCTGGTTCTAGGCCATTTGGTCAAATATGTGCCAATAACCTTCCAAGATTTCTAGGAGGGTATTCCTAGGTTGGTTAGACAGAGCAGAGATGGCTTTAATAGGAATGGGCTTAACAGCACTTCCTTTGTCTGGGATGACGAGAGTTCCTAATGTCTGGGGGGATTTTGGCTCTTAAGGTTCTTCAACTTCGTTATGAATGATTTTTGCAGCACTTGCCTTATCTAGACTACTTAATCGCTAAATTATTCCAAGAGGAGATCTTGGTTTTTCAGTTTCCCCCGTTTCTCCTCTTCCTTCATAGAGGTTGCTAAGGTTCCCTTCTTGCAATGATTTTTGGCTAGAATTCTCAATTTCTTGAAAATCATGCTCCTCAATTTGGCTATGCACCTCAGCAAAGGCTACAGATGGTGATCCTATGGCCTGAAGGGAACTAGTAGGTTGTCTGGAAGCAACTTTTCTAGGTCCTACTGAAGGATGAGATTCTTCTTTCTTAAGGATTTTTTTTATAAAGGTCGATTGGCCAAGGGTCACCGGCCCCTTAGCTTTATCAGACATGGGTAGTGGTTTCAGATTCTTTTCAGGCTTTCTCTGCTTAGTCATGCACACAAGTCAAATACTAATTTCTACCCAAAACAACAACAAATTTGCAGGAAAGTAGGTAGGGGAGCAGGGCTATTACATGCTCCATAAGTAGGTTCTTACCTTCCATTTTTATAAACCAATTCTCTTCTAGCAGGTACTTACACTACTCTAAAGAGAAAAAAATGGCTACACTGTTCCCCGACAATGGTGCCAAAATGTGGAGCAGTAAAAAGGGTATTTTTCACCTCTATTTACCCTACATTAATTATCAATCCAGGTATGATTTGTTATCTCAAAGAGTGTACTCAGTTTGAGGCGGTCATTTGTCAGAGTAATGCTAGTAGTATAGTGCTTTAAATACAAGAGTAAAGGGATGCCTGGAATAAAATCTACCTTCAAAAATAAACTTAAAACTCTGAGACTTAAATCATTCACTCAGAAAAATACAGCAATTTATCAGTCAAGGGTGCAGTAATAATAACTCCTCCCTTTGTAAATTGATGTAATTGAGAAGAAATTTAAGGAAAAGATCATCAACCAGGGAATTGGAAAACATCTGTTAATGTTCACTACAATTTTAGATCGTTATGTGCACATCAAAGAAATGATAATTCAAATAACAGGAAATGGAACATCGACTGATCTATTTAACTCGATTGAACAACAAAGCTTTAACCTACGAAAATGAAGCAGTAATTGCAATATTCACTCAAAAATGATTTGAATAGCAAACGGAAATGGGACGGCAAACTAAAGGAAGCTATGACATATTTGAATGGAAACCTAAATCAAATGTAAATACACATCAAACCAAATTGAATATTACACACAACACTTCTCTTTTGAAGAACCAGTAATCTGAGTTTCAGCATAACAATTATTAATCATGGTTGTGAAGAAACAACAATTGCGATCACAGTGGAACCGCAATCCCAATGAACAGTAATCACACTTGGGAGTAAACCATAGATAAATAGACAATAATACTGATTTATAAATACATAGCACCGTTACTATGTAATCGAACAGTAACGGTAATCTGTAAGGAACAAAAATGTCATACAATAATATTAGTTTGTTAAAGGAACAATAATACAATATAACTTTAGAACGAGTAGCATAACATTCCTGTGTAGAGAATAACCTTACTATTTAAATAGGAATGAAATATAACAGAGCTGATACATGAAATAATAAGGAACAACAAATTACTGAATAGAGCAGATAAAAGAAATCAAACCACACATGACTTGGAATCGATAATTAATGGTACAGGAAGCAAGTGATCCACCAGGGCCAGGCCCTTAGCCTCTAGGGACGCACTACTTATGATTACTCCAGAATCAAAGATGGAATGGCAACAGAGTTTATATATTAAGCATCAAAACAGAGTTATAGTAATTTCTCTTTTAAAGAGAGTCGATTATCAAAGTTTCAGTTGCAATAATGAATTTCATAAACACAACAATAGTTTGTCCCTTGGGCTAGCAATGTTTTCCCTTCTTATAGCAGCTGAGTGGAGATATCAACGATATAGAGAATCGTTAAGGTAGCGATCCCTAAGGATCAAAGGATCCGGAGGGATTTGCCATATTGTTAGCTCTCAATTATCTTCTCATTCTCTTTCGCCGATTTGGTATCTCCTCTTCCTTTTCCTGGCTTGTATGCTCCAATCTGGATTGCCTCGTTTTGATGCAGTTCGCTATCAAAGGGACAACAGTTGATTTCATCTTGTCTTTTCCTATGGAATGGTGATTCTCTGTTTCCCTCTTTTTCTTCTCTAGTGCTCAACACCAGGGTTCATATAAACTTCGAGGTGACAATGCTATATAAAATGTATATGGAATTCTACTCATGCAACCCTCAAGTAGGTCATTCTATCATTATGGTTCATAAACCATTCTTCGACTGGATTAGGGGGAAATTAACTACTGAAAGTGAAATTCAAAAACTAGCTCTAATGTAGAAAAAGTAAAATCTTTTTAAATCTAACTTGTAGATGCTACCAACTTAGAAATTATATTGAATCAATTCATGAAAGATCACCAAAGATATGTTACTTGCAGAAAGGAAACCAAACTAATTACAATCAACCATCTAGCTATCAAATTCATTTGTAAACAAGAAATTATTCTATCAAATCATGACTCAATATTTCATGCATCATCTATCTAATTCACACTTGAATATAAAGTAATGTTCTATTTTCCCAAATATGTGATAAAGAGACTAATGATATGCTCTCTTGCAGTGAAGGAAGAAGGATGGATGGAATGTCCTAGGTCCTACCATTGATCATGGAGTCTAAGTTGGGGGGTCAAACTACTTCTAAACTAAGTGAAACTTGCATTACATGTCAAAAAAAAGGGAAAAAGAGGCTGCTACAAGCATGCTACAAGATCCCTTTATTGCCACAGGAAGACCTATAATGCTACAGGAACGATGCCAAGAGGATTTGGGTAAGAATTATGGTATCATGTGATGGAAAGGTGGATGGATGTTGTGGTAGATGGGTGGAAGGTGACCAACACCCTTAGGAAAATTGAACACTTCAGGATGGCTAGTTTTGGACCAAATGGGCTGCTCACGGTGACCTAAAAGGTAGAGCTCAAGAATGATGTTTGAGATTCATAAAAAGAGGGTGGAGAAGTCGTTCATAACGAAAGGTGGAAAATATGAGTTGAATTTAGAAACTATCTAAATTTTGCCAAAAACTTTGATTTATGCAATGAATCAACTTCTAAGCTACAAAAATTATATGCAAAACAAGATAACTAATGTATACCTTTTTCCAAGGAATCATAAACAAGAAATCATCAACATAGTGATTTTGGGGTTGTGATTATAGATTCCTCTAGTCAGGCTCCCATGAGAGAGATGAGATAGAGGCAACAATCACAGGATTTTTGAGGAATTGTATTCTAATAAAATGTAGCAACTAACAAACATTCTAAGATAAAAATGAAATATCAATACATAAGAGGGACCCAAGCTACTGGGGTTGGGCCCAAACCCAAGAGCCCCAACCCTCTGAAACTAACTTAGTCATGGATCAATAAGAAAATTCTCATTATCATTGTAGAAATGTCAAATACATCTCATTATAAGTCAAAGATAGTAGTCACAAGTGCTTGAGCTCAATAGCTTCCTAGCTACAAATAAAGTTTGAATCCTAATGAGTTCCTTGGAATGTTTATTTATGCAAAATGGTAGCTACCAACAAATCCCTAGAAAATAGAGATGTTTGTCTCCCAAAACTTGAGAAAGTTGGATCTACATCTTCATTGAAATGCATTAGCTTGGATGACAATGACCTTGTTTTGCTATGCTAGCAATGGCTATGAGTTGATGAGTGATAAAGTGGTGATATTAGTTGATTGAAGAAGTTCAAGAAGGTGGACATCCTCATAAAATCTTTCCCTAATGTCTACTCTGAGCTCCTCTATTGAAATTATCTCAAAATTGTTCCAAATCCTGCATTTAAACCATAATAGAGCAACACATCTTTCACTCCTCTCATTAGTAAGCATAATATAACAAAAATTGTAAAAAAATGTGAGAAATAGAAATTTTAAATCTAGAGGATGGAATTATGACGCTTATGATATACCTATTGATTAGCCTTATCACTGAGCACAAGTATTACGATCATAAATTTGGCATGCATGAAACTTCTGGACAACGAGAATACAGTCTCAAAAAATGTAAGGATAGAAGTAACGGTGCGTAGGATCTTTTGTGTGGTATACTAACTAGATAAATGGTCGTCACATGCCCTTGAGTGGTATTTATTAAGGACATTCTTGGCCTCCTCATGCATGAGGCACCTTCTTAAAATCATATCGATCCTGCTTCAATAAAGGTTTTCGCCAATAATGATGTAATTCTTGGCTTGGTATCGAATATGTCACTACTCGAAGTGAGAGGTACAAGACTAGAAATTCTATTTGTGGAGATATATCAAAATGTCCACATACCATAGGTTAGATGATGATACCAGAAACAATGACTCATCAAGGATATAATCATCAGATTTCGATTCAGAGTCAGGGGAAGGAAGGTTGCACATAAGCTCAACAAAAACTAAGGATTTCTTTGACTTGGATTTGATGAATTCTAGGCCAATCTCTTGTAGGATGACGATCCATTTAGAGTATCCCCCCCAAACAATTGACGTGATAAAATATATGTCATAGGGTTACATTCTAAAACAACCATAGTTTTCTAGAGCAAGATATAATGGAAGAACCTTTGAACGGATTGAACGAATGCCAAAGCCAACTTTTCTACATGGATATACCTAATTTCGATATCAATGAGATTTTGACTTAGATAATATATGTGATGTTTTTTCCCTACATTGTCTTCCTAGAAAAATACAATTACTATAATAGGAATGGTAGTAGCGAGATATAGGAAATACTCGCACTGATAATTAGGGCAATATAAGAGAGATGCCCAAAACAATACATCTTTCAAGGAATCAAACAATTTCTGAGCACCATTGTCCAAAAGGAAGGGAATCTTTTTTTTTTTAAGCAGGCACGTGAATCCTTTGGTCAACTCAGTGTAATTAGGGACGAATCTTTGTAGGGAGTTATCTTTCCCTTGAAGTCATTGAAGCTGAACGAGAAAAGAAGGTGCATGCAGGTCAATGATTTCCTATACTTTTAGAGGATCGATACGAATTCCATGTTTCGAAATAAAAAAACCAAGAAGTCAACTAGAACTAATCATGAACAAACATTTTTGTGGATTCAGTCTAATATTATAGTGTCTACAGCCTAAAAAATTGGCCCTAAGATGCATCGAGTGTGTTACACGTCAATTTGTCACCATGACACTTAATCCGTTTATGGATATTTTTACCATCCCTGAACATGTTAAAACCATCTCCCTTATAAGTCAAACAACTCAAAATATGTTAAAGTATATGAGAAATTTGGGTCAAATAGCCCTTACACCTTGTTAAGTTCCACCTGGGCCGATTTCTCTAGCATTTCTTATGCATGCGCTAAAATTGACTCTGAGCATAGTGCAGAGCTGTGCTCTATCTGTAACTATAAACCTGCACAAGTGAATTCTAGAAAGTAAAAATAAAAAATACATTCTGGAAACATTGTTGGTCGAATAGTTCCCAAGTAAAATCTTCCAGGTGATGACTATTCGAACTATAACCCTCATATGCATCTCCAGCCCTTTTCTCATGGTAACCTAATCCTTCGTTAAAGGAGGTTCATAGTCTTCTTATGGATTTGAAACTCCCCCCTCTTTCATCTATAAATGGACTAGAGGGTTGAGGAATGAAGGAACCAGAATTAGGAGAATACAAACTTATGCTATTAGTTTGAGATTGGAGGGCTTGTCATCTAAGGAGGAGATTGAAGGAATTTGGGAGGGACCTCATAGCATCAAGGTGAAGGTTATAAAGCTCCACTTATCTTTTGATTAATAAAAATGAGCACTTTCTCCCATTGATTTTTTCTTTTGTAAATGATGAATAGTTTACAATTGTTTATTATGTTCATTAATGAAAATTCAATCCCTGATTTCCTTGATCATTAGGCTTAGTTGTTTGAATTATTATATCACATGTGATTTTTATCCTTTTATGGCTTATGTTTGTAGGACCTATTAGCATTGAAGAGCTGCATCAAGTCACAATAAGGGATCTTCATCAGGCATTTTGTGAAACCGATAAGAGGTCTATCCATTAGCTAGACTAATTATAATTCGAAGAAGTTCAACTTAGGGAAAGAGTCAGTTCATTTGTCATGTTTGTTTCTAGTTTCCATTTAGGATCTAGGGATATTACTCTTGTCCACAACAAGGATTTTCTAGTGTAACAAATTGGTGACCATACTAGGTAACATCTATGTTCTCATCTTTTTCCATAGCCTTGCTTTCTGATTTTTCTTATTTATCCAGAGCCAAGTATTCATAAATTAATGACCTTTTAGATCTGACTGGTTGACTCTCGAAATTTTTATTTTTTTAAGTTTTTCCTCCCTACATTGTTTATGTTTACACAGAGAGCACATCTTTGTGCTCCTTTTTTTGTAGCAACTGAGTGCATTCGCTCTCCTTTCTACTAGAAACCCACCCAGGCCTTGAAAATTTTTGAAAATTTTGTGCTTGCTTCAACCCAGACCTAACTTTGTCTTTCTGAAAGTGTCATTCTATTTGTTTGGACTGTGTGTTGTCTTTTTTGAACTCAATTGATTGATTTGTTGATGATTTTTTGAAGATTAGGTCTTATTGAAAGAATACCCTAGGATTTTTCTTGGTTGATTTTTTGTTTGGTCAAAACAAGCTTGAATATCTTTTTGTAAGTGATATTCTTATTTTGTTCTGTCAAATACACTGGTTAAGCCTTAAATATTTCTTATTTGTAGTCAAAATCACTTTGAATTGCAAATTAGGGTTTTTGAAGACCTTGTGATTTTGTGAAAGAATCGTGGTTATTTTTGCTTGATAAAAGAAGTTGTTGCTTTGATCTTGGGAAAAGCTTTGCGAGTGCACTGTTATTGTCATTGAATCAAAGCATTCAAAGGAGAATATGTCTTTTCTCCAACGTTCTTGATTGATTTTTGTATTCTTGAAAGTTTTGAGTGATTAGAAGAAAAGAGTGTTTTAGTTTATTTTGATAATTAGGGAAATATGGAAATTAGTTTATTGACTGCGTTTTTCATTACAAAATAGTGAAATTGGTTTCTTTGAGAAAATCAGAAAATTCATGAGTTGTTTAATTTTATTTCTCAAAATCAAAGAAAACTCTTTCTTTTCTCTAAATAGAATTTCATTGAAATTGAAAGTTTCTTTTGCATTTTAGAGTGCACTAACATTTCGAATCGTGTCACAACATCATAAGTTTCATATTCATCAGCCATTGAGTAAAAGGATAGCTTAATAATACAGTGTTAATTAAAATTCACCTAGAATTTTATATTTTTTAGGGCTCTTTTCACCTATAGTAACTTAAGTGTAGGGCTTTGGAATAGGGAAGGAAGTAAAATCTCCAAAGCTACAAATGAAAAATAGAATCTTGAGTTAGGGAGAGAAAATCCAATTATTTCCATTTTTCTATGGGAAGCACTTCTTAGACATGAGTTAAGTACGAGGTCGTGTCGAATTTGGTGAAGTGATCTGACCCACTTCATTGTCCTAGATATAGTGATTTACACATATTACAATAGTACCGAAAGGTACTTGCGATCAATTGAAAGTAAACCTCCAATTGATCACGTGGAGGAGCCTTCAAGGGGATTGAGCTTGTTACTCTACCCTTGCATGTACATTTGATCTACGACTATCCCCCCAAGTAAAATTGTTGTATTTGGTAAACTTAGTGACTATAATTTTAGGGCTCTACCTAAGGTGACAACAGAGGGAAGGTCTCGTTGTACGTAGAATAGAAATTGGCTAGACTCACTTGGAGTCTCTACAGGGTAATCTTTGCTCGAGATGGTTTATAGCAGAGTTACTTGCACCAGACCATTTCTTTAAGCAGGTTGTTAGGGAAACTAGTTCCAAACACTCATTTTCTATAAAAAAATTCACCTTGATCTCTTTGATGTTGGATTTCATCACCAAATAGTAAATATTAATGTCTGTGAAGAGTAAGTTTGTATGGTTTGAACTCCTAGATTTTTAGTGCGTGTTACTTTCTGTGTTGTTTTTTTACTTTTTAAAGACTTTAGGTGTTATTTAGGTATTCTGTGATTAATAAATTAAAAATTCTTCATTGTGACAGAACTACCAAGACAATCACGTAGGATACTTGGGGATCCTCTTGAGTATACACTGAGACAGTTAGAAAAGATTAAATCCAAAAAGTCTAAATCATATTAAACTAGAACTCAAGTAGAAACTGTAACTTCTACTATTATAGATTGTGATGTAAGAGGAAATGAAGTTAATCAACCTATAAGATCTACTATTTTAGGCCTTGAAGTAACAGAAACTAAATTTGATCAAACTCAGAATTTAACATCACACTCAACAACAACTGATTTATAAATTATTGAACTCATTCAAACTGAATAATATATTTGAGAATCTTCTAATAGAAACCCCGTTTCCGAACCCGATATTAATGAACCTAAGTCTGATATTTCTGAGCATGAAATTGATACACCTACTACAACACATATTATAGATCCTCCACTTTCACCACGTGTGAAACTTATCATTACTGATAGTCTCCCTTCTTGTCTTATCTCCATTGAAGAACTTGTTTCGGACGAAGAGGAAGAATCTATAGTTTCTACCAGTGAACCTACATATATCTTAGAACTTTTATTTCGTTCTATTCACCCCGACCCTTGGTATTTTACACCCTTGAACTTTTGAGGGCAAGGGATTCGATATTACATGACTCCTTATTCTACCCTACCTGATTTTGACTGGTCCAAAATGATTCCTAGAAGTTCTCTGTTAGATACATCCATGTATCCCACTTCGCTGGAGTCCACATTGTATGGTGATTTTTTACCACCTGGATATCACTCTCTCACATGATCTTATTCAAGAGATTCTTCCATGAACTCATCTTTAAACATGTCAAATGGTGTTATTAACCCTACCCATGAAGGTTTGGCATTTGAACAAGTCATTAATATGATTTCTGGTAATGTTGGTAATCCACAAGCTAACCCAATAGGTGGTTATTATCCTCCTAGGGGGAAACCATCATATCTTCCACCTGGAGGACAACCTTTTGGTGGACCTTACTCTGCAGCAGGGGGGAAACCCCTCGCCAGAAACTACTTTAATTATGTTCAAATGCCTCAAACTAGTTTTGTTCAACCTGTTATACTTTAGCCCTCTATTGGAATGCCTTACCGTGGATTGAATACAATATGCAACCCTTCTCAACAGTTAATTCATGTTGCTTCTCAGGTGACTTTGTATCAACCTGGCCAACCTCTTGGACAACCTATGCAGTAACTTCCTTTTCAAGGTATGTCTTCTCAAATCTAACCAACTGTCCAAGCTAACCCATCGACACCTGCCCAAAACTCACTTCAACAGTATACCCCAAGTACCCATCAAACCATGGGGTAGTTTGCTATGTAAACGATTGTTCAGAACCCATGTTCCAGTTCACATAAAACTCCCATTCATGGAGTATCACAAATAACTGTCTCATTTACATCATAGGTTATTATGAAACCACTTGTTCAATTTTTACCTTAGACATTCGGTGTTCAATCGATTCCTACAATTTTGTTATCACCTCAAATACCTATTGTTTAGCCTAACGTCCCATATATGCAAGTACCTTTTCAAGGGCTACCTTTCCAAGGTTTACCTCAGAGTCAGTTTGTTCAAGGTACACCTTTTAAAACTCCATTTCTCCAAGGTCAACCCTTTTAAAGTCAACCCTTTCAAGCACAGTTTCTTCAAGGTCAAATGGGTCAGAATCTCCCCCTCCAAAATCAATTGTACCCAGGTCATACGTTTCAACAACTTATTCAACCACAATACGGTATGGCTCATCCTGGACACCCAGGAGGTATGTAGATTTCAACTACTCAGGCTATCCTAGGATATCCTATATATCCTCCTCCCAGTACAAGACTCACCCATCAGGGTTATCAATAACCATTGGAGGACGCTAATCCCCTATTTCCCTTCCTTGCAATTTTGGATTTTCCTGACCTCCCTCGGTTAACTAATGATCCACTTCTTTATTCCCACTATTTTCCGACTATTCCTACTAAGTTTCCTAGTGATATTCCTAAATTTGAAGGTAAGTTGGGTGAATATCCATCCAACCATGTCATGACCTACCATATTTGGTGCACGTCCAACTCATTAAGCAACAATTCTATTATATTACGACCTTTTCAATGAACCTTGATCGGTTCGACAACCAAATGGTATGTAGAATTGTCGTGTGCTTCCTTCAACATGTTTAATGCCCTTGCTACAACCTTTTTGACCCATTTTTAGTTACCCATTTTGTATGACAATGGAACTAAAATTTTTACTTCTTTGAAGCAGTCAACGTCAACCCATATCTCAGATCACATTCACGAAAGGAGACGAAGACGTCACCTAGTTAAAGTTTACATTCCAGACCAGATTTTGGCCAAATGGTTCATAAAATATCTTTTACCATTAATAATTGAATATGTGGCTAAAGGGGGTGTTGTAACTGAAGAGAAGGTAATTTCCCGTGCTCAATATATTGATCTTCTTTATACTCAGTTTGGTACATTGTATGAAAAAATCCCAGATTTACCCCGATGTACTCTAGATAATCCACCTCTTCCAGGATCACATGCCGTAGATGGCATGATTGGTTATGTGAGCTATAAATGTAAGAACAAAAAGAAAAATTCAAAGAATGTTTAGGTTTTGGCTCTATCTGATTCACCTGATGAAGATCCTTCTCCCAGAATTACTTCCGAAATCAACACCGTAGATTCATCTACTAGCAAGGGTAAGTCATCCGAAAATAAGAAAAAGGGAAAAGGAAAAACTAAACAAGACAACCACTCTAAGGAGACATCAACCATGAACGAACTATTTGACGAAAAGAGGAAACCTCACTACCCTTGCTTGATTTGTGAGGAAGATCATTACATTAAGGAGTGCCCTCATTAGACAGATGTTTCCAAAATTTTCAAAAGTTCACCCATGCCTGTTGTTTTAAATGATTATTTTCCTCCACAAGACATTAAAATGGTCTCTCATGATCAATCCTCCTCATTCCCATCAACAAATATCATGATGATTTCTTCCAAAGTTATGGTAGCAACAAGATCCAAAGATTACTTGTCAAAGACTCGTGTTGAAAATGGAGATGACTCCAGTTCACTTGGTCAAACTTCTACATCTACTCCTCCTTCTGAACCATTACATATTGAAAAGCCAAATCATGATATGATAACTTGTCCACCTCCTAAGGGTATGCTTCATAAGTTAGCCTTTAATACTCATGTGATGGCTGCGTAAAATTATAACATCGTCCAAGATTTGCATATGTCACCTTCGGCCATGTCTTCCCTTGAAGTGCTGGAGACTTGTCCAAAACAAAGGAAGTTATTATTATCATCCATAGGAACTTTAGACCCTCAAGACTCCCATTTGATTGTTTTCGATCTTGAAAATCATGTCCCTTGTCTCCCACACCAACAAGTTTTTCAGATACCAGTTCACATCAAAACTCAATGGGTTTTTTGAACAATGATTGACGAAGGAGAATCAACATGTATTATATCCATTTCCTGTTGGAAATCCTTGGGTTCTCCAACAATCAATCAATCTCCCATGACTTTCAAAGCCCTTGATCGAAAAGGTTTTCATCTGTATGGACTTTTAAATGATTTTCCAATCGAGTTATAGGGACAAACAGTTTCAATAGACGTTGAGTTTGTTGATGCTCAACTTGACTATAACCTTTTGCTTGGTCGTAGCTGGACTTATGCCATGGTTGTAGTAGTCTTGTCATATTTTAGGATGATTATGTTTCTTCACAAAGAAAGAATTGTCAAAGTGGATCAATTTTCCTACTATACCTCTGACTCTAATTCTTTTACCAGTACCTCATTTGTTGGAAAATCCACCACTCCATATGATGAAGTTGGTGTTGGGTTGCTCAAAGATTCATCTTTGATGGGAACTTTCATGTTCCCTCCACCCATTCTTCTTCATAATGAAGCACAGATTAACATGACTACATCAAGTACTTTTGAAATGGGAGATCCATGGAAAGTACTATAAGAATAAAAAAAGATCTTATATGGTGATGAAATGCATCGTAGTCCTTTTGATTTAGCCTATGAGGCCATTCGATATTTTTCCAACCCATCAACATCTGATGATGATCAAATGAATATGATCATTGATGAATATTCTCATTTGTCACACTTAGAACCAATCTCTATGCATGATCCTTTTAACAAATATTTTTTAATTGATGAAGGGATCATGGAAGTTATGACCTTGGATGAAATGTGGTGGAATGATACTCATCATAGTTCAACTTTCTTACCATCATTTGATAAAATTGAGAATAATTTCTCATCATTATTTTCATGTGAGACCCTTAGTGACCCTCAAAATCCAATATCTAGCCCTTCTTTTAGTTCCGAACATAATTTACAGAACATAATGGCAACGAAACCTATCGATATCTCAGTGAAACCCAGAATAATTGAAAATATTCATATAGGAGCCTCTTGTTTGTTAGAACAGATTTCAATATACAAAGCCTTATTTCAGAAATTCCATGACATTTTTGCCTCGTCCTATGAAGAGATTCCAAGAATTGACCCTAGAATTGTTGTACATGAAATAAAAACTTATCTGGATGCTAAGCCAGTTAGACAATGATTATGTCCAATACATCCACGCAAAGCCACTGCTATCAAAATTGAGGTTGAGAAACTGCTGAAAGCAAGATTCATTTACCGTGTTCCTTTAACTGATTGGGTATCAAATATTGTACCAATTAATAAAAAGCAAGGAACTATTCCAGTGTGTGTCAATTACCGAGATATTAACAAACCTTTTCCTAAGGTAAATTATCCAACTCCGTATATCTACCAAATTGTTGATGACTGTGCCAAGAATGAAATTTTTTCCTTCATGGATAGATTTTCTGGCTACAATCAGATAAACATACTCCTCGTCGATCAGTACAAAACCACATTTATATGCCCATGAGGAAATTTTTCTTATCGAAAACTCCATTTGGCCTAAAAAATGCTGGTGCAACTTTTCAACGAGAAATGTCTTATGCATTCCAAAATATCAAGCATATTGTTCAGCCTTATTTGGATGACCTACCAGCTCATTCCATGAAATGGAAGGATCACCTATTGGACTTAAAAGAAATTTTCATTAGGTGTAGCCATTACAATATTTTCTTGAATATACATAAGTGTGTTTTTTTGTGTAATCTGGTTGGATTCTAGGTTTCATTTTTTCAAGGGAAGGCATTCATGTTGAACCCCTCAAGGTAGAGGCATTTTTGAATTTTCCTGCTCCTTCTAGCCTTACTCAACTCCAAAGTTTGTAAGGGAAGGAATTTTTTTTCGTAGATTCATCCACAAATATGTTGAACTAACACGGGGTTTTACTCGACTATTGAAATAGGGTATTTGATTTTTTTGGCATGAGCTTGCTGATAAATCTTTTGATGCATTAAACATGCACTGACTAATGTTCCTTTACTGCATGCACCCGATTATCATCGAGACTACTTTATGTACTTAGCTGCATCTGATGCCACCATTGGCATGATGTTAGTCCAAGAGGATGATTCTAGCAGCGAACATGTGATTTATTATTTGAGGAGCCTCAATAAAGCTGAGATTAAATACGCACATGTGGAGAAGCTAGCCTTGACAGCTGTACACGTTGTTCAACAATTCCATCACTATATACTTCTTTGAAAAACCATTGTTATTTCAGATTGCAACCCCATGATGTACATTCTCATGACACAACTGCTAGGGGGAAATACTTGAAGTAGATAGTCATTCTACAAGAGTTTGATATCGAACTTGAAAAAATCGGGGATCAAAGAAATCCTTGGTTTTCTCTGAACTATTGTGTGCTTCCCCCATACTAATATAGAAACTATAGCAGAAGATTCTTTTGTTGACAAATCTCTCTTTCTTATTAGTACATTAGGTCCTTGGTATGGAGACATCATTATATATCTCCAAACACAAACTTTTAGGCATGATTTATCCATAGCTGATCTTCGGTGAATCCGATACCAATCCCAACAATACAACATTATTGGCAACACTCTTTATCATCATGGTGCTGATTCTGTATTTCGATGTTATTTAACTTTTCAAGAAGTCGAAAAAAATTAAATGGTTGTCACTCTAGAGCATGTGGAGGTCACATGTATGGGTATGATACTACCCAAAAGATATTACATGTTGCCTACTTTTGGCCATCCATGTTTAAAGACCCCATCGCTGCAGTCTACAAATGCAAAAATTGCCAAACTTATTATTACAAAATGCGAGCACCTCCCTTTCCTCATCACCCATTCGTGGTTGTCAATCCTTTTGTCAAATGGGGCAACAAATTTGTCACATGTAATCCTCACTTGGTCAGCGGGCATGGATATATCATCCTTATAGTCGATTACTTTACAAAATGGGTCGAGGCGATGCCTACATATAAAGACGATGGCGAAACTATAGCTATTTTCATTTTCAATTATGTGATTGCTCAGTTCGGTGTTCCACAAGCTATTGTTACAGACCACGTTAGACATTTTCATAACTTTATGATGGTCGAACTATCCATGCAACTCGGCCTACACCATGATAACTTTAATCCATATTATCCACCAGCTAATGGTTAGGTCGAAGTTGTCAATAAAGTTTTAACTAATATGATTAAACAGATAGTTGGTATGCATAAAGGAAACTGGCACTCTATGCTCTTTTCAGCACTGTGGGCTTACCATACTACTATAAAACATTGACCGGTTTTACCCCTTTTCAACTCGTTTATGGTTTGGAAGCCATAATATCTATTGAATTTGAAATTCCATCTCTTAAATTAGCTATCAAACTATTACCTACTATCTCTACAGACGAAGAACACTTTGTACATTTATCCCATCTAGATGAAAATCACCGTAACAACATATTGTCTAGCAAAGCTCACTAGAAACGTGTCAAAGCCCAATGCAATCAAAATGTTAATCCTCATAAATATTTAGAAGGTGACCTAGTCTTGGTATATGATGAAGCTCATGATGAGCTAGGTGTAGGCGAATTTGAGCCCATGTGGCATGACCCTCACATCATAAAACATGTATTAGCTAAAGGCTCCTATGAGCTAGTTGATTATGATAGTGTTCCTCTGGGAAAGCCCAGAAATGGTCTCGACCTAAAGAAATATTTTACATAAAATTTTGGTGAAAATTTGTACATTATTTACCATTTTTAGGTATGTGTGATAAATTAGTGTTTTATACTACTTCTCCTGCTTATCTTGTTTTTACACTTGATTTGCATATGTCGACGTTTTCTCTGACTTACATTGGATTTGCTGATGGTGCTAGTCATAGTACTTAGAATTTATCTTCCGCAGCCTTGGCTATCTATTCACCTAATGACGAGCTAGTCTCTATTCACGAAATATGTCTTAGTCAAACAACGGACAATATAGTAGAATATAGCACAGTCATTGAGCTAATAGTTGATGCCATTGCAATTGGTATCTGACATTTGATCATTAGATTATATTTGAAGCTTGTGGTATTACATTTAAATGGTGTCTATTCAGTGAGTCCAACCATGTTAAGGGTACTTTTACGAGTCCGTCTCTTGGAAATGAAATTTGATTATATCGAATATCAACATATTATGAGATATTTAAACACATTGACAGATGCATTGGTGAATCATGTTTAAATAGACATTTGCAAAATTTGTAAATTAAAAACAATATTCATTCATACATTGATTGAGCTAAACATAAATAAAATTAGTAGCTTTTTTCATTAAAATAAAGTTTGGGTGTGTCTACAAAATATTTCATCTAATGACATAAGGCCTGGTGGCATTTTATTTTCTGATTATGCTGACACCAAAAAGTAAAAAATGGTCCTAGAAACTAGAACAACTAAGCCCGATGATGCCAATGATAACACACGATGGCACGTTCAAATCAGCGCAACAAATGTCTAAGAGGCCGTGGAACCCCAACTATGTGCCTCTGATAGCCACGTGGAATGTCATCGACTCCATTCTCTTGGATGTTGGCAGTCAACCTCTCAAGGTTGTGCTCCAACTCTCTCAGGATGTCATCTACCTCTGGGTTCACTCCCACACCTACCATAGGCTACTTGCCTCATCTATTGTACCATCTCATCCCGGCTGGTTGGGCTGGACCCACATCTGCACATGCATTTCAGATAATTAGCCTTTGAAGTAAAAAACACTTAAAAATTTGAAAAATTTGAAAATATGTCAAAATTAGAAATTCTTACCTAGATCACCCCACTGAGCTCCGACTAGAAGTGGGATATTTGGATAACCTCTATAATCCATCCTGGCATACGGAAAGTCCTCGATCAGAATAATCTGCTAGCTTAGATAGTAAAAAAAACTCTATCGTATGCCTCATTACAAGCCCATCACCTCCATGGCGTGCCATCAGTGCAACCCACCTTGTTAAGCATGGATCCCTCAAACCACCTCATCTACTTGAATCTGCTGTGGCCAAATAATAGGAACCCTCTTTAGGGAAAACGAAACTAGAATGGCACCATAACCAAAATTTTTCTGTTTACCATTCTTGTGCCTAGTCAACTACCCTTTCATATTTACCACTATTGCCTCACACTAGTTGTATGCCGTGGACTCCCAGCATTCCATGACCGTCTGCATCTGTGCCCATGTGGCTAGATGAAGGGCATCACTACCACACAGTTTTCAAATAGTGAAAGAAAAGGTCCTCAAGGGTAAAAGTTCGATGGTATGAATGTCAATCCATTCATATTTGGGTGGTGCACCCCTACAAAAGTGTCGTAGGTATCCATCAGTAGTATCTGCCCCTCCTCTCGATCCAAATAGTGAAAGATCAGCTCCCAGATGAGATAACCTAGTAAGTAGGTAGATGTCATTGGCATCAATGGTGAGACGATGATCAACATTCACAAAACACTATTCCTGGACATTCCAGGTGTTGGCTTGAGGGGGCATGACCGAGGTTCAATGTTAATTAGCCAAACAAATCCCTACACTACTGGCCCTTTCAGTATTAGCCTGCAGAGCATAGACCGAAGTATCACCCGAAACAGTATGGGGGGATGCTAGAACCAATTTTCTACACCCTGATATGGTCGTGATGTCATTTTATTCCTTCTATTCTTGCCTTTGCGTAGGTCACTTAGTGCTATGGCTTTGTCTACCTAACCGCTTATTCCTTCCTTCGATACCTCCGTGAAAGGCTACAGCTGACCTTCATGCAGCCCTAACCTTCAAATTAGATACTTTCATGCTGCTAAGGTAGTGTATTGCACAGATTATCGTGTTATCTTAAGAATCTTACTTATGTTATTAGGTACTCACAGTTAACACGGCATAAATAGATATTCTTATTGGAGTTTAGTTATCCAACATAATTATACACATTGGAGCATCACATAAGCATTATAAAGGAAATTCATACATAAAATGACAAGATGCATCAATTATAACAAAGACACAGAAATTGTAGAATACTTCTCTTTATTGATATCTTCCAAGTGATTACAGACTCTATCCACCCTGCACACACAGTTGCAAGGGTTTGTGCACTTAGCGGTGGACTTCTACCTTAGGCCTCTGTGCACTCAGCTACAGAGCCTCTACCTATGCTACAACCCGAAACTTAAACTTCTTACTTCAGAGCTATGACTCTTTAAGACTTCTTCAATGTTGACTAACTCCTAACTACTTAGAGCTTAACTCTTTTTATACAATCCCATGGTCCGTGGACCACGAGTAGATCTCTTACAACCGACTTTACTTTACAAAACTAAGGGTGGATAACCCTTTATGGCTCATGACACCTTCGTGCTCTGCGACCACCAAATGTGGCGTCTTTACAATTTTCTTACAAAATTTGACCAAAACATGGGCTTTTAGCCCCAAAACTGTCCTTGGGGGATCCCGTTCCCAAAAGGCCCCCAACACAAACATCGTGACTCGCCCTCGAGTCAATTAGTAGGCACGGAGAACTTTGCGTTAAACCCTTCCAACTTGACCCGTATGACCGCAAATTTGGCCGTGCACTATGCTGCTGCCTGCTTCACATCTTCCACTGTCTGCTCAATCACTACTCCTGCACTATCAGCCTGAAGCTTTTGATGCGTCACTTGCAAAGTTGCAAGCTTTCCTTTGATAGATCTTGTCACTACATAAGCCTCATCTAGCCAGGGCTTTAGTCTTACCTTCAACAATACTTCCTTATGCAATGCCACATCCACCTATTCCTTCAGCTACTTGGCCTCCTATAGCTTGGCTAGTCTTTGTGTCAGCACACTAGTTCGGGTTGTGCCCTTAACCTCATCATAGTGCTATTGTAGCTCACGCTCTTCTGTCTCTATCCACTATACATTGGAGTCCTCCTGTAAGCTGGTCAGGACCTCAAATGATTGTTCAAACAATTGCATGCAGTCTACTACTACACTATCCAGTGTTGCTGCTGCTTCTGTGACAACAGTCGCCTGTTGTTCCTTCACTTCTGGCAGAGTTGAAGGTTGTGTCCTCAACTATAACTCTGTTATTTGTAGGTTCAACTCCAACTAAACTCGCGCCATCTCAGTACAAGTGTCGCGTACCCCTGTGGCCAGGTTGTGAAGGCATACCTCGACTAGCTCCTCCTACGGAATGGCCAACTCTGGTACCATTCATCATGCCTCCTCAATGACCTGCATAATGTGGTTTCTCTGATTGGTCACCTCAGTCTTAGTGATGATGGAAGCATTTCTCTGTAGGGCCATCTGCTCATTGTTGATCCGCTATTCACTGATCACCTGGAGGGTGCAGTTCTCATGCGCCCTCATTTATGCAATTACTCCATCCTGCAAGAGGTGGAGTGCTTTATGTGGGAGTGCTGCCAAGTTCAACCCTACTCCCTTTCTCTATGGTTATTGCTCCATCTAGTAGCACTATCGCACTATAAGACTTCGCATGCAACATATCAGCAGCCTCTGAAGTGCCGATAGCCAAGCTAGTAGACACCATGCTAGCCTGCAACTCATGGATCTGCAGCTTCTGCAACCCTATCTAGATAGCCCCTAGGATGATCTACTGCTACTATTCAAATTTTTGCAGGTCCTTCGCGGTGACATCCCTAACTGTGTCACCAATATCAGGCAAGTCACCCTCTATTAATGTGATGGGGTCCAATGAGGTGTTGGTCGCCTTTGATTTCTTTCTGGGCCCTCCTTTCTCCAGCTCTTGTGGGAACTTTATGTAGGTGGATGTATCTTGAGGGTCCATGTTGTGATGTTATGTTTCCTCTTCTATCTCAGGTGAAGGCATCCTCACAGCTTTGTTAGAGCCCCACTATGTCCCACCTGTCTGCTTTCCTGTCTGCTGCCCAGCCTCACGCTCCGCTTGGGCCTTATCAGTAGCCTCCTTTTTCCTCTTTTTGGTTAACTGTGCCATCTTAAGTTTGGCCTCCTCCTTCTTCATCTGTGTGGCTGAATTGCTCCCATCCAGCCCCAAGTCTATGGTAGTGCACCACTCTACTGACCATTGATCAAGTAGTGCATCAATGGCATCATCCGTTTCCAGATAAGGCAAGTCGTATCATTTCTGCGCAGGGTCCTTCCAAGCCCTGATGGATACTCGATGGAAATTGGCTTTGAATTTGGCATAGCCCTGTATGTTGGCATACACCATTGGTCACAATCGCGGTTTGCAATTGATGGCCATCTGGATGTTCATCTCCATCAAGATCGAAAAGATCTTACTGTCCCTGACTCGTTATGTGTCCTTGGTCACCCATAGAGAAGCGTACTTCACTACTTCAAAGAGGTTTGGCGTGACCAAAGGGAACTGGCTGTCCTCTAGCAGCTCCCACACTACCAGCAGAATTGACAACAATAGCCATGCATAGTGGAACATCTTGCCAAGCTCTTGTGCTTTGTGGGAGTTCGCCAGGAACCCTCCACGAAGGTAGTCCGACCAATTGAACTGGACTCCTTCAGTGCACTGTGCTGCTAGCACGATAATAGACGTTGGCGCCTCATCAGTGTGACACTTCCTCATCACTTTCCCTGCTAAGCTCTGTGTGGCTACATTCACAGCATGGTCGCAAATGTTGGACATAGCGTATCCACATGGCTTCTTCACTAATTTAAATTTTTCTTTAATCAATTTTGTGAGAGCTTCCTCGCCACCTTTTTTGCCAAAGATCATGGCCAGATTCTCTCCTATATATGACAATCACGTTATCTAGTGAATCAACCTATCCATGATGGGTATTGGCTCCTCCAGCCATAGACACCCATCATGCACCAACCATAGCAGCTGCTTGATGACCAAAACTGTTACTAGGGTGCAGTTGTAGTCTGACACCCTGAGCAGGTTGAGCAATCCTACCTTTTCTACTCCCTTGAGCCACCTTTGTGGCTCCAATGTGGTCATTCCCTTATTTATATCAATGATGCAGCACATCAACTACTCGGTCGCCATGTGTGGGAATTTCTCGTGGTCCACCAAGTCCCAGTCTTTAAGTTTCAGCAGCAGCACTCATGCCAAGCATGGACTTTCGGAAACAATTTTTTCCAACAGTAAAGGCGTTTTTCTTAGGCTTGCGCGGAGGGACATACTCCGGCAACCGAGTAATAGGGCTCGCACCCTGGGCTTCTACCTCCTCCACTTGAGCTCCCACATACTCATCGTCCATCGATATGTCTTCAATGTCTTCTTCCTTTGGTTCTAAGTTTATGGGCTTGTCTTTTTCCTGTGTGGTGGGTTTTGGTGGGTTTCTACTTGGCAATGTGCACACTAGTATGGCAGGCTACTTGCCATTTTTATCATTCACGGCCTCTTTAGTTGGGGTCAAATTCAGCCTCAACATTCTTAGTGATTTAGGGACTTTAGCAAGCACCTCGATGACCTCTCGAGCAACTACTTCTACCTCTATTTCCATTTCCTGTGCCGACTCCTCTACTACTTCTTCTGTATTTATAATTTTTGCAGGTGCTAGCATAATGCTTTCTAACAGTGGTCACGACGTCTCTGGAAAGTTTGCAAATGAGGGAGTCTCTTTGAAAGCCTCAAAGAATTCTTAGTTTATGGGTGCGTGAGAGCTCAACAACTCAACTCTCAAAATGCCAAGTGTCTTTTGTTGGATAGCCACTTGTAATTTATAGGGCATTTTGAATTCAAATTCAACTGTTCCCCCCAAATTCAGTTCATTAATGCCAGATTGGCAGCAGATTTTCAAGGATCTGAGCCATAAATTTCTTCTTAAATCCATTTGACCGCATTTAAACTGTCAAATCATGAAAAATGACTTTAATGGTCACTTTCTGGCTGACCTGCGTGATTTCTCCCTAGGTAGCACAAATCCCTCCATGCTGCCGCAGGCCCTATGACACTTTCTTGCTTTGCATCATCGTCCAATCGCATAGCTCCCCAACTCAGGCAGTGTAGTTTATAGTCTTGCTCCCCCTTTTAGCTACCTGGAGTGCCAAAATTGTGCTACCTTCATCTAGTCACATGGCCGGATCGCTAGTGTATGGCTTCAAGTGACTACCATTGACCTTCTTAGGAAGGGCTATCCATTCAATTTGACCAGCTGTACCACCCCTCCATCAGTAATTTCCTTAATGACATAGGGCCCTAACTAGTGCATTCTGAATTTCCCTGGAAATTTATCAAACTTACCATCATATAACAAAACTAGGTCATTTACCTTAAAGGTGCGCAACTTAATATGTCGATCATGCCATGCCCTTTCGCGTTGCTTTTGAACCTGTTGGTGAAATCTAGCTAGACAACTCTCTTCCTCAAGTTCATCCAGTTATGCGAGCCTTTCCTCTAGGGTTGTGCAATACGTCATACCTGTGAGTGCTGGTATGTGCAGACTAGGCACAATATATTCCATAGGAATTACTGCTTCAACACCATAGACAAGCCTGAAGGGGGTCTGTCCAGTCAACTTCTTACATGTCGTTGGATAAGCCCATAGTACTGTAGGTATGCATATGTTCCAATCACTTCGCTGAGCATTGCAAACCTTGGTCAGCACATTTTTGAGCACTTTATTAAACTCTTCTATCATCCCATTATCCTGTGGGTGATAAGATGTGCTCTTCTGGTGATATACCTGAAATTCCTCCATTAGCGCACTGATCATCTCATTCAAAAAGTGCGTACCACGATCACTCATCAAGATCTTTAGATAGCCAAATCACGTCAGTACATGCTCAAAGAGGAACTTTGCAGCAGTCACACTTGTGCAATCCTTCACAGGCTACATTTCTCCCTAGCGAGTCAAATACTCCGTCGCGTTGATAATGTACCTCACTCCCATCTTTCTTTGGGGCTGAATGGGTCCCAAAAAATCTATCGGTCATTTCTCAAAGGGTTGCAATGTCATTTGTGGATTCAAAGGAATCTCATCGCTCTGCGATGGCCTGCCAGTCCTTTGACACACATCACACACCTTGCAATACACTTTTGATTCCTAATGTAGGGTTTGCCACCATAAACCTGCTCGTAGAATCTTCTGCATGGTCGCTCTCCCTGCATAATGTCCTCTTGCAGTGCCCCCATGATCATTCACAAGGATAATGCTTCTTTCAAACTTAGGTACATATCGTCGCAATATCTCATCAGACCCCATTTTGTATAGATGCCCAACAATGATAGAAAAATCTGCGGCACACACCACTAATTCCTTCTTTTTCTAGATAGTGTATGCTTCCAGGGCAGTTCCTATCATTAGGAAGTGTATTATATCCTCAACATGACCATCCGCAATGCGCACTACAAATAGCTGCGCGTCAGGAAATCCTTCCTCCAAACTAGTGTGTTCTTCCCTTGTTTCGATGCGTGATAGATGGTCTGGTCCCACGTTTAGTCGTCCAGGCTTCACAATAACTTCAAAATCATACTCTTGGAACAATAAGAGCCACCTGTAGATTCTCCCCCCTAACACATGCTTACTGACCAGGTACTTCACCATGGAATGATCTGTATACATCTTAAAATGGCCACCCAAAAAGTAGTGCCTAAACTTCTGGAGCACATACACCATGGCTAACCCTTCGCACTCAATTGTAGAATAGTTCTTCTCCACCTTGGATAACCGTATTCTTACAAACGCGATAGGGTGGTCCAAGTCTCCTCCACCAACCTGTGTTATTATTGCTCTCAGTACTATACATGACGCATCGACATGTACATGAAACTCCTTCTTCCAATCTAGGAAGACTAAAATTGGCGCGGTGACCATCTTCTCTTTCAATATATCCAAGCTCTTCTTACAGTCCTCGTTCCAGCAGAATGTGACGTCCTTCTTCAACAATTTCTCCATAGGTGTAGTGATCTGGGCATAGCCTTTGATAAACTTTATGTAATATCCCATGTGTCCTAAGGTAGCGTGCAGCTGCTTCACACTCCTTGGTGCTTCTAAGTTCAGAATAACCATGATCTCCGTGGGATCTACCATCAATCCCTGTCTGCAAACCACCTGAACCAACAGGGTCCCAAAAGTAACACAAAAAAGACACTTCTTTAGATTGAGCATGATATGGTATTTTCGATAGGTATCTAGCATCAGGTACAATCTTGCTACATGGAGTTTTACCATCCCAAACATAGTCTAGTCATCAAAGTATACCTCCAGGAACTTATGAATAAATTTCTTGAATGTAGAAACAACTATGCGTGAGAATATCATAGGCTCATTTTTCACTCCAAACGGCATTATAGTGTACTGAAAACACCCCCACTCAGTCGTGAAGGTTGTCTTGCTCCTATCCTCCAGTGCAATTTTGATTTAGTGGTACCTTGAGAACCCATTAGTGAAGGAATATGCTTCCTAGCCACCTATAATGTCCAACACTTCATCAGTGAAAGGAGTCAGGAAAGGATCGTGTACACAAACATCATTCAGCTTTCTGAGATCCACACATATCCTTATTTTATCCTTCTGCTTCTTTTCCTGTACCACCATTGGGCTTACCCAATCAAATTCTTCCATAGGCTCAATGATGCCTGCTGTGAGCATTTTGTCTAGCTCTAGGTGAACCTTTTCCTTATACTTTGGATTGAGATGATATGGCCTTTGCTTAACCGGCTTCGTGTTGGGCTTCAACGTGATCTTCATAAAACCTAGATCCCCGATTATCCCTTTTAATTCCATAAACATTGTAGGGAATAAATCCTAGTATTCCTAGAGAAATTTAGCGACCGTATCCACTGTCGCGTCGTCCCAGTAGTCTCCAATCTTTGCAAATTTGGGCTTTGCCTCAGTACCAATGTTTACTTGTTTCATTTTCAATAACGCGGTTATATCAAGGTTGTCAATCTGCGGTCCTTCAACCTCGCAATGAATTTCTGTTTCCAGAATGTTGATCTTTCATGGATCCTCATTCTCCTCTTTAGCAGTCATGTTATAGCATTCCACTGTGTGACTCAGTTGAGTAGCCCACTCAGGCTAAATCAAGTCCAAAGGATCCTGCAGTATCCTAAAGATTACTGCTTTCACTTCTTGTAGGGCCTCATCAATATAGTCAAAACCATCTTCAAAACTGAATGTCATTATGAATCCTTCATGCAGAATATGCCATTCACTTGTACCATGGAAAAGCTCTGTTTCTTTGTACCAATTCGTCGGGACAACATCCAAGGTGTGACAGAGAAAGTGCACCCATTTAGGATGGGGCTTCTCTCCATAAGCCTGGGCCCATTTGGCCAGATGTGGGCGCAGATCATCCTACCCGTCATACTTGTCTGTCATTCACATCTCTAGCTTCCCAAATCATGTTCTCATCATCCTCCTACATTTGTGCCAATCATCAAAGCTTCCCTTATGTGTACCCCACCATCTTGTGGGTGTAGTGCATAGTGCCCAGTCCAACACCTAGAAGCACTACTTTTCTGGTACCTCCCTTTCAAATGCATCAAGAAAAATATCTACATCATTCAGGCCATCATAAGTAGTCATATTTTTTACCTCAAACAACACGCAGTGCAGCGACCAGGTCAACATGTTGCGACTCAGTGTAGTCACCTCATGTAGCTGATTCTGCCAATGCTCTAGTTCTTCATTAGAGTCTGAGGTGCAGGAACTCTCGTGATCCCACATAATTCATCCATCCGCTGTTGGATTCATCCAGTCTTGGTCTCACGCTGTTATCTTATAGATATAGTCCAGATCACCATCACTCTCATAATCACGGACTGGTTCAGTATGGTGCGATCCTTCCATAGGATCTAGGGGTACAATTACGTATAGTGATTTCTTCTCGAATATCATCTTTCACTTCTATAGGTTGATTACCCATTTCATATCAGTAGACCAATCAATTCCCAGTAGCACATGATAGGGGTTGTTGTCATCCATAATTTCTATTACTTCAAAGACATCCAGTGCATTCGCACCTTCAATATTGATGGTCACCCCCTGCCGCCACCCCATGGGGATGATCTTCTGCTGATTCACCATCCTTTGCTGAATCAGAGACCATTGTAGTGTGGGTCTGCCCATTTATTCCCATGCTTGTTTAGGTAGGACGTTCATGTTTGACCCCAGGTCCAAGATAACCTGATCCATCTCATACTCTTCTATCTGCGCGGTCAGTAGGATATTCATGTTTGACCCCAGGTCCAAGATAACCTGATCCATCTCGTACTCTTCTATCTACGCGGTCAGTCTCATCTCCCATACTGTTATTGTTTTATGCTTACCAATCTTTCATATTACGTGTGGCTTAGCCAAAGTGTTTCCAGCGCATCTATTTATGAGCTCCTGCAGCCGCTTCATAGCCTTGCTATCATGCAGTAGCTTCATGCAGGTCTCCAAGAAGGTTGTGAGCATAAAAGGATCCATCTCCTGATCAGGCTTGTCCTTTCTTCCTAAGGTGGAGGCCTCAATGAAGCCCTTCTTCGCTTCCATGAATATTTCATGCGTGTGCTCCAAATCGAACTCAGTCTCTTTTGATGTAGCTTTGCGAACCCATGTGATGTCTTTGGGTTGTTTCCCCTTGTCATCTCCCATTGTCATTCCACTTCGGACCACTATATTCACGTTCGAGTCCTCTTCGCACTGCTCAAGCCTCATCATCTACAGGTTCTAAGTTGGCAGAGGTCGTAACATCCCTTTGTCACGTATCCCATCTATCAGCGTAGGACGGTCTTCCATTTCATGATTAAACAGTGTGCAATACTTGCACGAGAGATGCATAGGGTTACTGCAATTGTGTGCATAGTGTCCTGGTCCTCCACAATTATAGAAATCAACTATCCCCGACCTCTGCCAGGTCCTCCTCTGCCTCGGCCTCGTTCGTGCCCCTGAAATCCTATCCGAGCCATCCATGCGCTCTGGTTAGGGGGTTGAATTCCTGCCTTAACCCTATAGGTAGGAGTTCTATCCATCATCAATTCATAACTTGGACAATTATGCTCATCATGCCCTACCAACCTACAAATGTTACAGAACAGTTGTTGTGTTGTCTGTACAAACTTTTGCAGCAAATGACAGTTATTCGTGGCATGTTTTCCTGCTACCTGACATATAGCACACCATAATGCAGGCCCCACGCTCAGTATTGCTTGAGCTTCTGGCCTTAAAGGCATCAATCCTCCTCCTGCAATATAGTTCAAAAAGACTGGACAATGGTCTTTGTCATGCCCCTGACTCTTACATTTCAGACACCATACCTCTTCATGCACCTCTGGTCAGACTATTATGTCCTGCTTGAAACTTTGCATCTCAAGGCAAAGATTTTTCAACTGCGCATGGATCTGTTGAACCCATGATTTGGATCTTGCATCGGGGTTTCATGCAGTCTCATTGAAATCTCCAAGGCCTCCGCCTAAGTCGTTATCTTTTATTTTGACAGTGAAACCCTTAAGTGTGGCAGGAGCAAAGCCACAAACCACTAGCGATGCTGCCCGTCCGTCAAGTTCATATTAGCTTCGTAGATTTTACAATTCAATCTCTAATCTAATTCCCAAGGTGTCTCACCTGGTTGCATTGTGATTTCCTTAAACCCCAAAATAGACTATGCCTCAGATTTAGGCCTACGAAATTCTTTGTTCATTGTGATCTAGATGTATGCCACTCCAGCATTTGGGTTATCATTAGAGTGTTGGATGTACCAGGTTAGGGCGCGATCTTGCATGCCATTAACCAAGGTTGCCTTCTTCATGTTATCATCTATAATGCCCTGAGCTTCCCATATAGCGTTTAAAAAGAACCAGAATTGGTCCAGGTCTTCATTCCCCAAGCCTTTGAACAAAAGGAGATTCACTGAATTTACCATACTGAACTACAGTCGAGGTGGAGGTTGTACGGATGAAGTCACAGGCGATGGTGGTGAAGTTGGAGGTGGTGTGGGTGGAGGTGGTATTTGTGGGAATCCTTGTCTTATTAACTTAATAACACTTTTGGAGAAACCTATGCTATTCCCCCTTCGTCACCTCGTGGAGGTGAAATCAATGGGCTATATTCAGGACCATTTTTTCCTTCGTTCCTATAAGTTTTTCCACTTCGTGTAGCTCCAAACATCAAGGTAGTTTCATAACCCGTTTTTCGCACAATAGCATTTTAATCCAGGTATTCAAAGATTTCACGTACTTACCTCGCGGTCCTTTGAATAAACATTGCTCTGCCTTGCTGTAGCTGACTAAGGTGTCGACCGTGAATTCAGTTACAAATCCTCCTATGATGCGATCAAGCCAATGATTGACATTTTGGGCGATCTTGTCCTTAGATGCTTCCAATTTCTGTACTAGCTCTGGGGTCCACACAATAGGAATGTCAAGTTTCCACCTTCCTTGGCTATCTGCTAGCTTCGACATCCACTTGTATAGCTTAATCGGAAAGGAGCTAAAAAATATTTTGTGTATTTCTGTAGCCATTGTTCCTTTGTTAGTCGCGGATTTCTATTCTCCTTCGCCACAAATTCATGGATCTTCCTATCCAACCAGTTTCTGATCTCTTTCTTAGCTAGATTCCAGTGATACGACATCACACATCTCTTATGAAGATTCCGGTCCCGGCAACAGAACCATTTGTTGGCTTGAGGGGGCCTAACCCAGGTTCAACATTAATTCGCCAAACAAATCCCCACACTATTGGCCCTTTCAGCATCAACTCGTAGAGCATGGACTGAAGTCTCACATGAAGTAGTATGGGGGGATGATGGAATCAAGTTTTCGCACCCTAATATGGTCATGATGTCATTTTATTCCTTCTATTCCTGCTTTCATGCAGGCCACTTAGTGCTAGGTCTCTGTCTACCTAACCTCTTATTCCTTCCTTGGATACCTCTGTGAAAGGGTACGACTAACCTCCTCACAGCCCTAATGTTCGGATTAGATACTTTCACGCTGCTAAGGAAACTTATTGCATAGATTGTCTAGTTACCTTAAGATTCTTACTTATCTTATTAGATACTCATAGTTAACACCGCATAAATAGATATTCTTATTGGCATTCAGTTGTCCAATATAATTATACACATTCATGCATCACATAAGCATTATAAAGGAAATTCATACATAAAATGACAAGATGCATCAATCGGAACAAACAAACAGAAATTTCAGAACACTTCTCTTTCTTGATATCTTCCAAGTGACTACAGACTCTATCCACCTAGTGCACACAACTGCAGGGGTCCACACACTCAGCTACGAACTTCTACCCTAGGCATCTACACACTCCGCTGTAGAGCCTTTACCTATGCTATGACCCGAAAATTAGACTTCTTCATCATCTAGTGACTCCTAACTACTTAGAGCTTAGCTCTTTTTATACAATCCCATGGTTCGCGGACCATGGGTAGATCTCTTACAGCCAACTTTACTTTACAAAACTAAGGGCAGACGACTCTCTATGACTCATGAAACCTTTGCACTCCACGACCACAAAATGCGGTGTCTTTACACATTTCTTACAAAATTTGACCAAAACATGGGCTTTTAGCCCCAAAACTATCCCTGGGGGATCCCGCTCCCAACACCAGGTCCTCACCAACCATGTCATTAGATCTACCTGGGATTTCATCCTAGGGATTAGCTAGTATTTCAGGAGGCCACAAGTCTTGAGACCGTTCAATGTGGCCAGATCTGCCAAAGAAACCAAATCATTGCCTTCACCCTCTCTTTCCCTCCACTCCATTTTTGGGTAATCAAATGACTTGAAATGACCATTTTAAAGAAGTTAGAGGCATTTTTGAAACTCATTTCATATTTTTTGGGCTTCAAAATTTGTTTTAAAAATAGCCCATGACAACCCTTTTATGGAAAGGGCACATCTGTGTGGAAATTTCCAGCAGAATTCCGCACAGGCTAAGAATTTCCGTATGGAAAATTTTATCGGCCTACGCAGGCCTAATTGAATGAAACCCGTGTAGGGACAAGGGCACTTTTTGGAAACATATTTGTCCCAAAAAATCAAATGAAAGCTTAAAATGAAAAAATAAAATAGATAGAAAGTTAAGTTATGGAGAGATATTCTACCTAGAGGAAACAATGCATGATTTTGTCCACCAGTTGGCTCAGAATCAATCCAAGGAGTTTCACGGTAAAAATCCCTCTCTTTTCTCTGAACTAGTGAAAATGCAAATGGTAAAAATAAATTACTTTTTCCCACTTTTATAAGTTTTTTAGCTTAAAAAATATTATTTTTTATATTTTGAATCTTTTTGAGAGCGAAAACACCTTTTGGAGTAGTTATGACAGGTTATTGAGTTTAAATGTGTAGGATCATTTACAAAGTCAAGGTAAATCATTTTTGACATTTTAGTAGACTTTTATCGCTTTTTATGCTCTTTAAAATTTATGAAAAGTGAAAATCATGGAGTCTTCTTTTAATCTCTTTTCAGACTTTTTCAAAAACGAAAAGATTGTCGAGTACTTGCTTGTTCGAACTCATAAAAGTAAATGAACAACCATCGACTCAATATAAGTCTACCCCTTTTACGGATTGAGTCGGGACTGTTTATGAAAAAGCTATACATTGATCAAACATGGTCAATAGAGTTCTCTCTTGTATTATTTTATCCTTTTTTAGACTTGAGAGACTACAATAACGAAAAAGAACCTGATGGAGTCTACTTATGTTTTTCTTCTGACTCTCTAAAAATGAAATAATTCGAGCTTTACTTTCTCCGGGCTCGTTAAAATTTTAGGGTTAAAGAGCTGAATGAGTTTTATTTTTAAGTCTTTTTCAAACTCTTAAAAGAAAACAACATCGAGTTACCCCTTTACTAGGCTTGTAAAAAATTGAACAGTATAGGAATTGTTAATCATGATGATACCAAACCCTTCCTTCTTAGGGTTCGTTAAAAATACTTCGATGGACTCATCCGAAGGATGAGCTTACTGTCCAAGCATATGTTATCCTCCTCAAGCTTGTAAAAGATAAAGAGGTACTTGCCAATAATGGTGGGGGAAAACTAGGGAAAGTGTCCATTCTATGTCATCAGTTAAAAGGTATCATCTCACTCTTGAACATGATGCTCCTTCATCTTCATGTATGGGTTTTGAAATCCATTTGCCTTATAGTTTATCAAACCTCATTGAAAGTATTCATGGTTTTGTGTACTATTGTTACGTCAAATGCTGCCAAATCATTTTAGTTTCGTTATATGTTCAAGAGAAATTCAACCTTGGTTCAAATCCTTTGCAAAAGCTTTACCTTCATTCGCATCAGCCATGCTTGAGTGAGTCTTTGCAATTATTTTCAAAACTTGATATCATGTTTCATGTCGTAGGCTTTACTATGATGAATCGCTTCCTATCGACTTCATCTCATTATCTAGGAAGATGATTTAGAAACCTTTAATAACTTGAACCATGCATGACTTAATGGCAGGTTTTTCACTTTTGACGATAGGTTCTCATCATTGGCCTTCCATCAAATGATTCTATGAGTGTTCGACTTCAGATCACATATTTGCAATTCATAGATTATAGTGGGAGTACCTTGAGAACAATTTTGATTATTGGTGGTTTCTCTCGCGCTTGTTAATAGTTCACATCATTGACCAGTAATCAAGTGGTCTTTTCCATGCTCGACTTTGAGACATTCACTCGCATGGTTAGAATCGTACTGTGGATCAAGAGATGGATATCAAGACCCTGGATCTAGTTTCATCAATCTAGGTTGTGAGGAAATTTTATATTCATGATTAGGTAGACAAATGGTTGTGTCCATGCTATGTCTACCATCTGTATGATCTTAGTTTTTCCATGCTTTTTCATTGAGTTCGCTTTACTCTGAGTATGGGAATGCTTACCTAAAAGATTATTTTTGATATATGCTTTGCATTGTGTTCCCTTGAATATTCCTTGCAGGTTTGTGACCATTGCCTCTGATCCAATCCTTGGAATGATAAAGTGCTTCAATATTTAAACTTATTTTCCAGACTTCGCACTTTCAGGGGAAATCTGTTACACGTCAATTTGTCGCCATGACACTTGATCAGTTTATGGATATTTTTACCATCCATGAACATGTTGAAACCATCTCCCTTACAAGTCAAACAACTCAAAATATGTTAAAGTACATGATAACTTTGTGTCAAATAGCCCTTACACCTTGTTAAGTTCCACCTACGCCAATTTCTCTAGCATTTCCTGTGTATGTGCCGAAATTGACTCTGAGAATAGCACAGAGCTGCTCTATATCTATAACTATAAACTTGTGCACATGAATTCTAGAAAGTAAAACTAAAAATTACATTCTAGAAACATAGTTGATCAAATATTTCCCAACTAAAATATTTCAGGTGATGATTGTTTGAACTATAACCTTGATAAGATGCATCTCCATCCCTTTTCTCATGGTAACCTAATCCTTCATTAAAGCAGTTTCATCCAATTCTTAGGGATCTGAAACTTCACCCTCTTTGATCTATAAATAGACTATAGGATTGATGGATGAAGGAGGTTAGAATTTAGAGAATACAAACTTATGTTGTTAGTTTGAGATTGGAGAGTTTGTCATCTTAGGAGGAGATTGAAGGAATTTGGGAGGGACCTCATGGCATCAAGACGAAGGTTGTAAGGCTCCTCTTATCTTCTGATTAATACAAATGAGTACTTTCTCCCATTTATTTTGTCTTTTCTGAATGATGAATAGTTTACAATTGTTTATTATGTTCATTAACGAAAATTCAATCCCTAATTTCCTTGATCATTAGGCTAAGTTGTTTGAATTATTATATCACATGTTCTTTTGATCCTTTTATGGTTTATGTTTCTAGGTCATGTCAGGAATTGAAGAGATGCACCAAGTCACAATAATGGATATTCATCAGGCATTTCATGAAATTGGTAAGAGGTCTATCCATTAGGTACAATACTTATAGTTCGGACAAGTTCAACTTAGGGAAAGAGTCAGTTCTTTTGTCATGATTGTTTCTAGTTTCCATTTAGGATCTAAGGAGATATCTCTTGTATGCAAGAGGGATTTTCTGGTGTAACTGAGTGATTAGCCCAATACTTAGAATGAGTAGGGAGATCATCCAAATAAGGTTGTACAATGTGTTCAATATCATGAAAAGTGTAATCCATTTCCCATTGAAACGTGGCCACAAAATTATTTATACCAAATGATAGTTTCCACTAGGAAAATGTACCCCAGGGATAGATAAATGCAATTTTAGGTTGATCCACTGGGAGAATGTTGATTTGATTATATCTGGAGAAACCATCCATAAATGAATAAATTTCATAGCCAGCGCATTCATCAACAATCTGGTCGATGAATGGGGTCGGATAATTATCCTTTTGAAAAACACAATTCACATCCTGATAATCGATGCATACATGGATTGTCCCCTATTTCTTCATGACAGGGACAATATTTGACACCCAAGCAGTCAGAGGAATAGGATAGATGAAACTAGCACAAAGGCATTTTTCAGCTTCACTCTTTATTGCAGCAACCTTCTTTGAATGGACTAGACTGAGGCATTGTGAGAATAGTTTAACATCAGGATACATTTTATTATCATGCACCACTATATTTAGGTCGATACCTAGAATTTCCTCATAGGTCCAGACAAATAAATCATGAAACTCCTGAAATAGGGCTTTATAGGTCTCAATATCAGATGGAGAGAAAGATGCACCAATGTGTAGATTTTCAAAAATACCTAGTATAACAGAGATATCAAGAGGTAGCATCTCTTCAATATTCGAGAGATTCTTTTTGGAGTTGACTTCATGAATGGAAAGGAAATTCCTGAAATAATTGATGATAATGGGTAGATATAAATCACTGATATTATCCTCCATGTAATCCCATAAGGAGGAACGATAGTGATGATCATCCCACGGCACATCGTCTGGCATAACAATCTCCATGATGCTACCATTGGTAGAGAATATATAAGAGAATGGATCAAAATACATTCCATAATCCAATGATCGATCAAACCAATTGATCAAAGAGAAGGTTTGAGCCACACAATCCAAATCGATGGCTTCGTAATCAAGTTCAATAAGGCTAAGAGACATTTGATCGCAAGAACTATGGATTAATCGGGATAGTAGAAGATGATATCATATTGATATAAGAAACTAAAGATGAGCTATCGGAAAGTGAAGGAGGACGAAACAAAAAGGTTACCATGAGAAAGGAATCCTTCAGTAGTCCAACCCCAACATGCTGATAAGAATGTAGAGGCTACCCTGCAAGCAGGACACTTCCAATAACATGAGAATCAGAGGTAGAAAAGGTGAGTTGGTCAATGGCCACAATCCCACTTTTATGAGGAAAGGCGATCATACGAAAATAATTCAAAGTGACCGTGACAATCGCATAAACCCACGTGTGATCTAGTAGAAGATTATAATCAAGAGCTCCATTAATAACTTCCACTTCTAATGGATATAATTTTTCTCTTTAATTCTACTTGTAAGGAATTGAGAATACCGCAAGGCTTATATGTTCTCCCATAAAAAGCATTCATTGTGGTAGGTGACTAACTCAATTGAGGAGAACCAATCGCTTTCAAGCAACACATAGCTATGATAGAGGTCGAGGCTCCCTTGTCCATAATAGAATGATGAATGTTCTTACTGTGAACGATGACCTAGATGATGAAAGCCAATTGAGCTCAAAGGCGAGGGGTACATTTTTCATGACTGAAAACAACTAGGCTGGAATCTGAAGGATCCACACATCCGATAGCTGAAATCAAAGCCTTTTTCTATGTAGGGTAGTTTTGCACCACCTTGAGGGTTGACATAGTTGATGGAGACTGATCCATGTATTCAAGTACATTATAATTTTGAGCATCCCTTGCATGAGGGTTGAAAGCAGAATTATGAATAACACCCTTCAAAGACTTAATAATTAACTCCATGGGAATCATGGGTGAAGAATTATTAGATGGAGATGATGATGAATTGGTAGGTTGATCAGTAGCCTGACTGTTCAAAGGATTCACATTACCACAATCCTTATTCCGAGTAGCCACCATAACATCATATTTATGCTTCGTGTAAGAAAGCATTAAAACAATGTTAGAGGAAGAAGGGCTCCGAGAAACCATGTGGGTCTTCTAATTGGGAAACAGGTCGATCAACATAGTGGGATAAGTGGAGGATTTCAAAAACTAGTTCACTTCGGCGTGATGAGGAAAATCATGATTAAATTATTCCTCGTTGCAAATCAAGCACAATAAGTGAGGCTTTCATTTCTCATCAGAGGAGTGATTTTTTTTTTATAGTACAATGAATATTTTTTCTTTTGTTTCCTTCTCCTGGTTGCTATTGGTCTTTTCCTTTATCAGATGAAATGACATTTATCTCGAAAGAAGAAGCTGCAGGAGGTTTGGATGAATATTTTTGGGCAAAAGTAGTGAGAGTAGTAACAGATGGTTTGCTCAATGTTTATGAACTGGCAGAACCAATGATTCCATCAGAAGCATGATATCCTTTACCAGGAGTGGGAGGAATAACGTTCGAAGCTCTCAAAACATCTGGTATATTTTCATAGAGTGTGCCATATTGGGTATAGATGAGGTCCCGTTGAGGTCTGGAAATGTTCTGACTCAACATGGGAGGAGTTGCCTGGTCAGAGTCCCAATTAAACTCTTCTCTGTTAATGGAAATCCCAACTAGAATTTTGGGATCAATTTACCCTTTACGAGGTTATTTTCCAACAAATGGAGGCTTGATTTGAGGAATACATTTTTTTGTTTTTTTTATTAAATATGAAGGAAACACAATGAATATCGCTCACTCTAATCACAATTCTACCTTTATTTATACTGATGTATATATAGGCCTAGGCTAATACTAATGTTCATGGAAATAGAAGATGGATAGTAAACTGAAAAATTGAAGATTAATTGAAATACAAATACAAATATATGCAAATAAAAAATATATACTGTCTCCAAGAACATTTAAAATGGATTAATCTAATGATGTGTACATGAAAAGAAAAGAAACCATTTGCAAGATATAAATCAAACAAAGGATTTCTTTGAATTCTCCTGTAAGATGTAAAATAGCATTACACAATATGAAATGACCTTAAAACAACTTGCAACATCCATACAAATATCATTAATAACAAGTATGAAGAAGAAAGTGGAATACAACAACTAACATATTCATATCTATTAGTATGGCATCCATTAATGTGTGTAAGGAATATGATGTACAAAATTATAGAGCGCCTAAACAAATATACGTGAACTTGTCAATTAAGAAAAAGGTTAAAAAAATAGCACTTAATGAAAGCTGACCGACTTCATATAAATTTCACTTTCTTCTTCTAAAAATTTAACAAGATGCAAATTCGTCCCCTTTTATTTTAAAACAAATAACAAAAAAATTGTCTTTCATTAATGTGGAATAACATGTGAATAGAAATGAATTAAGCTATATATTATATCTAATACTATGTTATATATAATATACATAGATTTTATATAACATGTATTTTATGTTTGTTTATTAGACCAAACTCAACATGGTATCCACAAATAACAAAGATGCGCAATTTAATGTAAATCGAAACAAAAAAATGGATATATATATATATATATATAGAGAGAGAGAGAGAGAGAGAGAGAGAGAGAGAGAGAGAGAGAGAGATAAAACAAAATTTTCATAAATAAAACATTTCGAATCAAAAAATAACATAAGTCTTTTTGATTGAAACGAAAGGAGGGAACACGTAGCCCTTTGGCTTTTCTCATAGTGATATTTGTTCAACACGGAGACAGTAAGAGATAAGGTGAGTTGTAGCCATTCCTCAGGCCAGCAATGGCCTCATCCTAGTGTCACGACCCTAAACCTTTACAACCAAAAATGTAGGTATACAAATACCAACACTCAACTAGCGTCTGATGTGACAACTCCAGGGGTATAAGTAGGAAAAACGAATACAGTAAGTGTGAAATTGTGTGCTCAGAAAGGTATTGAGTTTCTGAACTGGTTATTCTAGAGCCACCACTTAGTTTATAAATATTACATAGATAGTCTAGAAATTCAAGAGTCTCTGCAAAAGGTAATTCTTTGTTAAAATCTGATGGAGGATAGTGTGGATAAGAAGGAATAGCCTAAGCAATAGGTACTTGCATTCCTAGATAAGGAGGTTTCTTATAAAGATGAACTTGTGCACCAGAATAAGGAGGGTTCTGGTAACCAACATATGTGTAACCTTGTTGACCAGCTCTAGGACATCCCTGTAAAGGTTGGAATGGATAAGTTTTGATCTATTGGCCTTGAAAAGGAACTTGAGGAACACCCTCATAAGGTCTATATTGTTGCCATGTGGGATTTTGTATCATCCTAACATATGGTGGGTTCGATTGGGATATGCCATGCTATACACAGTTTGTCTTAGTGGAATTTGAGGAATACGTTGCCCAAGATATTAAGACTACAAGGCACCTTGTAAAGGATGTGTACATGGAATTTAAGGGGTACTAGATACCAACAGAATAGTTTGTGATTCAAAAATAACCTGAAAAAGGTTGACTTACATGTATTTGAGATTGTTGAGCTACAGATTAATGGGAAGGAAATTTAGATGAAGACAACATAGGTTGAGGATTCAACAATTCATCCCAAAATGAACCAGGTTTGATGAGAAAAGTAGGTTTCCAAACACTAGTAGCCATCCTAGGATAAGGAGGATTATAATAAGGCTGATTACAAATTTGAGGTATACGAATAACTAGTTTCCCCCCTACCATAGGAGGTGGGGATGATGGAGGGGACTCAACATAAGGAGAGTTAGGTTGTTGAAGGTAACTTTTTTGTTATGAAACCAGCTCAAGAAAAGATAGAAAAGATAGATCAATGCCTTAGAATTCAGCCTCTTCGAGGGGGAAACCTCCTTTACATTACATAAATGAACAATTCTTGGATGATACAAATGAAAATACCTCCTTTCTATAAATAGGAGTCTAAGGGGTCATAACATAATCAGAGCCTGCATAACAATAATAATGTAAGGGCACAATAATAACAATAGTGGGCTTATATGGGGCATAATAGTAACAATATGGGCACTACATGGGTACATCAATATAATAAGTGGGTTGTACTAATAACAATAAGGGGTTACAGTAATAGTATAGGGGCCTAACATGCCCCTCTCCTTCAAAAAGCTTTGTCCTCAACGCTTGAGTAGTTCTTGATGCTTTTGTATAAAATTCTTGTCCTCCCATGTGGAATCTTCAATGGGTAAGTTCTTCCACTTGATGAGATACTCTGAAATTGATTGATTTCGTAGCTGTCGGGTTCTTGTTTCTGTGACTGCTCCAGGCTCCAATATGATTTTTTCTTCCCCTTCAATTTCTGGCAATATTGTTTGAATTGGGATCTTTTGCAACTTTTGAATAAGTGGCCATAGTTCTTCGTCCTTCTTCCATTCATCCCTTGCTTCGTTTATCCAATCTGGTTGGATAATAGAAATAGCATAAAGCAATATTTCCACATCCTCATCCTTGAAGAGTCTTCCCATTCGGTACGGTCGCCATTTTTTAAGTGCATGTAGTATTGCCAACATTTCCTTCTCATAAATAGCTTGCTTGAGATGTAGCAGTAAAAATACCCAATCACCTAGATCAAAACATTTTTCACTACGATGTTGATCTACCTATTGTTTCATTTGATTTTTCACCAAAGTGGCGTTATCCTTTAAAATTTGAAGGACTTGTTGTTGATGCTCGATGTGATCTTTCACTGCTTGAACCTTTTTCTTCTTGATATGTCCTTCTATCTCTAGAGTTTGAGGAGTGGTAATTTCTTCCAATCCTTTACATGATATGGTCGGATTCATTTCTTGATGCTTGATGTGATCTTTCACTTCTTGAACATTTTCCTTCTTGATATGTTCTTCTATCTTGATAGTTTGAGGAGTGGTAATTTTGACCAGTGAATTACAAGATATGGTTGGATTAATTTCCTCTTTCTCGATGTGATCTTTCACTTCTTGCACCTTTTTCTTCTTGATATGTCCTTCTATCTTGAGAGTTTGAGGAGTGGTAATTCTTGCCAATGCTTTACAAGATATGGTATGATTCATTTCTTCTTTCTCTGGGGTGGGGTCCTAGAGTATATCTTCTTCTTTTGATGTTTCTTGATCCTTTTCTTCCTCCTCTTCATATTCTATGTAAAATAATTTCTTCTCAGCACACTTATGACCTTTAGTGCATTTGCTATCACAATTGTAACAAAGCCCTTTTTCTCTTTTTTCTTCCAATTGTTGTGGTGTAACCCTTGTAGGTTGTGGAAGGCTAGGAGAAACAACACTTCCATCTTTATAGTTGTGAGGGGTATGCTTCTTGGTTTCCATAATTTTTCTTTCCACTATGTCCCAAAGCCCTTTTACTCTTTCCAATTGTTGTGGTGTTGCTCTAAAGAAGGTGTTGCTCTTTGTATCCTCATAATGTGCTATCATTTCCTCCGTGAAAATTGACCATGTAACAAGTTGTTTACGAGAACAAAGCCCTTCATACCATAAAAATTGATCCGGTTCTAAATATGAAGATGCAATACATACCTTTTGTAACAGTGGTACACCATGTAGAACAAAATATTGCTCCATCTGGAGTATCCAATTTGCCGGATCCTTGCCATCAAACTTCCTCATCTTGCTTCTTCTTGATTTTAGGAGCTTGATCTTGAAATGACTGTAACTCTATACTTTCAAATCTTTAAGTTTTGAAATTACGAACTATAGCAGCCCTCCGTGTCCTCTTTCCAATGCCACCAGTTTGATCCAAATTGGATTCTCCAAGAAAGATTTATGCACAATCTCCCAAGATGACCTGATTATAGAACTTTCCAGAAGAGAGAACTTGTATGAAGTTCCACGGGTGACGGTTTCGACCTCTGGTGTTGAAAAATATCTACAAGAAACTATAGTCCATTCTCTTTCTGTACCTTCTTACGAAATTTCAATCCTATTCTTAGAGAGAAAGTTATGATGATTTTCCCCAGGTCACCTATTTGGAATGTAATTCAGGAGTCTGCAAAAAGACCAACTTCCTCAGATCATATCTCCGTAAATATAGTAGGAAAAGCTCTGAAATTTGGATCCAAGATTTAGCGGTATTATTTCTCAAATGGGTTTTTGTTTTAGCTTCTAAAACGTTTCTGAAAAAAGGTTATAGTGAAAATTCCACGATAACCTCTTTGGAGCAGCGAAACCCTAGAATCCAAAGCTCTGATACCAAATGTTATGAAACCAGCTCAAGAAAAGATAGAAAAGATAGATAAATGCCTTAGAATTCAGCCTCTTCGAGGGGGAAACCTCCTTTAAATTACATAAATGAACAATTCTTGGATGATACAAATGAAAATACCTCCTTTCTATATATAGGAGTCTAAGGGGTCATAACATAATCAGAGCCGACATAACAATAATAATGTAAGGGCACAATAATAACAATAGTGGGATTCTATGGGGCATAATAGTAACAATATGGGCACTACATGGGTACATCAATATAATAAGTGGGTTGTACTAATAACAATAAGGGGTTACACTAGTAGTATAGGGGCCTAACATGTAGGTTTCAACAATCAGTCCTAGAATGAACCAGGTTTGATGGGAAAAGTAGGTTTCCTAACACTGGTAGCCATGCCAGGATAAGGAGGATTATAATAAGGCTGATTACAAATTTGAGGTATACGAATAACTAGTTTCCCCCCTGCCATAGGAGGTGGGGATGATGGAGGGGACTCAACATAAGGAGAGTTAGGTTGTTGAAGGTAACTTTTTCCACTAACATAAGGGAAACTTGTTGTTGAACTGTAGGTGTAGGTAGAGTAGAAGGAGTAGATTGAGTAAAACTCATAAGAGAAGTTCCAGATGGAATTTCCGAAGTGGATGACATGGGAAAGGTTCAAAGAATGGAAGTTTCACCAGAGAAGGTACAAGGTAAAGACTGATATCTAGGTAGGACAGACGGGACACCATACAAATGTGCCTTTGGTAATGTTGCAAACATGGATGAGGAAGAAACATTTTATGTCTCAACCATAGTGGTGGACACAAGTTGGGAATTCAAATTAGATCCACTCATGGTTAATAGTCCCAATGAAGATTTCCACGATAAATCTGCAGATGATTCAAAAGAATCAGGTAAAGTTGTTTGTGCTAGAACATGAAGAGGAGGAAAAGGAACAGTCTGATAAAAATGGAGTCTACCCCAATAAACAAGAGTAGAAAAATGAGGATCTTCTTGCAGGATCTCTTCAATACTCATAAAACCATATCGAAGAGGTTCACCGTTGGGTCCAAGATATATGGTTAAAGGTTTTTCCTGAGACAAAGGAAGAGAAGGGGAAGGTCCTGAAGTAATAGGTGAATATGGATGATGTTCGTCCAGTTCAACAACCTTAGGAAGTAAAGTTTCTGATTCAGGAAATTCAGGTTCAATAACCTCAGGCAATAAGGTTTCAAGGACTTCTATTTTGATTGCGTCAGATTCACTGTCAAATGTAGAGGTGATCTAGGGCTCATAATTAAAGGGAAAGATGATTCTGTCTAATTAGATTTGGGAAGAGGACCAAAAGCAGTTCCTGAATTTCTGAATTTCGTAGTTTGCATCTTCTTATGCTTCTGATGACGGACAGGAGTAGCCTCTAGTGGAATAGGAGGCTTATTTTGCATTCTACGCGAACAAATGAGTCGAGGATTTTGTTCCTCAACATTAGATAATAAATTTTATAAATTAACACAAAAATAAATCAAAAAGAGGGAAATATAGGAAATATACACCTGGACGAACCAAGGACTTAACTTGCGTGCAGGAAATGTCCCTGAATGTTGTGTTCAGTGTATCATGGTACACAAGCGACTGACTCGGTTGCCTATGGTGAGGATAGTAACATATAGGGGACTTCCAAAATATACTCGATGGTACATGGAAGTGTAGTCCATATTGGTGTTGTCTAGTGCATAACCATTCAATGAGAGTGTTCCCATATACTTTACGTGCATGGAGCATTGTCCAATATACCCAAAGTTACATGGAGAATGATTCTATACACTCACACCTGTGGAATGGTATTTCACTCCTAGGATACAAAACTTGAAAACAACAACAACTCCTACGTTTAATGACATCTGAACACATATCTAGGCTAGACCTCTAAATGCTTGTGTTAATGTTACAAATGCTTCTTAGGTTGATTCAATAAATTTTAATGTCTATCTTGAATTAAGTTTCAATTTTGGGGCTCACCGCGAATGTTACCTGAATATCCAAAAATAAAAACTAGCATGAGGGAATGAAATATTTCTCATTCAATGAAAATCTATCTATGGAAGGGAAGAAACTAAGAGTATGCAACAAACTATGTGCAAAATGCAATTCCCATTTAAATGCAACTATTCCAATTTTGATGTACATACAAAACCAAAAATGCCAATGCAAATATTTTTCTTTTCAAGTCACTTAATTTTTGAAACGAAGAAAACTAACATGCAAAGTCTAATCACTAATTCAAACAAGATTTTCAAAATGATGACTAGAACACCAATTCATCTAAGCACTCAATTATCAAACAAAATCATTTTTCAAATGACCTAATGATAAGAAGAAGTAAAAATCTAAAAAAATCCTCACCAAAGGTACTAAAACTGAAAGAAAACCAAATGGAGGCTTCAGAGAGACCACACAACACTCAAAGACTCAAGGAAGAGTAGTTGAAACAAGGATCTTCAGAGAGAAAATCAAGACGAAAGAAAAATTGGGCATGAACAGGGGCCAATGTAGGTGCAAAGGAGGAACAAATTCTATGCGACGCAAGAAAAAAGAAGGCTCAATTGGGCTGCAACGTTTTGTCGCAAGACTAGATGGTGCATTGGTCTAGGGATGAAAAGTTTCGACACAAGGATTACAATTGAAACTTAATGAAAGGCCTTCCTAAGTATGTTCTTGATTGAATAAGGCAGTATAGGTATGAAGAAGAGGTAATACAAGCACAATGGAAAAAGAAACCTCCAAGGGAATACACCATTCCCAGGTTTGGTCACCAGTTTGTTATGTGGAATCTACAATTGAGGACAAAAGTATCCTCCCTAGGTCTAGTGGATTGATCTAGAACAACAAAAGGACAAAGGGACTAATGTTTTCCTTAAAGTAAATAGATAATGGGATGAAACCAACCTCGAATCTATCATATGCTTCACTCCTTCTTTGGGTTCAATTCTCCAATATTAGATGTGATTACTATAATTAGAACTTGCCCAACCAGATAACACAAGCCAAACATCCACAAATCTATGAAGCATCATATAATAACTTTTTTCAATAAATCAACACAGTATTTGATAAGACTAATAAATGGGTAATTATATGTGCTCATTTTACCTCCTAACCTAGTCAAATCAACCATTCCCTTAGCTTATTGTATGATTTTCTTATTATATTTATGCTTATAGAGTGAGTTGAGTTAGTTATTGTGCCATGTGGTCTAACATGTATTTAATGCAGATTATTGATGGATTTCGAGGTCAAAGTCAAGGATTCAGTGAACAAATGGCAGCAATAACTCAAAATGGATAGAGGAGAGGACTTATAGGAGGGAATCCCCCTCATTTATTATTCCTCACTTCAAATTCCTCTTCATTCAGCGCAGAGTACAAGCAGTCGAATCATGCACTAGAAGGAAACCGAGCAAGTTGAGGATGACTAATGATTATCTCAAGTTTTGGGAGCCAAGCCTCCCTGATTTTAAGGAAGCTATTGGTAGCTTCATTTGTATAAGTAGAGAGGCCTAGGGCCTCACTAGGGTGGGATTTTTGCTTATGTAAACTCTGCTAAAATTTTGAGCTTATTATTTTCGTGACAGTTTCACGTAATCTTGCTATTGTTTTGAAAATAAAGATGGAATCCTTTTTGAGCTACGACTAAGTTACCTCAAAGGGAAGTAGCTCTTAGGTTAGGGCCCAATCCAAGTATCCATCCTCCTCTTTACTTGTATTTGTATGCCTTGTTTCAGTTTGTAGATTAGTTTACTATTAGATGTATTTCTCTTATGGTTAAGAATAGGTTTCTTTTGATGATATAGTAGTTTGCTTCCATTTGTGCTTTCTGTAGTAAGTTAAGTAGTGATAAAGAGAAGATTCAAAAGGCTAGAAATAGTGCCTTGGCCTCTCTTCCTCCCTCTGGGACCACGATTTGAGGCAAACAATCTCTTGTTGCCCAAAAAACACAGGTTTTCCTCCTTCACAGGACTTCTACTGTTTGCAGCTTTTTAATAGTCCATCTTTAATTTTCTTTAAATCTTCTTCATCATGCTCATTTTCTAATTTTCAATAGTCTTCTTTCATGCTTTCCTTTCCTACAACATTTCTCAGCATTTCCTTTCATAGATCATAGTTTAGACCATTTTTATGCAAAACTCTGTTTTTCCTAAATGCATTCATTTGACTTGTTGCTTGATTTCCTTGGTTGAATGTTAGTTTCTATGCAGCAGATCTCTTCCAGCAATAGGCCAGATTATCAGCAATCACACCCTCCATTTGATCCATGCCCTATAGGTCTCCTAAATCTCACCTCAATTCTGCCCTAGTTTCCTACATTTTTCCATAGAACTACTTCCTCTCTTCTTGAGCAAACCCAATCATGTTTCTCTCCTTGTGATTCATGGTAGACCTTAGGTGCCATAACAACTCATTCCAACCTTCATCCACCTTTCTCACCCACTCTCACACCCTCAAAATAGTGAAAAATTCTCTTAGCCTCTTCCTGTAGACCTCCTGTACTTTCCCTATTTTCCTCCTGTAGATTTTCTGTGTTCTCCTGTAGATTTTCCTGTAGGCTTTCCTTTGAAGGCCGATTGTGGGAAAAGCTTATAAAAGGCCACTTGAGACCTCCTATGACCCATACACACCATCTTACATCCTCTCAAGTCCAAAAACCGCCCTTCAATGCCACCTATTCGTTGTTACACTCACACACAATAAATTTCATGGATGTCAAATTCACATAAAAATACATAAAAATCCAAAAATATTTTTTTTACTTATTTACTTCCAGAAATAGCATAGTTAGATGTTGTTTACTTCCTTGAGTAGGTAATGGCATTCCTTTCATGTTTTTCATAGTGCTTTCTGCAAAAGTAGAATTAGTTGGTTAATTACGGTTTACTAGGTTTGCTTTACATTTTTGTCTTTCTCCTTTTTGCAGATTAGAATAGCATCTAAAGAGTAATCTTTCTTTTCTTTCATCAAATATAGAGCTTCTTCTAGAATCCATAGAAGTTGGCTTGAGCTCCTAGTGATCTTGTGCTGGCTGACCAAGTGACAACCCGTAGTGAGAAGTAGTACTTGTGCATACAGCACCGACGCTTCCAAGTTTGTTAACAACTACCAGGTTGATAAGAGTAAAGTAGGCAGCCCAGGAGTTGTAGCATTATTGCTGCAATACTGGTGCTCACCACTTTTTGGCACCATTGCTGGGGAAGTGTTAGAGTATTCTGTGATTATTGCTTTCTTCTATTTCTTATTGCAACATTCTACTAATAGTTTATTCTAGCAAAAGTATACTAGTCATTCCTTTTCCTTCAGTTTTGCATTTCCTTGCCTTCCTTTTCAATTCTGCAAATTTCATTTTAGCAAGTTCATTTCAGTTAGTTGCAATTTTTTTGTTCAATCAATTTTGGTTTCTGCAGTTACCAGCAGTGTGGGGAAAGAGAAACAAAAAAAACCAACCAAAAAGATTTCCTTTCATGCCTCATAGGAATATAGATAACTCAAGAAAAAAATTTCCCAACACCCCCACTACTCACACAACCAACCTTCTCTCTTCTTTAGTGGTTGTGATCAAGAAGAACCCTTAGGTGAACAACCAGACATATTTGAAGAACCTATAGGGGAAGAATAAGAGGAAAACATTCCTTTGAAGCCAATGGCTGAAAATAGAAATGCTAGTGGGAATGGAGAGACAATAGAGGGTACCTTTCCCATTCAGGAGACTAATGGGGACACCAAAATGAAGAATATAAGCCCTTTCGCCCCACCTCATTTCGATGTTCTAACTACAAAAGATCCTAACACCTTCTTGTTTGAGTTTGTTGTCATATGCCAAACTTATGACTATGCAGAAGATGAGAAATAGTTGAAACTATTCCGTTCTACTCTCAAGGATGTAGCACTACACTATTTCATGAGATTACCTGGCAATAACATCACAACTTGGGCTCAGATGTAGCAAGCCTTTCACAACAAGTATCAAGACTATTATAGGTCAAAAGATACTAAAGAAGAAATATTTCGAATGACCATAGGAAGTGATGAGTCCATGGAAGACTATGAAGAGAGGTTCCAGCTCAGTTACAAAAGGATTGGGTGTACACTTGACCCTGAGTCTCTGAAATTGGTCCTGCTCAGGGGAATTCGGGAAGATCTTTTAGACAGCCTCCATCTACTAGCTGGGGGAGACATCTACCAACTATCCTATGAGGATATAAAGAATGTTTTTAGAAACCATTCTAGAGCAGCTAGAAAGAAAGGTAGGGGGAGTCAACCCATAGCCAGTACCTCTTCCTCCAACTCATCCATTAAATGCGAAATTGGAAACATGCTGGAAGACATCAAGAGTGAGATGCTGCAGACTCTTGCCATACAAATGGATACCTTACATATCAAAAGAAAACAAGAGGAAGAAGAGAGGACTTTGGCCATTTTTTTCCCTAGATGCACCAGGAGGCATCCTAGGAATGAATGCCCATTGAACTCTATAGAGGTTTGTTCAATCTGTGATGAAAATCATTCTACAGATAAGTGCCCTTCCTTGCCCGGACTTGAAGCTGTACATCAAGGGGCTGAGGGAGTCACTGAATAGCTCTATTATATAAATTAAATAAGGCTGCATGGACCTAAACCATACTGGCAAGGGATGCAAGGAACATCTCAGGCATACTACAACCCCAACCAAGTCACTTCCATACCTTCTTGGGGCCCTCTTGCTCATCCTTCCTGGTCCACGCCTTCTCCTTGGTCCTTCACATCTCAATATCATGCCTAACCAACCACCCATTCATTTCAATCCTATGCTCAGCCACAACCTCAGTGGAATGCATCTCATTAGGGATGAAGGCCCCAATACAACCATCTTCCCACTCTTTTGCCTCCACCACCTGCCCAACCACAACTGTTACCTTCTTCTCCACCAAAGCAACCCCAAATGCCTACCTAGCAAAATATGAACCCGAACAATAGACAGACTCAACAAGTGTATAGTGGGGAACCATCATGCCCAACTTATGCTATGGAGATTCAAGAAATTAACTTGAGATCTGGGAAAGTCCTCCCATATATCCAGCCTCCACCCAGGGAGGTTGAGGAAGATAAAGAGGAAAGAAAACCTAAAACAAATCCACCCTTTCCTAAGAGATTATCCATTATAGTCCAACCTACCCCAGAAGAGACTGAACTCCTCGGAGAATTGAAACATTTATGTGTAAAGATACCACTTCTCCAAGCCATAAAAGATGTGACTACCTACAATAGGTTGATCAAAGAGAAGTTCTTTAGGCATCCAGGAAGGCGCAAGAGAGATGCCCCAACCATCAATGTCATAGGACAACTGTCAAACCTGATGTTGGGGACGGTAATCTGTCCAAAATATCTGGACCCTTGAAGCCCAGTGTTTGATGTCCACATCAATGGCATAATGATCCCGCATACCTTGATTGATCTAGAAGCTACCATTAATTTCCAAGGACACAATGCTCAAACTTAACCTCTAGGGCTCCCTGAGGAAGACCATGATAGTGCTTCAGCTAGCAGACCGCTTGACAGTGACCCTAAGGGGATTGTGGAAGATGTGATGGTCTCCATTGATTCTTGGTATCCTCTCATTCTGGGAAGACCATGGTTGGCTACTTCCGATGCCTACATCAACTGTCGAGCTGGAAACATGACAATAAAGAATGGGCACATGTCCAAGCAGTTAATCCTATATCCTCCTTCCCAACCCTTGTTAGAACATGATCTACCTCTTTGGTTGGAGGAGGAAGATGAGGATGAAGTTTATTCTGCACCACTTTGTGCATTAGGAATCACCATGGGGGGGGAACAACAAGATTAGGATGATATGATTGAAAATTTGATTCAAAATCCACCTCCCAGTGTATCACCATTAGAGGACATAGTAAGGGAAACCAAAAACAACCCCTCAACTGATCTTTGTGCGGCCGACACCACTTCTCTCTGTGTTAAGAATATAGATTTCGACCAAGAAAGAACATTGAAAATCAATCCATCCTTATCCACTTCCTAGGAGAAGGAACTGTGCAGCCTACCGGGAAAACAACTAGATGCCTTCACTTGGAGTTATAAGGAGATGAAGGGAGTGCACCCTTCCGTATGTACTCATCATATATACATCAAGGAAGATTGCAAACTAGTTAGGTAGCCTCAAAGGAGGATGAATCCAACACTTAAATATATTGTTAAGGAAGAACTGCAGAAATTGCTTGATGCAGGATTCATCTATCCCATCTCTGATAGTGAATGGGTCTCTCCTTTGGTGTTAATGGAAAAGAAAAATGGTAAGTGGAGAATCTGTGTCGACTATCAAGAATTGAACAAAGCCACTAAAAAGGACCATTTTCCTTTACCTTTGATAGATCAAGTGTTAGATGGCTTGGAAGGGAAAACAATTTTTCCTTCCTAGATGGGTTTAGTGGGTACAATCAAATTCAAATCAGCCCAAAAGACCAAGGTAAGACCACTTTCACTTGTCCTTGGGGTACTTTTGCATACTCGGTCCTTCCTTTTGGTTTGTGCTCTAGCCACTTTCCAAAGAGTGGTATTAAGTATATTTTCTGAACTAGTTCATGATGCAGTGGAAATATACATGGATGATTTTACTACTTATGGTTCTAACTTTCAGGAAGCTTTAGCTAACCTAGGAAAAGTTCTGGACAAGTGTATTTAGATGAACTTGTCCCTCAGTCCAGAAAAATGTGAATTTTTTATGACTGAAGGGACCATGTTAGTTCATGCAATATCTTAGCAAGGACTGCAAGTGGACCCCAACAAAATTGCCATCATCCAAAGGGTCCCACCTACTCAAAAGGTGAGATATTTTAGAAGTTTCCTAGGCTTAGCTAGATATTACAGGAGATTCATTAAATATTTCAGCAAGATAGCCTCTCCTTTGTTTGGCCTCTTAGACAAAGATGTTGAGTTCATATGGTTAGAGAATTGTCAAGAAGCCCTAGATACCTTGAAGAGCAAGTTAGTGGCTGCCCCAATTCTCAGAGGCCCAAACTAGGCCCTACCTTTCCACATTCACATATATGCCTCGAACAAAGCAATAGGAGCAACCTTAGGACAAATTGATGAAAATTTACCTTATGCCATATACTTTATAAGAAAAAGCTTGTCAAAGGCAGAGTTAAACTATACAATGACCAAGAAGGAACTCCTAGCCGTCGTGCATTCCTTAAACAAATTTAGACATTATATCACAGGCTATCAAAACTTTGTACACAGTGATCATGCTGCAATTAGATATTTAATGAACAAGCCAGATGTAAATGCTCGCATTATTATATGGTTGATTTTACTGTAGCAGTTTGATCTGACCATTATTGATAAGCCTGGTAAAGAAAATGTTGTTGCTAACTTTTTGTATAGAGTAAATTAGCCTGCAGGTAAAGAAGGAATGGTGGATGACCAAATGCCAGATCAACATCTATTTTCTATATCAATACTCTCTCCATGGTTTACTGATATAGGAAACTACTTGGTTTCAACATAGCTCCCACCACACCTATCCTCAAAAGAGAAGAGCAATATAGTAAGGAAAAGCACCGCTTTCACTTGGATTGGGGGAAATCTCCTCAAACTTGGCCCATATCATATCTTAAGAAGATGTGTTAGGGAGGAGAAAGTCTTTGACATCCTCCTAAGATGTCATGATAGGCCTTGTGGAGGTCATTTTGCAGCAAAAAGAACTGCCTTCAAGATATTGCAAGTAGGCTACTACTGGCCCACTCTCCATCAGGATGTGAGGCGATATACAAGCCAGTGTGATCAGTGTCAGAGGATGGGGAAACCTACTCCAAAGGATGAGATGCCCATGCAACCTCAAGTGACCTTTGGACCATTTAAGAAGTGGGGCATGGACTTTTTGCGGCCGATCAACCCTCCTTTAAAGTAGAAACAATACATCATTGTGTGCATCGACTACCTGACAAAGTGGGCAGAGACAAAAGTAATCAAAGCAATGACAAAGGAAAAAGTAGCTGAGTTTTGAGAGAAAACATATTCTACAAGTTCGGGTATCCGAGAGAGTTGGTCACTGATCAAGGTAGTCAGTTCACTTCCAACTTGATTGAAGACTTGCTCACACATCATAAGATCAAGCACAGGACTTCCACCCCTTACCATCCATAAGCTAATGGGGAAGTGGAGGTCACTAATAGAGCATTGGTATGGATCCTAACCAAGGTAGTATGGAGCAGAAAAAAAGACTGGGCAAATAGATTAGTTGAGGCCACTTGGGCCTACAACACCACATGGAAGACCACCACCAAGTTCACACCCTATGAACTAGTCTATGGGAAGAAGGATTTGGTGTCAATAGAATTTGAGTTCAATACACTAAGGATGGCAGCTGAGCTGGACCTAGACCTCAACCATGCATAGAAGGAGAGATTACTTTAGCTCAATAGATTCGATGAATGCAGATTGCAAGCCCTTGTCCATACAAAGGTAGTTTAGCTTCAGAGAAAGACATGGCATGACAAAAATATCAAGGAGAAGCAATTCCAAGAGGGAGATTGGGAACTACTCTATGATTCAAGATATAAGGATTTCAAAGGCAAGCTGAGGACAAGATGGCTGGGACCATACACTGTGGAGAAATGCAATGACAATGGTTTAGTTCTGATCAGAACCATTGATGATGAAGCCATCCCCATCCTTGTCAATGGACATCGGTTGAAGGTCTACAAGAAACCCCTCTCCAAGCAAGAGATCATCGAAGATTTGAATAAAACAGTGATGGTAGTGGAGCATGTATTAGCTTCCACTTCACCCACTCACCGAAGAAAAGAAAAAATAATAAGGACTCAAGTGAAGACCTCCACGAGGCGCTTGAATCCCTTCATTGGGTTGAAAACCTCTTCTGAGGTGGCCCAATGATGTAAAAAAAAAAAAAGAGGAAAAAAGAATAAACTCCCTGTGTGAAAACATCCTTTGGAGGCACATAGGGCAGGAAATTAGGGTGAAAACCTCTCTGAGGTGCCCTAGTTGTTTTCAAAAAAAAAAAAAAAGAAGGGGAAAAAAAGGAGAAAGAAAATGAATTTTTTTGTTGCATTGCAGGTTTGCAGGAGGACTACAAGGAGTAGAAGAAGGTGCCAAGGGGACCCTGACATTCATACCAGCACCCATCTCATCTTCTCCACACCTTCCTCCATCATTTTTGGCATTTCTTTTACCCCACTGTACCTCTTTTTCAAAAACTGTGTTTTCTATAGGAGGCTCTATGTTTTCTACATGAGGCTCTTGTAGGAATTATAGAGAGCCAGAAGTGGCTATAGAAGGAAGTTTGAGGGAAAAATAAGCTTCATGAAGAACCTATAATCCCTCTTACAATCTTCAAATCTCCTTGCCATCATTTATAAAACTGCATCACACCCCAAGCATCATTTTTCTTAAGGAATTTAGACTTCTGTGATCCATAACATTGTTTAGATAATCTTCGGCAAAATCACATAATCAATCTTTTGTCGACGCGTTTCGAACCAACCAGTGTGGTTCATCATCAGGACAAGTTGAAGAACCAATCTGGCTAAGCTTGCTTAAATAGAGTGTGCAAAGATTCCAACGGCTATAATGCCAACGGCTAATTTTGACCAAAGGTCTAAGTCAAACCACTAATTATATTATTAATATTCTTAGAAACTGCATATAATTTATTATTATTAGCTTATATAATAAGAGAGTTCCTTTGTTAATTTTGAGTATGAATAATAGAATATTTATATAATCCATTCTTAAATATAATGGTCATGTATAATCGTTCATATTTAATTAAATAATATCATTCCAATGTTATTTAGTATTAAATTATTATTATTCTAAGAAATTTTGTTACATTAGGTAAATTGTGTATTAATTTAATAATCAAAAGGTAAACTCTAATATATTATTTTAATTAATTATATCAAAATGGCCCATTCGAAAATAAAAATAATAATTAAATCATCTATATAATTTATAATTCCAATATTATTAAATTAGTATTCTTGTTAAATCTTTATTATTTAGTTACATTAGGTAAATACATAATTAAAGTATATGTTTATTAATAATAGAATATAGGTAAATTGTGTATTAAATTAATATTAATTGTTTAAAGCTAATGGTCCAAAGGTAAACTCTAATATATTATTTAAATTAATTATATCAAAATGGCCCATTCAAAAATAACAATAATAATTTATGTTTATTAAATAATCTATATAATTTATAATTCCAATATTTTTAAATTAGTATTCTTGTTAAATCTTTATTATTTCGTTACATTAGGTAAATACCATAATTAAAGTATATGTTTATTAATAATAGAATATCCAAAAAATATAACTAACTCAAACTCACTCACTATTATAGGTATATCATATAATTATATCAAATTATTATATATAAAATAATAATTTCTTATTTGTTATTTGACATAAAGGTCATTTTATAAACTATATCACTTCTTATAATTTATATTTAATAATCTATATTCATTAAATAAGTAATATTAATTCACTAAAAAGATATTAAGATTAACTATGTCATTAGGTAAATAGATTATTACTAATAAGGTTTAAAAAAGGTTTAATAGTCACATATATAAGAAATTTGTTAAAGGGAAATTCTAAAGGAATGGAAGAAATAAATAAAAATGCATAAAAAATGGAGATAAAAAATCTAATCTAAAGGAAATATACCCCTTAGAATAAAAAACGAGATAAGGTTAATACTTAGCCCGAAATTCTTAGTAACTAATTAATAACCCATACACTTCATAATAATAGGATTAATCCACCAAAAACACACCTTAAGGAGAGGGAAGACAGAGACCCTACGACCTAACAAAAGGGGAATGAGGAGGCTAGGAAGACAAGGCTGGGACCCAGCAACTGCTAATCTTCCAGCCATCATCCCTATTAAGATTGTTCGGCCTTTTCTCAATCTCCAGGGCCTCTCTAAATTTGCAATGGTGAAACTGCGCTACTTTGGCAATGACTTGAGCCTCTTCTATACATACATGATGCATAGTCTTCCCCGCATGCTCAGCCAGGGCTGAGGACTTGGTCCTACCATGCCTTAAGTCCGCCGAATGCTCGCTAATCCGTTGATTGATAGAGCGACCAGTCTCACCAATATAAGGGGTCCCACAGGAACAGGGAATGACATAGACGCCCTTCATGTCCTTAGGGTCAATAGGGTCTTTCACAGACCTGAGGGAGCCACGAATAGTGTTGAGAGGCCTAAAAGTAGCGGGCACATCGTACTTCCTCAGAATCCTTGCAATCCTGTCCGTGGTCCCTTGGATGTAAGGGAGGTTCACACCCGAGATATGATCTTTAGGAACCCTTTGGGTTGAAGGCTCCTTCCTGGCCCTGAGGAAGGCTTTTCGACCAAGGTGCCTATTGTAACCATTCTTCTCAAAGACATCCAGGAGATCGGCCTTCTCTGCTTCCAGGTTCTCCTCGTCCGAAATTCTAACAGCACGGGTGGCAAGCGTGCTAAGAACCCCTAACTACTGAGCTGGGAAATGATGCGAAGACGCATGCAAGTATTGCTCAGTATGCGTCTTCTTTCTAAACACCTGATGAGAAAAGGAACCATCCGCCTTCTTAGAGATGAGAACATCAAAGAACGGAAGACAACCATTAACTTCTTTTTCCATCGTGAATTTAATGGCGGCGGACTGGTTATTGAGGTGATTGAAGAAACGATCCAGCTCGTTAGGACCATGAGACCAGACAACACCAGTACCATCAACGAATGGTACTCAAAAATGTTTCCAGAGCGGTCGCTCTTGCGATCAAGTCGTGCAATTCCACGATTCCTCTAGCCCAGAAACTTATTGAGGGAAACCCCATCACTCCTAGGATATATGGTCTTCCTAAAATCCATAAGGATGGGGTCCCCCTGAGACCCATTGTCAATACCATTGGTGGTCCGACTTACCTCTTGGCCAAGTTCCTCGCTGCAAAGTTGAGACCCTTGGTTGGGCAGACTGAGTCCTTTGTCAAAGACTCAGCTTCTTTTATTGAGGATCTTAAGAGAATTAATCTTGAGCCCGAGGACATTCTGGTAAGTTTCGACGTGGTCTCTCTTTATACCTGCATTCCTATCAATGAGGCCATGAAGGTAATTAATAAGCTAACTGACCCTGATACGGCTAAGTTAGTTGAGCTTTGCCTTACCTCCACCTTTTTCAGCTTCGAGGGAGAATTCTATGAGCAGACTTGTGGGGTTGCCATGGGCTCCCCCCTGTCCCCTGTCGTCGCCAATCTCTTCATGGAGGAGTTTGAGTCTAAGGCTTTGGCCTCCTCTCATCTCTTACCGAAGCTTTGGAAAAGATTCATTGATGGTACTGGTGTTGTCTGGTCTCATGGTCCTGACGAGCTGGATCGTTTCTTCAATCACCTCAATAACCAGTCCGCCGCCATTAAATTCACGATGGAAAAAGAAGTTAATGGTTGTCTTCCGTTCTTGGATGTTCTCATCTCTAAGAAGGCGGATGGTTCCTTTTCTCATCAGGTGTTTAGAAAGAAGACGCATACTGAGCAATACTTGCATGCGTCTTCGCATCATTTCCCAGCTCAAAAGTTAGGGGTTCTTAGCACGCTTTCCACCCGTGCTGTTAGAATTTCGGATGAGGAGAACCTGGAAGCGGAGAAGGCCCATCTCCTGGATGTCTTTGAGAAGAATGGTTACAATAGGCACCTTGGTCGAAAAGCCTTCCTCAGGGCCAGGAAAGAGCCTTCAACCCAAAGGGTTCCTAAAGATCATATCTCAGGTGTGAACCTCCCTTACATCCAAGGGACCACGGACATGATTGCAAGGATTCTGAGGAAGTACGATGTGCCCGCTACTTTTAGGCCTCTCAACACTATCCGTGGCTCCCTCAGGTCTGTGAAAGACCCTATTGACCCTAAGGACATGAAGGGCGTCTATGTCATTCCCTGTTCCTGTGGGACCCCTTATATTGGTGAGACTGGTCGCTCTATCAATCAATGGATTAGCGAGCATTCGGCGGACTTAAGGCATGGTAGGACCAAGTCCTCAGCCCTGGCTGAGCATGCGGGGAAGACTATGCATCATGTATGTATAGAAGAGGCTCAAGTCATTGCCAAAGTAGCGCAGTTTCACCATCGCAAATTTAGAGAGGCCCTGGAGATTGAGAAAAGGCCGAACAATCTTAATAGGGATGATGGCTGGAAGATTAGCAGTTGCTGGGTCCCAGCCTTGTCTTCCTAGCCTCCTCATTCCCCTTTTGTTAGGTCTTAGGGTCTCTGTCTTCCCTCTCCTTAAGGTGTGTTTTTGGCGGATTAATCCTATTATTATGTAGTGTATGGGTTATTAATTAGTTACTAAGCAATTTCGGGCTAAGTATTAACCTTATCCCGTTTTTTATTCTAAGGGGTATATTTCCTTTAGATTAGATTTTTTATCTCCATTTTTTATGCATTTTTATTTATTTCTTCCATTCCTTTAGAATTTCCCTTTAACTAATTTCTTATATATCTGACTATTAAACCTTTTTTAAACCTTATTAGTAATAATCTATTTACCTAATGACATAGTTAATCTTAATATCTTTTTAGTGAATAAATATTGTTTATTTAATGAATATAGATTATTAAATATAAATTATAAGAAGAGATATAGTTTACAAAATGACCTTTATGTCAAATAATAAATAAGAAATTATTATTTTATATATAATAATTTGATATAATTATATGATATACCTATAATAGTGAGTGAGTTTGAGTTAGTTATATTTTTTGGATATTCTATTATTAATAAACATATACTTTAATTATGGTATTTACCTAATGTAACAAAATAATAAAGATTTAACAAGAATACTAATTTAAAAATATTGGAATTATAAATTATATAGATTATTTAATAAACATAAATTATTATTGTTATTTTCGAATGGGCCATTTTGATATAATTAATTTAAATAATATATTAGAGTTTACCTTTGGACCATTAGCTTTAAACAATTAATATTAATTTAATACACAATTTACCTATATTCTATTATTAATAAACATATACTTTAATTATGTATTTACCTAATGTAACTAAATAATAAAGATTTAACAAGAATACTAATTTAATAATATTGGAATTATAAATTATATAGATGATTTAATTATTATTTTTATTTTCGAATGGGCCATTTTGATATAATTAATTAAAATAATATATTAGAGTTTACCTTTTGATTATTAAATTAATACACAATTTACCTAATGTAACAAAATTTCTTAGAATAATAATAATTTAATACTAAATAACATTGGAATGATATTATTTAATTAAATATGAACGATTATACATGACCATTATATTTAAGAATGGATTATATAAATATTATATTATTCATACTCAAAATTAACAAAGGAACTCTCTTAGTATATAAGCTAATAATAATAAATTATATGCAGTTTCTAAGAATATTAATAATATAATTAGTGGTTTGACTTAGACCTTTGGTGAAAATTAGCCGTTGGCATTATAGCCGTTGGAATCTCTGCACACTCTATTTAAGCAAGCTTAGCCAGATTGGTTCTTCAACTTGTCCTGATGATGAACCACACTAGTTGGTTCGAAACGCGTCGACAAAAGATTGATTATGTGATTTTGCCGAAGATTATCTAAACATCATTTTTCTTCCTGTCCAAGAAAAACATAGAAAAACAGTTTTTCAATTTAAAAAAAAAACAAAAATGAGAGGAAAAATCACCATCAACCTCACCTGAAGCCTACCTACTACCTCTTCATCTTTATCTACACCTCTGGCATCATCCTTGAGCTCCAAGCATAGGAAGAAGCTGAAGTTTCAACGGGAGAAGCAACTACAAGAGCTCCTGTAGGAATTCCTGTAGTAGCTAATCCCATAGAAATCTAGCACCAAGAACAAGAGAGTGCAAACATGAAGGTTGAGAAGGCACCTAAATCTTAGATCTAGCTAGAGAAGAACCTACACAATCACACAACCAGACATCAGCAAGGAGAGACAACATGCAAAAAGGGAAATAAATGCATGCAGCGGAGAAAGCCACAAAACCTCACAACGAATACACTCAGATCATAGGTAAGTAACTAAGTCACTACTCTATTTGAATTTGTGTAATTAGAAGTCATGCAAAATAAATGAGATGGTTAAGGTTGAACAAGGAAAAGGTGGCCAGTTAACTTGGTCACCTTCATCTAGTTGACTTCACTCATCCGAGATGTCACCCACACGTGCGCACAATCAACTCCAGCACAAGATGCCAAGGACATGTAGTGGAGGAAGTCTGAACTCCGATGCAATAATGAGGGATGATTATGAGGAGGGGCCATGATGACCAAGTAGGTGGGGACCAATGGTCTGAATATTGTCAATGTATAGCTTCCCAGCTCAGCACACATCACCAAAAATATCCATAAAGGGTAACAAGTACTCCTACCTCAGAATTCTCACCACCTTTTCCTTCATTCTCTCCTTGTAACTTAGCTACAACAGTCTCCTTGCGCCCCCACAGCCTTGTAAGCACCATCCTCATTGATCTCTCCCATATTCCTGCTCTCAACTTTTTCTATAGGAGCACCTACAGGAAATCTACAGGAGGGAGAACAGGCTTCTACAGGAGGGGCAGTGAGTCGTTTTGAAGGGAGAAAACACGATTTTTAGCATGATGTTTGGTCTGAAGAGGTAAGGTTCATGCATGCCCCCTGTTGAATATCAATATATGAAAGAAGTGCTTTCAATTTGAGGAGGAAATAAGTCTTTAGGAGAGGAGAAAATACATAAAAAAAAAAAAAGTTCTGCTTATTAAAAAAAAACATAGTCTCCTCTGTTTCTCTATTTTTCTCAAAATTCTTTGTCTCCACCTCCATATTTTGTTTTCCAAAAGAGTATAAACAATATGACAGGGGGCTTTATGATAAAGGAGCCCATTAACTCCACTAGGCTCCATGCACATCCTCAAGTGGCAGACATCTTCACAAGGGCAAACTGGATGAATTTCTTTTGGAAATTTCAAGGGTTTGATGAGGAAATTGCCCAAGAGTTTGCTCTTTCACAGGTTCCTCACACAAGAACTCATGCCACTATCACCATTAGAGGTCTTTCAATGGAGATAACCCCTAAATTTATCAGTAGGGTCACTACCCTTCACCTTGGGTTGCATTGGATTAAGGATGAGAAACCAATTGGACAGGCTGCCAAGAAGAACTTTCTCCAAAATAATGAAACCCCTGTTGAAGATAAAAATGGAATTAGAAGGGCTAGCATACCATATCCCTGGGATGAGGTTAGCTATCCAATAATCAAATACATTTCTTGTGAGGGGAGGTAGCATTGTTTATGGTTATGACTTTAGAATCCTCCAAGAATTAAGGTATGGAATGGACACTCCAACACCTCAGAAGCTTAGTATCCCTTACTTCCTCCTGCAGTCCCTCATTGAATCTAGCACCAAGGTACAAGCAAGAAATTCAGAGCAGCTAGCTCACCATGGCTTAATCAAAATCCTAGTAGAGGAAGCCCTCCATACCTTTACACTCCCTATAACATGGGAAGTTTTCTGAAACATGACAACTGAGGATGAGATAAAGGCCTTAACCTATGATGTCAGCCCTAATGATAGTGAGGAGAAATAACAACAAGGGGGAGAAGGTGGAGCCAAGGGTGACATAGTAGAATGAGAAAGGAAGGAGGAAGGAACTAAAGAAACAGAGCAGGAGGAGACATAAAAAGAGAGATAAAAAGAGACGGAAGAAGGAGAAAAAGAGGCAGTGAAGGAAGAACAAGGAGAAGATTCCCCTGAGACTTTGGAAAGGGAGGCAGCAACTACCCTCACTACCCTCAGTACACCAATCAAGCCAAAGCAAAAGAGGAAAAGATAGACCTCCATGTATTTCAGGGCTAGGAAGAGCACAAGAATTAAAACAAGCAAACCTTAGCCCTCTTCAAAAGTGCCAATTACCATTGACGATTCACCCTTTGATAAGGGGAAATAATCTCCTTTTAAGACACCTATAACATATGAAAGGGGGACTCCTAGATATTCCACATGGAAGGAAAAGGCAATACTACAAGACCCAAAAAGAGTCCTACAAGAGGGTCAGACAGTTTTACAGGAGACACTGTAGAAACTATAGGAGACCCAAAAGCTTGAGAAAAGGATAGAAGGACAGCCACAGGTGAAGGAGGAAGCATAAGAGATACAAAAACCTAAACCCCAGCATATTCTTACCTCCTATTACAATCTACTTGAGGGAGGAAGGATAATCACACAGAAATTTGCAATTCCACTATTTTTTGAATTGGAGAAAGAAAGAGTGAGAACACATAGGTGGATGTAGATGGCCAAATCCAAAGGATTTGAGGATGTTGGCTATATGGAAAACAAACTCAGGGAAATGGGGAGAGAGTTGAGTGCTCTTAGAGACAGGGAAGCAATTACAAGAAGCCACCTTGAAACTGAAAATAAATTGCTAAGGAGGGAGCTGCAAGAGAAGGAGACCCAGCTGGCATGCATGACTAGCTTATCCATGGAGGCATTGCAATGCAGAAGACTAGCCAAATCCTATGTCCTCTATCTAAAGGACCAATGGTTACAATTCCAAATAAAGACTTTGGCACAAAGATGCACAATGCCTTTCCAAGACTACAGGAAGTTCATGGATTTCTGTGACCAAAGCGCCTCAGAGGATAAAGCAAAGATGGTAGAATTCTACTTACACAACATGGCACTTACATACATGAATGTGTCGGATCCCAATGCCAAGCTAGGGGACTTGAAATTAATGGCCATGGCCTCATGGATGAACGATGAAGAATTGAGGGCAGCAGAAATAAAAATGTTGATGATAAAGGAGAAGAATGAGCCATTAATGGTAAGAGCTGAGCCATCAGATCCTATGGCACTCATCAGCACACACAACCTACTTGCCAATGACCCTGAGATTGCCCCTAGATATCTCACCAATAAAGCACAAGCCATTGCACACTTTGAGGATATGCAAAGGCTACTTGGGGATGACTGTGTGCATGCATGCATGAGAAAATGGAACACCTTACCACATAGTTTGCAGATCAGGGAATATCATTCCCCCATGAGGCTAAAGGAGGCATTGAAAAGAGTGCCATTGTACAAGCACTCCATGCAGAAGCTGAAGGTCAACTAGATTGGCCTCAAACTGAGTCCCCCACAGCTTTTAGGCAAAAGAGAAGAAGAAGAGGAGGAGCAATGAAAGGACATAGACAGGAAGGCAAGATTCTATGGTAAAGAAGAGTAGACCACATCAGAAGCCTGGGATGCTACAGAGGCCACTAGGGCCATAAAAGATGAGGAGATTGACTAGGTTGCTCAGAGGACGAGCAACACCTTTAGTAGGGGGGTGATGATCAGCCTCATAAATGGGTAATTATACGGGCTCATTTTACCTCCTAACCTAGTTAAATCAACCATTCTCTTAGCTTATTATATGATTTTATGATTATATTTATGCTTATAGAGTGAGTTGAGTTAGTTATTATGCCTTGTGGTCTAACATGTATTTAATGCAGATTATTGATGGTTTTTGAGATCAAAGTCAAGGATCCAGTGAACAAATGGCAGCAATAACTCAAAGTGGATAGAGGATAGGACTTATAGGAGGGAATCCCCCTCATTTATTATTCTTGACTTTGAATTCCCCTTCATTCAGCTCAGAGTATAAGCAACCGAATCATGCACCAGAAGGCAGCCGAACAAGTGGAGGATGACTGATGATTATCTCGAGTTTTGGGAGCCAAGCCTCCCTGATTTTAAGGAAGTTGTTGGTGGCTTCATTTTTATAAGTAGAGAGGCCTAGGGCCTCACTAGGGTGGGATTTTTTCTTATGTAAACTCTGCTCAAATTTCGAGCTTATTATTTTTGTGACAATTTCATGTAATCTTGCTATTGTTTCGAAAATAAAGATGGATTCCTTTTTGAGCTAGGACTGAGTTACCTCAGAGAGTAGTAGCTCTTAGGTTAGAGCCCAATCCAAGCAGCCAAGGTCCTCTTTACTTGCATTTGTATGCCTTGTTTCAGTTTGTAGATTAGTTTGCTGTTAGATGTATTTCTCTTATGGTTAAGAATAGGTTGATTTTGATGATTTAGTAGTTTGCTTCCATTTGTGCTTTCTGTAGCAGGTTAAGCAGTGATAAAGAGAAGATTCAAAAGGCTAGAAACAATTCCTTGGCCTCTATTTCTCCCTCTGGGACCATGATTTGAGGCAAAGACTCTCTTGCTGCCCCAAAAACACAGATTTTCCTCCTTCTTAGGACTTCTAGTGTTTGCAGCTTTTTAATAGTCTAGCTTTACTTTGCTTTAGATCTTCTTCATCATGATTACTTCCTGATTTGCAATAGTCTTCTTTCATGCTTTCCTTTCCTACAACATTTCTCAGCATTTCCTTTCATAGATCATAGTTTAGACCATTTTTATGCAAAACTTAGTTTTTCCTAAATGCATTCATTTCACTTGTTGCTTGATTTCCTTGGTTGACTGACAGTTTCTATATGCAGCAGATCTCTTCCAGTAGTAGGCCAACTTATCAGAAATCACACCCTCTATCTGATCCATGCCCTCTAGATCTCCCAAATCTCACCTCAATTATGCCCTAGTTTCCTACATTTTTCCATAGAACTACTTCCTCTCTCCTTGAGCAAACCCAATCATCTTTCTCTCTGCTGGTGATTCATGGTAGATCTTAGGTTCCCTAACACCTCATTCCAACCTTTATCCACCTCTTCCACCCACTCTCACACACTCAAAATAGTGAAAACTACTCTCGGCCTCCCACTGTAGGCCTCCTATAGTTTCCCTGTTCTCCTACTGTAGATTTCCTGTGTCCTCCTGTAGATTTTCCTATAGGCTTTCTTTTGAAGGTTGAGTGTGGGAAAAGCTGCTAGAATGCCACCTGAGACCTCCTAGGACCCATCCACACCATATTACATCCTCTCAAGTCCCAAAACCGCCCTTTAATGCCACCTATTCACTGTTACACTCACACACAATAAATTACATGCATGTCAAATTCACATAAAAATCCAAAAATATGTTTTTTGCTTATTTACTTCCAGAAATAGCATAGTTAGATGTTGTTTACCTCCTTGAGTAGGCAATGGCATTCCTTTCATGGTTTTCATAGTGCTTTCTACAAAAGTAGACTTAGTTGGTTAATTAGGGTTTACTAGGTTTGCTTTACATTTCAGTCTTTCTCCTTTCTGTAGATTAGAATAGCATCTGAAGAGTAATCTTTCTTTTCTTTCATCACATATAGAGCTGCTTCTAGAATCCATAGAAGTTTGCTTGAGTTCCTGGTGATCTTGCGCCGGCTGACCAGGTGACAACCTACAGTGAGAACTAGTGCTTGTGCATACAACACCAACGCTTCCAAGTTTGTTACGAACTACCAGGTTGATAAGAGTAAAGTAGGTAGCCCAGGAGTTGTAGCATTATTGTTGCAATACCGGTGCTCACTAGTATTGAAATATATGAAACCATAACATCATATATAGGAAAACAAATTAATGTTTACGTTAATAGAGATAGAGTGAGTTACAACTAAAAATAGTTGTTGATCCTATAAACGAGTTCTTCTAAGTTGACTTGTCCTTTCACTATCACAAAGTGCACCTCTAATCACCCTAATGCATTCAAATATATCTCTCACATCAAGAACATAAGGGTAGAATCACTCTCCAAAAGAAAACCCCTGGCCTATGGATGGTAGTAGATATATAGGTGAAGGAGGTAGTTCATGAATTCTTATCCTTTTACCAATATGGGCTTGAGATACACTATTGATGGGAGGATGAGATCCAGGGATAAGGGATGAAAACTCCAAGGTAGGATAGGATAGGATTTGATACTTTTATCTAATAAAAATGGTTACAACAGACCGTAGAAGATTCTTTTTTGTTTTCGCGAATTTGTAGAATCAACACACCCCCAACACCGAGAAACCTGTTGGTTAATAGCGCAAGTGTAGACTAGGGAAACTTGGTAGTAAACACTGGCTAGTAAGGGGAGAGGATGCGTTGGTAATTAAAATGACCGAAACAAGGTGCTTTCATGCAAAAAATCAGGGTTTAGAATGAGCCATGCTTAGGGATTAGTGGAAGGATGATGAAAAAGGTGTCAAGGGATGTTGATTGATCTAGGTGAAGACCTATTGACCAGATTGTTGGAAATAATACTGAGAGGGGGGGGGTGAATCAATATTATTAAATCAAACACTTTTTCATTTCCATACTCAGATTCATATATGCTACTTCAGTTAAGGGAACCTGCATGTACACGCAAATGTGTCTAATGCAACTAGCATATATCCAGTAAACTTATGATTTAGTTAATCCATTAAATGTTGATCTTTAGTTAGTGCATCTGAACTTTATTAACCATATGAATAGTAAACAAGTGCAGTAAAACAGAACAGATCATCACACACAAGAAGCACACATGAACACCATGATGTAAGGTGGAAACCCAATGTGGGTGAAAACCACCTGCAGCAATTCGTCTCTATCTTCTTTTAATAAGAAAATTAGTTTTACAATATTTCTGTACTGGTGCAGTCTTATACCAGTACGCAGGCTTCTACCTGTAGAAGGCTACGACCTTCTCTCGTTCTCCAGCTTCTCCTGGAAGGAAGCTAGAACCCCCTTAGCTCTTGTACTAGCTGATGTACTAGTATGTAGGTGTTGACCTACAGAAGGCTACAACCTTCTCTTTTCTTCCAGGGACCATGTTTCATAAATTTTTCAGAGTGGATACTCCTGAAGCACAACACCATAATTTGAAGGCCACGTTTCATCCAATTTTCATATTGGACCCATCAATATCATTGAAACACACAATCAATCAACTCTAGCATCATCAATCTCTGAATCACCCAATACTGAATCACTGTAACCCTGTCAACAATTTGCAGTCACCATAACACAAAGCAAAACATAGAACTCTGCAACAATGTTCAAATCTAGTTATATCATCAAAAATCATGCATCAGAGTGCATACTCTACTTGGAAGAGCCAAACCAGCATGTATACGCAACTTCCCCAAAGTGAACCAGCGTATATGTCATTAATTACTTACTTATAACTTTGCTGCACTTCCTGACTTCAGACATACCCAGATCATTACATATACAAGGATAATATGAGTGTTAGCAACCAGATGTTGTCCATCGAATCTCATAAAGATAAGTCATTATGATTCTGATCCATTCTTAGATCTCATCCATCAACACTGAAGCTAAACAAAATCAACCAAACTGAATATGTAGAATACTGACACCAGTAAACAGTCATCAGAACTCATCAACAACCAGAACCACCTGTAACTTCAAACATCATAGCTCATATGGTATACGCTACTTAGATGTATCTAACCTGCGTATGTATGCACTTTTATCATAGTCAACCAATATATACATCCTCAAATATTCAATCATGATTTGCAACTATTCCAAACTTGAGCTATACCCAGATCAGTATACAGATCTAGAATAAACATGATCAAACCGTATAGGGATGATTCATTCCAAGCCATTAGATCCCAATATATCCTTAGATCTTGTTCTCCATTAACCATTGAGATTCCTCCTTAGCTCAGATCAAGCAAAGCATCATGAACTTATAACCTGCATACTGGATCTCATACTTCATCAGATATTCAAGACTTTCTCAATGCCTTTTCCTAATGATATTCTCCTCCTTTTATAATATTATGCCTTACTCAATACCATGGTCCAAAACCACTTAGAACAAATACCTTGGACCAAATACCTGGGATCAACGCATCGGACAAGATGCCTTGGACTAATACCATGGATCACAATACCATGGTCCAAATACCACGGACCAAAACCCAATATACATGCCTTCCCTTGTATGAAAGTGCATGTATACGTATACACACCTTTTGGTCAGTTAACCCACGTGTATATGCGGCTTTATCAAGGGGAACCTGCGTATATCTCTTTTTCCTCATTCTGTGAGCCTGAACTGTGATCTATCATCTTAGTAAGTTTCCATCAAGGACAACACCTATATCATAATGCCAGCAATCTCCTCCTTTAGACTTGATGGCATAGTTAACTTGCCATACTGAGAACTATCATCTTAATGAGTTGTCATTGTTCATTACAGCTGAACTGATTCCTTTGAGCTACCCTGCATCCCATGTATTCTGTCACATCTGATCTCTCTTATGTAGATTCATCTAGTTATATATAAGTGAGATGTTCTACTATAAGTGGGTTGCCATCAAGTACAACACATGCATCATAATGCCAACAATCTCCCCCTTTGGACTTGATGGTAAAAACCATACCAAGTCACTCTCCCCCTTTGACATCAAGGGTAAAGGGTAGACCAAGATATTCTCTTCCTTGATATACATTCTGTTGTTAATACTCCCCTGAGTACCTACTAAAATCTCTGATTGAGCTCCCACTTTGTATATGCCAAGGTGTACCAATCTGTCCATGCTCCCTTTGAGTACATGCTGAAATCTCTACTCTGCTGAAGTGTGCTGTTCATGCTCCCCCTAACTGTAAGCAAGGTCTGTAAAAAGATGTTCTACAAGAAGAACATGACTCTATACATCATAAATGGCCTTCCTATCACCAAAGACTCATGCATACATCCATCTCCCAACCAAGTGGGGATATACCAATATTGACTCATCCACCTGACCAAGTGGGGATACACCAAATACCAATTGTTTATACATGACTTAAATATTACATCATCCTTCCCATGCATAGTGGGGGGGCAAATTACATCATATGAACAAAAGGGATTCATAAAATGACTACAATAGATAGAGAGAAACTATTACAGAATGATATGTATGACATTTATGACAGAGACCAAATATCTCAACAAGACCGTGATAGTCATCAGCAACTATCATACATACTGTATGATCTACTCTATTCTATCAACAACATCCAGACTAGCAACCTGTATATGTCCATTAGTGTAGAAGTCATCAACCTGTAACAAGGTATGTCTGCATATAGATATCAACTCATCCTTTTGAAAATTATCATAGCCTTCCATGAATGAATTCTGCATATGACATACAAAATCATTCACATTATATCGTATGTGAAAAAAACCATAGCCATCTCATCAACATCAAGATCTGCATGATCTTATATATCTTCCATGTATCATCACTTGGAAACATCTGCATCAGTCAACATATGTAAGTATCAACCTATCATCATATAGGTAAAACTCATCATCATCATGTCTCCAACAATGCAACTTTGAGTAATCATCCATGTATCTAGCATACTGTATATAGCACTAAGTATCTTGAGCTCAAGATCTTTTGTCAAGACTTCTTGATATCATCAACAACAACAATCCTCATCCATGTGAGCGCCAATAAATATAGGAATCCTGCATCATAACTGTATTATATGATCTTTATGCATATAACGACAGCAGCATATGAGTGACTCATCATCAAGTAATGAAGTTGTGTATTTAAGCTTTGTAATTCTCCTTATGCTTATGAAGATTACCATGTAAGCATCATATATGCATCATCAGAGAATCAACCACAAATCTGATCTGAACACCAACTATGTAACCCCAAGAATCATATGATATTTTGTCATGGACAACTGATAACCATATCATAGCAAGATGTATCATTTAGCCATTATAAGCATCATTTCCAAGGACTACTAACCATAATGCCAACAATGCATTATTAAAATCATATGCTCCCCCTGAACCTATGCCATCTTGTTCACTGTTAGATCTGATCATGCATATATCAGCAAAAAGTATCAAGGTATCATCATCATTAAGTTAGGATCAAAACACTTCCAAACATCTTACAAGTATCAAGACATTTCCACACACCATCAACAGATTGTAACCATTATCAAACAGAGCAAATAATGGATTGAATCATATCAGACCCTTTTCCTAAGCTTGTCCCACTTGTTTTCTCATATTGACATATACGCGACTATGCACTGTCTAACTCACATATATACGTGACTTCTCTTTATGAAACTTGTGTATGAGATTGAGAACACTAAAGTTTTACACTTTCAGCTTCCTCTGAGTCTGTTATGTCTGTACATTGTGCTGTGCCACACCTTTCTGACTGTACTTCCTTCTTCTTCCATATCTTCAAGTGTGATGATGTTTTCTCCTTTTGGTATGGTGCCTGTACTTTGTTCCTGCATTCCTTTGCTATATGTCGAAGCTTGTTACATGCATAACATCTTACATGTTTCATATTCCTTCTGTAGAAATCAACAACTTTGTGACCAAACATATTGCAAGAAAAACAATATCCCTTAAAGTACCTAGAACGTGATGATCTTGAATCATTCTACTTCTACATCTGGCTGCAACATGTCCAAGATTATGACATACATAACATTCAACATTATTCATCGGAGGAGTAAAATATTTTCTTTCAAGAATTTCTTTCCTTGGTTGTTGATGGGATTGACCTCTCATCTCCTTGTTGAGTATTTCAGATTGTGCATAAGAGTTCCTTGTCTTATTTTGTGAACTAGATTCACCTTCAACAGATTCATGAAAACCAAGACTAGTTTTGATAGTAGGAGTCCTTTGACTACTGAGAATATCATCCAAGATCTTAGTACTATCTTGAAATCGTAAGAGCTTATCCTTTTCTTCTAAGTTATCTTTTAGAATATTTACCTCAACCTGAAGTTGCTCTTCATTTTCACTATACTACTTCTTCATGTTTTCTTCAGCTTTTATTCCTTCTTCCAACTAATTTCTTAATTCAAGAACTTTATTTTCTTGTTTTTCAAGAGATTGGAGTAGTTCTTTATTCTGTTTATTTGATTCTTCAAGATCTTCTTTTAGTGAGAGGATCGTAGCTGCAAGACTTTCATAGTAACTGGATCTTTCTCTGAGTTTCTTGATTGTTGTGCTCCTTTCATTTAATTCATTTCTTAATGATGTCACTTCATCCTGCAACTTTTGACATTGATCTTCCTTTTTGTTGAATAGCTTCCTTACCTTGTTTCCTTCCTCTAGTTGAGCCTTTAGTTCGGTAACTTCTTATTTGGAGATACATTCCATTTTGTGAAATAGATCTTGTCAATGATCTCTAATTTTGTCTGTAAGCCTTTTAAATTCTACTTCTATTTGATATCTTTCTTCTCACCCATAAGAGAAAATTCAGTTGTTTCACTATCACTTTCATCATCTTCAAATGGATGCAGAAATGTATCACCAGAGGATAACAAATTCATACCTGATAGTTCTTTTGCTTGTTCATCTTCATTCTGAAGTGATTATGAATCTGAAGTGATTCTTCCAAATATTCTCCAATCGATTCTCCCACTGTCATACTTCTTCTGAGATGTATTCTTCTTCTTAGGCGCTTTATTCTTAATCTTCTTTCCCATTGTTCTATGGATCTCCTTCAACCGATCAAGCTTCTACCAAAGGACCTGCTCTGATACCAATTGTTGGAAATAATATTGAGAGGGGGGGGGGGGGGTGAATCAGTATTATTAAATCAAACACTTTTTCATTTCCATACTCAGATTCATATAGGCTACTTCAGTTAAGGGAACCTGTGTCTACACGCAATTGTGTCTAATGCAACTAGCGTATATCCAGTAAACTTATGATTCAATTAATCCATTAAATGTTGATCTTTAGTTAGTGCATCAGAACTTTATTAACTATATGAATAGTAAACAGGTGCAGTAAAATAGAACAAATCATCACACACAAGAAGCACACATGAACACCATGATGTAAGGTGGAAACCCAATGTGGGTGAAAACCACCTGCTACAATTCGTCTCTATCTTCTTTTAAAAAGAAACTTCTTTTCACAATATTTCTGTACTGGTGCAGTCTTATACCAGTACGCAGGCTTCTACTTGCAGAAGGCTACAACCTTCTCTCATTCTCCAGCTTCTCCTAGAAGGGAGCTACAACCCCCTAGCTCTTGTACTAGCTGATATACTGTACATAGGTGCTGACCTACAGAAGGCTACAACCTTCTCTTTTCTTCTAGGGACCACGTTTCATAAAGTTTTCAAAGTGGATACTCTTGAAGCACAACACCATAATATCAAGGCCACGTTTCATCCAATTTTCATACTGGACCCATCAATATCATTGAAGCACAATCAATCAACTCTAGCATCATCAATCTTTGAATCTCCCAATACTGAATCACTGAAACCCTGTCAACAATCTACAGTCACCAGAACAAAAATAAGAACTTAGAACTCTGCAACAATGTTCAGATCTAGCTGTATCATAAAAAATCATGCATCAAAGTGCATACGCTACTCAGAAGAGTCGAACTAGTGTGTATACGCAACTTCACCAAAGCGAACCAACGTATATGTCATTAATTACTTACTTATAACTTCGTTGCACTTTCTGACTTCAAACATACCCAGATCATTACATACACAAGGATAATATGAGTGTTAGCAACCAGATATAGTCCATCAGATCTCATAAAGATAAGTCGTTATGATTCTGATCCATTCTTAGATCTCATCCATCAACACTCAAGCTAAACACAATCAACCAAACTGAATATGCAGAATACTGACACCAGTAAACAGTCATCAGAACTCATCAACAACCAAAACCACCTGTAACTTCAAACATCATAGCTCATATGGTATACGCTACCTAGATGTATCTAACCTGTGTATGTACGCACTTTTATCATAGTCAACTAGCGTATACATCTGTAAATATTCATTCATGATTTGCAGCTTTTCCAAATTTGAGCTATACCCAAAACATAATATTTACAGAACATTACATGCATCATTATATAGATCTAGAATAAACATGATCAAATTGTATAGATATGATTCATTCCAAGCCATTGGATCCCGATCTATCCTTAGATCTTGTTCTCCATCAATCGCTGAGATTCCTCCTTAGCTCAGATCAAGCAAAGCACCATGAACCCATAACTTGCATACTGGATCTCATACTTCATCAGATATTCAAGATTTTCTCAGTGCCTTTGCCTAATGATCTTCTCCTCTTTTTATAGTCTTAGGCCTTACTCAATACCATGGTCTAAAACCACTTAGAACCAATACCTTGGACCAAATACCAGGGATCAACATATCAGACAAGATACCTTGGACCAATACCATGGATCACAATACCATGGTTCAAATACCACTGACCAAAACCCAATATACACGCCTTCCCTTGCATGAAAGTGCGTGTATACGTATAAACACCTTTTGGTCGGCTAACCCGCGTGTATATGCGGCTTTATCAAGGGGAACTTGCGTATATCAGTTTTTCCTCATTCTATGAGCCTGAACTGTGATCTATCATCTTAGTAAGTTTCCATCAAGGACAACAACTGTATCATAATGCCAACATAGATGTGACAAAATGGCCTATAACACTAGGGTTCCTATTTTTAGTGTAGTGCCGGTCTTTCAATCCAGCCATCATTTCCAAAGTTTAATCTTTTAACATGAAGTTATTTCCTCTACCCTTTTGGGTTAGGATCCAAAAATTTCCCCTTCAATTGATATGGCCAGAGATCTTAGAAGACATCAAATACTCCATATGCTAATTCAACAACGTAGAAAGTGGAATATTGTCAAAGGGATTGATAAGTTTCATCCACGTACGTGTGGAAGTGGACCTCAGGGAAGGTTTTCTAAACAAAATTATCCTCAAGTGGGGAGAAAAGGAGTATCCCAACCTGTGGACTATGAAAAAATTGCGTTTAGGTGTAGAACCTACCAACAACCTAGGCACCTTGAACATGCATGTCCCTTTCTAAAAGGAACTGTCATCTCATAGGAGGTGATGAGAAACACTCATGGATAGCGATGTCCAAAGAAAACAATAGTTACGAATAATTTTCTGGATCAAAATCATACTGGCTCCTGAATCCTCATAATACAATATAGAAAGGAACAATGCAACATATCAATATCTAGGGAAACCCCCAGTGGTTTTGACTCAGTCCTCAATGGAGGAAAAAATTTCACCAAGGGAGAAGGAGAAATCTTCAACTTCAACTTTGACTATAATTTGTGAGGAAAAGAAAAATCATGAATCAGACCAATCTGATGGTGAGAAATACATGTTAAATATGGATGGTCCGCTAGCCATGTAAATATCTCAAGAAAATGAGGAATCAACTTTAGCCTTAGTTTTAATAAGTAGTTATGCAAGATGGACTAATGTCCATAGGAGAAAGGGGAAAAATAAAAAACCCATGATTTACCCTAGTCTTTGAACCTAGGGATGTACTAGGGATTTTTTGATATAATCTGAATTTCTAATGTAATCTATTTAAATGGAAATAATAAAATTAAATTTACAAAAAAATAAAATTATAAATATATAAACTTTTCCTTACATAATGCATGTAATAACACAAAAAGATCTACATAGTTCTTGTTATAAAAAGAATAAATTAAATGATGCAATTTGTTAGTCCCTACCTCAATAGGGACTATAACAATCGCCTCATGTTCAAAGTGCATTGAATCTCCATTTGTTTTCCATTTTTTTTACATTTTAAATCAAAGTTTCAGGAAACCATTGAATTTTTCTATTTTCCAGTAAATTAAAATATTATTTTCCAATTTCTAGAAAACTTATTTCTAATTTTCCAATGGCTGAGAGAGCCTTGATGTGACATAATTCCCCTGGTATATGGTGTTTTATTTTTGGTATTTTTCAGCGCCTAACAAATCATTAAGAATAGAAAAAAAAAAAAAAAAACCTAATTTTCCAAGTGGCCATTCTGGCAATGAGTGTTCTAACACTATTATGCCTAACACTACATTTCTTTGTTAGATAATGCTAGAACTAATAGGGTTGTAGGTTTCTTATGTAAGGGGGGGAGTGGTGTGGGGGGGGGGGGGGTGTGGGGGAAGGTGGGGGGGAAATATGTTGAGGAAGGATAAAATGGTTTGTGGGAAGTGCAGGAGAAAGGGTGTGTAGAGACATTGTATGCATAGGATTCTATTAAAAAGAGGGGACTATATTGAGGCAAAATTTCTTCATTCACATTCCACGGAAGGATAATTTAATATGAAGAGTTGAGACATCGATAAAAAAGAATAATTTTGTGAGTGACCATTTAGTGAGTAAGTTATATAATACTATTATGTCTAACAATGCTACTTCTCTACACAATGATGTCAAAATCAATGGGGGTTCCGGGTCCCTTACATAAGCAAAGGGGGGGTGTAGGGGGACTAAAAAAATAAGTGGAAGAAGCTTTTAAGTATTAAATTAATATGAAATTACTATTGTGTTGTTGCTTAGATAAAGGGTGTGAAGGAAGCATTGGAGAAAGGGTGTGCAGAGAATTTGTGTGTAGTAGAGTTTCTTAAAGAGAAGTGACTATATCAAGTCAATATTTTTTTCCTCCACACTTGGCACAATATATATTTTAAAATTTTGATAAATTTCTTCACACATTGGATGGAAACCAAACTCTCTCCAACTTTAATAAGATTTTTCAAAAAAACTAATAGTTAGTTTCATTTACAACTAAGATTTATCTTTTCCTGAACGAGGAACATAGAATTTTCCCATGTCACATGGTTCTACCGTATGAATATCTCTTTCATTGTACAAAGTTAAATATAAGGTGTGGAAGAAGCTTTCATTGTGATCCTTCTGTATCTATACACTACCAAACCTCCACACTTAGGGCCAACGAACATATTTTTGAGAGATGGACATTGGACCACCCACAAAGAAATTTATCTTGAGCTCTTATGGATAATTATATCAAATAAAACACGCAAATTTAGACATAGTAGTGGGAAGAGTTGATTAACCACCCTCAGTTCAGAGGCTAGTAGTGAATAAATCATAGTCTATGCTTCTGCATATTGTAAGAATTTTTAAATTTTGGAACATTCTTTTTTCTAATTATAGTGTTTAATTATTCCTCGAAGCAGTTTCATCTTTTTCACTGCAGGTGCCTTTTTGACATTATGGTTCATTGAAGCTTAGTTCCAGTCCTCATTGGCATGATTCCACTTATTTTTATGATTTATGTCTTAGGTTTTGATAAGTTATTTACTTAAGAAATATTATTCTTTGGACCATTACTTTGTATTCAATCCTCATTCCAATTAAAACTACTTTGTGTCTGAATTCTGATTTTGTTTACCAATTCTAAAAAGAATTCTAAGACAATGTTTTGGATGAGATGTCATAAAGGTTTGAATTTTGTGACGCTGTGTAAAAACATTAATTGAACATATATTTATGATAATTTTGTTTGAAATTTTATATATTACCTAATTCTCTATAGATATCAAATTATACGAAGTGTGAGGGACCATTTCTAGAAGCATGCAAAGGGGGAAAGGTTTCTATTAGTTGCTTTGTACACTAGTTCTCTAGCACATCACTACTTCCTCATATGCTGTACAAAGACATTTCATTTAATATTGGATGATAACTATTTAATTTAAAGATGTCAAATCACAAATGCATGTATTATTCAGGAAGCTAAAATAAAATAGCCCCATGTAGATACAACAGTGGAAATAATTATTTATCTACCATTATCTCGCACCCAATATATGCATAACCAAACTTTTCATTCCTCGAAATTTTGTAGCTCATTTTACTATAAATTTCAAGAGATGTTATATTTTTAAGAATTTAAAGTTATGCATGGTGTGAAGGTGTGGAAGAAGCTTTCAAAGCACTAATATTGGCATTCACACTATCACATGTATTGCTAGTGCATTTCCTTTTTATTTCATTTCAACCTTTTTTATGATCTTAAAATTTTATAGATTTAGTTGTGTGGGAGAACATGTGCATAGATCCGTGAGTATGTGTACAATAATGTGCAAGAGAGGAGCTATATGCATATTTAAGGAAGTGCAAAGGAGCACCTCTACACCTAAACAAGGATTGTAGGAGAATATGTTATGACATGTAATTTCTTAACATTAATCAATTCCTTTTTCTGTCTGATATATGTAAAGAAACTGGATATAGCAGGTTTGAAGGAGCCTGGGAAAGTTCTAGAGTGGCAGGACTTTCAAAGGATGTACTCATGGAGAACTATTTAGGAGCTACTAAGGTTGCAATTTGTTTTTGAAGGGGAATTTTTCAAGGCTATTGAATATTTTACATACAAGGGATACACAGTCCCTAAAGGATGGAAGCTATGTTTGGCAAGACTGGGACAATGGTGCTATCATTCACAATTTTATGAAATATTAAGTGAAGTGTGTTTTTTGTGTTGAAGAATGGTTGTGCAGAGTAGGGAATAGAAACATTGTTCAACAATGTTTCATATATTTTCATACATTCCTGCATACCTCCCTCTAGGCAACATTATATATTAATCAACAAGGCAAACTATGGAGTGGGAAGAGTTTTGAAGGATGAGTTACCTAATTTAATATAAAGTTCAAAATATTTTATATGCTTTAATGTTTGAAGTTATGCAAACTGTGGAGGTGTACAATGAGATTTTATTATGCTTCTTCTGTACCTATGCATAAGTGCACCTACATATTCAGAGCCACTAAACATAGTTCTGAGAACCGAACATCAGACCACCTAAAAATAAATTTCATTAGAGCTATTTGCATCTTGATATTAGATAAAATGTGTTCAGGTTGACATAGTATCGTGAAAAGTTGATTATCCACCCCGATTTCAAGGGTATAAACATTGCAGATGAAGGTTTCTAATATTTTCACCAGACACGTGGTTCTAACAAATTTTTGAACAAATTTTTGAACAAATTTTATTATTATTAGTCCTTGCCTTGCCAGGCACTATAAAACTCGCGTTGTTGTCAATGTGTGTTGAAACTCCATTATTTTGTCAAGTTTTAAAATTATTTATTATTATTATTATTATTATTACTACTACTACTACTACTACTTAGTATCTAAACCATATGATCAAATTTTCAAACGTAATATGATGATTCAAACTACTAATTCTATTTATTATTAGTCACTACCTTGAAAGGTACTATAACACTTGCTTCACGATGAAAGTGCATTGAATCTCCATTACTTTTCTGAGTTTCTACATTTTTTCTATTTGTAGGTGCATTGTTAGGATGTTAAAAATAAGATATCATGAATAATGTATCATCATTTGTTACTATCTACTACATATGTTGAAAATTAAAAGGTAATGTGACAATTGTAACCACTCATTCTAGTTATGCAATCCATAGGAGTATTGGGAAAGTTTTTATCATGTAGTGTTGAGCATACACATAATGAACACATCTTTGATTACTTTTTAGGGGAGTTGGTTACAAGTAGATTTATTCTCTTGGTTGTACGATGGTAATTCTAGTAGTTGCATGATGTGAGATATTCTCTTTGCAATATCATTTTGAACACATGTGTGAAACATGTGACATTTTTGTCAGATAATAAATTCATCTTCCCTTCTGTATGTGAGTACTTAAAGCATTTGTACAATATACATTACAACCCTATAGCAATGAAGTGAAAATTTTAAAAATTGGATAATATGAGATTCTTAAAAACATTTGTACAATATATGTTACTATCATGTAGCTATTACGTATAAATTGCTTTTGCACTATGAAATTAGAACCTTTTTTTCCACTTATTTCTCTATATTTGATCTAATTCATATTGTCGGAGTAGGGAAAATGAACACAAGTATAATAGATATATCTCAAGACAATGATAAATTTGCTAAGATGTGTGTTTTTGTTATATTTATTGTCATTTGATTTTTATACATTATATAGTTTTGTTATTTTCTAAAAACAATTATGTACTCTAACTAAAAATGACATTTTTTTCTATTTTTAGGAAACATGTAACACTTAGAGATATGCATCTAGGAGAACAAGTACAAGGAAAAAGGTACTTTGAATATTTTTATAAAACATTGTGCATGTGTGCATTTGTTAGTTTTTCAATTTAATATATTTAACAAGGAAGTATAAATTAGAATATGTCGAAACTAAAATCTATTTAATATTTTACTTGTATGCCTAGAAATTAGGTTCTTTTTTTTAACTATGAACCTGGTATTAGAATATACGTTAAAAATGAATTTCCGATATTTGGTTCTATATTCACAAGCTAATTATTACTTAGTATCAATTATAATGTTCTTTTAAGGAATGATTTGAATGCAATAGTATTTGTGTACAGGAAAAAATTATCAGTTTCAGATGATGTGATGGTAGACATGGATGAAGACGTAATATGCAAGTGATCACTTTTACAACAAAAATATCACATGAGACAAAGTGAAAGGAGCAGAAAATAGGCAAGAAATATAGGAAAAAAGGTAGTTTTTTTCAATGTCTAGTTAATTGTATATCATATTTTTTTCGTTTTCTTGAATTAATTTCAATTCAATAATCATGACTAGGGAGAAAAGATCGAATATATGCCATTATTGATTGAAGATATTAGTAAAAATATAACAGGGAGCATTTCCATGGTGTTGTATTAGTTAGATATCAAACTTTTTTGGACAAAAAAAGAAAAAGAAAAAAGTAATACGTCGTGCAAATTTGACAGATAAGAAGGCTACAATGATAATAAAATTGCTTGCGCCAACACTATTTATCAAACAACATGATGAAAAATGTATTTCAAACGCTAATGTTTCTATTAGAAATTTTGAAATACTTCTAAAGCGCAAATATGATAGTGCTGACTGTGAGAAAACTGTTTACCTAAAATAAATTTAGTATTGTAGAAAAAAATGTCCTATTTCCACAGATTATCGATTCTTCCAAAATATGACGATTGAAAATATGTCCCATAGTCAAGACCCATTTCTAGTTGGCACAATTGGTGCCATTGTATTTTCAGCAACATAGATAGGGATGCAATGTGCACTAGGGTCATAGATGGGAATGTAGAGCAATACATGGAAACAGTAAGCTTAGATTTATTTGAATGTTTCAATGATAACAAGATATTGCTTGTTTCTTTTACAATTTACATCTATTGTTTTACAAATACTGTATATGTGATAGGTTCAAGTACATTACAAATTTCTTTCATTGTATATTTCAATTCAATGACAATTGGAAGAAAATGATTTTATCTTGCTAAAGAAATATAGTTATAAAACAATAGAGTTTTCCAAACTCCACAATCCACATTCATATGTTCATTAAAAATCGAAAAGAAAGTGGAAATTATGAGATTTTTTTTTTTCATGAGTGGAATATGCACGCTAAACTCTATTATATTATAGCTATTTATGTATATATATAGTTATAAATAAAGAAAGAAGGATAGAAAGGCATTTGATTTCAAGTTTCTAAGTCTTGGTTTTCTATATAAATTTTGCAGCACTTCCATGGACAACTGATGCCAACTACTACACACACGAATGCATCTGAGACTATGTGTGAAATGTAGTAGTCCAATTACAACTGCTAGAATTATGGATGAAATTATAGTCTAATGTACCATTTGCAAGGAAAATTTTTTCTTTGTTTATCTCCATTCATTAAACTATATTGTACATGCAAACAACAAGAATACAACATACTATGTTCTAAGAAGCGTGGAACTAGAGAACATATTACCTAATCTACAAAAAGTTTCATATCAATAATATTGTGTAGAAAAATAGTTATTGATTTGTTGTCCAGTTTGGAGATACATGGAACATTTATAATAAACCATGAAAACATGATTTTATGTAGACAATGACAGCTCTCTTTGTTTAAATTGTCAAGGAATCTAATGACGGTACGATTCTCTTTGCTTGTATTGTCAAGCAATCTACTAATGGTTTTCTAGTTCTCTTTGCTTACATTTTCAAACAATATACTTATGGTATTCTAGTAAGACTATTGACAAGGAGTGGGTGGGAATCCTCACTTATGCACCTCTGCATATTTGCAGTTCCAATATTAACACCGCCTTATACTTTATGCTTGAAGAATTTGACCATTACCATAGATATTTTATGATTTGTTGGATGACTGGGATCTGATTTAATCTTGATGCTACCTGAGATGTGGTTATTAACATTATAAGACCTACTCTTATATTCTGATAGTAAGACTTAACTCCCACTGACTATTCACAAGGATTAGGGGGGCTGTCCACACTTTCACATCTTTGCATATCAGCAGTTCCAATCTTAACACCATCTTCAACTTTATACTTGGAGAATTTTACCATTACCTGAGAGATTTTTCAATTTTTTGTATGATTGGGATTTTATTTCATCTTGTGGTTACCATATCTATGGCTATTAATGTTATAAAAAATGTAATTAAATGAATTTTTTTGCTCAAGTTCCATGTTCTATGCTATCCTATTTATTAACATTATATATGTTCTCACATTCGTAGTAATGCATAGCTAGTTCATTGTGCTATGTCATGTATGCCTTTTTTCAATGTGATTTCTTAGATTGTTCTATTTATTTACCAAATTTGAAAAACCTATAATTAGTAAAACAATATTAGAAAATGTATTTCCTTCACATACAGTTTATGTTGGCATAGGACTTTGCGATAGCACATGGAATTTTAAACAAAGAAATAGGACAAGTTAATCCTAGTATGTAACTTTTCCCAAAGGAAGGAACCATATCTATCTTCTTTTAATTCTTAGCATGTAAATTTTTCTAAATAAGAGAACGAGATCCATCTATTTGCAATTTTTCACTTTGATTACATTATAAAACGAAAGAAAATACTTGCACACATAACATTTACATTAGTATGATCATCCAATTTGGCATAATTTACAAAATTTATGGTCCATGAAAATGATCAGAGTATAGGCAAGGCCACATTATTAGACTATTCTACTATATGTTTTGAAAAAGTATTTGTTTTATTATGTCAATAAAATTGCAATAAATAGCCTTTAGCATATACTAAATTTCAAAATTGGGTGAGCAAGTAGCGAAATTTGGTAATGATTTCTTTATTAATCAATGATAGACCCTGGAGGTTGATGATTCTACTAAATGTGCTATGAGAATGGAGGTTTGATTGCTCCATTCATGCTTAGCAAGAAATCTTCTAATAGCATTCTTATGGCTTCCATTCATCTTCCAGCTGACCAAACATTTTGTTGAAGTTCAGTTACGAAATTCATTAGCATTAAGATATCTTACCTAACCACTAAGATATCTTGATTGAGTTCATGTAACTCTTCTTATATGCTTCTGCCATTACTTCTTTTTTCCATTTTTCTCATTATTGGTAATGCAACAATAATATCTAAACCGTAGTATTCTTATTAGCATAGCATTCTCCCCCCTCTCTCCCCCGTTCCCCCATCTCCTCTTTCTCAGTTCAACTTACTAGTTCTCTAGAACTGCAATGACAGAGTCTAGTGAAACACCAAGTCAATAATGTCAAGAATATCGAAATCGTCTTTTGAATTCATGGAAAAGTTTCCATTTAAGGTAATTTGGCTTAAAAAAAGAAATTTCAAAAGGAACTTCATTGGAAAAAAAATTGACAACGATGATACTAGGGATAATTTTACATGTTGATATTCGTAGGTGGCCTTTTTCCATACTTTCCCCCAAAAAAAGATTCACTAGTTTATTTTTTTTATTCAAACCCGATTCACCCAAATTTTAGAGTATAAAATTATTTCCCTTAAAATTCGCCAAAAAATTATATAGAGACTGTATAAAATTATTTGAAATTTGAATACTTTTACAAAAATATCATGAAATATTTTAAAGATTACATACCATGGACTACGAGATTCACTAAGGTTTCTAAACTTCAAGATAAATTTCCATCCTTAAAATTTCCCTGGATGATACATACAAGACTTAGATAATTTAAAAGACAATACACAAATTACTAAGCACATCTTAATAACATTTGTCATTTTTAGAAGAAACAAAGAACATCTCCTTTTTCTATCTTCTAGAAATGAGTTGAGTGCTAATGGGCCTAGAACATGATTCAAAACTTCATAAAAAATTAGAGCTATAATAAATTAAACCTCAACAATACTTATTAGTTCTAGAACAACCGAAGCATAACACTTTACCAAAGATTTTAGAAATGCGTTCAGAGCCAACAAGCCTACATATAATGTATTGAATGCCATAAGTCATATAAATCATGAATTCGAATCAAATTTTTTTAAAGGAAATTTAATTTCTATTTATTTTAATGGTATACATCAACCACTTATCATCACTAATATGGATAGAACTAATTTTCCTTATCTGCAATTTGAAATGATTGTTCTAATACCATTTTTTTTAAACAAAAATGAGTGATTTTATTGGTCGCAACAAATACACATGGACTAGAGCTTCAGATTCATAGAAGCTTCATAACCATCATACCAGCATAGAATAAGACTATTTATATCAACCTATAGACATATATGATGACACTGACCATAATAGTATTACATTACTACAACTCCTCAGAGTGATGACCAAACTTTACAAAATGTAAACAAAAATATTATTTCGCAAATTACAGTGGAAAAAAGAAACCTTAGAGAAAAATAACCTAACAAAAAAGACATAAATATTATTCTGATTCTGGAGCTGGCTTGTTGAGATTGATATTAGGTTTGATAGGGATGTCCATAATCTAGACCAAAAGATCTAGCAAAGTATTGGTGAGCTTGAGTTCAATGACCATTCCTCTGATAGTGCCAACTTCATCTTCCATTCTCACCAATTGCTACTTGAGAGCCAATGAGCGCTCCTCCTAGGATACTTGCAAATCGTACAACTTCTAGAAGTTCACTCATAATCTATATAGTTCTTACTGCAATACTTCAATTTTATATTTTCAATTAGTACACAGATTATCCTTCATTGAAGCATATAAATTTAAGGTAGAGTCCATTATGAAATTGAAATTTGTGTACCTAAGAAAACAGGGATGCCCAACTAGCTCATAGGTTGATAGATTGATAATGTGGATTGACAGTCCAAAAAACAAACAAATTCACACACCAACCCTACTTCTAAGTAGGATTATGAACTGCCTCCGAACCAAAGACTTTCCCCAACAAGCCAAATAGAATTCATGAACAATGATACCATAATCCAAATTCTTATGATTGACCTTTCTATTCAGAGACTATAAAATTTCTAAATTTAGTAAGGGGAACTCGTAGATACCTTTGAGTTTAACAATAAGAAGAACCTGAGTGTTCCAGAGAGTCATGAAGCTAGGATCAAAAGAAGAAACTTGCAAGCCTGAAAGGCCCTTTCTCCAAATTACCCACGAATGGGATGAGCCTTGCAATCTCTTGTCACTAGAAATAGAGCTAGGACATGCTCTTCACATGGGATGCTAGAGGAGGACCATATAGACACCAAATTTTAATGTAGAAGATGACCTTTTACCTAATTCATTAACCATAGACTAGAGCACTGATTTGCTGAGAAATTGAATGAAGATTGAACTAGGAAGAAAGCGATTTTATCATCGATTCGACTGTCTTACCACGCGATTGATTTCATGTCACCATTACTTTCGTTTGATCACCCACCCTCTAAAATCATTAGAAATATAAAGTGTTGGAGATTCTAAGGATTTAGCCTTGAATTATCAATAGTGTGAGCATGCAAGTATGAGTGAACCATAAATGCATGGAAACAATACCCATGATCAGCCACACTAAGGATAGAAAGGGTAGAAGACATATTAACTGTCATCATAAGGGTGCAACGATGGGTAGAACTGACGTGGATCCGTAAGATGTATATGTAAGTAGTCAAGGAAAAGGAAGAGTGGGGAAGGGGAAAATTGGATCTAGGGAAATAATGGGGGGGTGTAACACCATCTCGGATAAATGTGAATATCACCAACATAATAGGAACATAAATAAAATAAACATATCAGCCATCAAAATCGATATATACATCAGTACATTTTCACATGAAAATCATTGGAGTGATTTTTCATTAATAATTTAATGAACAAACCAGTGATGGGACTACCACATTCCACCCAACCATAGCTTGGCTGAGCCAAGTCTCTCTTCAGCCAATCACCCCCATGCCATATTCAAAGCATGAATGTGGGACTCATAGAACACATCAAAAACACAAATCAATGTGGATGCCATTCGAGTTTTTCGCCTACATCGTGAGGAATTTGAGTGCATCCCAGTCTCTCAGGCTTTACCATGCATCTAAAGTTTGATCCAAGGATCACTAGGCCCTACACTCAGACATACTCTCTAGGATTCACCATGCATTCCATCCCAGAATCACTAGGCCCAACGGAGAGAAAATCCACCTCTTGGCTTCACTGTATATCTCGCCATTCATCGGCAAGGAATTTTAGGCCCACCAAGGCACACAATCTCGCTTTAGCACAACCCACAGTCTAGTTTAGCGGTTACGAGGCTAGTGTCTTTGTGCATCCTCACTCTGGTTTAGAGATCACCCCACTCAGCTTTGAATCCAATCTGGCCATCCCCCACAAGCTGCATGAGAGAACCCATCTCATCAAAGCTATCAAGAAATGGCAAGATGAGGTTGAAAATATTGTCACACCTAGGAAGACCCATACCATGGTAGAAAATAAACACATACAATCCCATGCATTCCAAATCTAACAAGGAAAATACACATGCAAGTTGATGCCTGCAATGAATTCTGTTGTAGCTGCTTGATCCTGGCTTTCCCTACTTGATCTTTCCTTCCTCTTGCTTTCTTTTCCTTTCTTGCTCCAATGCCAAAGTGCTCCAAAAAATGTCTAAATGTCCAAGAGTATGAGAGAGAGAGAGAATAATGAGAGAGCTCCAAAGCTAAACTGATGAAAGGTTCACACTGAAAGGAAGAATTTTTCCAACCAATCCTCAGAGGCATTTTTATTGATGAGGCCTCTATTTTCTTCATTTCTAGTATTTTCCTTCAATTTACTCCTCACATGCAACATGTGACCTTTCACCTTCCTTTTCTCCTAATTTCCATTATTTTCATAAATAAATGTGCGAAAATACCTTTTTTCCTCTTTAATGCCTTAGCCATTTCTTTCACCAATTTCCTTGGACATAAACAACCAAATGAACACACAATAGGATTTCCCGCCCACCATTCAGCTTGGAATACATCTCCCATCATCTGTGGTATTTATATATTTTTACATGGAGTTTTCACTAGGGTTGTTACAGAACCCTCCCCCTTGAGGGAACACCATCCTTGGTGTTCAATGACACCTATAACCAACATGATTGTTGAAAACAAAACATACTTCCCATGGAGATTTATAACATAGCTCATTGCAGTATTTACAATGAAAGACCTACTCAAAATCGAAAAATCATGACAACATGACAACATATCGCATACTGTAGCTTTATAACATAGCTCATTACTGTATTTACAATAACCACATATACACATATACACATATGAACATTTTCTCAACTTTCAAATAAAAGATATGATGCCTACATCCGCAACAAGGTACTTTAGAGGCTGACACCTCCGCCCTCAAAGTAATACCAGGATCCACCCCCTTCCTAGGAATTTGAGAATCCACTGCAAAGTCAAATCTGCATCCAATGTCCAGCACTATAATCCTCTGCCACTTGTCTTCTCAGTGAACAATTACTGGCTCATTATTCCATGGCACACTCCCAATGTGCATATGATCCCATATGGAAATGCTAATGACCAAAACAAATCCATACATGACCTTCCCTTTTCCACTACACAATCCCTCGGGAATCCGGTTGCCCCTTCTGTGTAGTCACTCACCTTCCAAGTTCCACTAGCACCCCCATCTCAGGCAGTCCATCCCTTGGCAAGGCTTCCTTGCATCAGAAGATACAAAAACCAAGGCATATACCTTCCTCAACACATCATATTGGTCATAACATGCTCATGGAAATCAATGGATACTATTGAGTACTGGTGTCCCACAATGGCCCTGCTCCTAATGTGATTTACCAACATATTGCTACATGTTCCAATTTCTTCATTGTTTCTTCTAATTCTTGTAGTCGATTTCAACCACCCAACTGGTAATGTTCATGCTTTCTGTACCAAGAACATAACTTCCATTAGATTCAAAATAAATTGAAATGAATTCAAATCAGATCTCGTTGGTAGTTTGTCAATAAGGTACACTTGGGATCCTATTCATTACTTGTCACGAGAAGTCAAACTAACATCTTTGACCAAATCAACATGTATAAAAATATCACATCAGATTAGCTCAAAACACAACTAGAATAGATCAAAATCATAAATCACATGTAACCATCATAAACTAGAATCATAGATCATAAACTAGAATCGTAATTCACACATAATAATCATATACAAGAATAAAAAATCACATGCATAATAAAACTGAAATACAATACTGATACCTATCCTTCATTGATCCTTACTTTTTCCTCTATTATTTTTTATAGACATCGGATCAGTTTCCACACCTAGCAAACATCCAGTGCCTTCTCTTCTACTAGGTGCATAGACAGATAGTGTGCATCACACACATACAACCACATGACATACCACATCATGCAATACATGCATCTACACCTGACATACAACACATACACCTAGTCTATACAATACAATGCATCCATCTGTACCCGATGTGAAATACCACCCAATACATGTACCTACACAGAGTACAACACATAGAGTACACATTTCACAATACCATGACTACATGATGGACATACATAATACCACATGTCCTCAACACAACATGTATGACATGGACACAATACCACACGTGCACTAGTACCATATGTACAACATGTACATTACCACTTGTACATTGCACCACCTGCACAAGATGTGTATAACATCACATGTACACGACGCCACCTACACAACATGTACACTACACAATTCCACATGTACACTACACCATTTTACAACGTGTAGACAATACCATATGTACACAGTACCACACGCACGATGTGTATGCGACACCATATGTACATAGCATCACATGCACGACATGTACACAACACCGCATGCTCATAGCACCCTATGTACAACATGTACACGACACCACATGCTCACAACACCACTTGTGCAATCATCCACACAAAACCATATGTACAACATGTACGCAACACCATGTGTACATAACACTACATATCCAACATGTACAGAGAATCATATGTACACAACACAACATATCCAACATGCACAAAGCACCATATGCACACAAGTTGCATATACATCACGAAGACAATACAATATGTATACAACACCCCACATGCAATATTCACACAACCCTATTTGTACCATCCTGTGCATAACATTGCATGAATAACATGTACACATGCTATGTATACACAACACGACAAGTGCGCACATCATAGATGCAACATGTGCAACATATACAACGTATGCACAACAATAGTACCAAACATCCAAAACCTCATTTTCCTTTCCAAGAAACCTTGGTTTCGGTATCTCATTCATGCTTATTCTAGCATGTCGTGGACTACACTGCATTCACTTTGTTGATGCATCCCTCAGTATAACATGTCCATAACATAAGCATAGGCATAATACAATCATACAATATAAATTCATATTCACATGATACTAACCTTATGTATTTGTCATGAATACTCTTCCCACTTGGTTCCTCATCACCAAGAACACCTCATGCCATTCACATGTATAGGCAATCATTCCTCCACAAGAATGATCCTTGACAACCTTGTCAAACAGTGACATAGATACGTAGATACATACATATATAATCACTAGCATAAAACAATCGTCATCATGTCATATAATGACATACATACATACATACATGTATACATATATAGACATCAACATAATCATGATCATAAAATAATTACCCGATATGAAGGTCAAGGTTGAAGAGAACTTCCTTTATTCATGCAACACATATGCAACATTAAGAATAGTCGTTCCCAACATAGCCAATGCATATGACGCCTCAAATCCATTTACTTTACCTTTTCTAGTTACCTTTCTCATGACTCTATTTCTACAGTCCATTTACCATAATGGACCCAACCTTTCTAATTGAATGTCATAGTCTTACCTTCTACTGTGCTTACTCATACACTGAGCTTCATCCGAGTGTTACATCATCTTTCAGGTACCACAAAATTCTCCCTGAGCTCCATTAATTTTCCTCCTTCCCAACCAATTCCCAAGACTCCAAACACAAAAGGAAAGTCAAGAAACAAACAAGAAGAAGATCATGAAAACTGATGACTACAATACAAAACCACAACCGAAGTGTCAAGGCCTTGCCACAAACATAAACAAACAAAACAAATCAAGTTCAACAAATCATAAAATACCAAAAGAACATGACTAGAAACAAACAACATGACTCTATCCCCATGGTTCCTAGGGAAACTCAACCAAAGCCTTCTTCAATATTTCATGGCAACCTCTCTTTGCCATGCATTCCCTGTAGAAAATTATATATTACAGAGCTATTGAACACATAAAATATGTTGCATAAATATAAACACAGAAATCACATAAAACAAGAGAGACACAGATATATGTGGTTCACCCAATTTGGGCTACGTCTAGGAAGAAACAACTAGTCCTTCCTTTTATATTATCCAGCAAACTGAATAGATACAACCTACATCAGATCCATTGAAACTCCCTCTTCGCTCACACACAATCTCTTCTCTCTTTCTCATTGAGAATATATATCTACATAGACACAATACAATTCCCTCATATATAGCAAGGGGTTTCCTTCTATGGAAAAAAAACTCTAAATTAAACAACTTCTACCATCAGATCTCTGCCTAATGAATGACCCAGATTAACTATGAAATTACAAAATTTTACAAGGCAATTTTACATCTTTTTTTAGCTTCCGGGGCACTGCCCCCGATCCCTTTCCAAGGGGGGGCTCCAAATAATTGTTGTCCCCCCCCTTGGACCCCCCTGGTGGCGTACATTTTATGGGCGACGTTGTCGCCACAGTACGAACTGGGGTCCAATGTGGCGATACCTCTAAATAAAGAAGATAATCAGGCTCCACACCCAACAATCTCCCACTTGGATAGTGATTATTGAAACTCCACTATTGCTTCATTTGCTAGACAATGACTCCACTTTGGACCTGGCTATTTCTCATCTTCTTCATCATACTTGAAGAGCAATTGAAACTGAATAGAATCTCAATTTCTCCCCGGTTACAACTTTTGTTAACGTATCTATAGGATTCTAGCTAGTGTGTATCTTTTCAAGCTTCAACTTTCCATCTTCCAACACTGACCCTATGAAATGGTACTTAAGATGTATATGTTTAGTCTTCGAATGAAATGCAGAGTTCTTTGCAAGATGTATGACATGCTGGCTGTCACTGTATAACTTGCCCAACTCTTACTTCTTACCCAATTAATCTAGAAACCTTTGTAACCAAATCATTTCTTTACTAGCCTTTGTAACAATAGCATACTATGCTTCTATTTTTGAGATTTCAACAACACTTTGTAGTTTTGAAACCTAATGGGTAGTTGTTCCACCTATAGTAAACACATACCCTATTGTGCTCCTCATGTTATCTCTATCACCTACCATATCTGCATCAACATATCCCTATAGATCTATGTTTGAACCACCAAAGCATAATGCTTGATTTGTGGTACCTCTTAAATACCTAAGAATCCACTTCATCACCATCCAATGTTCTTTTCCTGGATAGTTCATGTACCTGCTTACAACTCTGACTGTATGTGCAATATCAGGCCTTGTGCAAACCATTGCATACATTAAACTTCCAACTTCTGATTCATATGGAACTTTAGACATATAAGCCATTTCTTCCTGAGTCTTGGGACATACCTCCTTACTTAGATTGAAATGGCTAGCCAAAGATATACTAACTGGTTTTGCATTTTGCATATTAAATCTTTTCAACACCTTTTATATGTACTTACTTTGAGACAATGTTAATTTTTGATTCTTCCTATCTCTAGTTATTCTCATACTAAGGATTTGTTTTGCAGCACCCAAATCCTTCATTGCAAATGAGTTCGCCAATTTTCTTTTGAGCACATTTATTTCCTGCATGTTAGAACCTACAACAAGCATGTCATCTACATACAATGACAATATAATATAGATGCCATCATTTTTCCTTTTGAGATAAACACAATGATCAAAGTGACATCTAGTATAACCTTGTTTAGTCAAAAACCTGTCAAATTTTAGATACCACTGCCTTGGAGCCTGTTTTAAGCCATACAAGCTCTTCTTCAACCTGCACACTAGTTTCTCCTTCCCTTTTACCTCATATCCTTGTGGTTGCTGCATATATATCTCTTTCTCCAAATCCCCATAGAGAAAGGTTGTCTTTACATCTAACTACTCAAGATGCAAATCTTCAGCTGCTACTAGACTTAAAATAGTTCTGATTGAAGTCATTTTAACAACATGAGAAAATATCTCATCAAAGTCTATACCCTTTTTCTGTGCAAACCCCTTGACCACAGGTCTAGATTTATACCTTTTTCTACCTCCATCTTCTTCCTTCAACCTATAAACCCATTTATTCTATAGTGCTGTTTTACCTACAGGAAACCTAACTAAGTCCCCCCTCTGGTTATGTGCTAAGGAGTCCATCTCTTCTTTCATGGCTTGCTCCCACTTCTTCCTGGTTTCTAACTGCACTGCTTCTTCATAACATTCTTTCTCACCAGAATCGGTCAACAATACATAATATAATGAAGGAGAGTATCATTCAGGGGGTCTACTTATCCTAGTAGATATTCTAACACCGCTTTCAAGTGTTTGAGGTTCTTGTTGTTGTTGCTGTTCTGGCTATTGATAATTATGATTTTCAGGCACCTTCACTTTTTTTGTGATCTCATCAAGGATTGTGTATTCTCTGTTTTCCTTTTCTTGTTTCTTTTCCTACATATGATCCTTATACAAAACCTTTTCATTGAATATGACATCTATGCTCCTAATTATTTTATGTTTTTCATAATCATAAAAGTGATAACCAAAATCATTAACACCATATCCAATAAAGGTACATTTCTTTGATTTTGCCTCAAGCTTTCTTCTATTTTCTTTATTAATGTGGACAAAGGCTTCACAACCAAAAGTCTTTAAAAATTAGTAGTTTATCTTTTTACCTATCCATGCTTCCTCTGGAATACCACCATCCAAGGAACTTGAAGGTCCTCTGTTTATTAGATAAACAACAGTATCTACAACATCTTCCCAAAATTGTAAAGGCAATCCTGCATGCAATTTCATGCACCTTGCATGCTCCATGATTGTCCTATTCATCCTTTTTGACACAACATTTACCTGTGGTGTTCCTGGAACTGTCTTCTCTCTACGAATTCAATTCTCTGAACAATACCTATCAAACTCTTAGCTGCAATATTCACCTCCATTGTCTTATCTGAGACACTTCAACCTTTTTCTTGTCTGATTTTCAACCAAAGCTTTCCATTTCTTGAAAGTATCAAATATATTAGAATTATTTTTAATACAATAAATCCAGTTTTTTCTAGTTGCATCATCAATAAAGGTAACATAATAATGAAAGCCACTGAGAGATGATACCTGAGCAGGTCCCCATACATCTGTATGCACAAGCTCTAATTTTTTGCTCTTCTTTTCTTTCCCAACTCTGAGGAATCTGACTCTCTTCTATTTTCCATAAACACAATTCTCACAAAAATTTAAATCAACATGTTTCAAACCTGGCAACAAATTTCTTGAGTGAAGAATCTGCATCCCCTTCTCACTCATGTGCCCAAGCTTATGATGCCACAATGTTGTATCTTCTCCTGTAGAGGTTAAATCATTAACATAATTAGAAATACCCTTGCATAAATATAATGTACCAACCTTTTCTCCTTTTTCTATTACCAAGGCTCCTTTAGTGACCTTCCAGGTTTTATCTATAAAAGTAGTCACACAGCCTTCACCTCCTAACTAACCTATTGAAATCAAAATTTTCTTCAGATCTGAAACATGCCTCACCTCCTTCAACAACCATTGATTTCCATTCTGCCATTTTATGTAAATTATACCCATTCCAATGATTTTATAGGGTTTATCATCACCCAATTGAACCTGACCAAAATCTCCTTAAACATAATCATGAAAATGTTTCCTATTAGGTGTGACATGGAATGAGGCCATTGAATCTACCACCTAGGCACCAATAATATTTTCTAATGAAAGAATCAAATCATCTTGCAACACATCACCTGTCACATTCACTTCGTGATTGTTTTCTTACTATGTGTCTCCTTCTTTTCCCTGCCGATACTTTCAACCTTTCTTCAGGTGTCCTTTCTTCCCACATTTCCAGCACACTATCACCAATCTAACTTAGATCTGCCTTTCCTTGACTTACTGTGATATCCTGGGCTCTTTCCTCTTTCCATTTTTCTTCCCCTAGTCTCTATAATCAAAGCATTACCTGATGTCTTGCCATATCTTTTCCATCGCATTTCCTCACTAAGGATTGCACTGACAACGTCATCAAACGTTAAAGTACTAGATCTAGAGACAAAGTTACTAATAGCCATAACTAAACCATTCTAACTTTCTACCAATGAGCACAGAAATAACAGAGCCCTAACTTCATCATCAAAACTTATCCCTACAGAACTTAACTGGTTAGTAATTATATTAAATTCATTTAAATGATTAGCAACAGATCCACCATATGACATCTTCATATTAAATAAATTCTTCATAAGAAATACCATATTTGAGGCCGAGGGTTTTTCATATAATTTGGCCAATGTCGACATTAAACCCTATGTTGTCGTTTCCTTCGGAATATTAAAGGCTACTGACATCACTAGGAACAACCATATTGTTCCAAGTGCCTTTCTATCAAGAATATCCCATTCTGTGTCTATCATACTCGTCGACTTCTTTGTCTTTCCGCTCAATGGTAGGTATATATCATTCTGATACAGATAATCTTCCATCTGTATCTTCCACAACTGGTAGTTTTGGCCCTTAAATTTTTTTGGCACTAAGCCTACCATATTCTGCCATTTCTCGCACTCGAACTAGGAACCCTTCTCTCCTGCGAGTTTATTAGCCAAATAGACATTTGACTCTGATACCAGTTTTTAGAAAATTGTATATTTCAGAGTAATGGAACACATAAAATATATTGCATAAATATAAACACATAAAACACATAAAACAAGAGAGACATAGATATATGTGGTTCACCTAATTTGGGCTACGTCCACGGAAAAACAACCTGTCCTTCCTTTTATATTATCCAATAAACTGAAGAGATACAACCTACCACAGATCCATAGTAATTCCCTCTTCACTCTCACATAATCTCCTCTCTCTTTCTCACTCAAAATACAAATCTACATAGATGTAATACAATTCCCTCATATATAGTAAGGGGTTGCCTTCTAGGGAAAAAGACCCTAAATTAAACATAACTTCTACCGTCAGATCTCCACCTAAAGAATGGCCCATATTGACTACAAAATTAAAACATTTTACAGGGAAAATTTACATCTATTTTTAGCTTCGGGGGCACTGCCCCCGATACCCCGCCAAGGGGGGGGGATCCAAATAATCATCGTTTCCCCCCCCTTGGACCCCCTTAGTGGCGTACATTTTACGGGCGATGTTTCTACGACATTACAAACTGAGGTCCAATGTAGCGATACCTCTCAATAAAGAAGATGATAAGGCTCCACACCCAACAGTCCCCTCCATCATAGTTCCATAAACACATAACTGTCAATGTATAAATAAACATAACAATACATCAATTACCTTATCTTGTTGTGCCAAGCACGTTGCTTGCAACTGAACACATCGACACCATCTCTCAAGGGACTCCAATCCTTTGACATATCCACTGCAACTAAAGACTAGCTTGTATACCTATCAAGTACATGGTCATGAATCTAGCACATATCCACATAATGTCAAACAAAATCAAGGTTAAGAAGACTCCTTGTCTACAAAGCACTCATTCATTTAAAATTAAGGTTTCCAAACATAGCCAAATGAATTCTTACCCAATTCCTCTCTTTTACCTTTACCCTGTTGCAATTGAGTTTTACTATATATTGTCATGTCACCCAACTGTTAGTGATAAACACATCAACTACTACCTTGTCAAGCTAATACTGACATGTTTCCTGCAACTGCTCACGCATGTCAACCACATATTACAAATATCAATACAATCATATTTATCAATTTGAAGTCGAATTTTACAAAGAATAATGTCATAATCGATAGTCATTAGACATAATGCTACAACTATCAACTACATTCAAGTACATATCAAATGTCTCAACACATACATGTTAGTACAATCATCTTAAAACAAAATCATCTGAACACGTACTCATATTAAGCAATTCATCAATCATTCAACCACTTGCAAACATACCATGTTAAATAAATCAACTAGGCATCAAACACTCAAACAGAAGATAGACATCATAATCAAACAACCAAGCACCAAATATATGACATACGAAAACCCATACCTTAATGTATATTAGGGGAGGCTATCTTGTCTACACAATAAAGTTAATTTAGCATGATACAACTTCTCGACATATCAACTCAAACATAAATCATGATATGCCTAATAGTAACTAACTAACATGTTCACGTCATAGCCTCATAAGCATTTGTCGTTCATTCATAACAATCACATATGTATAATCAATCTAGATTAGTACGACACCATATCAGAAGTATGTTGGCTCATACCCAAATATTTCAACCATAACCATCTGCATAGGCCAAACTAAGTTAGCAAAATACCAAGATCTTCAATGCAATGAACATAACCATCACACATATGACCAATCCAAATTACAACATCAAGATTTCAATGAAGTAACCCTAATCATCAAGTTAATAGCATATAACAATAATAATCTATATATCACGCTCATCAACAACATATAACCTAATCATCAGGTTATCTAATATAAAACAACAATAGAAATGCATACAACTATAGGTTACTATCTTTCTTGACTATCTTACTCATGTGCATATAACTACACTGATCAACTAACATCTATCATGAATGTGACCATAACATCAAAAGGCATGTACATAACCTAATGTATGTAACCCTAAAGCATATAACAATCCTTAACCTACATACCTGCATGCCAAATACACAAACCTATATGATGACTTGTCCTCGCATCAAGGTCCAATGTTGCAACTTCACTTGATGAACTACATCTCCTGCTTTACCTCATTTAGCACATTAGGATTATAACATACCAAAAGCACCATGATGACCTAAATTGCATACAATGACTTCAACAGGCATGTTTGACCTACTATACATGCATAACAAATGCACATACACACATCATTCCATCTAGAGTCTAGTCATCAATGCATGACCATATCAACTACACAAACCATGACCTCATGCATGACAACAACCATTAATCCATTGTACACATTGCCACATGCAACCAACAATATGCATAAGCAATGCCAAATCAACTACACCTACGTAGAAATGCATGTAGTCAAACATAAGCGATAAATTCTCAAAATCAACCTACAAGACTAATACATGTGATCAAAACATTCAAAAATGTAACCTAACATACAAGGACATAAGTAGGTATCATGAAATCAACATTTAAGCGACATATAATTCATACTCAGTCAGACACATGTTCCAAAAATCAAGACATCGTGTCTATCAATTTGAAATTAGCTTTCATCAATACTAACAACCATGTCATAGTCGGAAATCAAGTCACAATCATAGTCATAATACTAAAACTAGCACCCATTTGCATGCAAGTGCATATCAGTTCTCTCAACACATATTGTGTTACTACAACCGTATTAAAACAAGGTCATTCCTTCATACCATTTTATAAGAACAAACACATATCATGCATTTAATCAAGCATTCAAACAACCTATAAGAATAACCCCTTACTATCCATGGTCCACATTGAGGTAGAAGGAGGAAGCTACTATAATAACCCGATCTCCAATGTCCATTTATGGAAATGGGATCTCCAAAGCTCTACTAAATTTAACCACACTTGAAAAGAAATTGATTTTTATTTCTCATACATTTCATATGAGATTAAGTAAAAAACATTGAACTTATTCCACTCGTAACATAATAACTAAAAACATGCCACTTTTTCCATTTCCTTACATGCAACTTTTCAAATTCCTTGCATGAAACCTTTGAAATTCCCTACATGAAACTCTTCAAATTCTTTGCATGAAAATAGGCATAGATAATCTACATCCATATTATCATACCACAATACTATCCCATCCAAAAAAATAACATTTTCTTCAAACAATTACCATATTTTTACATTTTCTTCAAAAAATTACTATACTATTACATATTCATGTAAGCATTTCTTCAAACACTTTACATGCAAACTAATATAGAAACGTATTTGCATATAAGTAAGCATATATCAACTACAAAAATACTCTTAGACATTGATACTATCCATAACAACAAACAACATACTCATTGGGGCATTTTATCAAACAATTTGTATGCAATTAATCCTTGAACCATTTATACATTTCATCAAACACTTTGCATGCAAACTAGTATAGTGAGTGATTCAATGCATATATCCTAAAATGTACTAGTACAAGTTATGGAAACTAACAATATGATTAGTGGTAGTTTCCGTCACTATGGTTCATGTTTACACTTCTGAGATTTCATAGATTGAAAGTTATAACAAAATACCATCACAATCCTATTTGGTGCACAATTCTAGGAGTATCCAGAAAGCTCAACTTCCACTGGTCATATCTCCTAAAATATAGCAAATAAATGTCTGAATTTTTTATGACAATATTAGTGGGATTTCCCTCATTGTGGAAAATTTGTCATCTCCTAAGAGTTCCCAGAAGAAAATTTATAACACAAATCTCAGCATGACCTATTTGAGGCCTGACTTTAGGAGCATTCAGAAAGATCGACTCCCTCTACTCATATCTCCTAAAATATTGTGATCCAATATCTAAAATTTCTACTACATAATAAGTGGTATCTCCCCTCAATGTGGACAATGTTTAATCTTTTGAAAGCATACAAAAGATGATTTGTTTCAGAAATTCCAACATGACTTGTTTAAATGTGCTTTCAGGAAGGTCATCTTCCTTAGATCATAATTCCTAAAGTTTTATGAACCAATATATGAAATTTTTACCACATTATCAGTGGGATTTACCTTAAATATGTACAATTTCTAAACTTCTGATATGCCACAGAATAAATTTATAACAGATATGAAAGGGAGGTCTAAAATTTAAACCTTTGTTCTTCATTTCACCTACGAGAGAGCCCATCTAGTCTAAGTCTTTGAAGCATGCTCTGATACCACTGTGTAACACCCTCCATGGTAAACGTGCATATAACCAACATAATTGTAGGAAAAGTAAAATAAACATATAAGCCATCAAAATCCATATATACATCAATACATTTGCACATGAAAATCAAGGGAATGAATTTTTCACTAATAATGCAATGAACCAACTAGTGATGGGACTACCATGTTCCACTCAACCATAGATTGGCTGAGCCAAGTCTCCCTTTAGCCAATAATTGCATGTCATATTCCAAGCATGAATCTAGGACTCATAGAACACATAAAAATCACCAATCAATGTGGATGCCACTGGATTTCTCTGCCTACAATGTGAGGAATTTGAGTGTATCGTAGTCTCTTAGGATTACCATGCATCTGTAGTTTGATCTAGGGATCACTAGGCTCTACATCGAGACATACTCTTGAGGCTTTACCATGAATTCCATCCCGGAATCACTAGGCCCAACGGAGAGAAAATACATGTCTTGGCTTCACCGTATATCCCGTCATTCACCAGCAAGGATTCCTAGGCCCATCGAGGGACACAATCTGTCTTTATCGCAACCCACAGTCTAGTTTAGGGGTTACTAGGCTAGAGACTTCATGCATCCTCAATCTGGTTTAGGGACCACTACCACCATGTGTTTGTCAATTTGGATATCCACCCCACTCAACTTTGAATCTAATCCAACCATCCGCTACAAACCGCATGAGAGAACCCATCTCATCAAATCTATCAGGAAATGGCACTTGGCTAGGCTGAAAATACTGTCACACCTAGCAAAACCCATGCCATTGTAGAAAAGAAACACATAAAATCCCATGCATACCAAATCAAACAAGGAAAATACACATGCAAGTTGATACCTGCAATGAAGCTTATTGTAGCTACTTGATCCTGCCTTTCCTTGCTTGCGCTTTTCTTCCTCTTGCCTTCTTTTCCATTCTTACTCCAATGCCAAAGTTCTCCAAGAAAAAATTAAGTTTCCAAGAGTATGAGAGAGAGATAATAATGAGAGAGCTCTAAAGATAAACTGATAAAAGGTTCACACTGAAAGGAAGAAGCTTGCCAACTGATCCTCAGAAGCATTTTTATTAATAAGGCTTCTATTTTCTTCATTTTCCATTATTTTCCTTCATTTTTCTCCTCACATGAAACATGTGACCTTTCACCTTCCTTTTCTTTTAATTTACATTACTTTCATTAATAAATGTGCCAAAATACCCTTTTTCCTCTTTAATTCCTTAACCATTTCCTTTACCAATTTCCTTAGCCATACAAAACCAAATGAACACCCCCTAGGATGTCTCGCCCAACATTCAGCTTGGACTACGTGTCCCATCATCTGTGGTATTTATATATTTTTACATCGAATTTTCACTAGGGCTGTTACAGGGAGATGTAAAGAGAGGGGAGTAAAGGGGGATTAAAGGAGAGATCATATTCCAAGACAGATAAATAGGAATATCAAGAGAGACCATCATTTCAGGGTCACGAGACATTAAAGGGTCATACTTAGAGAAAGAGGAAAATATTATAGGTCCTTAGGAAATAAGACTAAGTTTCAAAGAACCATTTATATCTAATACGGATTCACCCATCCACAAGCTTTATTTTCCTCCTTATTAGATTCTAGGTTGTTGTTGGCTTGTTGGGGCTTGACCCAGGTTCGGAGTTAATTAGCCAAACAAATCCCTGTACTACTGGCCCTTTCGGTAATAATCCACGGAGTGTGGACTGAGGTCTCACCTGAAGTAGTATGCGGGGGCGCTGGAACCAGGTTTCCGCACCCTTGAGATGTCTGAGGGTTGATTTGGTCCAACAGTGAGTCCCTTCATGCAGGTTACTTCACGCACTTCTCTAACATTCGTACATTGATATATCTGCCATCGCGAAACCCTAACCAGGGGCTGTGGGGCTTCTGTGCTACTGGAGCAGCGATCAGCCCTATTTCCCTAAGTCACACCCAAGATCTTACTTATCTTCTTAGACGATTTAGTTATCTTCACGTAAATGGATGCCTTATGTTGTATGTATTTATACAGTACATTCATATGAGTTCGTGCAGCAAATAAATAGTAAACTTGCAATTCATACCCAATGATGCATAAAACAGGAAAAGATACACAGAAATATGGTAAAACTTCTCTTTATTAATGCTTCTAATGGTTACAGACTCAACCTACCCTATGCACTCAACTGCAGGGATCTGTGCACTTAGCTGCATAGCCTTCTCCTACTCTATGACCCAAATACATGACTTACACTTCCACTTATTGATTATATCCCTCTTAGATTAACTGTTTTCTACACTTAGAGCCTCGCTCTATTTTTACAATCCCATGGTCCGTGGACCATGGGTAGATCTTTCAAGCCAACATTACATTACAAAAACAAGGGAGGACAACCCTATGACTCTTATTACAGCTTCAGGCTCAGCGCCCACAATTTGCGGAGTATTTATAATGGACTTGGTCAAAACATGGGCTTTAAACCCCAAAACATGCCTTAGGGGGTATTCCACGTCCAACAAGCCCCCAACAAAAACATCATGAATCGCCCTTGAGTCACTCTATTAGTGTGAAGATCTCCATGCAGAGACCTTCCAACTCTAATCGAATAGCTGCAAGGTTGGTAGCGCACTCAGCGGCTACCTGCTGAATCTCTTCTACATGTTGTTCTGAGACCATGGTGTTAGAACTGTTTCCCTGGATCTGTTCCTGCATCCCCTGCATTTGTGTGAGCTTACCTTCAATTGTTGCTGTAATGGTGAAGGCCACGTCAATCCAAGGCTGAATGGGTGCCTTCATAACTGCTTCTCGATGTCGTGTGGTGTCCACTTGTGCTTTCAGCTTTTTGGCCTATTGCATTTGCGTGAGCTTCTGAGTGAGGGCTACCATCTGTGTGGTCCCTTTGATGCTATCGTACTGCTGCTAGAGCTGACGTGCCTTTGTCTTTAAGCACTGGATGTTAGGGTCTTCTTGTAGATTAGTGAGGACCTCAAATGACTCCTCCAACATTCTGGTGCAGTCCCTTATCACAGTGTTGATCTCTTCCATCCCCGATGTAATAGCGCTGGTGCATTGTTCTCTTACCTCTAGAGGGGTGGATGGCTGCGCCTTCAACCGCAGCTCTACTATCTGAAGGTTCATCTCCAGTTGAACCTTAGTCATTTCTTCTCGCGCCTCACGCACCCCTGCTACTAGTCTTCTGATGCGCGCCTCTGCTGGCACATTTTCTAGGATGGCTAGCTTAGGGACCACCTAACAGGCTTCTTCCACTACCTGTACCATCTAGCTATTCTACGACACCACTTCGTCACGCTATAAGCTCAACTGATCCATGTTGATCTTTTTCTCACTCAACACTTGCAATGCATGGCTCTCCCTAGCCTGCAGTTCTGCAGTAATCCCATCTTATAGCATATAGAGCATCTCTCGTAGGAGTGCAACCATGTTAATCCTGATGCCTTTTAGTGCACTAACCATAGGCCTGTCGGCCTCATTTGTTGTAACCAGTGCCCCTTCTGGTAGCACTATTGTGATTGTCATCCGAGCACGCAACATCTGCTCTGCTGCAGTCGTCCCTACTACAACGCTAGTCAAAAGGGTACCAGCCTGAGCAGTGCACACCTATAATTCCTAAAGTTATGCTCTGGGGGCCCCCAACACAATCTAATTCTCTTCCGCGAAGTTCTGGAGGGCCTCAGAGGTGACATCACGCACCATCTCGCTGATGCTATCTAGATCACCCTCAGTAAGGGTGATTGGATCGACAGCTAAATTCGATGCTTTGACCTTCTTGCACAGCCCTGTCTACTCGCTCGGGAACTGGCACTTCAGTTGTGTTGACACTGTTTGTGGGTCCATGCCGCCCTCCTCTTCTTTTGTTTCTATCGATTTCACCTACCCATGTGAAGGCGACCTCTAGCCCTTCTATGCCTTCTTGGTTGCCTCCTGTGCTACTGCTACAACCTTTTTATGTTCTGCTACTATCTGCATAGCGTCTTGTGCCTCCTATGCTTTCACTATCACTGCTTCTTACCTTCTCTTCTCTGCCAACTATGCCATGCACAGTTTGGCCTCCTCTTTCTTCTTCTGCGCCATAGACTTATCAACCGTCGTGATGTCTAGGGCATGCCACTCCAGTGACCATGTCTCCAGTACATCGAAAATTACATCATCCGTGGGCATGAAGGGTAGCTCACTCCATTTCTTGGCCAGTTCTTTCTGCACTCTGATATATATGTTGTTGAAATCTGCTTTAAATTCTGCAAAACATTATAGGCTGTTGAAGACAGTGGGCGATAACTACAGCTTGCGATTAATCCCCATTCTGATGTTCATTTGCATGAGCACCCAAAATATCTTACTGTCACAGATTCGGTTCAAGTCCTTGGTGGTCCATAGCGAGGTGTACTTTGCGGCCTCTGGCAAATCCCTGGAATTATGGGGAACTGGATGTCCTCCAGTAATTCCCTTGCAACTAGCACTATGGAGAGCAAAAGCCATGCATAGTGGAATGGTTTTCCTTGTTCCTCTGCCTTGCAGAAATTTTCCAAGAACTCTTTGCATAATAACTCAAACTAGTTAAACTGGACCCCTTCCATGCACTCCTCAATAAGTGCCACCACTGGCGCAGGTACCTCATCCGAACAACACTTCCGCATGACCTTACTCGCCAGTATCTAAATCACCACCTTGACTGCTTTGTTGTTGGTACTGGAGATCACATAGCCCTATTTCTTCTTCTCCAGCTTGTACTTCTTCTTGATGGCATTTACAATGGCCAAATCGCTGCTCTTCCCCTCTGAGATGTCCTCGGTGTCCTCTCCTTTGCATGGGAGCCGGGTAATGCGATGGATTAAGTGGTCCGTGATGGGGATGGGCTCCTCCAGCCACAAACACCCATCATTCACCGGGCATAGCAACTACCTAATGATGAATATCGTCACTGGTGCATAGTGGAAATGTGGCACCCAGAGCAGGTTTAATAACCTTGCCTTTTCCACTCTGTGTAACCACCTTTGCGGCAACAATTCTATAACCCCCACCACAGTGTTCTGTTTTGGAGTCATGAGCTACACGGTGTCTAGATGAGGGAATTTCTCATGGTTAGCAAGATCCCAATCTTCAAACTTCAAGCTTGGCACCCATCCCAGGTGCATGCCCTCAAAGATGATGTCATCCGAGAGGAGCGGAGTCTGGAGACAGCTCTTGCTCTCGTCGAGGTCCTTGGGCACTTTTGCCTTCCCCTTCCACACGGGGATATAGGTGGGCAACTTTGTTGGAGGATGTGCTGGCTTAGTTTCTTCCTCCATGCCTTCATCCTCATCTTCTTCAATTGTAAGGTCCTCCAGCTCTCCCTCCTCCTCGTCAGTTTCCAAGTTAACTACTTTCCCTTTCTCATCCATCGTTAACCTAATGCATAACGGGTTTCGAGGGGACACACATATAGGAATCATCGGTTGTTTTTATTTCTTTGGCCTCAAAGTGTGTGGTGATTTATGGATTTCCACCACAATCCCAGCACCTTCAAGGACATCTCCCATAGTCAGGGCCTGCACGGCCTCTTCAGTGGTCATCTCTGCAATTTCCCTAACTTCCTGTGACACTAACATCTTGCTAGTCTAGAAATATTCCACTCGCATAATCAGGGGTTGAATCAACGCTTGACATAGGGAAAATAGATCTAGACTAAATAGGGCATACAATAGCTCAATTCGCAAATGACCAAATGTTGTTTGCTAGGAAACCATTTGTAATTTATAGCACCTTTTTAATTTGAATTTGATTGTTGCCCCTAAATCCGGTTCATTAATGCTCCCTTGGTGGCAGATTTTTCCAACTATTTCGCATAAAGTTCATCTTAATTGCCTGTCGCCTACTCCATTTGGTCTCAAGTCGAGCATCACATTGTGAATAGTGACTCCAACGGTAATTTTCCATCCAAACGGCATGGCAATGCACTCCCCCTTATGTGGTCGCAGACCCTGTGACACTTTGCTTCTGTGCGTAGCTCCAACATCACACAGCTCCTGGGCAAAGTAGTTTATAGTCTTGCATCTCCTTTCAACTACCTAGAGTGCTAAGATTGTACTTCCTACAGCTAGTAGGGTGGCCGTGCCACCTATATAAGGTTTCAACTAGCCATCCATCACTTTTCCTGGAAAACGTCCACCTTTTATTGTTTCTAGCTACGTCACGCGCTTTACTGTCTGCAGTGCACCACCATGGTTGATCAGTTTAGTAATATGCGGTCCAATCCAAGGCATCAGACTAATCAACTCTTGGTGGTAGTCCCCAAATTCGTAAATGTAATCATGTGCACCCTGTTTTACCACCCTATTATTTTTATCAAGAAAATAATCCTTTATCTTGTCCTCATGCTTCTTTACTTCTGCTTCCCCCAGAGTCGTTTTCTCCCTTAATCACACCCTTTCTCTCATAAGTTCTTGCAGCCTAATTTCATCCTATCAGATTTCTTTCCCAAGTCCCAATCGCTTTACCTCGCTCAGCTACGCGATCTCTTCTTCCAATGCTCCTCAAGCTGTCATATCTACCGGCACTGCTATGCGCAGACTAGTCATTTTATACACTATGGGGATTACAGTGTTTTCCCCATACTCCAGCTTCGGATGTGCCTGATTCATCAGTTTCTTGCATGTTGTCCTATAAGCCCTCATAACCACTGGTACACGCAGGTCCCAATCCATTCGTTGCACATCATATACCTTGTTTAGCACTTCGCATACTTCGTTAAAGGCTTCTACGTGAATAACCTTTTGTGCACTGGGTCTTTCCATACTCCGTTGTTCCAACCGGAGGAGTGATTAACGCTATTTCCTAGCCGGCATATGCTTACTAACTATGTATCCTAATGCGAAGTCTATGTGCAGCCGCACAGGTTCTGTAACATATGCCTGTATCCATCTGGACAAGTGTCCGCGCGAGTTGTTCTGCCTGGCAAGCTTGTCTGTTAATCGCATCTGGGGCTTCCAAAACCACATGTGCATCATTCTCCTACATTCGTGCCAGTCCTCAAATCTTCCTTGGTGCATGCCCCACCACCTCGTGGGTGTAGCGCGTAGTTCCCATTTCAAGGCTGCAAAGCGTTGCTGTTTTGGTACTTATCTTTCGAATCTGTTCAAGAAGTCATCTACCTCACTTAACCCATCATACGTAGGTAGATCCCTTACCTTCGTTGATATGCAATGAAACAATCTTGTCATCATGTTGCAGTTCAACGTGGTTACGTCATGTAACTAGTTCTGCCATCGCTCTATTTCTTCATCAAAATCCAATGTACAGGAGCTTTTGCGCTCCCATGAGATTCATCCGTCTGTGGTGGGATTCACCTAGTCTTGTTCTTGCGAGGTAATCTTGTAGATGCAGTCCACGCTGTCATCGTTGTCGTAGTCACACACTGGTTCTGTGTAGCGAAATCCTTCTGCAGGGTCCAAATGTACAACTATGCGCAGAGACTTCTTCTCAAAAATCATCTTCCGCTTCTCAGTGGCCCAATTGATTCCTAATAGTGCGGGGTAGGGATTGCTGTCATCAACAATCTCTATCACTTCAAAATCCACTAGTGCACTTCCTCCTTCGATATCCACGATGATTCCCTATAATCTTCCCATAGGTAGGATCTTTTGTTGGTTCGCCATTCGTAGATGGATAGGAGACCATTGTAGCGTAGGCCTTCCCGTGCACTCCCATATCTGCTTTAACAGGACATTTGTGTCTGATCCTAGGTCCAGAATTACTTGGTCCATCTCATATTCCCCAATTTGTGTGGTCAGTCTCATTTCTCTTCCCATCCTTGCCGCATGCTTTCCAACCTTCCTGACTACGCAAAGTTCTCATAGAACAGTCCTAGCGCATCTATTTATGAGTTCCTGCAATCCCTTTACAGCCTTGCTGTCGTGCAGCAGCTTCATACATGTTTCCAGGAATGTTGTGAGCATCAATGAGTCCATTTTCAGCTCCAGTCTATCTTTGCTTTCTGAAGTGGAGGCATCAACGGAGCTCTTCCTATCTTCCATGAAGGTTTCCTTAGCGCGCTCTAAATCAATCTCTAGCTCTTTCGACAAAGCCTTATGAACTGAGGTACTATCTTCAGGCTGCTTACCTTTGTCATCTCCCATCATAATTCCACTTCAAAGCAAAATACTCACATTAGGATCTTCCTCGCACAACCTAGATCTCATCATTTGCAGGTTCTAAGATAGGGAAGGTTGGAGTGCTCCTTTATCGTGCAACCTCACTATTAGTGTGGGGAAATCCTCCGTCTCATGATCAATCAATGTACAATAGAGGGATGATGGACTCGTTGGATTCGTACAATCACAGATGTAATGTCCTAGCCCTCTGTAACTATAACATATCAACTATCTGCAACCTCTTCTGGGTCTTCCTCCACCTCAGCCTCATTCACACCCCTGAAATCCAGTTCATGCCATCCTTGCTTTCTGTTCAAGGGGCCGCATTTCAGCCTGAACTCTGTAGGTGGGAGTGCTATCCATCATCAGCTCTTAACTTCTACAGGTGCGCTCATCATGTCCCACTGATCTACAGAAATTACAAAACAACTGTTGTGAATTCTGCGTGTACTTCTGCAACAGATGGTAGTTGTCTCTAGCATGCTTTCCCCCTATTTGAAAAATTGCACACCACAATGCAGGTGCCATGCAAGGTCCTGCTTGTGCCTCTGGTCTCAATGACATTGGTCCTCCCCCTGTGAGGTAATTTGTGAACATCGGGCAGTGGTCCTTGTCATGGCCCTGAACCTTACATTTAACGCACCATACTTCATCACGCACTTTTGGGAGAGCTATCCTGTCCTATTTCAGATTCTGCATCTCAAGGCACAAGTTCTCCAACTGCACGTGGATCTGTTGAACTCCCAGGTTAGGATCCTGTATTGGGGTCTCATGCAGCCTCATCACGATCTCTAAGGCCTCAGCCTGAGTAGTTAGCCTATGTTGTGACAATGCATTCCTTTAATGCGGCGTTAGCGATGCTTCAAACCATTCGCAGTGTTGTCCATCCATCGAAGTCATATTAGCTTCACGAATTGTAAACTTCAGTATCTGATCCAACTCCTAAGGGGTCTCACCTAGTAGCATCATGATCTCCTTGAACCCAATGACCAATTATTCCTTTGATTTCGACATGCTAAATTATTTGTTTAGCTCAATTCATGTAGGTTTTAACCCCGTACAAGAATTACCTGCATACGAATTCTAAAACACAGAAAATAAAAAATGCGTGAGCATAGCATATAAAACACATATACACAGAGATTTTCCCTTGGATCCCAAAACCGGGACTACCAGCTTGTTTTCTCGTTATTTTCCTTTCAATGTTACAATACATATTTATACATGCCGAAGAATCCAATACCATGGACCGAAAACCATCGCGTCCAAAACCATGTGTGAAAATCATGCACAAAACCATAGGTAGGTCCGCCCAACCTAACATAAGGTCCAAAACCAAAATTTTCTAGGGCGCTGCCCTAGACCCCATAGAGTGGGGTTACCTGCACCCCTCAAACCCCCTGTGACTCCCCTTGATTCACAATCATCGCAACGAAGGGGGGCTCCGCCCCTCCTAACCCCCCAGTTAACTACGTGGGCTAGTCATGGAAAGAATATAACACAAGCCAACATTCTCCCACTTAACACATATTTCATTAAATTTGGAAGTATTCTATTACAAGGCCTTCAATAACATTCATTCTTTTGTAAATCGCCATATTAATTTAATTCAACATAGAAGTAATTTAGTAATTTCAAACCAAGTAGAGATCATGAATAGGTCAAACATGAGTTGTTATGTACAATAGTATCAATACACAAAAGGAATGTGAAATCAAACTCTTAGAAGCAATTGATTCAAGCTAAATCATATTAGTATGTCTAACATCCAATAAAGGTATTATAGTTATGGATAACGAACTAGATTCCTCGATGTTTGAATTTTGTGTTTGACGACTCTAAACCCATTTCCCACAATCTATAGAGGATTTTTTGATTGAATGATGCTGATGCGAGGATCTTAGTGTAAATGGAAAGGATGTGCGTCCCTTGCATTGCATTGAAACTAGTCTACTAAAAACTTAGTAAAATGTTTTTGTGCTCATTTTCCTACAGTCCCTTTGTGCCTTTATGAAGCACTAATGAGGGGGTGATCATTCGTCTTCATAGCATCCAGGCATCCATTATAAAAGTTATGCATTGTTGATCTAGGTATTTCAAGAAGGTTAGACACCATTGATCTATCTCCACTTAAAGCCAAGTACATCAAATGAGAGTTCTTGAATGGGTATTCGAGTCATTCCATTGTGATGGACAATGTCACAAATTGAAGTAAAGAAGAATTAGTGGTCTTCTTGTAAGTAGTGGAGGCAAGGGTTTTCAAAGATTAGTATAATTGATGGTAGTGTGGATACTTATCTCTCGTTGTCAACATTGTCAAAACAATAATAGTCTTGATGTAATAGCACCAACCAATTGTATGGAAAACCATGATCAATCATTACTTTCACTAAGAGGAGAAATGATAAGAATTTTTAATGAAGAAATAATTGTGAAACATAACTCATGGATTTTAGTTGAAATTTATATAAGTCCCCATGTTCTTTAAGTATTAAATACTTAAAGCTCATTATCAATTAATTCTAATTAGTTTTGTAAAAGATATATCTTTACTTACATTAAGAGCTTTTTTTCAAAAATAAATTACATTTATAAACTTATATCAATACATATAATTAAATGGAATTGAATAAATAGCTTTTAAGTCTTGTTGGATTCTATGAGATTATTTTAAGTACAAATAATTATTTTAGAATTGAAATTTACAAAATGTTAATCTTGATGGGAAAATCATGTCGTAAGGTGCAAAAATTTTAAGGACATCCATTTGTGGCCCATCTCTTGAATGAGCTTAAATAGTCTACTTAATGCTCATTGTAAATTCATTAATCCATGTTTTATTTGAAAATGCATTTTGTTTACATGGATTTTTATTTTAGAAATAGAAATGTCACATTTATACATTCATATTAAGCCACATGATAGTTAAATAAAAATCAATTAATGGTTTCTTGACTTATGGACTTATATGGCATGATTTCATATAGAAATAATTGATTTAAGAATGCATAGTTAGAAAAAGTTTTTGATTCAAAATAAAATAAATGAGTTAGAACTCATCAACAATTGATTTTAATTTTCTAAAAAATATATTTTTACTTACATTAAGAACTTGATTTCAAAAATAAATTTCATTTATACATACATACATACTAAATAGAATTTAATACATACTTGTCTTGTTGGCTTCTATGAGATTATTTCAATTACAAATAATTTATTTAAGAATTGAAATTTACCAAATGTTAATAGGGGTGGGAAAATCAAATGTCGTATGTTGCAGAAAGTTTAAATTCATTTATTTATAACTCGTATACTGAATGAACTTGAACAATATACTTAACATTCATTACCAAATAATTATTCCATGTGTTGTTATGAAAAACATTTAATTTTACATGGAGTTTTATTTCAAAAAAATATGTCACATTTATACACTTATATTAAACCTCATGATAGGAAAATAAAAGTTGATAAATGGATTTATATAGGCCACTTAGAACTCATTATCAATTACTTATAATTTGTTTTGTAATATATATATATATATATATATATATATATATATATATATATATATATATATATATATATATATATATATACACACACATTAAGAGCTACATTTCAAAAATGCATCACATTTATAAACTTCTATCAATGCATATAACCAAAAAGAATTCTTCAAGTCATATTGGTTTATATGAAATTATTTAAATCACAAATAAACTATTTAAGAATTGAAAATGACAAAATGTTAATATGAATGAGAAAATCAAAGTCTTATGGTGCAAAAAGTTTAAATACAACTATTTTTTTGACCCGTCTCTTTAATGAGTATAGATCATTCACTTAACACATTGTTAATTAATTATTCCATGTTTTATTAAGAAGATAATTTTTCTTTACATAGAGCTTTGTTTCAAAGCAATACAATATGACATTAATACACGCTTAATAAATTAAGTGATAATGAAATACAAGTCAATAAATCGATTCCTTATTAAATTATGTGAGATGAGATGATTGCATATACAAATAGTCAATTTAAGAATATATAAAAAAAAGTTATGGATTAAAAATCAAATGCCCTACAATTTAACGAGTAGTATTCACCTATGAGCCATCACCCATTAGCCTAAAGTGTCCACTTAATACTTATTATCAACAAATTATAAGACTTATTTTTGGAAGAAATGCATCATAGTATACGAATATTATATATCACATTTATACAATCATATTAATGGACATAACTAAGTACAAGTCAATAATATAATTCTAGCTCAAATCATATGATTTTAGTTTATTTAAAATACAAATTTACAAAAAAATAACTTTAAGTAATGAAATTAGATGCCTTATAGTTCAAAGACATAATTCATCCATAATAGTGTCTAATCAAACCTTGATAGTCCACTTAGCAATCATTATCATTAATTATATGTTTTTTTTAAGAAATGCAAAATTACTTACAATAGATTTTTATCTCAAAAATTACAAATCACATTTATGCACTCATATTAGTGCATTTTATATGTAAACAATGAATAACTGACTTTGTGCCTTATTGATTTTCAATATGATATGATTGCAGTTACAACCATTAATTGATTTAGGCATATAGATTTATGAAAATTATGGATTAAGAAATCACATATCTTATGCTTCGAAAATTTCAAATCATTCACCTATGACACATTTCCCATTGGCCTTAATAGTGAATAATGCATTATGAACCCCGGATGCGGGTGTCTAAGGATGCTTTCATTGCGATGGGACTGGAGTGGGCTGAGCAGAGCCGCCACCTACCAGCCCTGTACAGTGGAGCCAGATCCATGTGGAGGGAGGATCACAAGCAGGTGGGTTTCACTTGGTTTAAAGGAATGTATGGTGGCAACATTAATACTCCGTTCACCTCCGCACGCACTGTCTTGTTTTGGCTCTTGGCTCCCATGAATGCCACAGTTATGGCGGGAGTGTCTCGAGGCAGGGAAAGGTGCATAATAACCAGACTCCGCCATGGGTTTCTTCTATTGTTCCTTGTGTTGTGTTGGTTGGGCTCTGGCTCAGCTAGCTCGAAGCCTCTGTCTACTTCTCCGACTCCCGCTGTTGCTTTGGGCTCCCGTCCGATAGCCTGTGTGTATGGTCTTAGACATATCTCTCCGGTGGTCTGTTCTATAATCCATAAAGGCGTTGTCTCTGTTGTCATGCCTCGGCCCCGCCAAAGAATGCTCAGCCGCAGAGGCACCTCTCGGGGTGCACCTTCTCGCCCTTCTTCCGATGATGCTACTTCTAGTCAGCACCCTCGCACTCGCAGCGGAAGAGGGAGCATTCTGAGGCCCAGTCAATTTCTTGATCCCAGCTCTCCAAGTTCCTTGTCCTCGCCCTCCTTCGGTTCTGCAATATTCACATTCAACTGCTCCCTAAACCATCCTCAGATCATTGCCCATGTATCTGTGCTCTTTCTCGAGGAAGCCCAAGAAGAGGGTGAATCCAGTGTTCTTAGGGAGGACCAGGGAAAAATTTCGATGCCAATTGTAGGTTCCTTGCGAGACATGGAAATGCCAGCCAACAACGTCAATGACACAATGATGGAGCCTGTGCCCCCGATTTCGACTGCGAACGAGGAGGCCCAAGCTTAGGACTTGGCTGATGGTGGATGGTGCAGGATCATGGAGGAGACTCCTGAAGTTTAATCCAAGCTTTGCAGCTTCTATTCAGGTTATGCGGCCTAGTAGCGAGGGCTTTCTGTCAATACTGATAATATTTTGTATATGTTGTTGTGTCGAGGTCAATCATGTGTGTTTTTTTGTAAAACTGGTAAGCTGAGGAAGGCTAAATTGTGTTCCTCCGGATCCCCTACGCGGGACTGCAAAACATGGTCTTGTCCAACATCTATGCTCTGGACACTTTCTGTTTCATGCTGCCTTCCCTTCTGGACAACTGGTTCTTTTTGCTCGTCATGTTGTAATTGTATACTTTTAATGTGAATAATAGAATAGTCTTATTTAGAAAAAAAAAATAATGCATTGTGAATAGTGAATAGTGCGCATAACATTTATCAAGTAAATTATTATACTTTCTTTAGCAATAATTACACTTTTGTTTGCAAGGCTTTCTATTTCAAAACTTATATTTCACATTTATATATTATGATTATTGATGCATATAAGTAAACATACGTCATTAAAAATAAAATGCCTCGATGGTTCATGCAAGATAATTTAAATGACAATCAATTCATTTAAGAATGCACACACACATCTTAGAAAAAAATCGATACAACAAATTCATTGCAAAAGAAATTATAAATAATAAGAAATATACATATTAATACAATTGGCAATTCCCATATATTTCAAAAAATATAAAATCATACAAATAGATTCAAGAAAAACTATGTCCAAAATGTATCAAAAATTTGGAATATACTTTTCAACAAATTTATAAACGAAATTATCTTCATCCAATACAATGAAGTACATGTTCTATTGAACATTCGAATGTACTAATGTTTTTTATTGATAAGGTGAAGTGTCTTAAGAAAGGGGAATAAAACTTGCATAAGCCAAGTATCTTGCTCGTTTCCTGTATAGGATTTTATCAACCTGTGGTTTGATTGATATCCAATGAATTAAGAAGTATTCTTTGTTGTATCTATTAGCAATACATTTGATTCTTCATAATTATCTCCATATTGGGACCACACATCAGTCAACGTTTTCTCATAAAATTGTCTTGTTCTCCCTGCATCCAATTTTGTTTGCAAATGACAATGAGACCTGTCTCATGCAAATTTAAAGTCCTCTATATCAATATTTTATTTCTCTAGTACTTTTTGGATGTACTTGTCAGTGACATTTAATGTCTATATTGCGACATCGTAATTTTTTAAGCAACATTTTCATACTTGACTGAAAAGGCCTTAAAAAATAGGACCCATCACCAAATTTCCAATCTGGTTCTCTTTGAATATGAAAATTTAGTTCATCTTTGGTTTATGATTGGAAGAATACTCCCTCCATTTTAAATATCACCATCTTTTGACTTGTAGTAATGCTCATCTGCATCTACACTGCAACCACATGTATGATATTAACACATCTCCACTTCAACACTTCATTGATTTAGGACATAAAAACCTACCAATTTAAAAATGATGTTAATATTTATTATGAATTATTTCCATTTGTATGCAAAGGGAATTTTACAATGAGTTAATAGTAATCACAAAATACAAATACAATGGCCCCATTAAAATGAACAAACTAATGATATGTTTACTTTATACATACAACATAATACCTTTATTTAATTTGTATGGAATAAAAATATTCTAAGGACGCATTGGCCCACCATTTAAATCATTGATTTTAATACTTATAATGATTTCTTTAATTGCAATTGAAAAATATAATTACAATGGTCTAGTGAAAGTAAACAAATAAATTATATATTAATTTCCACATACAATATAATACAATTTTTAAATTTCAAACCCAATTATTTATATGCTAATTTCTAGAGTCTCTACCTTAGTTTCTTTTGGTGCTTCTTTTAGTACAATATTGCTGGTGCTATGTACAACCTAATATAGTTTTTCAACTTATATGGATTAAAAAATGTTATGAAAATACAATGTGCCATCCTTCACATTACTAATTTCTAAGAGGTATAATGATAACTTAAACCAAAATTGAAACAAATAATTGTAATGATCTAATTAAAACAAATATACAAGTTATCTATTATTTTTTACATTTAATGTAATCCATTGTAAAAAATTCTATAGCATGGGAAATTTTGATATGAAAACATTAAATGGCCATTCAAATCAATAATTATTATCAACATAATATCTCACCAAAAATAAGGGAAATAAAAGTATTTTGCTTTTAGTAATGACAAACCAAATCAACAATTATTTTATTAGTGTTGTGAAAATAAAACTAATAATTCGTGATGTCATACATATAATAACATGAAATAGACATCGGTCATATTAATGTACTTCTAAATGTAATTGAATATCTTTAAAAGTAGCTCGCACATTTGTAGCCTTCTCGAGTTTATGCAACATTCTCCATAGCTCATCGATCAACCAATTATCCTCTTGATTTGTTCCAATGAATGGAGGGGCGAGAATCACATTTTCTTTGGGATTATCTTTCACGCTCTCAAGTGAACAATCCACTATAATAGTATTGGTTGCATCATATTGGGTATGCATTTCCCACACTCTTTTCAATGATTTAATGTGTATAACTTTGCTTCGATTGTCAATGACCTTATGTCCCTTTTGTGGTTTACAATCTTAAGAAGTCCACATAAACACAAGTTTATCCTGAATGTTTTGGAAACCAACTTTTTTAAAACTCTGATTGTGCTTTCTTTCAAAGCTGTCGTCCAAATTGCAATGTCAAGATATTCATTTTTGAAACACATTTCAAAAAATGTTTTTGCATGCGGATGAATCAAAAACAATTTTTTCTCTATTGTGTAATCAACATTAGTTCCGATTTTCTAAATATGCTCGTTGTTTGTTGCTTCATCATCAATTCTATGATAAAAAATGTCCTTCAGTTCAATAATAACTGATTTATTTTCATTTATTTTGGCTGCAACACAATGACAAATAATCCAGTCAAACCATTTTATTCATGGTACAAAAATTACTAAATAAATTGTTAAAACAATACACTTACCTTCAGTGGTTTTTTCACTATTTATAGATGAAATATTAAGTTCTTTTATCATCTTGATAGAACTTGGAGTAAACATATTAAACATTCAATCAACTAGCAATAGTAATTCTTCTTAAACATTCAATCAAATACCAATACCAAGAAAAACATTAGTAATGAAACCTTTAAAAAGAAACACACCCGCACACACCTTTAACATTATTTTGATTGTTAATTTTTTCCTTTCTATTAGTTCCTATAATAAAAATATACAAAGTTATGATAGTTACAAGCGTTAGAGTTAAAAGAATAATAAAATAAATAAGAAGACAAGTTATAAGTATTTGATATGACATTATCTTCATATTTGTAACTTTGCACCTCATCATCATCTTTGTTACCTTTATTTTTCTTTAAACTAAACATATAAAACATTTTGAATTGTGAAAATGAATAAAATCATTAAATAATAAGGAAAACAAGTGGACAAATTATAAGTACCTAATATTATATTTTGTCTTTGATTAAGCTTTGTTTCACATTCATTTGATCAATGTCTTTGTTCTCCTTGCTTGTCTCTATAATAAACATAAAAAAAAATGTTATAAATTGTGCCAATGAACAAAATTCATTAAACAACTATACAAAAAACGAATCATCTTTAATTGTCCATATAATATTTTGGTCTTGATTGTAGTTTTGTGGGACATTCCCTTAGTCACTATATTCATTCTCTTTATTTCCAACTATAATCAACAAATGAAATGCTATGATTCACGATAATAAAAATAATAATTTAGATTAAAAAAAAAGAGTTACAATGATTAATACCCATTTCTATCCCCATCATTCCATGGTCATTGTCTTGATTAATTTCATTCTTCTCATAATTCCATATAATAGACATCCAAAAATATTATGAATATGGAAATTAAATAAATTCAAAAAGTAACAAGAGCAACAACCAAACAAATTATGTACCTGGTATGATAACTTCTTCTCATCCTGTTTCCATTTCTAAACTTTTTTCATTGATTATTTTTTTTGCTTCCAACATTCATCATTCTTTGTTTTAGAATCTCCATCATTAGTCATTTTAGTAAACACTTTGACAATTAAAAATATAAACAAAATATTATACAAAGTAGTATAAGAGAAACAACAAAGATTGTACCTAAATTTTCTAAGTTAATAGATCCTCGATTTGATAGTTGAAAATATTTGTAATTATTCAACATGATTATCCTTTGTGACTATGTTCTCAGAACACATGCAATTCTTCTTCCATATGTACAACAAGCCTTGGTTTAATTTGTACTCGCATAAAGAGTAATAACCACTTTTGCATCACTACAGTGTTGGTGTTTTTCCAATAAATCCATTCAGAAATCATAATCGCTATCATTTTCATCAAATGTGTCTTCAAATGTGCAAGAGTATTTTGAAGCTTCCAAAATTTTTAATTCTTAAGTATAGAAATGTATAGTAAAAACTATATCATAACTATACCTGTTTTGAGACTTATATTCGTAAATGCCACTAGTCATTTTATAGTTGATCTTGCAGTTCTTTATGGAAATTTCCAAAAACTTGCGTACATCATTACAAAACCAAAGTTCTACTAGGAGAACTGTAGTGAAGTCATTCAACTCATTTTTTCCATAAGAAATCGAAAAAAAAATCAATATCATATCCTTGTGGAATGGTTCTTTTTTCAAAGCAAGTTTATCTGGAACAATAAGGTTAGCATGTAAAACTGCTTGCAACTCACATTGGAGAAGAGTGCAAAAGTGTTGAAAAAATATGGAAGCCCCCAAAATGACAACCAAATTCAAAATTGTTGTCAACCCATTGAACACTTGTTGATCCATTTATCATTTTGTCGAGGAATCCTCATGCTTGCTGAGAAAGGGACTCTATCTTTGTATTATGTGTTCCTTTTACATAAGTAGACCCCTCCACCATCTTGCAAAAGTTGGAAAATATAATATCGTTAATTTCATAATTCTCAAGAATGTTGAATGTGGTAAAAGTATTCTCATTCAATTTCTCATCATGACTTTGACAATATGTAACCATTGCCTCCAATAATGTTATGTTGGCTTTCAATTTAGAACAATAATCTTTTAATTTTGTGGCATTTGTTGGATGATTAAGTGGAATAAAAAACCAAATGGTTTCATCCAATAGCTTATCTGCTACTGAAGAAATTTCTTCCATTGTTAATCCCTGACGGGCCGAAGAGTACATGTTGTCAAATTGTGTAAACTATTTTTCTAGTTCTCAAAATCAGGTTGACTTGGAGAACACTTTAATGTTCCTAGTTGGTAACAATTAAAAACAGTGTACCATTTATCCCAAATAGGTTGATCAAGATATAAGAAAAAAAATTTATCAGGTAAAAAAAAAAAAAAAAAAATTCTAATTGGACACTTGAAGAAGGTGCAAACATTTCATCATTGGCCTGATAAAATAATAAATATAATCTAATCAACAACCATTTATTAGCATAATGTCTAACCATTGTAACAAAGTATAAACTAATTATAAAATTGTCATACTATTTAAATATTTTGGTGTTATGTTTCTTAAACATCCTTTTTCCTTGGATGCTTCCTTCGAATTCTCACTAGCTTCATAGTCTATGGATTCTGATAATAATAAATAAATAAAGTAAGTAAGAAATTATTAACATAATTTTGAATTATTGAAGAAAGTATGAATTTATAAATACTATAACTAATCGCATCATTATATGTGTAACAAAAATGAAAAAAAACAGTAACAAGGGTAGAACTCACAATAATAGCTAATCATGGTGTTGATTAGAAAAAGGGAACCCCCAAATAATTTATTATTTTCTTTTAATCGTGACTATAGGCAAGTTGTCACCTACTAGTTTTCCTTCTAACATGATCATAAACACATTTCCAAAACACATTACATTGTGAATAAATAAATAAAACTGTAGAGACTACAACATCATATTTACAGAAAATTTATCTTTTATAGTCATGTATATTCTTAGCTTGCTTTAGAAACCATAAAATCAAAACACAATGAAAGAACATTAACTATGGCAATTATTAGATTTTCTTCTAGATCTTCATCTAGCACAAAGAAAAACACATAACAACATTGCAAGGTGAAAGAAATAGAGAATGTGATAGGATAACTTCTAGCAGAAACACAAGCATATTGCCAACAAGAATGTTGCAAAGAAAAAGAAATATTTGTATCCTAGATTTCTTTTTATCACAAACACATGGATATTGCCAATAAAAAGATTGTATGGTGAAATAAATCTAGCACATGCTAGAATTATTTTGAGCACGAACACATGCATATTTCCAAGAAAAACATTGCAAACCGAAAGAAATCTAGCACAAGCTAGTTTTCCTTCTAGCACAAACACAAGCACATTTTCATTAAAAATATTGCCAAGGCAATGGAAATGTAACACATGCTAGACTCCCTTCTATCGCATAAAAGAAGATTGCCAATAAAAACATTGCATTGTAAAGTAAATGTAGTGCATGCTAAATTTCTTTCTATCACAAACACAAAAACATTGTCAATAAAAACATTACAATAATAATCATTCTTGAGACATCTCCATGCTTATGTAATTTGACATTTCCTTTTAGAGACAATGAGGTTTTAGTCCATGCCTACCTAACCTATTCTTACAATATAAAAAATGTTAAACTCTCAAATGATTAGAAGGCCCTTCATATGGAATATGTGACCTAAGAATGGGATATGGTACAAACATAAGCATGTTTCCAACAACAACATTGCATTGTGAAAAAAACCATTCTATATTACCCTCTATCACAAACACAAGCACATTGCCAATAAAAACATTGCAAGGTGAAATAAATATATCGTAAGTTAAATTTCATTTTAGCATAGAAACAAACACATAACAACATTGTAGGGTGAAATAAATCTAGCATGTGCTCGAATTACTTTTAGCAAAAATACAAACATGTTTCCAATGACAATATTGTAAAGAAAATTAAATGTAGGACATGCTAGATTTATTTTGAGTACAAACACAAACACATTGCCAATAAAAACATTGGAAAGGGACAAAAATTTAAGCATTGCACACTTCCTTTTGGAGGACAAAAAAAAAAAAAAGCCCATATCAGCATTGGTAGGTGAAAGAAATCTAACATGTGTTAGATTTGCTTCTAGCACAAACACAAATATGTTGTGAACAACATCATTACAACAGGGTAAGGAAAATATAACACATGTTATATTTCCTTCTAGCACAAACCTAAGTAAATAACATTATTATATGGCTAAATAAACCTAATACATGTTGGATTTACTTCTAGCACAAACACGGACATATTACCAATAACATAATTGTAAGGCAAAAAGAATCTAGTACCCACAAGATTTTCTTCCAACAAAAACAAAAACAAATTGCGAATAATAACATTGTAAGATGAAAGAAATCTAATGTGTGCTATATTTCATTCTATCATAAACACAAGAACGTAACAACATTGCAAGGTCTCATAAATCTACTATGTGCTAGATTTACTTCTATCACAAACACAAGCATATTGTCAACAACAACACTACAAGAAAAAAAGAGATCTAGTGCAAGCTAAATTTCCTTCTAGCATAGACAGAAGCATATTGCAAAATAAAAATATGCAAGACAACATTTGATTTCCTTCTAGCACAAATAACTATATTGTCAAAAATAATATTGCATTGTGAAAAAAAATATAACACGTACTAGATTTCCTTCTAGTGCAAATTCACAAACATATTGCCAACAACAACATTACTAGACAAAACAAATCTAACACATGTTAGATTTCCTCCTATCAAAAACACAAGCACCTTGCAAATAAAAACATTACAAGATGAAAGAAATATAATGCATACTATATTTCCTTCTAATGCAAACATAATCACATAACAACATTGTAGGATGAGAAAAAATTCCAATATATTTACTTCTAAAACAAACATATAAATATTTCCAATGACAACATTAAAAGAAAAAACATATCTAGCACAAGCTAGATTTCATTTTACCCCAAACATAAACATGTTAGCAATAACAACATTGGAAGGTAAAAAAAAAATCTAACATGTGTTAGATTTCATTTTAGTGCAAGCACAAGCACATAGCAACATTGTAGAGTGAGAAATCTAGCATGTGTTAAATTTATGTCTACAACAAATACAAGTATGTTGCTAAGAACAACATTGTAGAGTATAAAAAATCTAGCCTATGCTAAATTTTCTTCCAACACAAACACAAGCACATTTCAATTTGAAATAAATCTAACACATGCTATATTTTCTTCTAACACAAACAGAAGCCATCTGGGAGATCCTGGAGACACACCTCCACCCACTGATCCCTTTGGAATTCCACATGCTTTTCAAAAAAAAAAGTGTTTCCTCCATCCACTATCATGATTCATGGGTTTTGGCAAGTAGGCACCTAGGAGAGGACATATGTAATAACAACCCATGCCACACAATAAAGCATGGAAAGAGTTCTATGATCAAGCTTCACAGTTTTTTGGTGCTAGCAGAGGAGGTTTCCCATAGTCTACTACAACTCAAAGTGCATCAAAAACTTTGATATATGAATGAACCTATGTTTTATAAAATTTCATACATACATAATCAATTATAGGCATGAGGTATACAAATCAATTTACAACAACTCAATTTTGGATACATAAATTATTATCTTTGGATATTCAAATGAATTTATAATTCCTTGTGTATATGTTTTCATAGTTATTCATGTTCTTCCTTCAATTTTTTGAAATATTTTTGGATGTTCCAACGAAGTTACAAAGTAAGTTTTCACAATTATTCATATTGTTACTCAGAGTTTCTCAAAACAAACTATATAAAAAAAATTGAAACATCAATATTTATAGTGAACACTCCACTTAGTCAAAAATAGATAAACAAAATATCTTATCCTTGCCTACAGGATCAGAGGGTTGGGTACTTTCAAACTTTGTTACATGGGAAAAAATGACATCATACTGCACATGGGTGCATATTCAATTTAAACCTAGGTAGTTATTCACATCACCCTGGTTAAATGCAAAGCCTATCAACAAGAAATGTTGCATCAAAAGTAAGTGCAAAAACCCAATCCAGATTCTGTCATATGAGGAGAGATAGAATCATTCCAAGTTAGGAAGAAATGATAGCATCGTTGATCCAACAAGTGGTACACTAAGCCCAAGATAAATACCATTACTTGGAAATTGATGGTGACCATAAACTTCAAAGGGGGAGGTTTAAATCTCTAAGATCATGTTCAAATATTTGCATTACAGAGGAAGCTACAGTACAAGACATTGTGACCTTGGGGGTCAGTTTGCAAGTTGTATAAATCAACTTCTGAAAAAAAGATAGTCCTGTAGGGTGTTACTTCAAGGTTGGAGAGTAAATTTTTGAAGGTACAAGGTGATGGTTTGCAAGTGGAAAATGTGTGATTTGTTTCAACTCTTGGAGAAGGGTTTCTTGCAAATCTTCTGCATATTCTCAACTTGTTTGCATTCAATTGCATCTTCACATATATGATCTGTCCATAGAAACAACCTCAAAACCTCATAAAAATTCTCATACTAATGGTGAATATCATATTTAAAAGCATGTTACAAGTTTAAGATGCATTGCACGAGGAGATAGTGGGGATTGGGGCTACAATAAGTATAACAATGTCTACTAAGGGCCTTACACCTACACAAGGGAAATTTTTTTGCATATACAAGGTAATGGTGTAAACATGTGAATCACATTTGACCCCCATGTCCCCATGTTGTGTAACACAACCCTCCCCGCCACCCCGGTTTTTTATGTAGTTTGACCGAGTCAAAATGATTTGAGGATAGGATAAGACAAGACAATAAAACATCTCTACCATACTGGTCTAGAGAGTAGCTTTTAAAGCAACTAGAAATATTAGGGTTCATGTGAAGCACATCTTAGCAAAAAAAGGGCTTTCCCAAAACCCAACTTCCCGATCCCATACATTTACAATGATTATCCAAATTTTCCTATAATTTTCACACATATATATTCCCATCAAAAGTTATGGCATTCTTATGTAGACCTTGCACATATATAACAATAATGTACTTTCTATATCTAAGATTTCTACTCTGACTTCTCTGTAATTTCAACCTATAACAATCTAACTTTCCCCTTCTTGAACGTAACAAGTATCCCCTTATTTGGATCTGGTAGTGGAGGTATGCTCAATTTGCCAAGCTCTGTTGCTTTTAGTCTCTCTCGGCAGAGGGAATTTGCATTGGATGAATCTTTGTGAATTTTGCATCAACTGAAATGAAAATTGGACACATAATCTTCTCAGAGGTCTAATTTGCTATGGACTAGGTTCACTTTAATTTTATCTTGGCATACCCTAATAGTTTTAGCACTACGTAGTAACACTAACTTGTATTGATTACACCTCCATTGTTCTTATGCCAACTCTGAAGAAAGTTTAACCAAAGATTGTCACCAGTATCTTCTATCCAAAATTGTAAGCAACACCTAAAACTGGAAGTGGTCCCTATAAAAAGTTCACTTATTGCTTGAAGGTGTCAAAACAAGAAACCCCTGCCACAAGTTATCAAAAATGGAGCTTGCATTGATAGAACAACATAATAAACCCATCATAACACATATATTTATGAAATAACAATAAAATGGCATTATTTGTTTAAGAACAAGTGAGATAAATAATGATTACATAAAAAGTAGCAGGCACCACTTCCAAAAGAGATGGGTTGCACACTGCTTCCCTTGGGAATGTAAAGAGGCACCCTACCACAGAAAATAGGTGTGATCCTTTGATAACAGTTTTCAAGAAACTAAAGCATCACTGTCCATCATTTTATTGCACATATGATGGCACTCAATGTACAAAAATGGTTTCCTTGTCCCAGCAATTTAGATAACCACATATAAAACACGTAGATTTAGATTGACTCTAAATAAAAATGCCGAAACAGTACCCGCGTATAGCACATATCATGGACAGTTTGATTAATGCCCAAGATTCGCCATGTTGACTTTAGGAGTTCAAGGATTCCAATTAGACAATTTTTAAGCAAAATAGACACAACGACTGATCAAATACAATTCATCCTATCTAATGTCTATTAAGAGAGATTGGTGAATAATGTATGCGATTTCAAAAAATATATGTTTATATCACATCCAATAGCATGTCAAGTCTTGGCACAATACAAAATAAATAGAAAGCATCGAACACAATATGATGCCTAGGTCAACAGGAGTTGGACAGGAACTCACATCATCTTTACCAATACTAAGAAACTGCTAAGGTTTATTGACGTTCTCCAGCTTATATATATATATACATATATGGGACCTAACAAGCCCTGCAAGTAGTTACTAATTTGTAGAACATGATTCTCCATAGAATCATGAGTTCTAGACCTCACAGGAAAATAACGAATCATTTCATAGCAATGACCCAAAACATTTGTCACAAAAGTATGTCCGTGTAACCTCAACTACCTTAAAAGTTAAAACCATCTAGTATGGGTTATATGTTATCAAGCTGGCCATGAGTAATATACACCAATTTATCACTACCATAAGAACATAGGTCATACTTCTTGTTAATATGAAGCAGAGTTTTGAGAATTCAGAACAAGAAGATAGAGCAAAGCACACACTCAGATATATATTATCACCAACATACATATCAATACAACAACACTCATAGATGTATTCATATATGCTATATTACACAGTTGTATACATTTTTTTTAGAAATCTAAGTGTCATCAAGACGTGATCATCCTTGCACCTTAAGAAGATGTGTCTCATGCAGTCATTGGATACACTAACAATTTCAGGAATTATAACATAAGGTCAGCTAGAGTGATAGACACGTATCTCTGGGCGACTGAGCCAGAGACTGCAACTCTCCTCCCAACCTTATATTGGACTGCACAGTGGTCCTCCTTGCAGTCCAATAACCCCCAATCCAGATTCTAGAGCATTGTGAGAAACCTGCTGATGGTTTGCTGGGCTATAACCAGGTCTCGACAGGGCTGACCCCCTCCACCCTCCAATTACATCACGATACTTAATTTATTTGATCTCACATCCATTTTTGAGACCTTATAAAAGCTTCTACACTCCCAAGAGCTATATGTCTAAGTGTCATCCAAACCGGGCTTGGATATACCGTCATGTCAAGATGAATGGGCTTGCCACTGTATTTTCTATTAATTTTTGTTACATTAGCTCTGCATTCAAATACTTTCCAGTGAAAGTAATGTGGGTTAACTACAATTTTAACCTGGACTAAGAAAATGGCTACGAGGTTGCATTTATTTTCCATATTCGAGTACATGGAGGCATGGCTTTAACCCTACCCTCCTCCTTCAGGGCTCCTGATATTTCTCAACAAAATATGGCAGTGAAATTTTGCTACCTGTGAACAATGAATGAAACCAATATCTAGAGGTAACAACAACCTCCAAACACGTTAGAAGGCAGTGAAGTTACAGGGCTAACCTGGTCATGACAAGGGTCTCTAAGATGCGTTTGGTGTGGTGAGAATCCCAAAACATGTCGAGATATTTCCTTAACAGAGGCTGATCATGATGCTAGCTTGGTTCAATGTTCATATACTTGCCATGTTTATTCTGCTGCTAGGTATGCATATATATATGCTCTTAGGTATACCACTAGATATGCTACTAGAACTAGAACTGCTAGTGCTACTTCAAAAAAAATTAGTGAATTAGCAATAACATAGTAGTGACCTTGAGTGGACCCTCAGGGGGACTCTACACCAGCTAGGATCTGTCCAAGTTAGATATCAAGCACACTTTCACAACCCAACACTGGATACTCTACACCAACTAGGATCTGTCCAAGTTAGGAATCAAGAACACTTTCACAGCCCAACACTAGATATTCACTAAATTTGGAAGGAAATAAACTTTAAATAGATTGCAGATCTATTTGATTGAGAAATCTTCGGAACAACATGTAGATTTAATTACACTACAACACATTCCTTGCTGAAAAATGATCCTTCAAATAGAATTCAGATCTATCTTATTCCCCATTATTTTCACCATCTTCCCATACACTATCAACAACTCCCAAAACAACAAGGAGATCAATAATTTTCATTTCTAGAGAAATACCACCTACCACATTATCAATAGTTTCAAAAGGGAATCAATTTCTTTATACCACAGATGGCAAAGTTCCTTTAACGGGCACTCCTTTGGGGATACTATTATTAGACTTTGTGGGTGGTCCATTTATTGGAAACACCAAATGAACCCTATCAAACTTACAATCTATGCCCCCTCCTTGTAGAGTTATATAAAGTGTTGTAGAACCTTTCTCATAATTCAACCTAGCTAGTTGTCTGTCACTGCAATTTTACCTCAAGATATCACTTCTTTGGAAACGGCTCTAAGGTTTGCATAAAATTATGAACCCATAGTTAAATAGGAACCTCCTATATCTCCTAATGATTTCGCAATAATACATGTATCACATTGGATTGGAAGTACCACCGAATTGCAGGGGCTGGTTGACAGAACTGGATTCCAAAATTTCATTACCTAGTGGAGCCCCAATTTCTGGTAGGCCTTTATCATTAAGTACCTATATCATATCATGCCATGAGTGAAACTTGATTTGATGTGCTTACCCACCATTACATGGGGGTATTTTCCAAATTCATATACATTGCTGCAACCCTTTGCTCAGGCACAATCTACTCCACCACTTGTTCCAAAGATTCTTTCATGGTGTCAGTTGTGCCATTAAACTCAATATCTTCTTGAGATCTACACTAATCCACCTAACTATTTTCAACATCATGCAATGCCAATAATTTTTTACAGTCTATTCAAGAGATTAGAATATATATTTATCTTTTTCCATAGATCAGACACTAACACACAAGACAGAGTTCTGAGTCGTCATTGTGCTCATACGAAATAAAAATTCAACCTTTCTTAGACAAAGGCACAAAAAGAGTTGAAAATCACAGGCATAGTAGAAAACATATTCACATTTAGGATCACTTTTGACAAATGAGGTCCATTTGCAGAGTTTAGTTACTATCCATAAAGGAGTACACTAGTGATAAAGCTCGCATAAGTGTTATAGACATTTTTGGGCACTGCAACCCCAATCATATATGTCCATAAACCAAGGGCTCCTAACTCCCTAAAAGTGTTTCTTAACACTCTAAAGAAACAAGGTCAGCTGATTACATCATCTCCCAGAAGTTCTCCATGAAAAAATACTCAGAAATGGTCAAAACTGGACCATACTGATTGCTCAGTGCTGAGGGTAAGATGCATCCCACCTAAATGCACACGGGAGGTGCGATGCATACTGAAAAGCCCTTCTATAGGGTGTGATGGACGAGAATAGACAAGTGGCGGAGACAATTTGTGAGGTGGATGATCATGGAATCTTCCAGAAACTTCTCCTGTGACACTTGCCTCTCAGAATCGCCCAAGGATGAGTAAGAGATCATGAGATCTCCAAGTGGAATCAAGAACTATTAGAGAGAAGAAACTAATCAAAAACCCAGAGCTGACTCACACCTCTGCAAATATCTATATATAGATCTCTCATCCCAGAGATCCAGATGTTGGAGGTTGGAATTTTGGATCTTGTAAGGAAGTGCTGCTGGTTTCTTGGTGTAACATCATAGTGTTGGGTGATCTAAGCTTTTCATGAGATGAAGAAGGGCTTTCTTGCTGAGAGGATGACGCTGGGTCAGAACAATTGGTTGTAATCCTCTTTCCTATTCTTGATTATTAATAAAGCTATTCAAGTTTTCCTCTACATTCTTGTATGATTGATGATATATGCATTTGTGTGGTCAATATATATCTACTCCTGTATTGTTTATGATAGTAGATCTCTATTCTTGGATAGTGTTATGCTACTTTGATTCTACAGGTGCTCTTTGAAGCTGGGTATATGAGGAAGCGAGCGGCAAAGATCTATCAGAAGGGAGAGGAATCAAGCAAGGAACCAAGCGCAAGACAGAGGTTGGTCTCCTTCTTTCCCCTTTCAGCTACTTCTCATAAAGGAAAACGAAAGTGGTTTTAGTTTGTTTGTTTCTAAGGTAGCTACCAGCCTTAGTGGGACTAGTAGCTCTGCATAGAAACTAGATTTCCTGATAAAAAAATGGCGACTCCGCTGGGGAGCGAATAGATTGTTTGTTTGTCAATATTTGTTTTCTTTATAAACTTACAGACGGAGCCTGAAGTCAAGCCAGCTAGCCTTCGAACTGCATTTGCTATGCAAGTGAAAAGTAGATCAATGTTGCTTCAGTCTATCTCCAGGTTTTGTTTATGAACTGAACAATTGATTTACAAGCTCTCTAATTGCCCTTGTGGTGGCTCTAGTAACCTCCTTAGATCTACCCCTATGATTTATTTACTAATTACCACTTGCTCAGCCTAAATCCCTGAACTGAGCTGCAAACTGTGACCCGGAACCCAATTGAAGTCTCGTCCCTGGACCATCGCACTGTCTCTTCTTTGGAATCGAGATGCATCGCACTTCCCGTGTGTAGTAGGTGTGCTGCATCTCACTTTCCCTGTGTTACAAGTGCATTGATCAGACAAGACCTCTTCTGCTCTTAGATCTTGGTTTGTGTGCTCACTCTTTTCAGCTTTATTCTGGAGTTTTGCTATCTGAGATCAGTATACCACTTTGGAAACCCCCTTCCTTTGCCATTATTCCGCCTCTATTGTGCAAAGAACTGTAAATATTTTTATGTATTGTGATCCATTTTCAGTTCTCTTTTACAAAGAAGTAGCGTAATTGAACTGTCGTTTCTTGATTTGGAAGTGTCGCAAGTGTCGTTTTCAGTCATAGAAGAGAATCTGATTGTTCTTGATAGTCAATTACACTATTACTCTTGTATTTTATTTGAATTAATAGTTTTTCAAGTGTCGAAATCAATTTTTCAATTCCAAATAACAAAGTGTCGTCATTGTCTTCATTTTGTCTTGAAAAGAAACTTGTTAGTAATTTCGCTTTGAAAAATAATTGAGATTTGCGCTTAGCTTTCTTCTTATCATTCGCGCATTAAGAAGGCTGAAAACAAATACATGCATGTGCATTTGCATTTAGACTTTTTGTTGGTTTGGTTTAGGACAGTGCATATAGTGTGTGCTCTCTACTCTATGTTGAAAGAATATCGTCTCTCTTTCCTTAGTAGCTAGGATTTTCATTGCAAAAAGAAGATTAAATGATTGTTTATCATCCTAGATTGCATTTTAGGAATTGTATATCTACATCACGCGGTGAACCTGAAAGGAAAATTTCTTAAGCAAGATCAACTGTAAAATAAATTTAATGAATCTAAAAATGCTTTGGAACCTAACGCACAACATTTAGAAGTCTAGGCTAGAGACTTATTCCAGCGTCGTAAAGCCTGGTAACTGTTGTTTTCATTGCTGGTTGGGTGATTCCTCCACTTTAAGATTGTAAGTGCCAGTATGGACTTGTGCTCCCATGTACCGTTGAGTATATATTTGGAGACCACAATAGGCTTTATCCTTTATCCATAGGAAGCCGTGTCTGCTGCCCTATCGATCACAATGCACTCAGCACAACATTCGGGAAGATTGACTGCCGTACCATAAAAAGTATTCTGCAGTTTTGCGATTGGTTTGGTAATCCCTCTGCCTAGATTTCCAGAGTAGTCTCTTTCATTCCTTTTCAGACTCCTTAAAGGAAAAGGTCCATATGAGCACTTGTCACTTCAAGCTCATTAAAAATCGAAGGCGACTAGAGTCATCTTTTGTTTTTTCTCGACTCTTAAAAATTGAAAAAACAAGTTGTGTCAAAGCGTCTAAAATTTATTTTAATCGGAATAAACATCACCTTTCCTACATTGGTCCTAGGTTGAGAAAAATGGAGTCCACCAACCAAGGATTTCCCCTTGGAGAAAATCCTAGTCCTTTCTCCTCTTGGGGAGATGTTGGTGCACCCCATATGGCCACATTGTCGCCTCCAAGATTGACAATTGGCTTGCCCGTATGGATCTTCTCGACCTCTGTCATTCAGAACACCGTGATTCCTGAACAAGCAAGTTAGCAACTAAACAATACCAAATTTACCCCCCAACCTTCTACTTCGTCCAATTCTCCCTCTCCTCCTTCCTCTTCGCTTGATAAAGCTGGTAAAGCCAAAAATCAAGTAACTGAGAAGAAGAAGGAGAAGAAGAAGAAGGAGCCAAAGGCGAAAAGGGGCAACCAGGGATCGTCTAGTGAAAATCCACACACTGCACCGTCCAGGCCTAAATCACCATGTGTCATTTGCAAAGGAGACCAATATCATCGAGATTGTCCTTGCATCCCTCGGATCTTAAGGGACTGGTCTCCTCGTTTTCACAATCCGGTGTCATCAACCTCTGATGATCATGTTGAAAATACATTGTCAACTAGTGAAAGTGAAGCCCCTGGACAAAAAGGAAAATGTAAATTTCCTTGTAAACTGTGTGAAGGTGATCACGCCATCCACCGTTGTCCCTTCTTAGACAAGGCTAAAAGAGTTTTGGAGGACCATCCGGTTTCACCGTTATGGCTTCCTCCTAGATATAAAAATCTCTTGCCGAGTCCGTCACTAGTCAAAAATCTGGCTGACACGCCATTGTGGTTGGCCGAAATGTCTATCATTGAAGATAAACCATCTGAATCCACACCAGATGAAAGTCAAAAGGTTGAGGTGGCAGTTGACCCGGTCTTGCCTTCAGAGGATCCATTTTCAGATGATACAGTCACCGTAGAGAACAATAACGACACTGTCCAAATTCTCTTCATAAGCATAGACTTCGATGAACATGGGGGCAGTCTACTCGTTCCTTTACCGCAGGAAGGAAGTCTGTCAGAGTCGTATCCGGCCATCTATTTCATCCCACCTCTAAGCAACCTAGTTGTTTCCTTCGATTGGAATCTACTAGGCAGACCCCGCCTACTGGCTAGTGTACCATTTCGAATCATTGCTCAAATATATAGAATGGTCATGGCGAGTACCATCATAGATGAAGGGGCTTCTTTGAGTATCCTTTCCTCAACTGCTTGGAAAATGCTTTGTTCACCATCTCTTTTGCCTGAAATGAGAAATCTAACAGGCTTTGACAAAGGAACCAGTTGACCGTTAGGGATCCTTCCCAATGTGCTAATAACATTGAGAAGGAAAACTGTTCACATGAACGTAATGGTAGTCCAAGGACCCCTGGATTATAATCTACTCCTTGGACCTGATTATATTTATTGCATGGGAGCCATTGTCTCCTCACTCTTTAGAGTAATGTGTTTTCCGCATGAAGGAAGAGTGGTCAAGCTCGTAGACCAAATTTCATTCCCTGGTTCACACATATAAAATAGTCAAATACCATCCCTGAATGGTCTTTTCATGCAAGGAATGTCTCATCAATCCCCAGTCCGTCCACCTGAGGAGCGCGAGTGATTCGGAGGACATGACTGAAACCCAGCGGGCATGCACCGTGGTGTATTTCGATAGGAAAACCTTGGGTATAGGGTAGGTTTCTGCGAAGGATATATGACTAGTTTATGAGATTAGACTGGAATAAGATTCCTTCGTCAAAGTTATGTGAGTAGAGCCAGTTGCCCACTCACCTTTGTTTATTTCGGTAGACATCGCTGAGGAAGTGTTTTGTCTGAAGTATGGATAGAACAATCTTTGGTAACCCAGAAATTTTTCTCTATACCGAGGGGCATGCAAACCTTTTGGCGTGCAAGAAAAGAGCGACCATTTATTTTTTAAATTTGTAGGTCCTCTAACCCTTTAAACTCATAGGATTGGTCATTTCCTAACTTGCATAAATAAAGGATGCGGGGCAAAGCTTTGAAAAAATGCCATTTTAGATGAGACATCCTTATTATACGACTGGATTGAGTAGCTTTAACGTGGAATTCAAGCTCGTTAAAAAATAAACATAAGCAATAAGAAAATGTTCCCCCAGAGTTTAAGCTCATTAAAAAATGAACCAATTTCCGGTAAATAACCATCATGAATGTATTATCATCAGCCTTTGAAGCCTTGGTCGTGTTCTCACCATCACCTCCACTCTATATTGGCCGATCATTCACCTCCATTTGATTGTTTACCCTTTTATAGGAACAACTGTGAAGAGTGATCCTGTTAGCCATCCTTGTAACACTGCCATAATTGGAAAATTCCAAACCTTCCCTGGAATTAGTTGCTACCCGAATTTATCACTTGTTCCTCGAAAAATGAGTCTCCTTTAAGCTCTTTTCATCTGACTCGTAAAATATGAAAATATTGCCGAGCAATTGGCCTCTCCAACTTGTTAAAGTGATCGGAAGTGCTATCCCTCGTTTAGATTTTAATCTTTTTGGACCTGAGGGATTATTACACAAAAATATCAAGCGCTTGTTTTGTTCGGCTCGTTAAAATTACTGAAAATTCATCCCTTTTGTATTATTTTATACTTTTTTGGACTTAAGGGATTATATGGCGAAATAGGATTGTTGGAGTTTTCTTTACGTCCCTTTCAGACTCTCTAAAATTGAAAAGGATCGATTTATCTTTGTCGTTAAACTCGTTAAAACCTAATAGCGACAAACTTGTCCATACTGACAAGAACGAGTTTCACTATCGCTAGGCTCATTAAAACATAGCGATGAGTTTGCCCAAAGGGAAAATTATAGAACAAGCATATGTTATCCTCAAGCTTGACAAAAATAAAGAGGTACTGGTCAGCAATGACTAGGGAAAATTGGGAAGAAAACTTGAAGAAACTTTATTGGTAGCAAGTCGCTCTTGAACATGACACTTTCACTCCGCATCCGAGTCGGGTTGGGTTGTTCCGTTCACTGGTCATATCACCATTGGTCCATCACACCATCCATATTTGGGGTTAACACTACCAATCCATCATGTCAGTGTCACCGATATGTTCAAAAGAAGTCGCTCAGAGAATTCACCTGTGTCTCATCCACTGCAATACATTCATGCTCCATTCTTTCATGACCGCCACCCTGAACCTGATATCATGAGATTGATTTCACCTCCATTAAAATCATTTGCTCCATTCCATGTCGTAGATGTGGGATTCATTAAGGCCCTCCTATGACAGATCGCTTCTTGTCAACATCATCTCATTATCTAGGAAGTTGATCTAGGAACAACCCTTTCAGTACTTTGAAGCTTGCATGCCTCAATGGCAAGTTTCTCACTTCCGGCGATAGGTTTACATCAATGGCCTTCGACCGAAAGATTTTGCTTGGTGTTCGACACCAATTCCCTTTTTCACACCACGTGAATTGTACTGTCGTACCTTGAGGGTCATCATCATTATCAATGATTCCTCTCACACCTGTTAATAGCTTACATCACTGGCTGGTAATCAGGCGATGTCTTTCCATGTTCGACTCCGGAACATCTCTCACATGGATCGACTTGTACTTTGAGTGAAGATCGAACGAGATTGAAGACCCCGAATCTAGTTTCATCCATCCGGGCTGCGATATATATTCAGGAAAATAAAGACATCAAATGTACATCATTGCTGCACAGATAATCATCCAATATAAGGGATGATGGCTCTACCAAAATCATCAGTCTGCACTCAGACGATTGTCTATCTTATGTACATGAAAATGAATTTATAAAGCTGAGCATGGGAATTCCCACCTCAGCTAGATCATGAAAATATTATGAATATAATGTATTATATTGTATCTTATTACAGGTCGCCTTCCAGCTCAAAAAAACTTCGGATCCTCATGATAAAGCATTTCACCCGACATCAAAAGATTAACGACCTCATGCTTTAGGGGGCAACTGTTATAGACATTTTTGGGCACTGCAACCCCAATCATATATGTCCATAAAGCAAGGGCTCCTAAGTCCCTAAAAGTGTTGCTTAACACTCTAAAGAAACAAGGTCAGCTGATTACATCATCTGCCGGAAGTTCTCCATGAAAAACTAGTCAAAAATAGTCAAAACTGGACCATACTGATTGCTCAGTGCTGAGGGTGAGATGCATCCCACCTAAATGCACACGGGAGGTGCGATGCATATTGAAAAGTCCTTCTATAGGGTGCGATGGACAAGAATAGACAAGTGGTGGAGACAGTTTGCGAGGTGGATGATCATGGAATCTTCTAGAAACTTCTCCTGTGACACTTGCCTCTCAGAATCGCCCAAGGATGAGTAAGAGATCAATGAGATCTCCAAGTGGAATCAAGAACTATCAGAGAGAAGACACTAATAAAAAACCTAGAGCTAACTCACACCTCTGCAAATATCTATGTATAGATCTCTCATCCCAGAGATCCAGAGGTTGGAGGCTGGAATTTTGGATCTTGTAAGGAAGTGCTGCTGGTTTCTTGGTGTAACATCATAGTGTTGGGTGATCTAAGCTTTTCATGAGGTGAAGAAGGGCTTTCTTGCTGAGAGGATGACGTTGGGTCAGAACAATTGGTTGTAATCCTCTTTGCTATTCTTGATTATTAATAAAGCTATTCAAGTTTTCCTCCACATTCTTGTATGATTGATGATATATGCATTTGTGTGGTCAATATATATCTGGTCCTATATTGTTTATGATAGTAGATCTCTGTTCTTGGATAGTGTTATGCTTCTTTGATTCTACAGGTGCTCTTTGAAGCTGGGTAGACGAGGAAGCGAGTGGCAAAGATCTATCAGAAGGGAGAGGAATCAAGCAAGGAACCAAGCGCAAGACAAAGGTTGGTCTCCTTCTTTCCCCTCTCATCTACTTCTCATAAAGGAAAACGAAAGTGGTTTTAGTTTGTTTGTTTCTAAGGTAGCTACCAGCCTTAGTGGGACTAGCAGCTCTGCATAGACACTAGATTTCCCGATAACAATAAGTTCATACTAAGTCATTAGCAAAATCCTTATGGCTATCTCTCTGGAAGGAAGTACTTTTGACTGCATCCTTACCAGCACTAGAAACTTCTGAACCATATGTAGGTCCATATTTCATAAGTGCCTTTCTACTTTTCCTAGATGGAAAGAAACAATTTGAAAGTCAAGGCTATGTGCTAGTTTGTGCATTTTTTGTGGAAAAGGTATTAGGATCCTTGTCATAGCGACAAGGTCATTACAAACAACACTAGTTAACTTCACGGGCTAAAGCAACATTAACAACTATTATATACAAGAAGGGATTGTTGCTCTCCAGTCAGTCAAGACAAAAGCATACACGTGGACAAATTATCAACTACAAGAGTACAAATGTTCAAAATGTTGGAGCTTTTTGTTGGCATATCCATGGTATTTGGATTTTACCTCTTCAAGTTGTTATGACCTTCATTATTCTACATCAGAACTGGGGCTTGACAACATTTTCAGGGTTGACAGCCTCATTGGTAGTTATGTTGCCAAATTTCCCAGTTACAAAATTGCAACAAAAATTTCAAAACAGAATCATGGAATAAAAAGACAAAAGTATGAATGCCACATCGGAGACATTAAAAATTAGGAGGATCTTAAAATTGCAGGCTAGGGAGACAAGATTTCTTTGGAATCTAGAAATTTTCAGGAAAACATAATGTAGTTGGCTATAAAAATACGTTTACGCGTCAACTATCACAAAATTTATTTTCTTTGTTACACCCAGATTTGTCTCTGTTTCAACTTTTGGTACATGTATGCTTATAGGAGCAATGCCTTTGATAGCAAGGAGAATTCTTTCTACACTTCAAACCTTTGAGAATTCTTGAGTTGACTAATATGTATACGAGATATAATTAGATATGTATACTTCAGAAAACTACAAAAATAAATATACCTCCAAAAGCTACAGAAAGAATTCTCTCTGCTGAATTGACTGATACATATACTAGATCTACTCTCCACAATGTTGGTGCCTATGAGTGGCTTGGTATTTGGATGGATTTTCGAGAAATCTACAAGTCAGGAGCATTCATGTTGTGAATGCTAATAAACCTAATAGCATGGAAGGGGCTAGTGAACCAGGTAGAGAGTAAACCTGGCAGGTCGAATGTTAAATGTTTGGTATGTTCTATGCTTAAGAGAAATTTACTTCAATTTTCTTGTTAGCCCAGTATCAATATCCAGTTTAGCAATCACATCAGCATGATAGTAAAATGCATATAGAACATAAACACAAACACTAGAATACAAGCCAAGACAAGAGGACACAAGATGTGGCACCAGCCAGGGACAAACCCCAATGTGTGGAAACCCTTGATCATTTTTTCTTATATTCTTCAATATTTCAACACAGAGAGAGAGATAGTACTAATATACAAATCTGATATTTTAGGACAACAATAGTAAAGCCTTGACTAGAGAAGTCAATGTTGGTCAAACAAGATAGAATCTTTCTCTAAAGATCATTCATATGGCACCAACAGGATTCTCATTAAATTGAGCCAAACATGGTCAAACATTGACCCAATACATCTCCCAAAATGTTGTTGTCTTCGTGATGCACTTGCTGTCACCTCTTCAAGAGTTAGGGAATCAACCTTCAGCCCTCATTCTCCACACAATCAATAATGCAGGCCTTCTTAGGCTGTGGTGTATCAAGGTGAAACTCCACCACTGCCACGCTGTCTATGTATGGTTTGATTACCCTTAATGCAACCCTTAGAACAATATTTGTTACTGGCTATGGCCTGCAGCCTAGTCCAGCAGCAAGTTAGGCCTATGGTCCTCCATCAAACAACTTACAAACACCATCAATGCAGTAGTATCTAGCCTACAAGAACTCGACTTGCTATCAGCACATTCTAGCACCCAATCCATATATGTATCTAGCCCTACGGTGATCTTTTTTGATCCTATAGGGAACATCCCTTCAACATAATACCTCGCCTTATTCCTGCAGCTCCCCTACCTTGCGAACAATCCTGAAACCATGCCTAGGAACAACCTATATCACTATGTTGTAACTCAGAATTCTCATGCTTCTTTCAAGTTTCTTCTTGCTGCGACTAGGGTCTCTCCTTTTGTTGCGGCTAGGGCTCCTTCTCTCACTACAGCTAGGGCTCCTTTTGTTGCAACTTAGGGCTCCTCCTCTAGCTTCATATTAGGGCTCCTTAGATCTGTGGCAAGGGCTTCTCTTCAACTGTGGCTAGATCTCCTTCATGACTGAGGTTAGGACTCTCTTAGATGACTCCTTCCACTATGTTCTCCTTGATAGAAGACAAACCCAAACAAGTGGAGAGAGATCATGAGATGATGTGTGCCTCAGATGACTCAAGGTCTCCTCTATTTAAATGCAACGTTGAGGTTGAGTTGGGGGTAATTTGCTTGCTGGCTGACCTTGAAAAATTGTCAATAATACAAATAAATTCATATCTCCATAAATACATGTTGGAATCCGATGATAGTTAGATCAATCATACACCTCTCGGAGAGACAAATCCAAGAAAAAATATCAGCTGCCATAAATAAGGTGACCCACATGGATTTTGGCCCTAGTTTCCAATTTTAACACTCCCTCTCAACTAGGGAGAACTCCATTTGCTAATCCATCTCTCAATCGGTACTATCTTTGCCATCAATGCACTCCTCTGCACTGCTCTGCTCTTCTTTGCTCTGTTGAACTATGAAGAAGAAGCAGTGATAGAGAATGTATCATTCCATTCTCTACTAACCCGAAGTCAATCCCATATAAAGAGAGTGTCTCATACCACTCTTACTGACCCGAAGTCAGTCCCAAATAAAAGAGAGTGTCTCATACCACTATTACTGACCCGAAGTCAGTTCCAATTGATCACAAATCAATATAGGTCATCCTAGTATAGGGAGTATGGTAGTACACGATGCGTTCATCGATAGTACTGTGGTCCCTATCCTCATTTCCCTACTCATTGGCAAGATGAGAGGTACTTCCCATTAGTCTCGGACTGCATGGGTAGGATGTCTCAACAGGAGAAGGATGAACCAGTCATCCTACCTACATGTCACCATGGGGTATCACAGGGGAAGGCTAAGCCACTCACCCTGTACACAACAAATCACTAGGGGAAGGTTGGGCCACTCACCTTATGATTGTGTCTCAGTAGGAAAAGGATGAACCACTAATATACAAATCTAATATTTTATGACAACAATAGTAAAGCCTTGACTAGAGAAGTCAATGCTGGTCAAACAGGATAGAATCTTTCTCTGAAGATCATTCATATGGCACCAACAGGATGCTCATTAAACTGAGCCAAACATGGTCAAACCTTGACCCAATACATCTCCCAGAACGTTGTTGTCTTCTTGTTGCACTTGTTGTCATTGCTTCAAGAGTTAGGGCATCAACCTTCAGCCCTCATTCTCCACACAGTCAATAATGCATGCCTTCTTAGGTTGTGGTTGATGAACACCAGTATTGCAGCAAGAATGTTGCAACTCCTACGGCTACCAACTTTACTTTATTACCCCGGGGCTTGTACAAAATCAAAGGTGACAGTGCTGTATACACAAGTAGATGCGATGGGTCCACTCTTTTTCAATGTTGAGCTGGCGATAGACCACTATGGTTTCTCAAACCAACTGTTTATTGATTCAGAAGGAGTTTGATTACTAATGAAGAAAAGGGAAATTTGCACTAATTGGGAGAATTGAAATATTGTCTACTGCGATAAGGAAAGACTGAAATCAATTCTTTAAACACACCACTCACCTAACTAATTGCTAAGAGATATTGCTTCAGAAGAATTCTAAGCTAATATGTGTAATCCTAATTGTCCTAGGCATGCAATCTAAAATAACCAAACATTCTACTGTTGTGCATATGAATGAGCACAATAACTCTTTTTTTCCTTTTTGTCTTTTTTTGTGAAAATGTTAATGTTGAATCTTCTTGGTGATGTGGCAGGTAGGTTAGAGATGGTGATGGAAGGTCAGATGGCTTGGGAGGCAAGTAGGGGTCTTTTCTTGTCTTCCTAGATGTTTTTTCCACAGATCAACCTCAAAACAAGCCACTACAGGTCGTCCTAAAAGATGTCCTAATGCTCCTACAAGATCCCTTGTATTCCTACAGGATCCAGCCAAGAGAAATAGCAGTGACTTGGAAGGTGGTATAGGGCTTAGTGAAGGTGAATGATGGAAGAAACAAGGCAAGGGAGTGGCTAGGAATTCCTCAGAGCTCAACCCAAAGTTTGTAAGATGGTTGGATTTGGTCAACAAACCTGGGAAGTTGTTCTTATGGAATGACGAATTGGTTGAGGGACTTGGTGGATTTTGGTGATCATGGATGGATGAGGTTAGGCTGGGGTTACTGGCATGAGATCTTCCTACACTATTGAATCTCCTGCAATACATACATTACTAGCATTTATCCATAAATCATATCAAACAAGGAAGGTTTTTTATCAACTTAAGAAAATAGAATTTCATTATTTAATTGCTTAATTCATGCATGGAAATACTTGCAGAATATTGTGAAACACCATGATATCTAATACAAAGCTGAAGATATCAGAAATGACAATTGAAACCTATTCTTGAAAACTGAAAAGATGTTGGCCTAAGTAGTAGAAAACCCTAAATTCCATAAGAAATCAAAATTTTGTCTTTTTGGGGCTGAATAGGAGTTTTTCCTAAAACCATGGTCCTTAAAGGGAGGAGTGAGGCCAAATCCACCCGTTATCATTCTTTTTGGTATTTTTTTATCTCTCTAAAGCTACTACTAAAGCAATGCACAAATGGAAGCAAACTAATCAAATTCACCACTACCTGCAATGAAACAATGCTAAAACCAATTCAACACTTGATCTATGAAATAACCTAAATATACAAGTAGAAGAAGAGGAGCCTTTGTTGCTAGAGTTGGGCCCTAACCCAAGAGCTTCAGCCCTCAGAGTCAACTCAGTGTTGGATCAAGGAAACGCTCATTCTCATTATCATATCAGAAGAATTACATAACAATGTTTTTCCACAAAGTTTGAGCTCGAAAATGCTTAATGCTCTTACATAAAAAATCTGAATCCTAATGAGGCTTTAGGCTTCCTTATTTATACAATTGAAGTTTCCAACAACTTCCTTAAATCTATGGCATTTTGGCTTCCAAAATTAAGATGAACTAGCTCTTCACTGTCACTGGCTCGGCTGCCCATGATCTCCATGACTCGACTGCTTGCAACTTTGAACTAGTGTGATTTGATTGAGGAATATTCTAATGAGTGAAGATTTAATGAGGAGGATCTATCTCCTCTAATTTCTCCTCCTTTTCTCATTCGAGTTTCTGCCCTTAATTAGCCAAAATTTCCATGATTTTCTCTCAAAAACCTGCAATCAATGCACATTATACCACTAGACATACATCCTACTTTTAGTCATCTCATTAAGAAAAATATATTTAAAACATGTAAGGAATTATGAGAAGAGTTGATTTTAATAAGCTTGGAGGTGTATTAAGGCCCACATCGTTACCCAATGATGAGGCTCATCAGTGGTATACCAAGGTGAGACTCCACCACTGCCACATCATCCAGGTTTGGTTTGATTACCCTTAATGCAACCCTTAGAACAACCTTTCTTGCTGGCTATGGCCTGCAACCTAGCCAAGCAACAAGTTAGGCCTATGGTCCTCCATCAAACAACTTACAAACACCCTCAATGGAGTAATATCTAGCCTACAAGAACTCATCTTGCTGTGAACACTTTCTAGCACCCAATCCACATATGTATCTAGCCCAACATTGATCTGTTCTAAGCCTATAGGACAGATCTCTTCAACATACTGCCTCACCTTATTGTTACGGCTCCCCCGCCTTTCAAGTAGTCCTTAACCCATTCCTAGGAACAACCTCTATCATTGCATTGTAACCCAAAATTCTCATGCTTATTTCAGGCTTGTGTATACTGTGTTAGGGCTCCCTTTGCTGCAACTCGGGTCTCTCCTTTAGTAGCGGCTAGGGCTCCTTATCTTGCTGCGGCTAGGGCTTCTTTTGATGTGGCTTAGGGCTCCTCCTCTAGCTGCGCATTAAGGCTCCTTATCTACGGCTAGGGCTTCTCTTCAACTATGACTAGATCTCCTTCATGACTAAGGTTAGGACTCTCTTAGATGACTATTTCCACTACATCCTCCTTGATAGAAGATAAACCCAAACAAATGGAGAGAGATCATGAGATCATGTGTTCCTGAAATGACTTGAGGTATCCTCTATTTAAATGCAACATTGAGGTTGAGCTGGGGGTAATTTTCTTGCTGGCTGACCTTAACAAATTGTCAATAATACAAATAAATTCATATCTCCATAAATACATGTCGAAATCTGTTAATTTTAGGTATGTTCTATGCTGATAGAAAATTTACTTCAATTTTCCATATTAGTTCAATATCAATTCCAGATTAGTAATCACATGTATCATGATAGTAAAATGCAAATAGAACATAAACATAAATTGCAAAAGACAAGCCAAGACAAAAGGACACAAGATGTGGCACCAGCCAGGGACAAACCCCAATGTCAGGAAACCCTTGATCAATTCTTCTTATATGTTCTTCAATAGTTCACCAGAGAGAGAGATAGTACAGATACATCAGAAGTCAACATTTTGACTTATCAAAATAAGAGCAGAGATCTTCTCAAAGAAGATGTCACATGAGGTAGTTGATCTAGACTCAGGTGAAGGCATACTGCTTCAACTAATCCTCCAAGGTGACTCCATCGCCATGTTGCACCTCATTGTGATGCACCTCATCATCATGCTGCACCTGTCACTGTGCTACACCCATTCACTAAGTTGCTCTTATCACTGAGCTGCACCGAATCACGGTCGTACCCATCACTATGCACTATGCTGCACCACTCCATCATTTTTGTACCCATCAGTGTGCACTATGTTGCACCACTCCATCATTGTTGTACCCATCACTGTGCACTATGTTGCACCATTCCATCACTATGCACTATGATGCACCAGTCCATAACTGTGTAATATGATGCACCATTCCATCCCTGTGCACTATGCTACACCACTCCATCATTGTTGTACCCATCAATGTGCACTATGTTGCGCCATTCCATCACTGTGCACTATGTTGCACCACTCCATCATTGTTGTACCCATTAGTGTGCACTATGTTGCACCATTCCATCACTGTGCATTATGTTGCACCACTCCATCACTGTTGTACCCATCACTATGCACTATGCTCCACCATTTACACTCACCAACCTTATCTACTTGCTATGGCTTGTAGCATAGCAGAGCAACTAGGCTATAATTGCAGATCCCTTCAACTAGTCTTCAATGCAGTGATTACTTTCATTGTTTATTGCCTTTACCCCTTTCTCTATCCATCTAAATCAAATTCGACAACATACAACAATTTGTGCACTTGCATTTATGTCAACACAGTCCTAATCATATGTTGTCCACTCTTGCTGAACACACATCTTTCAGCACTCTACTTCATGTCATATGCTTGAAGCTAGACACTATCCCTATCCAAAACAACATTCATATTAGGCATTATATGGCTCTCCTCTTTCCAACTTATAGGAATCCTCTTCTTGTGGTAGATTATATCTCCTTGGTTAGGGCAACATGGAGCCCTTCTTTCACTACAGAATACGACTAGCTTTTAGAGTGCATTCGGATTGTGACTAGGGCATACACAAAATTGCTGTGAGGTCTCTTTTAAACCAGTGTGTAGATTTCTCTTTAACTGTGTTAGGGTTGTCCTACTTCATGATTGCTTAGGCCTTAATGTCATCTCCATAGGGAATTTAGGTAGCATCTTAGTATCTCTGTGATTAGGGTATGACAACATTTATGGTAGCGTACTTAAGCTTCTTATTATTGTGTAGAAAGGTCCCATTTAGGACAGTGTAGAACCTTGTGTAGATCCACCATAAGAGTTGTCCTCCATGTTATGCTTCTACCATATTAGGACAACATAGAGCCTTCTCTCCCTTTGTGGCATCTAGATCTAGGGCATGTCTTCGCCATGATAGTGTAGAGCTAGGGCATCTTCTTCGTAGGGCTGCGTAGTCTCTTCGGATCTCTCCTCCCACCAAAACCCAAAGACAAGTGGAGAGGAAGAGATCACAAGAAGAGTGTGTCTCCAAATGACTAGCAAGCCACCTCTTTTTATACTAAAACGTTGAGCACGATTGGGGGAAATTTTGTTGTTGGTCGACCTTGCCGAATTGTCCCATAACACAAATAAATTCATATCTCCATGAATACATGTTAGAATTGGATGATCTTTAGATCAATCCTACACCTCTCGACGAGAGGAATCCAATAAAAATATCATGTGTCATTAATAAGATGACCCATATGGAGTTTGGCCTAGTTGCCAATTTTAAAAAAATCGAATGATCTTTAGATCAAATCCTACACCTCTAGGAGAGAGGAATCCAAGAAAAATATCAGCTACCATAAATAAGGTGACCCACATGGGGTTTGGCCCTAGTTACCAATTTTAACATAGACCCTCATCTCCTAGATAGCCCTGAGATGATAAACATGGAAGCATTTACCTGCCTTCCACATTTTGTTTCCTCCCTCATTTTTGCCTACCTGGCTAAGCTCTCTTTAGACTGTGAAATCATGCGAGTTTCCCCTTGTCTCTCTGATTTTTTTTCTTGTTAGTTTTTTTGTCATTCTTAGTTTATTTTGTGTCTACATACCAGAATATGCCACACAAGTCCATATTCCAAGCAATTTTCCCCTTCCACCTCATCTCTGGAATCTGTGTACCCCAAGTTGGCCCATTTAATTTACTTAAATTTTTAATGCTTAAAATAAGCAAGGAAATGCAACCAGGGTTATTACACCTTGCTAAGAAATATCTCCTAGTGATGGCCCCTTTACATAAAGTAATTACAACACTAAATAGCATTATTACTTTATCAACCACATATGCTTTTTATTACAAAGACAAGTAAAACCATGATAATAGACTAAAAAACAAAATATAATTATGAAAAAACATGGTCTCACATAAAATCAAAAGTAATACCGAATACCATTAGATGTTCAGGATTTCCAATCATAGCAAAAGAAAGAAAGGGAACGGATACTCAATTGAGAGTGAGTAAACAGAATTATATGCATTAATGCATAATATGAACATTGTGTCAATATTTCATAAAGCTAAACCTCAAAAGTTATAAACAAGCATAATTAACAATATCTAAAATAAACAAGATGGCCATACCCCGTATAATAATTTTTGGGAAGATAAACATCTTTTATTGGTCCAAACCTTTCAAATGGGATGCAAAGATCCTCATTCCTGTGAAACAAAAACAAACATTGTTACCCAAAACAAATTACTAATAAGATAAAATGATCTTAAAAAACATTGATATCAAGTATGATACTGAAACACAAGGCAATAGATTTTCGTAAAAATTCATAAATAGTTGTATAACATCTGGTTAATTACAATTGAGTTTTCAATCAGGTTGTAGGAAAAACTCTAATAGAACCCCTTATCCATGCAAATACCTGACCTCATTTCCTCCTTTTCTCTTGTCAATTTTGCTTATGACATTGAGATTTAGTATATTTCTACTTAAACATATCTTTTTATACTTTTTCACATACTTTCACATTTTTAGATTGTGATACTTATATGTTTCCTTATGTTCAATGCATCTTTTTTCTTAATAGACACAATATCTATGTTTTTAACTATAATAAATCATGTCGGTGTAGGTCACTACCATCATGAGCATAGGTTTCTCCTCTAGAAGGAGATAAGTTTTTCATATGGCATTAGAAACCATTGATGAGTTAGTAGAATATTCACTAGATTATCTAGAGGAAGATGACAAAACCCAAACTGTTTATGATCCCTCCAATTCCATTGTCGTTTTAAATCTATCTTGCTATATCACTTTCACATTTTTAGATTGTGATACTTGTATGTTTCCTTGTTTTAAATGCATCTTTTTTCTTAATAGACACAATGTCTATGTTTTTAACTATAATAAATCATGTTGATGTAGGTCACTACAATTGTGATCATAGGTTTCTCCTCTAGAATGAGATAATTTTTTCAGATGGCATTAGAAATCATTGGTGAGTGTTAAAATTGGCAACTAGGGTCAAACTCCATATGGGTCACCTTATTTATGACAGCTGATATTTTTCTTGGATTCCTCTCTCCGAGAGGTGTAGGTTTGATCTAAAGATCATTCAATTTCGACATGTAAAAGTGAAGATATGAATTTATTTGTATTATTGACAAGTTGCCAAGGTCGGCCAACAAACAAAACAATCATTTTTACCCCCATTTCATCCTCAACATTGCATATAAAAGGAGGAGACCTCAAGGAATTATTTCATCATCTCATCTCATCACATCTCTCTGCCCTCACTTGACTAGGTACGCTAATCTAGGCAGCGATCTCTCAGACGTGCAAAGGAAGGACACTTTTTGTTTGACTGCGTTGACCAAATTTCAGAAGGTTGTTTTTTGGGCTGCGTTGAACAATGTTGACCTCCCTTTGACTACTCTTTTGGTGAGGCATCTCCTCCTTGGCAGGCCAAAGATATGGGCACGAAAATTGAGGTCATCTGACCTCTGGTTTGCCCTGTGTTGACTGCCCTAGTTGCTGGCTGCAGTTTGACTTCAATTGACCAGACTTTGACTATGTTTTTCAGACTGTTTTGGAATGTTCATGTTTTTTGTTGGATGCCGAAGTTGACTGGTTTTGAATGAGCCACTTGGAGGAAGATTTTTGCATTTTTTAACCAGCGCTTACTTTTCTGGTTAGGGCTTTTCAGCTGCTATCATAAAATATCAAATTTATAAATTTGTACTATCTTTCTCTGTTGAAATATTGAAGAATACAAGAAGAATTGATCAAGAGTTTCCCCACATTAGGGTTTGTCCCTGGTTGGTGTCGCATCTTGTGTCCTCTTTTCTTAGCTTGTATTCCACTGTTTATGTTTATGTTCTATCTGCAATTCACTATCATGATGATATGATTGCTAAACTGGGTATTGATATTGGGCTAGTAAAGAAGTTGTAGTAAATTTCTCTTAAGCATAGAACATACCAAAAATTAACATGATACCAGAGTTGAGGTGAAGATAAAGCCCAAGCAAAAGTGAAAGAGCAATCACCAAAGACAGTTGGACAAGGACCAAAGGCTCAATGGGTTCCTCATCCCACTTCCCGGCTGAAGACAAGTTCTATGAAAAGTCTGACTATCATGGATGGAAGATGTCTCTTGATTTGACATTGGAAGAACAAGAAGTGTTGGATTATGTGAAGGGAATAATCCCTAAGCGTTCTTCAAATGCATCATTTGCTGTGAAGAACAATTACAATAAGACTGAAGTCAAAGCGAAGAAGATTATCAAACATTCCATTGATAAGCGTCTGGTTGCCTACATATCCGATTTGAACACCTCCAAGGAGATCTACGACAGGTTGGTCAGCATGTTCAAGGTTAGTGATGCAAATCAAAATTTATTTCTCAGGAAAAAGTTGAAGGATATTAAGAAGGTCAAGGACAAGGATATTCAATCCTACTTCTTAAGGATCACTGAGATCAAGAATGATCTTTTGTCGATTGGAGAGGTCATTCCTGGCAGGGAACTTACTATGACTACCTTTGGAGGACTCCCACCTCAGTGGTATATATTTAGAACCACTATTCTCAATAATGATCAAATTCCAGGGTTTGAAGAATTAATGTCGAGATGCATTCAAGAAGAAACAAGAATTGTGGAGCAAGAAATTCCTTCTAATAGAGGCAACCCCACTCCTTTCTCTTTTCATGCCAAAAGGAGAAATAATGTAGGGTCTAAAGGTCGTTTCAATGGAAAGCCTAGATCTAAGGGTGGAAGGAAGGGCAGGTACTTTGTTTGTAATAAGTTTGGCCACTATGCAAGGGAGTGTCGAAATGGAAGGGACACATCACATGACGATGATCACAACCATTCCAGGGGAAACTTCAACAACAACAATCAAAGGAAAGGCAGGTTCAATGGCAAAATCAATGCAGGACATCAAGGAAATAGTCAACCCTCCAAGAAAGCAAGGAACTCCAAGTATGAAGGATCAAATGTTGTTAATAATAAGGAAAAGTAATACTATCTTATATCGACCTTATCGACTATCTGTCCTTCGGACTATTTAGGGAATTGGCTAATTGATAGTGGTGCTGTGGAGCACCTGGAAGGTATGCTTTTCACTAGCAATCTAGTGGTTTTTCAATAATAGTTGTAACCTTTTCTGCATTATGAGTTCAAAGAAGATAAAGGGTTTTGATACAATGTGCAACAATCGATAAAGGAAGCTTAAGTGCTAATGATTGACGTTCTCTATGCAGGAAGACGTGGAAACAAAGGATCGGCAATTGAAAGCAAGAGGCAAAGGGAAAATAACTACTGTCTCACCAACAGGGAACCAGATGCGGACAAGATCAAGTAAAATTAGAGCCGAATAGCCCAGAGAAAGAAAGCGAGATACTGAGACGGAGAACGCAAGAAGGGAAAGAGAAGAATCGAACGATTAGCGAATCCCTCAGGATCTTTGATCCTGAGGGATCGCTGCTTTAAGTTATCTTTTGATTATCTAGATACCTCCGTCATTTCTGTTATATAAAGGCACCACACCATTGAACGGAGGAGGACTGCCTTTTTTGTAATTTTCAATTCCAGAACCAACTGTAATTATCGAGTCTCTCTGATACCTGACTTTGTTATACTTTTGTTGATGCGATTAATATAAGAGACTTGGTGTTCATTTCATCTCTGCATCTGGAGTAACTTAAGGCGGTGTTCCATTGGTAGCCAAGGGCCCAGCTCCGAAGGACACTTGCTTTTGTACTATTATACTGTGTGGTTTGTTTATTTCCATTATTGCAGTAATCTAATACATCTTCTATATGATATGCTGTGTTTCGTTATAACTGACATCTGAATGAGTTCTTTTATCTCATGTCTCTGCATTGTATAAGTGGATCCATTCGGATTACGTCTTTCAGCCATTTCGGTAGCGGAATGTTGGTATGAATATTACTGTTATCAGATCCATGTGAAATAGTATTTGTAAAACTTGAAAGCAATATTACTTCGTTCAGGAACATAGTCGTATCACCCATTATTCTCAGATTGCTGTGGTAGTAGAGAACGTGTACATACGGTTGAGGATTGCTGTTCCATTATTGTTGTTCCATTTATCATTGCTGTTCCATTTATCATTGCTGTTCCATTTATTATTGCTGTTTCATTTATTCTTGCTGTTCCATTTCTTTACTGCTGTTCCATTTCCAGATTGCTGTTCCATTTTACTTTTCGCTGCTTGATTTACCTGCCTTTGTTGTTTTAGTGTGTGAGCAGGCCTAAGGCTGTCGTGAGCCTCAGCAAGACGCTGCTTAGCCCCAGACCTATAAGTCCATGCTCTGATTTCCTTTCCTTATCAGTTTCTAAAGGGATAGGTTATTGTTTCCATACCCTTGACTGATCAACTGCCTTGCGTGATTTTATCTTTTGGGTTAGTTTCATTACAGCTTAGCATCTGTTTCCTTTTAAACCATTAGGACACTATACTACTGAGCATTACTCGAACAAACAGCCTCGGATTGAGTTACTCCTTGCAATAACAAAACGTTCCCGGATTGACTTATTAATGTAGGATAATTAGCGGTGTGAGAGACCCTAGTTACAGCTCTACATTTTGGCGCCGTTGCCGGGGAGGAGTAATAGCCATTTGCCCTTTACAGAGTAGTGCGCAAATCTGCTAGGGGGGAGTTGGATTTTAAAAACTAAAGGTAAGAACCTGTGTACGGAGCATGTAAAAGCCCTGCTCCACCGTCCGCTCTCTTAGTAGAATTGTTGGTTGATAGGATTTAGTAGTTTTTAGAGTGCATGACTAAGCAGAAAAAGGTAGAAAAGAATATCAAAATTCCAGCCAAACCTGAGAAAGCTAAAGGACCGGTGACCCTTGGCCGAACGACCTTCATAGACAAAATCTATAAGAAAGCCTAATCTCAGCCGTCATTAGGCCTCAGAAAGACTTATTCTAAGCAGCCTACCAATTCCCTTCAGGCTACAGCATCACCATCTGGAGCCTACGCTGAGGTGCAGAGTCAGACTGTTGAACAGGACTTCCAAGAAATCGAAAATCCTGTGTCTGAACGGCTGCAAGAAGGGAACTCAAGCAACCTTTGTGAAGGAGAGGGGGAAACAGGGGAAATAGAGGAACCGAAATCTCCTTCTAGGATAATCCAGCTGTTAAACAGCCCAGATAAGGGAAGTGCAGCCAGAATTAATACTGAAGGCACCCCATTCCTTCGGATAGAAATCCCAGATAAGGGAAGTGTCATTAAGACAGCCCCTGCCAAGGCCGCCCCTTCTCAACCTAGGAACACTCTCCTAGAAATCCCGGAAGGTTACTGGCACATCTTCGATCCCATGGCGCAGAATCAGCCAAATACCCAAACTTCTACATTGCAATATCCTATAGTAGATTCTGCTGCGAATGCCCCCATGAAGGCAATTCCTCTTCAGCACATCCCAACATTTCACGGACTGACATCAGAGGACCCTGATGCGTTCTTATTTGAATTCGATGTGTTATGTAGAGGGTATGATTACACCACTGATCCTCAGAAATTAAAGTTGTTTCCCTCTACTTTGAAGGGAGCAGCTCTGAGATGGTTTATGGGTCTAGGTGGTGGAGTCATAAACAATTGGGAGCAAATGAAAGAGTCCTTTCTCAAGAAATATCAGGATTATTGTAGGTCAAGGGAACTGAAAGATGAAATCTTCCAAATGACGGCCAGACCAAATGAAACTCTAGAGGAATATGTAGAACGCTTCCAGTATAATTTACAGAGATCCCCTTATGCATCATTACCTCTGCCTGACAATGTGTTGAAAACTGCATTAATTAGAGGTATGAAAGAACAGTGGATCGAAACATTGAATATCATGGGAAAAGGAGATATTTACCAAGAGAATTTTGCTGATATCATTAATTTATGTATTAGGAGTTCAAGAGGGAGCACAAGGATAAAACCAACAGAATATGATAGGTTTGTTAGAGATAACAAAATATCAACAGAAGGGGTAACACGGGTAGAACTTGGGAATTTATTAGAAAATTTTAAAACTGATATCCTAGGGACATTAACTACTCAGCTTGATATTGTGCAGGCTAAACAAAAGCAAATGGAGGCAGAGCAAAATCTGGCAATTTTTTTCCCCCGATGCAGAAGAAAACACAGCCACAAAGAATGTCCGCTAGATACAGTTCAAGCATGTGCCATCTGTACGAAAGACCACCTTACTGAAAGCTGCCCCTCACTTCCTGGATTGAAGGCTGTATACAAGGAAGCAGAAGAAGAATCAGAACCAGCATACTTTGTTAACCAACGTCGCCAATGGCAACCTAGGCAATCAGGTATGTTTTCGGATCCAGCTTCTTCTTTTCAACCTCCACAATACAATGCTCAGCAATATGGTATGTGGCAAAACCAATCTACACCCCCAGTCCCGAATTGGTCATCACAACCGTTTCCTTCCCCAAATCCATGGATGAACCAGACAAACCAATTCGGATGGCCAAACTTTCCCTACACCCCACCATATTGGCAGAACAATTCATACCCTCCGCAATGGATTCCCCCCACATCACAAGGTTCACCCTGGCAGACCAATTGGCCAAGATCGACATATCAGTCAACAGGAACTATTCCACTCCCTCAACCAACTCTGCCAGCCTTACAACAAAACCCCCAGTCTAATTTAAGGCCACAACTCCCAGCCCAACCCAACTCTAATCCTAATAATAGACCAGTCCAATCCATTCAAATCATAGACACATCAGAAACTGGACTTGACTTAAGGGAGTGTAATGACCTTCAGTTACGATCTGGACGTATTATAGAAACAGAGGGAGACAAAATAGGTCACATTGAAGATCAGTTACCAATAGAACAACCGCTACAACAAAAGGATGTAAATAAGGAACAGACCCATCAACAAACAAATACATCCTCTCCTCCTTTCCCGGAACGATTAGTCATACCGCGACCAATGCAACATTCAGACTTTGACATTCTGGGAGAGTTACAAAACCTGTATATAAAAATTCCATTCCTCCAGGCCATTCAAGATATTCCCATATACGCAAAGACTATAAAAGAACTGTGCATAAAAAAATCAAGGAGGAATATAACTACTAACCCTAGAGTCCAAGTAGTTGGAACTTTATCCGACCTATTATCAGGAAAAGAGACACCTATCAAATACGAAGATCCCGGGAACCCAATTGTAACTGTCCAAATCTATGGTCAAACCCTGCCTAATGCTTTAGTCGACTTGGGAGCTGCAATCAATATTTTGACAACTTCCACCTGCCAAAAGCTTGGCATCACATCGGTAGAACCTACTTCTACTTTGTTAGAATTGGCAGATCGATCTGTAGTTCGACCCGAAGGTACTCTATATGATGTCATGGTTTCCATAGATTCCTGGGAGTATCCAACCGATTTCCTGGTAATTAATCCAAAACCCTGACTAGATGGACATCCGCTAATATTAGGAAGACCTTGGCTTGCTACTGTCAATGCCTACATTGGTTGCCGGCAGGGAAACATGACTATAACTAAAGGACCAGATGTTAAAAATCTCGTTCTATACCCTCCAGCACAGCCAAGCCTGCCAATGATCAAAACCAATCAGTATCCTGTGTCATACCTTACTAACAATATCAGAGCCCCATTAACTGTACAGAAGGCTTTAGATTTTAAAGATCAAATAGAAGATGATGCTATCAATAACTTCATCAGTCAAACTGAATCTAGCTCTCACACACAGTGTTTTATGATAGAGGCAGCATTTGATAGTGAGCTAGAAGAAGACCCCTTAAAAGATCCACATGACCAAACAATACCAGTAACTGTTGTTGCCAATAGTAAAGTAGTGGAAATCGAACCTGGTAAGACTCTAAATATTAACGTCAACTTGACACCAGATCAAGAAATGAAGCTTGTTAGTCTGTTACAAAAATATAAGGGAGCATTTGCGTGGGATTACCCTGACATGAAGGGGATTGATCCTCAATTATGCACCCACCACATCTATATAGAGAAGGATGCAAGACCTGTTCGCCAGCCACAGAGAAGACTCAACCCCCATCTAAAAGAAATAGTAAAAGCCGAACTTCAGAAACTTTTAGATGTTAATTTTATTTACCCCATCTCCGATAGTAAGTGGGTCTCTCCCTTAGTGGTGGTACCCAAGAAAAATGGGAAATGGAGGATCTGCGTGGATTACAGGGAGTTAAATAAGGCCACACAGAAGGATCACTTTCCCCTCCCATTTATAGATCAAGTACTGGACACTTTAGCAGGGAAGAAATTTTTCTCTTTCCTGGATGGCTTCATTAGATATAACCAAATCCAAATTGCCCCTGAAGATCAGGATAAAACTACCTTTACTTGCCCTTGGGGAACGTTTGCCTATCGAGTACTACCCTTCGGCCTATGCAATGCCCATGCTACATTCCAAAGGGTTGTTCTCAGCATCTTTGCAGACCTAATAAACGACGGACTTGACGTGTACATGGATGACTTTACACCATATGGAGATGATTTTGACCCAGCTCTGGATACCCTGGAAAAAGTCCTACAACGTTGTATCGCTACCAGACTTTGCCTGAGCCACGAAAAGTGTTACATGATGATGACAAAAGGGCTCATTCTAGGGCACTACATCTCAGCAGCTGGCATCCAGGTAGACCCGGCTAAAATTCAGATTCTTTTGCTCATCCCTACTCCCACTACTCAAATAGAGGTAAGGAGTTTCCTTGGATTTTCTGGGTATTACAGACGATTTATAGAACATTACTCACGTATTGCTGCACCTCTATATGCTTTGACTGGTAATGTTGATTTCTTGTGGACAGAAAAATGCGACCAGGCTTTTAAGGAATTAAAGAACCAGTTATCAACAGCTCCAGTCCTTCGAGGACCCAACTGGAATTTGCCATTTCAAATCTCAACTGATGCCTCGGACACAGCAATTGGTGCAGTCCTGGGACAAGAAGAGGATAAGAAGCCATATGCTATTTACTATATCAGCAAAAATTTATCCTCTGCCGAACTTAATTATACTGTTACTGAAAAGGAATTCCTGGCTGTAATACATGCTGTTAACAAATTTAGACATTATATTACAGGCTATCCTGTTGTGTTATATACAGATCATTCTGCTATCAAATATTTGGCAAATAAACCTGTTACGAATGCTAGAATAACCAGGTGGTTGATCTTATTGCAGGAATTCGACATCACAATTAAGGATCGACCTGGCAAGGAGAACCCTGTAGCTGATTTCCTCTCACGGATGCCGAAAGCAGTCGAAACAGCAGCAGTAGACGATCAATTTCCTAACGAGCACCTTTTTGCTGTTGCTGTTCGAACACCCTGGTATGCCGATGTCGCCAATTACCTCGCAGTCGGTAAGTTACCAAAACACTTAACCCCTCAGGAACGCAAGCAGATTGTTCAGAAAAGCACTCGCTTTTCATGGATTGGAGGCCATTTGTTCCATACAGGGGCAGACATGCAAATCAGAAGGTGTATTCGAGAAGACGAAATCTTCGACATTCTAAAAGCTTGCCATGACGGGCCATGCGGGGGACATTTCGCTGAAAAAAGAACAGCACATAAAGTATTGCAGACCGGATACTATTGGCCTACAATCTTCAAGGATGCGAAAAAGTTTGCACAAGCCTGTGACAGCTTCCAGCGAGCAGGAAAACCTGGCCAAGCCGATGAAATGCCTCTGAGACCAAAATTGGTCATTGAGCCATTCGAACGATGGGCTCTGGACTTCGTTGGGCCCATCAATCGATCATCAAATCAGAGGACATACATTCTGGTGGCAACAGACTATGTTACTAAATGGGTCGAGGCCGAATCATTACCTAGGGCTACAGAAGACTCTGTGATACAATTCTTGTTCCATTTGTTTGTACGTTATGGACTTCCGAGAGAATTAATCACTGTTGGTGGACCACAATTTGTTGGAAATAAATTAGCTGCAACACTTAACAATTACCATGTCCAACATAAGATTACTACCCCATACCATCCGCAGGCAAATGGGCAAGTAGAAAGTAGTAATAAGGTAATAGAATCAATTTTAACAAAAACCATTGCATCGCATCGGTGAGATTGGGCCGCTCGACTACCTGAGGCGTTGTGGGCCTACAGAACCACATGGAGAAGCACTACAGGCTATTCACCCTATCAATTAGTGTTTGGAAAGCAGCCAATTTTCCCCATAGAATTCGAAATCCGAATGCTACGAACTGCACAGGAAGTTGGCCTAGATCTGAGTGAGGCACAAATCAATCGATTACAGCAGATTAATGAATTAGACGAAATCAGGCTCTCTGCATTACAGAATACAGCATTGATTCAACAGCAGCGGGCTAAATGGCACGACGCACTGATCAAGAATAAAGTCTTTCATGAAGGAGACTGGGCTCTGTTATACGACTCTCGGTTTCAGGATTTCTCGGGGAAACTCCAGACTCGATGGCTAGGACCATACGAAATCCAGAAGGTACACGAGAATGGGACCCTTACCTTGGTCACAATTGACGGTTCTGGATATGCATTCAAAGTAAATGGCCACCGAGTTCGCCTTTATCGAAAGCCACTCACTCGGGAATCCTTCTGTCAACAGTTGTGACAAGATACTGATATGAAAATTTTAGGAGAGGAAGCGCAATCTTCCTCACCTATAGCTTAAGAAATTCATTTTATAACTTGTACATAGCATCTTGTATATATGTTTCCTTGATTTTTTTTCCCAAGTGTTCTTGCTGTTCCTTTGTGAAAAGGAACAGCACTGGAGTGTTTTTGTTGTTCCTTTGCGAAAAGGAACAGCATTGGTGTGTTTTGCTGTTCCTTTGCGAAAAGGAACAGCATTGGTGTGTTTTGCTGTTCCTTTGCGAAAAGGAACAACATTTATGTGTTTTGCTGTTCCTTTGTGAAAAGGAACAACATTTGTGTCTTTTGCTGTTCCTTTGCGAAAAGGAACAGCATTTGTGTGTTTTGCTGTTCATTTTGCGAAAAGGAACAACATTTCTGTGTTTTGTTGTTCCTTTGCGAAAAGGAACAACATTTGTGTGTTTTGCTGTTCCTTTGCGAAAAGGAACAGCATTTGTGTGTTTTGCTGTTCCTTTGGGAAAAGGAACAGCATTTGTGTGTTTTGTTGTTCCTTTGCGAAAAGGAATAGCACTTGCGTGTTTTGTTGTTCCTTTGCGAAAAGGAACAGCACTTGCGTGTTTTGCTGTTCCTCTGCGAAAAGGAACAGCACTTGTGTGTCTTGCTGTTCCTTTGCGAAAAGGAACAGCACCTGTGTGTTATGCTGTTCCTTTGCGAAAAGGAACAGCACTTGGATGTTTTGTTGTTCCTTTGCGGAAAGGAACAACACTTGAGCGTGTCTGCTGTTCCTTGTCAAAAGGAACAGCATTTGAATGACTTTGCTGTTCCTTTCTCAAAAGGAACAGCATTTGCGATTTTCAGTGGCTCCTCTCAAAGAAATGGTATCCTATGAATGCCATTGTCATGTTTTCGTCCTTATGGAGGATGCTTTGTGACCATGGTTTCCTTAATCATTTAGATACAGCAATGAACTTATGCCGTGATCATAAACCATGAGATACCGAAATCAGCACATCATAAATCGCTATCACTATGAAGCCAGTATGTATAAAAGGACAAGAGGAAGGACGTGAACTTTTAATCTTCACTGTCATTATCATTTACCGGTACCATTGTATTGGTGATCTTTATCATGATGATTTCCCTAAAAATCTTTTTTGATTACTACTTGGGAATAAGAACGAACGATTTATATCTATCTGTTGGGATCGTAAGACTTCTTCCACCATTCCCTGCTCTTAAGGAGTGCGGAACCACCCTGATGTGAAAATAAACAAGGGAGATGCTCTGCAAAAGAAAACAAAAACAAAATATGAAAGTTGTCAAATGCAAGATAGGAAGTCTCATTCAGAGCTGGCCTACCATGATCATAAGGGTGGAAGCGAAGTGGCATTCCCATAATGGCCACCACACCAGGGAAATGGTCCAAAAATAAATTAACAAGCAAATCTTCGAACAGGAGGTCTCATCGCGAGCCGGCCTGACCACGTTTCGCACCTACCTTGTGAATGGCATTATGACTATCTGGTCACCAAGCCAGCATAATGGCCTGCATTTTGACAAAGCACTCTTCAAAATATACACAAAGGATCATGGTTCCGGAGGGTGAGATAAACAACTCTGCCAAGGTTATGAACACCTGTTGGCAGCAGAGCTCTGTTAATGGCATCGAAGTCATAATATTTACACCAATAGGTATGATATTAAAATCTTTCTGTCTCTTATATCCTTCGCACGTATCATATGTCACACCCCGATATATTTATCGCATGAACATTACCACCAATCATGGCAACAGAACTGACAATGACTACTGGAGACTTCGTACAGTTGACAGACGTCCAATCCCCCGGTTCCTCATTATATCACGCAGGCTTATATAAAACGCGATCCACCGTTTTGCCTCGGTTTCAGCATTTCATTGTTCTTTTACAACATGGCATACTTTCATATGATGTACTTGATGATTGCACTCCCGACTGGCTACTGCTCCTCTCTTTGACAGCTGTGGGCAGCCTATCAGATCGCGGGGGGGGAAGTAACCTCATTACTCCATGGATTACGTGGCTGCATACCATTCGGGCAAAATAATGTACAAGGAAATGGCATGATTTAACGGTATGATGCTTCCATCTCACGGAGACTGCCGTCCACGATCTCTTCTTTTTGTTGCATGCCCTGTGTAGTCCTTTCCTAAATTGGCATCGATCATCCTTTTTGCGTCGTAAATACCGCAAACAGTTGTTGTTCCATTTTTGAGTCCATTTCTGAGTTGAATCATGGGTGGAAGGACGGTCCGGAGCGAACCTCACAAGCTGACAGTCTCCAATGCTGCTCGCAAAATCTTGGAAAACGCAGGATGGTTGAATTACTTCAACCGCCTACAAGAATCAAACGAAGCAGTAGCATTGGAATTCCTGCAGAATTTGCAGGAAAACTACTCTGTAGTAGGAGGAAAGCGGATAGAGGTTACAGAGGATATCATCGCGGAAGTCTCAGGATTACCAGCTGTTGGATCCAAATGGGCGCCGAAGAAGGAGAGATTACAAAAAGCTATGGAAACTTTCCAGGACGAAGGCCAAAGCTTGATAGTCAAAGGAAAAGGAGTTCTGCCGGTAGCACTAGGGGAACCCTGGACTGAGCTAGCGAAGACAGTACAAAGCTATATCACCTGCGAAGGGAGAAAAGACGTGGTAAGACCTCGTCATCTGAAAGTCTTAGCTGTTTTAAAAGGAAAATGTTTTGTAAATCTCCTTGCACTTTTAAATTCGTTACTGCATGGCGTGGCCCAAAGCCTGAAAAAGGCCCAGCACATAGAAACAGTCGTTAGCCACCATGGGCTGATTCGGTTGATAGTAAGCCACGGTCTCACTCAACAGCAAAGCTCTTGGGAGGAATTGGTCGCAATAGTCGAAGGGGGATCAGATGTACCACCCCCAAAACCTGAACAATCCTCTGGCACGCCGGAACGATTAGAGAAACGCAAGAAGTCAGCAGCAGAGAGACATGCCGCTTCAAAACGGAAGCAACCTCCCGATATGCCAGAGCAACCAGAGAAACCCGCAGAACCTACTGATACTCCCGACCAACTTGAGAGGCCAAGGAAGTCAGCTCGGCTGGCCCGGATACGAGGAAGGTTGGAAAGAATTCAGGGAACAACGGCCCAGCCAATTGAAATTGCGGATGAACCTCCAGAATCAGAGGGAAGACCCTCCGAAGGAAATGCTGAGCAATCGGAGGCTGAGACTGACCATCCGGAAGGAGAAATTGAAAAAGGACATGAACCCTCTGAGGGAGAAGAGGCCACCAAACAGGGCAATCAGGAAGAAGAAATTGCACAGCCAGGGGGTAGCCCGTTGCAAGACCCTCCAAGTGAGGAGGAATTGGCAGCAGTTCTGGCCAATATGGGAGAATATGGCCAGGACTCCAGCACAGGAGGTGTCCCTGACGGTCCCACAGAAAGAGAATTACCCGAGGAAATGCATGCAGAAGAGGCAGGGGGAGAAAACCTGCCTGGCTATGATAATGAAATGGAAGATAACAATCGGGGACAATCTGTCCCCAGGATGCCGGAAGATATCACAAGGGAAGCAAGCCTGAGAACCAAACCCTTTGCCGAAACAAGGGAAATTGTGAAATTAAGAACTAAGCAGCAGAGGTTGCTGGGCACTATAGCTAGACTTCGGCGGCAAATTCGGATGCTGAAAGCCAGTCTGAGGATACAAAAGATTGCAGGGAAAAGGAAGAGGACCACGGTAGCAAGAACCCCAAGGACGAGAATTCGCTTTGATGGACGAAACCCCATCAGGAGACCTACTGCCGAGGAACAATCTGCTGTTCCAAATAATAATGAGGAACAGGGTGCTGTTCCAAATGACATGGAGGGACAAACTGTTGTTCCAAATAGCGCGGAGGGACAGACTGCTGTTCCATCCGGCCCTGAAGAACGAATGGATATCCCAATGGAACAGCAAGAGGCTCCGATGGCAGGAAGACCACAGCAACCCTTCATTTGCATTAAGAAGGAAACAGAAAACAAAGAAGTCCAAATAGAAGCACCATCCTCGGGCGTAATTCGGGTCCGAAACTCAAAGCAACGAAATAAGAAGGTCCAGGTTAAACTCCCAGCCTCTACGGCTGTGTGGAAGAAGGACCCAAAAACCAGAACCTTGCATAAAATGATGAAGGAAGCCCAGCAGGAAGCCGAGCAATTGTGAGAACAGACAGTCCCCAAGGAAAGATACGAAGAGCTCCAACAGCAACTTCGAGAGATCAGTCAGTCCGAGAGCCAGGCCTTTGAAGGATGGCAGAAGGAGCAGGAAAAGGTTGCTAAGGTAACTCGTCGATTAGATAGTGTTGTTAAGCAGATGGACACCGTGTGTTCCTTATATAATGATGTTTTGACTTGTAGGGCCCCTGCTAAAAATTATGCTTTATTTTTGCTTGAACGATATCTGAGATTAAAAATAAAAGCCGTTAGGGCAGGAGCACCTATCCACATCAACACTGTTAATGATTTTATAGACTGTTGCAAGCACTATGGAGTTAGAGTTCAGAGGTTATTATGCGAGTTTTACCTGCACAATCTTGTGCTAGACCAGGAAACTGATTTAAATCCTGGCCCTTTTGTTGGTGATGTACAATTCCAAGCCTTCATCTCATTTGGGGTTAATCAGGTGAAATGGCTCAGAGCTTATAACACCTTTCAGAGACAAGAAAATAGCCTAGACTTGTGGATACGAGCTAAACCTAGAGACCCAATGACGCTATGGAGAAAGCATAGGAGTCTCATAAGGACCCCAGGAGTCATTGAGATAATAGGGCCCATGCACGAAGACTTGATCCGAAACGGTCTGGAATATTTCCTGACTATTAAAGATCTTGCCCTCGATGCTGCAAAATTTCGATACCGGACTTCTAGTCCAAGCATCCAGCTCAGGGAACCATTCAAATATGAGAATTTTGAGCTGGCTGCCAGCCGGTTGAACCTTTATGGGGAACGGATTCTGCAAGCAGGGCCATCCTGGTTAGGGTATCGATTTCGCAGTCCAATTATTTGGCACCCTTCACCCGGATATCAGGCCTTATATGAGATGCCTGCAGATCAAATAGACCAGTTCTTTGACCATCTAGTTGCTCATCACGGTTGCCGGCCTCCTCACGAGATCCCTTCTCCGGCCTATTCTCTCACCGCCTTGCATCTCAACTACAATGTTTTCATGAGGCCATGAAACAGGGTAAGCAGGGGGGTGTGTGGAGCACCTGGAAGGTATGCTTTTGACTAGCAATCTAGTGGTTTTTCAATAATAGTTGTAACCTTTTCTGCATTATGAGTTCAAAGAAGATAAAGGGTTTTGATACAATGTGCAACAATCGATAAAGGAAGCTTAAGTGCTAATGATTGACGTTTTCTATGCAGGAAGACGTGGAAACAAAGGATCGGCGATTGAAAGCAAGAGGCAAAGGGAAAATAACTACTGTCCCGCCAACAGGGAACCGGATGCGGACAAGATCAAGTAAAATTAGAGCCGAATAGCCCAAAGAAAGAAAGCGGGATACTGAGACAGAGAACGCAAGAAGGGAAAGAGAAGAATCAAACGATTAGCGAATCCCTCAGGATCTTTGATCCTGAGGGATCGCTGCTTTAAGTTATCTTTTGATTATCTAGATACCTCCGTCATTTCTGTTATATAAAGGCACCACACCATTGAACGGAGGAGGACTGTCTTTTTTGTAATTTTCAATTCCAGAACCAACTGTAATTATCGAGTCTCTCTGAGACCTGACTTTGTTATACTTTTGTTGATGCGATTAATATAAGAGACTTGGTGTTCATTTCGTCTCTGCATCTGGAGTAACTTAAGGCGATGTTCCATTGGTAGCCAAGGGCCCAGCTCCGAAGGACACTTGCTTTTGTACTATTATACTGTGTGGTTTGTTTATTTCCATTATTGCAGTAATCTGATACATCTTCTATATGATATGTTGTGTTTCGTTATAACTGACATTTGAATGAGTTCCTTTATCTCATGTCTCTGCATTGTATAAGTGGATCCATTCGGATTACGTCTTTCAGCCATTTCTGTAGCGGAATGTTGGTATGAATATTATTGTTATCAGATCCATGTGAAATAGTATTTGTAAAACTTGAAAGCAATATTACTTCGTTCAGGAACATAGTCGTATCACCCATTATTCTCAGATTGCTGTGGTAGTAGAGAACGTGTACATACGGTTGAGGATTGCTGTTCCATTATTGTTGTTCCATTTATCATTGCTATTCCATTTATCATTGCTGTTCCATTTATTATTGCTGTTTCATTTATTCTTGCTGTTCCATTTCTTTACTGTTGTTCCATTTCCAGATTGCTGTTCCATTTTACTTTTCGTTGCTTGATTTACCTGCCTTTGTTGTTTTAGTGTGTGAGCAGGCCTAAGGCTATCGTGAGCCTCAGCAAGACGCTGCTTAGCCCCAGACCTATAAGTCCATGCTCTGATTTCCTTTCCTTATCAGTTTCTAAAGGGATAGGTTATTGTTTCCATACCCTTGACTGATCAACTGCCTTGCGTGATTTTATCTTTTGGGTTAGTTTCGTTACAGCTTAGCATCTGTTTCCTTTTAAACCATTAGGACACTATACTACTGAGCATTACTCGGACAAACAGCCTCGGATTGAGTTACTCCTTGCAATAACAAAACGTTCCCGGATTGACTTATTAATGTAGGATAATTAGCGGTGTGAGAGACCCTAGTTACAGCTCTACAGGTGCCTCAAGGCACTTCAATGGATGCAGGGAATCTCTCTCTAATCTAATAGAGAAGGAGACAAACTTGGAAATTATTATTGGAGATGATGCCACCTATCCCATGAAGGGAGTAGGAAATGTTACCCCTCAATTGAATCAAAGTAACACGATTCATTTACAAGAAGTTCTATATGTACTTGATCTCAAGAAGAACCTTGTGTCCATTTCGACAATGGAAGACAAAGGATACAAGGTGGCATTCATCGATGGAAAGGTACGTGTTTGGAAAATGAATTTTAAATATGCTTTTACTCTTGGGTTCCAGGTTGACACTTCGTATCAAGTTGGAGGAAGTCCATTGGGAGCCATGTCTTGCGACACATCTCTACAATCTGAACTATGGCACCAGAGGTTTGCCCATCTTCATTATAAGTCTCTACCCAACGTGATACAGATGGTGACAAGTATGCCAAGTTCAAAGTAGAGCATGAAGGATGCTTGACATAAATCTGGATGAGGTTTTAGCACTCAACTTTTCATTCCAACTACATCACATGTCTGATGAAAGTGTGTCTACAAAGAACCCACGTGACCGACTTCTTAGGATGATGAAGTCTCTCAACTATAAAGAACAAGAGATTAACACTAATACTACACCTTTCTTGGTCATCGTAGTAGAACAACAGATTAACACTGATACTACACCTTTCTTGTTCTGGTTCATGGAAGCATTAAACTGTTACTCATCAGTCTTTGAGTCTCTAGATGCTACACTTAAACGGAATATCATAGATCGTATGAATATTGAAAAATAATGCCTTGCCCGAGACATAGTGAAGATAATTTCTTGTGAGGGGGAGGAAAGTATTGAGAGGTATGAAGCCGCACAAAAATGGGGCACTAGAATGACTATGGTGGGCTTTAGTGTGTATTCTCTTAGTGCTAATGTTAAGGACACAGTTAAATCTTTGCTCCATCAATCATATTGCAATAGCTAAAAGACTAAGGAAGAAGGAACTATGTATTTTAGATGGTTGGACATCTGCTTGGAATTGAGAAGCAAGGACTGTAAGAAGGTTCTTATACAATATATTCTTACAATTTGTCAATACCATTGCAGAAACTGCATATGACTTTCATGTGTGTCAGGGAAGAGTTTAGAAATTTTCTTCCTTACGAAGGTAGAGAGGAAAGTACTAAGGCTTGCTAAAATCAGTGATATGCCTATCTGCACAGTGGGAAACAGGATAGAGACAGTTACTATTTAACTTTCAGGAACTTATGCTTGACTAGCTAAAAATTATTGGATTTTTTTTCTCATGATGTTGAGTACAGACTCTCATAATCAACTAGATGAAAAATCAAGTCTATCTTTCAAATGTTTGAACCAAGACTGTATCACTGATATTACAGCAATAAAATAAATAATTTCAATTTATAGAAAGGTAGCACAGTGGCAACATAATTGAATTTTCGGGGTGCTTCGAACAATCTTGTCCTCAAGATATGATTCCAGGTTGTTTGCAATTTTTAATTGGCGCGGTTAGCTCTAATTTTGAAACTTTGTTGGCTCCGTTGCAGGTATCATTTTGCATCAATTCTTCGCCAGTTATTTTTCTTGGACTCGCTAAAGGAGTCTCATTTTCTGCATCTTTCATATGAGTAAACCTTTGATCCAGCACTGGTTTTCCATACAAACTCTCAAAGAGAGAAACTAGAAGTTCAAAGCAGGTTACAAGACCTCCTTATATAATAGACACAGGTGACCCCGGAATGTGGTAAAAATTATGAACTTCAGCTGACACTAAAGAAAACAAAGAGAGTTTATGTTTTAAATATCTAACGACGTGCTTGGACAGCCTATTCCTCTACATTCCTATCTTGTGAAGGATAGTGTTTCCCTCCATTACTGACCATTCCCATAGCCCCTGCTTCCTGATCCATTGGTTTTGGCTTCTCCAAACACTAAAGAGAATTAGAGATTGTATTCCATTATGCAAAGATGCGTTGAAAGGGAAAATCTACTAGAGCATAGTATTTCATGTTGAGGTCTCAAATTCTTGGTTCCATACAAATAGAAACCACCAAAAGATATCTACGAACCAGCTGAACATAACAAATTTTTAGTCTCAGAATGTTGAAGTAAATCTGTAAAGAATGTGGCATTAGATTTCTTAGCTTAGTGAATGTCCTAATGTTCTATCCTATTTTTCAGTCTTAAAAATCTCACAAAAACCTGTAAAGTTTGTGCCATTGTGTATGCTTAGCCTCTAAAAGCCCTAGCTTTCTATCTTCTTCTATGTAAATTTGAACATAACACCATCAAATACTAGAATAATCAATGTCCATTCTCAAATAACTTTGAAAAGTGGAGAACTGAGACATAAATCATTCAATCAAATTACAAAATCATGATCCTTAACTCAATGCACTTCTTCCCAAACTTTGCTATTTTTTTTAAACAAAATTGAGCATAGCCTCCTCTAGTCTGTTTATAGATAGCCTTAATTTATTAAATCTTGCCTGTGAGCCAAAATAGAGTCAAACATTTCCATTGAAAGCTCAGAATAACTGAACTGGAAAGAACCCTTGAATATATCTTAATGATATTTTTTTATCTCTGATTCTTCCGCTTAAAACACTGTTTTGAGCATGGCCTTTTTCTACAGATTTAGTTTAGAGAATACAATGGATTATTTTAATGAAATATTTCCAGAAATCTGAAATATAGCCAATTTTTCCAATCAAGAACTCAAAATAACTGCATCAGGAGAAAGCTTATACGATTCATTACGACGACAGGAAAAATAACGGCGCTTTGCAATTTTAGCACCCTTTTGCATAAAATTACCTTTTCTGAAGTCGTTTTGACGGTGAAGAAACACAAATGAATTGTTGGAAGCCATGCACGAAGAGATCTAGTGGCTCAGGGATCGATTTTGGGCAATGCTTATGCGATTTCAAACCAATATTGTTCAGATGCGGGCTAGCGAGGTTGAGGGATACATGCAATGGCGGAAAACTACCAAGAGGCTTTGAATCTAAGGGCAGGATATGATGTTTACTATTCGATCATGTCATCAATGACCATAGATTTGTCTTTAAATCAAATGGATTTTCAAAGAATTTGGAATATTTTACAAATTTTATTATTTAAGTGGAATAATTTGTTTAGTTGGATGTTTTTTGTTGGGCATTGGACATTGCACATTATCTAAGGAGAAAGACCATTGCCATCCTAGGGTTTACAAGTGGTTTTTAGGGCTTAGTAATAATATAGACTATGAAAATGTACAAAACCACCACCAAGTGGTTCCAAGGTGAATAGTTAGCTTAATGATGCTCATGAAGACCATTTAAGGAATGATTCTTAGGGCCTTAAACATTGTTCAAGGATGAAAACTGGCTCATGAGGGCCGAAAAGAGGTGTAACATAATGTTCATGGTCCATGTATAAGTTCCCAAGCCACTTCAATACAACCCCTAAAAAGAAAATATTTTTCCTAGATATGTTGTATGGAAAATGTTTAATATTTTCCTTTAGTGACTAATTCATATTGACTGCTACTATAGATTTTGGAATATCTAGCATGAAAAAGTGTTCAAAATTTTTCATGTTATATGTTGATGCCTATTGCTACATTTGTTATCTTGCAACATTTATTCTTCTAGAAATATATAGTTTTCTCGTATAAAACCTCAAGCCATAGGCTTGGTAACACCCTTCAAATAATCTTTACTCTCATTTATTAAATATTTTTTATTTCCACTTTTCAACTTCATTCACAAAGAAATAAAAATCTAGTTAACAATGAGTAAAATCCATCAAAAGTGCTACCTAAAGTCGTGGTTATTTTATCTATTAGATATGATGAAACTATTTATGAAATAGAAGATATCAATATGTGACATAGTAATCATGACCATTTATGGGAATTATTACCTATAATTATTCATCTCATACATTAGTTTGTTTCAATTACAAGAGATATTGAATAATCAACCCATGTTCATTTACCAATGATATAAAAAATAAGATGAGATTCTAGTTTCTTCTTTAGAAATTCTCATTTTGGATAGTCTAAGTAGTGGTGTTTTATTTGAACTTTGGTATTGTTTAATTTTATATTGTAACTTCTCTCCTATACATATTTATTTCTCCTAAAATTTCAAAGAGGATCTTTGGACTACATGCACGTATAATTGAAATGGATGAAGGTGTCAATTGGGAGGCTGGTGAAGAACTTTCACTTGTAACTCTAATAGTGGATATTAACCATGCAAGATTAAGTAGTTAATATGTTGAGAAGTATCTTTAGTCATTGAAATTTAATCTTCAAGTCAGAGGGGCAGATGAAATGTGAACAGAATTGAAAAGAAAGAGATGTAGCTCTCAGGTGTGGCCTGCACCTGGAGACTACACTCACAAAACTTGAGAGATCACTCTCGTCCACTCTATATCTTAATCAATCAAAGATTACATCAATAAATACAATACTAGGAAATAGGAAGTTGCACCCAAACCCCATAACTATAGGAACTAATCCTAAACTAGGGAGAACGTTACAACAATGTAACCATTTTCTCCATTAATACAAAAATAATATTAATAATTTTTAACTCCCCCCCTTAATGGAGAAAGGGTTCTCCTGGACTCCTAGCATTTTTCTAAACAATTCAAATTTCACTCGTGCAAGAGGCTTTGTGAAAATATCAGCCACATTGTCACAAGTTTTACAATATACAACAGCAATTTCTTTAGACTGTATTTTCTCTCTAACAAAATGGAACTGAGTGTCTATATGTTTGGTGTTTTTGTGAAACACTGGATTGTATGCTAATTTAATGGTGCTCTGGTTGTCGCTTTTGATGGAGGTGGGATTTTTCTGTTCTTTTCCTGCATCTTTAAGAAGTCTCCTCAACCAGATCGCTTCACATGTTGCTGCACACAATGCTTGATACTCAGCTTCACATGACGACAAAGCTACAATACTCTGTTTCTTGCTGCTCCAAGCTATGACCCCGGAACCTATGTTGAATGCATAATCTGTGATGGACCTCCGATCATCCACGTTACCTGCCTAGTCTGAGTCTGAAAAACCTGCTAGAGTAACATCAGATACATCAGTGTATAAAATACCAAAATGAACAGTACCACAAAGATACCTCAACACGCTTTTTGCTGCTGTCCAGTGACTTTCACGTGGTTTTGACATGAATTGGCTTAATACACTAACTGAGTATGCCAAGTCGGGTCTGGTTGTTGTAAGATATATAAGGCTGCCAACCAGCTGTCTGTACATTGTGGCATCTACCTCCTTAGTGCCATCATCACTGCTCAATTTCAAATTTTGCTGCAAAGGTGTCGCTGCTGATCTACACCAATCCATCCCAAACTTTTCCAATAGATTTCTCGCTTACTTCCCTTGAGTAAGGAAAGTTTGCCCAGTATCTCTGAATACTTCTAATCCCAGACAATAGTTAAGGTTTCCGAGATTTTTCATCTCAAAAACTTGTGCCATGAGCCTTTTGATTCCTCTAATTAAATCCTCTGCATTTCCTGTTAAAATCATATCATCCACATATAGAGAAATCAAAATAATCTGCCCCTGATTATTGTACTTGGTATACAAATTTGGGTCATTTAAGCTTCTATGGAAACCATGCTCTATAAAGAAAGAATCAACTTTTTCATACCATGACCTGGGAGCTTGCTTTAAACCATATAAAGCCTTTTTCAATCTACAAACAAGCTGTTCCTGCCCCTGCTTCACAAATCCTTCTGGCTGTACTAAGTAAATTTCTTCTTTTAAATCACCATTTAAAAATGCAGATTTAACATCAAGCTGGTGTAATTCCCAATTACATTTAGTAGCTAAAGCAATAAGTAATCTGATTGTATTTAGCTTTGCTACAGGTGCAAAAGTATCATCAAAATCAATACCTTCCTGCTGCGAGTATCCTTTTGCTACCAACCTAGCTTTTAACTTATCTATACTTCCATCTGCATTAATTTTGGGTTTAAACAACCATTTACTCCCTATAGGTGTTTTATTTTTAGGCAGCTCTACTAATTCCCAAGTATTATTTCTAAGAATTGATTCCATCTCCTCATTCATTGCAGCTCTCCATTCCTCAAATTGACTAGCTTCTTTATAATTAGAGGGCTCTATAATGTTCAAAAACTTTGACATCAACGCATAGTTTCTCAACTTCAATGGTAATTGAGTCTTCCTACCTGACCTTCTTGGTAGGGGACTTACCTCAAATTTGTTTTCTTCTGCAATAACTGGGCCTGCTCTTTCACCTTCTTGTTGTTCTTCTTCATTCTCTTCTTTCTGCTCCTGTTCCTGCTCCCTTTCATCGTCGCTGCTTTCCTCCAACAGAAATGGAATGTGCCAATCATCTCCAACATCAGCTTTCCTTTCCTGTACCTGTTCATGAAAGACTACATCTCTACTTGCAAATGTCTTACGAGATTCAGGATTGAAAAGTTTGTATGCTTTAAACTCTATGCCATAACCAACAAAGATGCATTTGACTGCTTTAGGGTCTAGTTTCTTTCTATCAGCTTTAGGTACATGTGCAAATGCCTTTGACCCAAAGACTCTTAAGTGATTTACTGTTGGTTTAAATCCATACAAGGCTTCAAAAGGAGTTTTGAAGCCAAGAAACCTAGTAGGACTTCTATTTTTCGAATATACAGCAGTATTTATTGCTTCTGCCCAAAAAGTATTAGATAGACCCTTACCTTGTAGCATGCTCCTTGCGCACTCTACCAGGGTTCTGTTTTTATGCTCTGCAACTCTGTTTTGCTGTGGTGTGTGCGGCACTGTATACTGCTGAACAATCCCGTGAGATTTGCAGTATTTCATGAATTCCTTTGATTTGTATTCTCCTCCTTGATCAGATCGGAGAATTTTAATACTTTTTCCAAACTGTCTTTCCACCAGGGTTTTAAAATCTATAAAACATTGGAAAGTCTGACTTTTCTTGTTTAAAAAATAAACCCATGAATACCTAGTGCAGTCATCAGTAAACAACAAAAAATAGTATGCTCCCCTTAGCGACCTTGTCTGCATGGGACCACATACATCAGTGTGCACTAGCTCTAAGATTTCTGTTTGCCTCCTCCTATCATGCACAGGGAACTGTTCTCTGTGCATCTTTCCTAAGGCACAACCTTCACAGTTTAACTGAATGTTACGAAAGATGGGGAGACCTTCGACCATACCTTTCTTCTGTAACAACATGAGATCCTGCAGATTCAGATGACCAAACCTCTGATGCCAGAGTTTTTCAGTTGTCAACTCTCCTGCAACCATGGCTTGCTTTGATATACTTTTTGCATCCAATCTGTATAGGCTTCCAACTCGCATGGCTGTTACAACAATTTCATTCCTGCAATCCTTTATCACACAGTGAGTCTTGAAGAATTCGACATTCATATCTTGGTCAGCCATCATGGATATAGATATCAGCTTTTTCTTTATTCCAGGTACATATAAAACATTTGAAAGGTGACTAATTTTTCCATTTGGTAACTTAACTGAAATCACCCCATGACCTTTGATCTGATATCCATTATAATCCCCTAGATATATTTTTGATCCATTTATAATTTCTTCAAGACTGTCAAAAAATTCTTTATTACCTGTCATGTGAGAGGATGCTCTGGAATCGACATACCAGATGTCATCTTCATTTGATGCAGAAAGGGCACAGTCGACTGTGAACAGTCGAAATTCATGACTGAAGTCTTCTTCTTCAACAAAATATCCTCTGTGTTTTGGATTTGCCTATCTCCTCCTTGCCTCATCAGCCTGCCTCTTATGATAACAATCTCTCTGTATATGACCCTTCTTTCCACAATAAAAACATTTCTTTTCAGAATGATTTGCAAGCATACCTTTATGAGAATGCAGATTCTTCTGTGATGTTCCTCCTTTCTGGACTGATTACTATTGTGACTTCTTCCCTTTAGATAGTCATCGTTTTGGCACCAGCGCAAGATCGTCACTTTGGGGGTTCAGGTTCAGGTTCTGTCGTCGCTCTTCCTCTTGCTGCAAGATCGCAGTGAGATCATCAAACGTGGGTGTTTTCTCCCTTACCGAGACTCCAGTGATGAAGGTTTGGAAATCATCACGCATCCCATTCATTGTAATTGCAACAAGATCTTCATCAGCCACCACCGCTCCAATGGCCCCCAATCCGTCTTTAACATCCTTAATTCGCGCGACAAATGCAGTAGCAGACTCCCTTTCGTCCATCCTCATTGGAAATAGCTTGCTTTTTAGAGCCAAAACTCTGTTTGTATTCTGGGTCTCATACAGATTCTTGATTTTCGTCCAAATCTCTGCGTATGTTTTACAGTCTCTGATGTGTGCAATGACATTGTCTTTCACAGACATTTTCAACAGGACTTTGGCCTTGTTTTCTCGTTTTTCCCAGTCTTCCTTCTGTGTAGTTGCAGTCGGCTTCTGCTCATCGCCTGTCACTATAGCCCAAGCATTCGCACCTTCGAGCAGAGTCTGGATCTTAAACTTCCAATTCGTGAAGTTAGACCCGTTGAGTTTACCAGACTCGTTAAGGTAAGATTCCATCGTATTACTCATTGTGAATCTACTTTACAACAACAAAAAACAATACCTGTCAGATCGATCTGTCACCTCTGCCACCGATCTGCAGTGTCTGGCACTCCCGCTCCAATGAGCAAATTCAGTGTTTTCAACACAGCCGAAACAATGATCTGATCACAATTGATCCAATCCACCTCTCCCGGATTGATCTGCCGCTTCACCAATTCTTCTTCCCCTGCAGATCGCTAAATGAAGTTGAAGTTTCTCGCAGATCTCCTCTAGCGCTTTCCCGATCTGTCTCTTCCAGACGGATCTACAACTCAACTGATTTGTACCGCTTGCAAACCGCCACTGCACCGCTGGCAAACCACCAAACGAAGTTCAATCTATTCGCAGATTCCTTGGCGCTACCTCGAGTGAAAAATCCGCGCTAACTGAAAATCGCTTAAGTATTTCAATTGGCGCGACTTTCCCGGTAAAATCCTGCGCTAATCGGGCTTTTTGGCGCTTTGGTGCGATTTATCCCTCAAAATCCGCGCTAATTGGGCTTCTGGCACGACTGTCAGCGCAAAATCCGCGCCAATCCATGCAAAATCCGCGCCAAAATTTTCGAGTCCGAGCCAGGTGTTCAGCAGTCCACCTGCTCAATTGAGCACAGAGCTCTCGTGTACACACAGCCACAAAGGCAATTCAAGCCACACAGGCTATTCTAGCCGCACAGGCAAGCTAGCTACTACAGGCACTTCAGCCTCACAGGTGACAAAAGATCAGGCTCACTCAATCTGAGCTCTGATACCAAGATGAAATGTGAACAGAATTGAAAAGAAAGAGATGTAGCTCTCAGGTGTGGCCTGCACCTGGAGACTACACTCACAAAACTTGAGAGATCACTCTCGTCCACTCTATATCTTAATCAATCAAAGATTACATCAATAAATACAATACTAGGAAATAGGAAGTTGCACCCAAACCCCATAACTATAGGAACTAATCCTAAACTAGGGAGAACGTTACAACAATGTAACCATTTTCTCCATTAATACAAAAGTAATATTAATAATTTTTAACTGGGGCCATATAAGAGCTCTACCATTTTCTATTGCACATGTTTAGAGATATTAAATTCTACATGAATTGAAAATCTTAGAGATTTGTGTCCAAGAGATCTTCAAATAAAAGAAAATGATATAGTTTCTTTGCAATGTGAGCATTTATTCATGTATAATTAGGCTAGGTTGGCATAAGATTTGTAGGGAGGATATCACAGAGGAGAATGTTGTCAAAAAGGTCTATAAAGAACTTCAAGAGAGGGTCTTATTAAGCTTATGGATCCCAAACTTAAAAACCCCCCCAAAGAGAAATTTTAATGTCCCTTGATAGTAGTGTGAACTAAGTGAATGGAGGGAAGCTTTACAAAAGAGATCTAGAAATATTATCTATTCAAGTAAAGCTTGTAAAGGTTTAATCAACAGAAAGACATGTCCAGGACCTCAGATTAAATATCAACAAAGATTCCTGAGTGAATAGACTAATCATTTTTTAGGCTAATGAAACCAACATTTCATCCTGTGACAAGGCCCCCTAAATGGCCAATAACATCATTAGATAAAAACTCCCACTGAGGGAGATAATTATATAGTAATTGGATCCCCTTTTCCCCATCCACCATTGACTCTTGTATAATGACAATATGAGGGCAGTGAACTTGATTAAACTGTTTATAGCTAAGTTTTTTATAGGGTTGGCTAATGTCTTGCAATTCAAGGATAAGACTTTCAGTTTGAAAGAGATTCAACACTTGAAGCTCTAAGGGGAAAAATGATTAGAAGGGGAAAATCATTTTGGTAAAGAGTTTCTGATTTTTCCCCAATGAGGGAGAGCATTCTATAGTAATTGGATCCCCTTTTCCCCCTCCGCCATTGATTCTTGTATAATCACAATATGAGGGTAGTGAACTTGATTAATCTGTTTATATCTAAGCTTTTTTTAGGGTTGGCTAAGGACTTGCTATTCAAGGATACGACTTTCATTTTGAAAGAGATTCAACATTTGAAGCTTTAAGGTGCAAAATGATATATCTATATATATATATATAGATAGATATATATATATATATATATATATATATATATATATATATATATATATATATATATATATATATATTTATTTATTTATTTATTTATTTTTCCATGGAGAAAATTTCAAAATTTGCATATTTATGTTCCATTGAAAAAATGATTTCCCCCCTCCCTTGGGGACATTTAGATGATCATTGCTATGAGGCCCCAACCCTCTACCAGAGTCTTAAAAAGGGATGTTCGACGAGTCAAAGAAGGGTGAAACAAAAGGGCGAGCAGAGCATCATAAACTATAACAAGGGGGGAGGCTAAAGAGGAGGAGGGTAGTAGGGAAGCAAAAGTAATAGGGAGAGAAGGGGGAATAGAGGGGAGGGAAGGGACGAAGGAGAACATCAAGGAGGAAAGGGAAAAGGAGAGTCTTGGGAGAAAAAATAGGTTTTCCCTAAGATCCAAGGGGGAGGGAGTGATTCATGGAAAGACACTAAAGCACAAAAACACAATAAGAGATGGGAAAGGAACTAGAAAAAGGAGGTTGTTGCTTGGGGAGGGAGGGCCCTACTATGAGGTTGGAGGAGCTTGTCTGATAGTGTCTAGCAAACTCGATTGAAGTTGAAGATCAGAAGCACTCTTCCGTGCATGACACAAGGGAGAAAAAGAGGCTCTAGATTATGATATTCAAGGAGATGCTTGAATGTGTGGAGTTTTGAGAGGTTTTCCATTGATGCCAAAGAAAGGGTCATTGCTGAATTGGAGGTAACCCTCAATATGTTTCATGTCTCATGAGTCTTATTGAGAAATGTTCAAGCCTTCTTAAAAGACTGCCACCAAGGAATTCACTATCCCCTGAAGTTGACTATAATCCCTTGCCTAAAAGAATTCAGGATCACACAATGTGCTAAGCAAAAGCTTCAAGGCTCTCATAATGCGAGGAAGCAACTGCATAGTAAAAATTCAATAGAGTATGAATAGTGTAAACATGTGCATAGATCAATAAATAATAAACATATGTATGTCTATGTGTTGATTGTATGCATATGGTATCACAATCTCAAAGATGTGTATGGTGAACTCTTATCTAGTGGGTATTTGATCCAACCTAGTGAAGGCAGAGGAGCATTAGTCATCATGGTTGATCACATGACTTAGAGGCTTCAAGTGTCCTTGAAACACTTTGTACCTTACACGAGTCATCTACATTCTTTGCATAGAAGATGACAATTGAGGTAGTGAACACATTATTTGATGATGATTGGATATCATTGTCCAAACATGGGTTGGGGGATGTCACTATTTGTATAAAGTCTTTGTAAAATTACATAAAACATATATCATCATTAAATAGCCTATATATTACAAGTTGGAGCCCATATTTATAAATGAGAATCAAAGTCCTCACTATATTTAATAAAATTATTATTTTTGTTCTACTTCTTATGTTCTGGCTTAACCTTTTGACTAACATAATATAACAATTGTAAGAAGTATCAATACAACCCCCCCAGTATTTCCAACAAGGGTTGAGACATATTTGGACATACCAAAGCCCATGATTATGTTTTTTATGTGATAGATAAGTATTTTCCACCTACGTGTCCGTTGAGACCCTCTCTCTAGTAGTGTAATTCTATAATGGTTAGAAATGGCAGCAAAACTACATGTGCAAACTACTTGCAATATATTTCAACATATATTTTTCTAAGTTGATAATCAAATTTGTCATTAGGTAATGGAGATATTTTTCACTGATTATTTCAAACTATTTATCATTCATAATTTTGAACCCTCATCATATAGCCTATATCAACAAGCTCATATGCTCTCCAAGGTCACCTTCAAACAATTAGGAGGTTGAGAATAAGGGAGTGTTCTCCAAATAGATTTGTTGACCTTAGAATGCAATGTACCAATTGTGCTTTCCACATACTCTCGAGGTGGGGCATTCCTTCAACCAATCTAACAAACTCTTCAAAATAGAAACATGTGCCAAGATGGTAGCTCTCATTTAATAAATCCATATCTATTTATAATGAGGTCATGATAAGCTCATTAGATTCTACTTATAATGGTTGTTCCAACTTACACCTCAAGCCTTGAAAATTCTCTTTCTAAATTCAACTCAGCTCGTAATCCTCTCAACATTGCCTCAATTATGGTGGATGTTTAAGGGTTTAAAACAGGTCTAGATTGGTGCATTTCTATTCTCAAACCACTTGATTCATCTTCCAACTTATGTTGAATCCAATGATAAATATTAGCATAAATGATTCCCTCCAAGAGACTCCCATAAAAGCACTTAAAGTTGGGCTAGTGCTTTCATTCCCTCCAAAAATCTAACAATTTTGAAAATACATCTCAATTTTTTAATTTATATATTTTACTAAAAATATATTTATATTATCAAGATAATTTTTTTTTAAATATATATAACTATTATATATTGAATCAATAAATTTTGATTAACACATTAAATTAAACAAAATAAAATAATTAATAAATATTAAATCAATAAATCCTAATTAACACATTAAAATTATTTAATTATTACATAAATCAAAATCAATCGAGCACTTTTCAAACAATTTGGTGGGAAATTTTCAAATTTCAAGTGTTCTGGAACAATTTGGTGTTGAAGCATTTTGGGACACTTTTCAGCAAATAGATAAACCGTTCACATTTACAAATAGATGATTAACTCCACTATCCTCGGGGAGTATCGTGGAGCATTAACAGGTGAGGTGCTTCTGGCAATAACCCTTTCACACCATAAGACATGTTTACAAGCTATGCAGTTACAACCATTCCTTCTGCGAGGCCCGATCTTCCATGGATTTTGTGAGGCCCGATCTTCCATGGTTTTTGCCTAAAACAGGTATTTTTTTCTTCTTCTCAAAAATTAGCTCTTTGAATAAATTATCATCTCCAGTAGGTGAAAATGGAAAACATTTCTCCGGTCTCTCCTTGATAAGGATTACACTTTTTCCCTGCATAAAAGATAGGCGGTAGAACTGCAGGGCACTTCAATCGACAAATTTTCCTTTAAGTTAGATTGAATACACAAGAAATTGCTCCCAGTAATGGGAAATGTAATGCTCGAGACAATAACAGGGGTCAAACTAATTGACCTGAAGTTTAACCTTCAAAACTAGGACACTAGACAACCTGAACTTTAACCCTACTTTCGGAACAGGACACCATGCAGAAGGCACACCAGTCTAGATATGCTCTTTAGTAGTCCATGCCACCCATACCATCTCTCATACCTGGGACTTCCTTCTTATCCTTTAGAATCACAACAATGATGCACTCTGTTGTGGTTAACAATGAAGACACACTTGCAGCATCAACCAAAATAGCTCTGATCACTTTCAGGGGATCAATAATCCCTGCCTTCACCTTATCAACATATTCACCTTAGTCAGCATCGTAGGAAAGGTCAAGATTATATTGCTCAGTAATTTCCCAACAACCACTGCACCTTCTACACCAACATTTGCAACAATTGTACATGAAAACATCTTCAATCATATATGCAGTTTGACCTTCCTGAGGCAAAGTTTGTCATTTTTTCTTGAGGCGGGGTTTGGACCCTTTCCTGAAGTAATTTGGGCCTTCACTTCCTTATTTTTATGTGATGCCAATTCATGCAAATCTATAGACTGAATTATAACATCCTTGACAATATCCTAGAGATCGTTTTCTTTCACAAACAATGTTACCTTAGCTTTTGATGACACCTATCTGGAGGCACCATCTAATTTGTCCTCAAATCTGAGACTTGATGCTGCCATCTCTGAGATATATTTTACAAACTTTTCAGATATGAAAATAAAACAACAAAAATATACCCGCAAGAGTGGGGAGTCCTTCAAGAAACAATAATGAAACCCTCTAACTGTTGGTCTTTGATTTTGGTAGTTGATCTATTGTTGTAAACCCTTGAGGATCTCAATTAGAGATGATCCTCTTATACCATGTAAAATTTTTCTAATTCAAGAGGACAACTATCCTGTGTTTCTTTCTCAAATAACTCAGATCTTGAATTACTTTAATAACTGAATAAAATTCTAAACATGCGACAGTCACACATATAACTGGAAAACCTAAACAGTGGACTCAGAATAGCTTTTCAAGTACACACATAATTCTGTCCTTTAAATCAGCTTATCATTAATGATTGAAACTTACAAGGACACGTCAAATATGAGGTTTTCAGCTTCCTAGACACTCAGATCTATGGTATATCCTTGTTGGATACTCAAACCCACACTTTACTGAATTGTTGTACAACACTGTTCAATATGGATTCTGATCTAACCTTGGCTCCTCTCCTATGCTTTGAATCTGCTCAACTGATCTTTCTCTGATCTCTTGTCTTTTTGATGTCCAAATATTTTTGCATACAACTTACCTCATCTTGTTCTATTTATGCTTTGACTCTAATTGAGAAAATTAATCTCCCTTATCTTAGCAACTAATCTCTTTAATCCGAGCAACCACCTTTTCTCAAAAAATTATGTGTACAGCTATGATTATATCAAATACAAATCACTAATATTCCGAAAATATCTAGAATATTTCATTTAGATTTTTAAGAATTAGGAGATCTAGTGAAATTGATCTTTCACTTTTATTTACTAAGTGAAATTACAAGATGGTATTATTTCACAGTTTTACTAGGTGGTCACCAAAAATTGTCTTGAACCACTTCTCACATATTCACACCTTACATGTGTAAGAAGTTCCTACATGAGTTACACTTATCGACATACCATGTATACCTTGTACCTAGTTCCATATCAAAGCAAAGGTCTTAGCAGAATGCCATTTCTCACATGCCGTTGGTCACACTGGCTTCTTTAAGACATATAACAACAAGAGTAATTTCTTTTAGAATGGGCTCTAATAAGAGGTGAAAAATATTTGTTGCTTCATGTGAGACTTATTAGAGGAATAAAACAGAGACTGTGAGAAGTCTAGGACTAATGTATGCCTTGCCCATTCTGAATAAAAGGTGATAATCCATTAACATTGTCTTTAGAAGTTTGCCTCAAGCCGGAGGGAGAATCTCCATCTTTGTTATTTCTAGGGTGCTACTGACAAATTCTCACACGTTGTTGAACTATTCATGCCACATGTTTATAGGCTTCATGGATTTAAGAAAAATCAGTTTGGAGTTAGAAGAGCCAACTAGGTTTAAAGAGAAATTTAAGGCTGAATGGCAGCTTTAGGGTAACAAAAATTAGTGGTATTAATTTGAAATTTTAACAAAATAAAGTTTATTGTGTAAAATTGGTTATCCCACATGCAAGAGATAAGCAAGCTTGCCTAAAGGCTTTAGATGGGCTCTTAAGCTTGATACAAAAGTATATTTGGGAATGTTTTCATGTGGGTAATTTGTGAGAAACAAATTCCTAGGTCAAGTGTAGTGTCCATATTCCTCTTGGACAGGCATGGATTCACATCTAAACCTATCTAGGAAAGAATTTTGGGGTAATGCTTCAAAAAATGTGCCTCGAGTGGCTACACCATGGAGCAAACTTTCATTGGCATAAGGTGTCAATTTTGAGGGGTATTTATTGGCGCAAGGTGTGAAATATGAGGGGTATTTATTCTATGAACTCTGAGGGGTATTTATTCTGCCAAAATTGCTAAGGACATGCACCATGGAGTAGAGTTTCATTGGCATAAGGTGTGAACTTGACGGGTATTTATTCTACCAAAATTTCTCAAGACATACACCCAATTTAATCCCTTTAGATCAAAGTGAGAATGGAACCCTCGTGGACAACAAAACACTTGTTCACCTCACCAGTGAGTTAATCATCCATTGGCAGGAAAAGCCATTTTATCCTATATATTGTTGAAGCATTTTCTTCTTCATATTAATAAAGGATCTGTTTTGAGGGTTTTCCACAAATATTTGAATCTGGTTCTTCTTTATGGTCAAATACTCAACATTTTATTCCAAAATTCAGAATTTGTTTTAGATTTTAGGTATTTCAAAACATTTTTTTTCCCGGGGAAAAGTATCATAATTTTCATTATCAAGGAAAATTACATGTTGTAAATGCCATAGGCATATGCAGAAAAGTGACCGTGGTCATCTAAGAACTTTTTTGTATTGTAGGAATCTATACAAAAAACCCAGAGAAGGGTGTGCTGATAGTATTTGATCATATACATTATTATTTACATATTCAAATTTTTTCAAAATTTTACCCATGGTGATAACTGTTCTGTAGACAAAAAATAAATAACAGAGATAGATACGTTAGGGCTTGTCAACCCTCTGCAGTTCCTAATCCATGTATGGTCTATGGAAATACTGGTAGATCTGTTCTAGTGTGTGCTCCCTGATCAACCATTCCCCTCTAGGATGATGCATTGCCGCTTTTGAAAGCCAGTCCGTGAGTTCATTGCGCTCCCTGTAGATATGAGCACATGAAACATGATCAACATGTTATTTAAAAAAAAAAAACATCATCCAATATGGTTCTTAGTGTATATGCATGGCATGTAGAAATGCAGTTGAACTAGTTGATAACAATCTTGTAGTCCCCATAAACTTGTAAATATCTACAGTTTTTGTTTATAGCAAAATATAAAAGATGATGAAGTGTAAGGAGCTCCACAAAGTTATTTGTGACATCTCCCAACCCCATACAAATATGGAAATAATGTGTCTCAGATATATGGAGGATAATGCCACCGCCACAACCTTGTTCCTGTGCTGATTTGTCGAAATAGGCCCAAGGGTACGCTTTGTCTATGACCTCCGGGGTGATGGTTCGAATCTTGGCAACCTATTCATCAACTAGAATTTCCATATAACTGTTACAAATCTTAGGAATAATCAAAGGCCAGACTATATGCTTCCCATGAAATATGTTGTTGTTCCTGCTCATCCATATGTGCCAGCACACCATTAATGGAAGATTTCGGGATCTTGGGTTTGGAGCTTCATCCCACCACCAGTTCCAGGCATTTAGTATACCATCGCCAGCCCAAGTAAGTGATAAATTAAGAGTATGTAACACCTATGCCTAGACCTATTGTGTTGTAGGGCAGGAGAGAAAGATATGTTGATTTGATTCCTCTCCCTCATGACATAATACACACCATGTAGGTCCTTGAAAGGATCGTTTTTTAAGATTAGTTCCTGTTGGGGTTTTGTCCATAATGATGTTCCACATCAAAAGACAAGTACCCGACAAGCCTTTTAGCTTGCATATGCAGCTCCACCAGTTATCCAAAGAATCAGGTTTATGGTTAGCATGGATAATAGGATATCCATCGTTTGGAGTATAGATCCCCTTCTCTGCAAAACCCCAAAGCAGTTTGTCATCTTCATCCCTTAGTCTCACATGGAATTCAATTAAAGCCACAGAATACCTCCTCCACTCCATATGCCACCAATGTGGTATATCTAGGGCCTCCACTGGTATATGTAGTGGTGTTGTATAGGTCCCTGATCCGTGTGATGTCTGCCACTCCATTATGATTTAGGAAGGCAATCAAGCCAGGAGGGAGATGGTGTGAGTTGCCGCAACCAATCCATGGATCATTCCCAATGCGGACAGACATGTTGTTGCCGATCCGCCAAGTAAGACCCCTTCTTAATTTGGAAAGGGTATTTAGAACAACCCTCCAAATCACTGATATTCCTTTCTTGTTCCAAGTAAGTAATATTAGCCAGTGCATGACTGTGTGCGACCATATGTATTTATAGGTAACCACCTTTGACCAAAGGCTCTTGTGCTTTAGGAGAAGCCATCCTAATTTGGTTGCAAGTGCTTGAGCAAAGGCAGAGAGGTTCTTGAGGCCCCAACCTCCCCATTTTTTGGGAGTTACAATTCTACTCCATTGATATGTCAATAACATTTTCTTCCAGATGAGTATTGACAGTAAAAGGAAGAGACTTCCCTATCCCATCAGGCTTGAGGAATAAATTCAAATTGTAGGCATAAAAATAGCAGGACTGTCGGATTCCATGATATAGGATCTTTGAGGATTGAACTATAATATTAATTGTTTCTTCACTCAGATAATAATAATGTTCACATTATTACTTTGCTGGCTTTCAAAAACCTTTTGAGTTTATTGACCTCAAACTGTAGGAAATCATGATTACATCCATTTATTTCTTACACGATCATGATTAACATCAAAGTGAAATCTGGGGGTTACATTACTTCTCAAACTCATAATGAAATGTTGAGGTGGCAAGTATATTACCATGAAAGTCTACAACTCCCTTAATTTTAGTGTCTATTAAAATAGGATTAGTGTGATTGAACTATATTTTTGTGACCTCAAAAGTGTTTTTAGGATTTAAATTATCAGTAAGGGTAGCATGATCTTCATCATCCTTTTCATATGGTTGATCTTTGGGGTAGAAACATGGTTTCTACCTGTCTAGAACTACATATGGGTTGTATCATGTTGGCATTATGATTCAAGTGTTGTCCTTGATGGCAACTCACTCAGAAGTTGGTACAGGTGCTCAGAGACTGGTACAGGTGATGGCAACTTAACTAATGGACAGATCTCAGTACAGCAGGACAAGAAAGAGATATACGCAGGTTCATCAAGGAGAATCAGCGTGTACACGCAGGTTGGATTCGGTAAAAGCGCGTACATGTGAAAACGTACCTTTGGTCAGTGGCAGTTAGTCCTTGGAAGTTGTGCCTATGGTTTTGGACCATGGTGTCTCGACGGACGTGTCGATCCCTAGTTTCGAGGTTGATGGTATTGTGTTACTATGGTTTTGGCTCTTGGTATTGAGCAAGGCCTAAGGCTATATAAGGAGAAGATCACTAGGCCAAAGAGAGTAAGTGTGAGTGATGAAGATCTGAGAAAGTGTGTGATCCAAGTGCTGGTTATGGGTTGGTGATCTGAACCAAGGTTTCACCCATGATGATGAATGATGGAACGAGATCTCAAGGCTTGGAATGATTATCTTCATATGGTTTGACTCTGGATAGACTAGATCTATTGACGCATGTTTATTATTATGATCTGGGTATGTTTTGATGTCTGATATAGCTGCAGAGTTTTAAGGTTGAATTTATAGATCTGTACGTGAGTTGGTTTTGGTAAAAGTGCGTATACACGCAGGTTGGGTTCATCCAAGTAGCGTATACAATGTGAAGTATGATATTTGAATATGGAGCTGGATCTGGTTGTTACTATGATTGTCTGGTTATTGTTGATAGGGTTACAGTGATTCAGAATTGGGTGTTTCAGTGATTGAGGATGCAGGTTGTACTACAATGATGATTGTCTTATGGATCCAGTATGAAAATGTATGAAACGTGGTCCCGGGTAGCTCGTAGGCTGGCACCTACGTACTGGTAAACATATCAGCCAGTACAAGAGCCAGGGGGTTGTAGCTCCCTTCCACTAGCAGCTGGAAAACGAGTAAAGAAGCATTCTGTAGGTAGGCACCTACGTACTAGTAAATGGATCGGCTAGTACAAGAGCTAAGAGGGTTGTAGCCCTCTGCCGGTTGTAGCCTGCGTGCTGGTAAAGGACTGCACCAATACATTGTAAAAGAAGTTCTCATTAAAGAAGAAAGAGACAAATTGCAGCAGGTGGTTTTCACCCACATTGGGTTTCCACCTTATATCATGGTGTTCATGTGTGTGGCTTTTGTGTGATGATCTGTTCTGTTATACTGCACCTGTTTACTGTTAATATGCTTAATAATGTTCTGATGCATTTACTGAAGATAAGATTAACTGAATCATAAGATCTCTGGATATACGCTAGTTTCATTAGACACAGTCGCGTGTACACGCGGGTTCACTTAACTGAAGTCGCGTATATGTTTCTGAGTATGAAATTGAAAAGTTTTATTGATCTCATAATACTGATTCACCCCCCCTCTCAGTATTATTTCCAACAATTGGTATCAGAGCAGGTCCTTCAGAGAAGCTTGATCGCTTGAAGGAGATTCGTAGAACAATGGGGAAGAAAGCACGTCAGAAGAAGAAGGCAGCTCAAAGGAACAATGACAACCTGCCGTTGAATTCAGATCCTGAATCACCTCAGAATGAAGATGGACAAACAAATGAAGCATCAGATCAAACCATAGATCAGCAAGATCTACCTAGCAAAAAGGAGAATGCCCTCAAAGAAGAAATCATCAAATTAGAAGATCTGTTGGAATGTGCCTCCAGAATTCGAGAAATGCTGCTAGCACTGAATAAAGAGCAAGAAAATGAGATCCTCAAACTAAGACATCAGTTGGATGAAGGAAGGAAAGCTGAAGAGACCTTGAAGAAGCAATGTCTAGACAAAGAAGAACAACATCAAGTTGAGGTAAATATCTTGAAAAGTAAATTAGAAGAAAAGGATAAACTATTACGATTTCAAGATAGTACTAAGATCTTGGATGATATTCTTAGTAGTCAAAGGTCCCCTGCTATCAAAACTGGTCTTGGTTTTCATGAGTCTATTGAAGGTGAATCTGTTTCACAAAGTAAGACAAGAATCTCTAATGCAAAATCTGAAAGGCTCTACAAGGAGATGAAAGGTCAACCTCATCAACAATCAAGGAAAGAGACTCCTCAAAGAAAATCTTTTACTCCTCCCATGAATAATGTTGAATGTTATGTATGTCATAATCTTGGACATGTTGCAGCCATATGTAGAAGAAGAAGGTTTCAAGACCATCATACAGAAAGATCATCACATTCAAGGTACTTTAATGGATATTGCTTTTCTTGCAATATATTTGGCCACAAAGCTGCTGATTGCTATAAGAGGAATATGAAACATGTAAGATGCTATGCATGTAACAAGTTTGGACATAAAGCAAGAGATTGCAGGAACAAAGCTCATGATAAGAAGAAATCATCAACATGCTTGAAGATATGGAAGAAGAAGGAAGTTCAGTCAGAAAAATATGGCACAGCACAGGGTACTCAGCACAGCACAGACATAACAAACTCAGGGGGAGCTGAAGGTGTAAAACTTCAGTGTTCTAATTCTCATACGCAAGTTTCATGAAGGAAATCCGCGTATATACGCGAGTTACAGGCTGCAAAGTCGCGTATATGGAGAAAGGGCAGCAGAACAGACCCAGGTTCAGTCATGGTTGGCTCAGGCTCAGGGGGAGCAGAACAGACTCAGGAAATGGTTTAGACATGGTTGGCTCACACTCAGGGGGAGCAGATTCTTCAAATAATTCATTGTTGGCATTATGGTTAGAAGTTGTTGATAAAGTCTATGAAGCTAAATGATACATCTTGCTGTTTAGGAATGGTATTGCAGGCTGATGCTTATGGTACAGATCATGATGCTGCTGGTGGCTTTCATAAGTCTTGGTCTAGATATTTCATCACTATGTCATGTATCTCTTTGTGATATCTCTTTTATGATGTCAAGGTCATGTAACGGCCTATGTTGGTTTCCCCACTATGCCTGGGATGAATGATGAAATGTTTATGTATTGTCATGAGTAAACTCTTAATGTATCTCCACATGGTTAGGTGGATGAGTCAATATTGGTATATCCCCACTAGGTTGGGTGATGAATGTATGTATTGAGTCTTTGGTGATAGGAAGGTCTTCTATAATGTATAAGTCTTTGTTCTTCTTGAAGAACATCTTTTGCAGATCTTGCCTACAGTCAAGGGGAGCATGAACAGCACAATTCAGCAAGAGGAGGATGGATAGATTGGTACACTTTGGCATACACAAAGGGGGAGCACATTTGGAGATTTCAGCATGTACTCAGGGGGAGTATGGACAGCAGTATGGACAGCAGAAGGTATACCAAAGAAGAGAATATCTTGGTCCACCCTTTGCCCTTGATGTCAAAGGGGGAGAGTGACTTGGTGTGGTGGTTGCCATCAAGTCCAAAGGGGGAGATTGTTGGCATTATGATTCAAGTGTTGTCCTTGATGGCAACTCACTCAGAAGTTGGTACAGGTGCTCAGAGACTGGTACAGGTGATGGCAACTTAACTAATGGACAGATCTCAGTACAGCAGGACAAGAAAGAGATATACGCAGGTTCATCAAGGAGAATCAGCGTGTACACGCAGGTTGGCTTCAGTAAAAGCGCGTACATGTGAAAACGTACCTTTGGTCAGTGGCAGTTAGTCCTTGGAAGTTGTGCCTATGGTTTTGGACCATGGTGTCTCGACGGACGTGTCGATCCCTAGTTTCGAGGTTGATGGTATTGTGTTACTATGGTTTTGGCTCTTGGTATTGAGCAAGGCCTAAGGCTATATAAGGAGAAGATCACTAGGCCAAAGAGAGTAAGTGTGAGTGATGAAGATCTGAGAAAGTGTGTGATCCAAGTGCTGGTTATGGGTTGGTGATCTGAACCAAGGTTTCACCCATGATGATGAATGATGGAACGAGATCTCAAGGCTTGGAATGATTATCTTCATATGGTTTGACTCTGGATAGACTAGATCTACTGACGCATGTTTATTATTATGATCTGGGTATGTTTTGATGTCTGATATAGATGCAGAGTTTTAAGGTTGAATTTATAGATCTGTACGCGAGTTGGTTTTGGTAAAAGAGCGTATACACGCAGGTTGGGTTCATCCAAGTAGCGTATACAATGTGAAGTATGATATTTGAATATGGAGCTGGATCTGGTTGTTACTATGATTGTCTGGTTATTGTTGATAGGGTTACAGTGATTCAGAATTGGGTGTTTCAGTGATTGAGGATGCAGGTTGTACTACAATGATGATTGTCTTATGGATCCAGTATGAAAATGTATGAAACGTGGTCCCGGGTAGCTCGTAGGCCGGCACCTATGTACTGGTAAACATATCAGCCAGTACAAGAGCCAGGGGGTTGTAGCTCCCTTCCACTAGCAGCTGGAAAACGAGTAAAGAAGCATTCTGTAGGTAGGCACCTACGTACTAGTAAATGGATCGGCTAGTACAAGAGCTAAGAGGGTTGTAGCCCTCTGCAGGTTGTAGCCTGCGTGCTGGTAAAGGACTGCACCAGTACATTGTAAAAGAAGTTCTCATTAAAGAAGAAAGAGAGAAATTGCAGCAGGTGGTTTTCACCCACATTGGGTTTCCACCTTATATCATGGTGTTCATGTGTGTGGCTTTTGTGTGATGATCTGTTCTGTTATACTGCACCTGTTTACTGTTAATATGCTTAATAATGTTCTGATGCATTTACTGAAGATAAGATTAACTGAATCATAAGATCTCTGGATATACGCTAGTTTCATTAGACACAGTCGCGTGTACACGCGGGTTCACTTAACTGAAGTCGCGTATATGTTTCTGAGTATGAAATTGAAAAGTTTTATTGATCTCATAATACTGATTCACCCCCCCTCTCAGTATTATTTCCAACATATCATTAGTGGAAATATTAAAAAATTCTTCATTTCCTCTGTTTATCACTTTTTCATGTAGGAAATCATGACTGGCATCCTCACAATGGTGAAAATTTTTATCATGCTCCTTGTTTTCATGAAAATCATTCATAGAATCTAGGACAGATACATCAACACATAGTTGTTCTTTGATGAGGATGGGGTTTAATGTGAGGCCACGTTGGTCACAAGTAGCCTGTCCATCAAGAACTAATCTTGTGAATTTGGAGGGTCTTTTCCAGTGATACTGTTATCATCTTCAAGAGAGGTGGGAGCTTCTTCTTCTTGTACATCTACCACAAGGTCTTGAAAGGTATTTTCATATCATCAGAATCTAGGGCCCTAATGCTCGAGAAAGCCCTCAATTAGACTAGCAATAGAAGACATTCCATTTGGACTACCAGATCTAACCCAAGACTTTTGTTTTTCCTCAAGATAGTATAGAATTAACCTCATGCATAATGTATATATATTCTTTTGAGAAGAGTATATATATTATTTTCAATCCATGTCCTTGCCTTGCAGACCTTGAGAGGGGTATATAGATTCTTCTCAATGGAAAACAGTTTCTGTTTGTATGATTGTTTATTATCTAATAATTTGCAGAATATCATAGTGCAAGGATTGTTAGGGGATCTATATTCAAAAGAAGAATTGAAGATAATATCCACTATCAAATCAACCAAGGGTAGGCTTAAAAGATGAAATTGAAAAGCATTTTAATTCTTAATTCTCCCTACAAAAGAATTTTCAATTGCAAAGACTAAGCACAAAGAATATTTTGTGACTAGTCTTTGACCTTGGGTAAGGTAGCTGCTACCCTCTCAAACATGATCAATGATGATGGTAAGTCTTGGGATTAGACAGATTATAATGTGAATTCTATAATTCTACCTAGTACTTTGTCAATCCAAACATTTTGTATAGGTTTACAATGAATCCATCACAAGAGCAATCATTGAGAACCAATAATTTAAGTTAATGATGTTATGCATAACAATTGTTGTTATATTCGATATTTTGCCAACATGCCATGCAGATTTTGTTTCTCAATGTGTATTCATGTATTAATTCAACTGTTTTCAAACTATTTTATGTGATCAATGATATGCAGAGGCACTTTGAAGTTTGATGGGTGTTTCAGATTCTAAGAGGCTAAACTTGCATACACAGAAGTCTATATATAAAAGTGAAGATATGACAGAAGATAAATTCCATCATGCTCTAATAACCAACTAGGGTTTTGGTGAACAACCTTTTGAAAATATAGTCTAATGGTTCTTATGTGTATTTGTATTCCTGTAGTAGGATAGTTCCAAGTTCCAACAGGATTTGATTTAGACAACTTCCAAGAAAGCCATTAAGGTAATTTTTACATGTATTAGCTACAACTACAGACTATTTTAGCACACTTTGTCATGATGTTCTTTGTTTGTCACTAAGGATTAATGAGCATCATTGTTTCATTGATAGCTTTGTGCACAAAAATTAATGATTAAATAGGTTATTTTAATGATACCACAGTTGTGCATATTTGTTGTAATTACCCTTTTGTTCCTAAAATTAGTTAGATCTCACCAGAATCATCCTACACCTTATTCATCTTTCCACTTTATTTTCCCCAGCAAACAATTCCCTATCTAATGCATAAGGCTTATGGTGGGTCACACCATCTTTAATGACATGAATTTGTGTCATACATTATGACAATACTGTTTCTTGTGTCACTTTAGTATAGGTGACATATCTGTCAGTGGTTGACTGCAACCAAGAAAATCCATTTTGGGATCATGTGATTTGATGTGAGCTATTATAGGAAAGGTCCTAAAAGGCTTGCCTTGATTCTGTTGCTAAAATCTTAGGTCATTAAAGTAATGGTCAAGGTTTGAAATTAGTGTACATGAAACAATTATGTGTGGTGTAATTTGAGGGTCTGTAAAATGGCAAGTCAATAAGAGGACAAACTTGGCTACATATGTGGTGATAGAGAGATTATAGGAAGTGAAAGGTTATTGGGCAAATAAAGAGTCATAGGAATTGGAATGTTTAGTGTTAAAAGCTCTATTATCTGTTATGCACTTCCAAATCCTTTTTCTTTTTCATTGTCTTTGTAATAAAATTGTCAGTATCTCATTTTATAGTATTTTTGTCTCATTGAATGATCTATGTGATCTAGTTCCAGTGATAACATGATGCTAATTTGCTTCAATTTTGACCCGGTGTTAGAGCTGAAGGACGTGTTTTTGGAAAGCAAAAGATGGATAGCTTTGAAATATCTAAATTTAGAGCAACACAGATTTTGAGTTAATTCATAGTGGCATTTGTGGTCCTATCAAAACAAAATCACTTTTAGGATCAATCTACTTAAGCATCTCTACCATGTGAGCCCTAGAACTCTTGTTTCTAGGAAAAAGCAAACTGTAAAAAATAACAGTTTCTGGGAATCTATTGAAACTGACTATGTAGCAATCTCGAATCACTATAAAGACCTACATACAGCTGTCATCAAATATAGACCCTGAGATATATTGACTGCTCAACAAATTATGAATCTAAACAATAGATTTTATTCAAGGTTGAATATGCTAGATGAACGTATTGTACTTCTGGAAAATTAAAGCCCATACATCATCAAGATGTACCCTAACTATCATACATAGTCATACTAATAGTAACATATTCTGACTTCCTAGGATATCAAAGAAACTGCTTTAATATTCTATACAGTGGTAGACATATAGCATATACTTTGAAAACCTTGGTAGCTTTGCTTAAGCTATTAAGCAAGCCTTTGAACTTCTGATCAGCAATTATTCCATCTCTCATCTTCTTCCACATGCATCTTGTCATATGAGTTATCAATACTGTAAATCAGCTATACAGAATTTTGACAAATCTCACTCAAAGACAAACCCTAGGCACCACCAATAACATTGACTCTCAATCTTGATGTGCATTGTACTACCCTGCAATCGTTATTTCACAATTGTGTATGCAGTAGTACTGACTCATGTATAGTGATCTCAATGTCAAGACTTTCACAATTCTCAGCCTTTGCAAAATGCATACAATACCTATTCTCAACAAATGTAACTATCTGAAAGTAATGTTAATAGAATATTTGGAGAAGCAATTGAAGTGACCTTTCGAGCTATTTCTGTAGAGAAAATGACTTGATATTTCAATTTCCAGAAGGGATATAGCAATATTCAATAGTAGTAAGCCACCAATCAATTATGATCAAGTGAACAAGGTAATCGTCATAGTGTTCCAAGGGTGATCTTCACAAGATGAAAATCTGAGGACATACTACCTCAAATTATATTCTTCAGATTTGAGCCACAGAGGTATTTCAACTAATAAAATTATATCTCCAAAGATTGACACAATACAATGGTGTGATCAACTTGAAACCCATATGGTGCTTTTGTCATTTATATTCATCCTCATGATTGTGCCATTTATATTTATATCATATACCATTAGCTATAGGGTTTACTATGCTAAAGACTTAACCTTGTCAATGTTACTTCTATGCAAGGTTCTTGTCAATTTATGACCCAGATCTAAGGATATATATCATAGATACTGATTTTAGGGCACTGAGATAAGGTCGTATTACAGGAGCAAGCTATTTCTGGCTAAATTAGTTCAGACTGCTTCAAATAATAATCACAGGTGCAAGCTTGATTAGTATGAAGTTAATGAAACCTGAATTATGTTATACTATGAGGTTACAATAGTACAAATATGTTATAGATGAGAATTGTAGTCACTATCATGGGATTTGTAGAGTATCAATTTCCATGTGTCATACCTTATCCATTGTATCATGGCCAATATGTAGTTTGAACATGCTATTTTACATATCAAGGTGTTGTGTAGATATAATGAGTCATTGTCATGTGACTGGAGAGATCTATAGTGATTCTTATGAACACAAGGCAGGCCAGAGTTTATAGAATGAAAATCATAAAATGTGAGTCATAGAAACAATGCAGGTCGAGGATCTTAAAGGGCTGAAACACTTCTGTAATGATGAACCGAGATAATGCCAATTATTGAGAAGGTTTGCTGGAAAACTGTTACAACCTTGTTTATTTGCTCCCGGACCCCTACCTGACTGTGGCCTTCATTCAAACACCTATGTTCCAATTTGCTGATGGTTTGGACTATTATTAAAACAAAAGATAAGAGTCACAGTCTCCCATCCAAGAGATCCAAGGCCTGCAACCTCCTACCAGCATTTCAGCCTCCTGTCCAAGGCTGTTAAGGCCTGTGGCCTACTTGTAACACACAGCTAGGGCTATGGCCTTTTGTAGGAGAGAATAATCAAACTATGACAAGCCCAAACATCATGTAGAACTCCCTCTCAGATGCATCTTCCTCCTTGCTGTAGTTTGGACCTATGAGAGATTACAAAGCAGTCCAAAACACATGGAAGAGTGCTTGACCTAGCTGCACTCTAGCCTGGGCATATGTGGCCTAGAGAGAAGGATTTTACACCCTCCAAACTGCTTACCAATAATTTGTTGTAGCATCCCTCTTTCTATGGCTTGTAATAGATATTGAACACACCAAATGACACAGAAAAATACCCAATGAGCATACCTTTTACTGCGGCCCTATCAGACAAGAAACTCACTCTCATAATCAAGAGTTAAACTTCCCAGACAATCCTCTAGCCCCCACCCATGGTGCCTTAGACCTGCGACTCTCTCCGAAGGAAATTGCACCCTAAATAGGGATAAACATCTTCATAAACTTGACTCTTAACACCTACGTCCTTGCCTTAGATGTCCACCTTTTTCAGAGGCATGGATTATGCACTTGGATGTGTCACAATGTGGTGAGAGGAAATATCTATATATACAATTCAATGGGGGCTCATCAGACGTGACCATTAGGCTTGATGAGTCGACATAAGGATGAGGTTGACCTTATAAATTTACGTGAGAACATAAATTCGAAAATCCATTTTCCTTATCCAAATTTGGCGATCTTTAGATTGATTTTGGTCTTATCGAAGAGAGGAATTAAATGTTGCAATAATCTTTCCCATAGAAGCTATCCAAAGTGGAATTTGGCCCTATTTGCCAATTTTAACAAACCAAAATGATGGAGCTAGCTAGATTAACCCTCCTGTTGTGCAAGGAAATTTTGGGTTGACAGACTTACTGTTAGCTTTGCTAGATAACATTGATTTTCTAAAGCTGGAGGCACACTCGGTCCTCGGTCATGCTCGAAGAAAGCCTATAAGGGTTACCCTCACCTTCTCCTTTACCTCTCTCACCCTCCCTTCATCTCCATTTCCTGCGCTCTCTTGTTAAAAATCATATAAAAATCCATTGTTCCTAAGCCCTGAGCACTTAAAACCCCTACCTCATAAACCCACACCCATACGACTGCGCACCTTCACAAATCCGTCCGCCACAACCTTAGCCGTTGATCTCCATCACCCTAACCCAACGGTCCTCCTGTCACATCAAACAAAGTGACCTGCGCGATTAAAACCCCACCGTCCGATCATCTCCGCCACGATCGGACGGCGTTCGCTCTCCTTGCGTCCATAAACTGTCGGGGCGATAACGCGCGATGGAGAGTGGTTTCATCCCTCCTCTACCACCATGCATCGCGCGCTGAGTGGGATCGCTGCCATTGCCAATTACCGCCCAACCCCCCAACAACGGTGTGATCAAAACCGCTTACTGCTTAAACCCATATTCCCGCCTGATAACGTCCTCACATTTTCGCCGCTCGATGATTGTTGGATCTGTCTATCCCAAATCCAATGGCCCACGATCATCCCTCTTCCACTTCTTCTGATACCCTCCACCGAATCATCCCCGCCGTCTATCCGTCCAATCCGACAGCCAATCTTAGTCCTTTCTCCTACTCGTCCACCTGCTATGCAGTTCGTGTCTCTTAACTGTTTCGTTCTCCCGAAGGAAGAAGGTGACCAGTCTGCCAGTATCAGGTGCATTTCCTCCTCAATAATCACATTCAACACACATTATGGTTGATAAGGAAAAGGGCAGGGCTCGAGCAGATAACTGCATTTGACAGTTATGGGATTTCATCCTATACGACACTCCACCTGCCCCAGAGGACAACAGAGCACAAGAAAAGATCAGATTCATCCACCGAAGCAAGAAAATGCACTCAGGAGCTCCATCAAGCAGTTAAAGTGGTTGGTGGTTAATTATGACCCCTCCATACCTAGAATGGCCGAGTGCCTTTGTAGTGAAACTCTATATATACCCAGAAACAAGATGTAAACAGGGTTGATGGTTGTTGATGTAAGGTTCAACTTTTGGAGACTGTAACTATTTTGATACTTGCAGCGTCTCATCTTGATTTTAAGCTAATACAAGCTTCTTTTGTTGTTAATTGCTCACTTTTCATCTATTCTTTCTTTTCCAAGATATGCTTGATATGATGTCTTCTTGAACTCTTGATGTTTAGCATTAGAGTAGCTGTCATCCTATCTCTGTGTTAAAATTTTGTATGTATCAGTGAATGAGTTATTTAGGTTTCTTTTCACCTAATTCTAGAGAGCTGTCATCCTGTCTGTGTATTAGGGAATTAGATTTGCAGACTTCTTTACTAGTTGCAGCTGGCCATCACATGGTCTTGTGCATCTGCTGGTGTGGTCGGTATTCTCCATATTCACCCAATCCTTAAACTGTGAGTAATTGGTGGTCTAAAGCCTTGTAGTCTGGGGGTGTTCACGCATGTCTAGAGTCAAGCAAAGTAGAAGTGGTTATCTCGCTTTAACAAGCATCATTCCTTCCATTCATCCATTTGCAACAATAAGTTGAAATTTTTATGTTTTCGAGCATCTTCGAGCTACAACCTAGGAGAGTTTCATGGGGTGATAAAACTTACCTTTTATAGGACCTACTTCATTCTAACAAACAAGAAATGCTTGAGAATCAATGCCCTATGTCATTTTCAAATGCTGCAATGGATTATGAGTTCTCCGGCAATGTTCTCGAGGCAACTCTTACAAAAATAACAAAAAATTATCTTTGGTCATTTCACAAAGATTGTTTTCCTTTATAGACAGAGAGAGATTGTTTTTACAATACCTTCTTTTGTTTGTGGCATGTAAGTAGATCTTGAGAGTAATATAGAATAGGAAAACCAGTCGGTCAGCTTGTGATAAAGGTGAGTAATTGCTTGGACATCAACTTCTAACCCTGCCACATTCCTCTAAGAATACTGGATCTAGAAATCTCCAAGGCTTCAACTACATTGATTATGTCATAGAATTTGGAAGAACTAGAGATGCAATGGATGTGTAACTGTTAACATTTTGAAGATGATAGCACATGTGTCTTTCAAGGTTCATCACCAATCATAGTGAAAACAACAAATTTTATCACTAATATAGTTCCTCGGTCATGGATACCAATTAAGCCTAGTTAGCCTTACTTGCTTGTAAGGAGATGAGGCTTCATGTTTTCCATCCTGTTTTCCCCAAGGAAAGTTATTCTGCCAGTTTAAATTATTCATTACTTTCCCCTTTTACAAGCAAACACTTGGCAAAAAAAGGATTTCACACTTGGGAGTGTTTTGTAGGATAAAGGGAAAGGTGAGTGGGTATCCTAGTAGTAGTTGCATTGGTCTTATCATCATTACACCACTTTTCATATGGGTCTTCACAACAAAGAATCACCATTACACTTTGTTGATTTATAAGCAATGATTTAGTTGAGTGACTTGGTGTAAAGTCATTACGATATATGTCATTTATAGATCAAGAAATGTCAAAAGATTTGCCTTGTATGGATCATACTAGAATAATTGAATTGTTTTAGAGATATGGGAATGACAAACTTATATTGTTTGACCTATCAGAGATAGCAGACCAATGCCAAGCAAAGAAATTACACATTGTATATGATAAGTGGGATCACCCATGACAATCTTTACTTCAACCTAATCTAGGTCAATTCGAGGGGCCTGCTCTCATAATTACTTTTGAAGAGATTGTGATAAGTATGGAGGAAATATGCATTCTCCATCTTAATCCTACATGGAAACTTCGAGGTCAAACCCTTAGCTATGGATCAGGCTTACTGAGTTGTACTTGCTATGTGACCTTCCATTGATAGTTTCTGATGGATTTCGTTATTTATTTGATCCTTTGGGTTTGGTCCTTAATAGGTCTTTGAACCCTGGTAATTTTATACCTTCAATATCACTAAGTGTAAAAATGTATTATTTACGAGGTAAAAATTTTCTTGGGATGTTCCAAGATCAATTTCTTCCACTTTCTGTGAGAAAAACTCTCTCTTGGGGCTCATCTCATTCTACAATTATTTGTATGCCTTTGAAGTCTAACTCTAAAAAAGATGTTGTTGAAAGTGGTGATCAGAGAATCAAATGATTATTTAACAAATTTAAAGATCATGGTTTTGTTGTATTGTTGGTTTTTATGTCAGTTGAACAGGTGTTATTGTCAACTTGGGAAACAGGATTATCATTTCTATGCCAAAAATACGCTGTCTCTGTGGGTCCCATATTTTCCATTCTAAGGAGTTTATTTCTAGAAAAAAAATGTGGAGAAAATTTCAAATATCAAATCTATTTAGTAGCTCAAGTGTTGCGACAAAATTTCATACCATAGATGTATGCATAGTTGAAGATGGGAGCGAAATTACTGACAAATGGCTTGTTGCCATTACCCTTGGTTCTGGATAGACAAGTGTGGCATTGGACAGGAGGTATATGTCTTACAACTTGGCTCAAATTGCTGGTGTTGCTATAAATGTGTCCTAGAATGGAAAAACTACGAGGGTTTGTTTAGATAATTGCATCTTATCCCCCCTTCCATTGAATTTCTCAGTCAGCATGCTAGTGATGGTCATTGTATGTTTTCTTATATGCCACAATGTGGGGCAATATCTATTTGAAAATGAAGCCTTCTTAACTACTGTAGGAAATAAACATGACACACACAATCAACTTATTGCCTCTTGGAATAAGGAATTGTTGGATTTTGTTCACGTTTCCTATGTGGAATTAATGGTCGAATTTCAAAGACTTATAAAGGATCCTTTAACTTCACGTTTGGACTTATCTGTTGCTCAAGTTGTGAGTGGGATCTTGTAGATCTCTACTAATAAAGTTTATTCATTTTGGCCACAGGAAGCCTAAAATACTATCTCCTAATCAACTTCAATCTATTGAAGGTTTTATGAGTACTTTGAAAATTCCAAATGTTGAGTGGCAATGTCTGATAAAGGAAGTTATAAGGCCATTTTACTCATGTCTTGTTGAACTACTTGTTTGGAAAAAATGTTGTTGTTTGGTTGTGTTTGTGCTATGCGTAAATCTAACACATGTAAGATTTTCTTCACCTTGAAATGTTGTTATTGACAACATGCTTCTATTTTGGCTCGAAGAAATCTAGCACGCATTAGATTTTTTTTAACTACAATGTGGTTGTTGGCAATATGCTTTTGTTTGTGCTACAAGTAAATATTACCATGCACTAGATTTCTTTTATCTAGAAATTTTATAATGTGTTTGTGTTTGTGCTAGAAGGAAATCTAGCATACATTAGATTCCTTTCACCCTTCTACGAGTTTATTGACAATGTGGTTGTATATGAATTAGAAGGAAATCTAGTGTGCACTAGATTTCTTTCGCTTTGCAATGTTGTTGTTTGCAATTCAATTGTTTGTGCTAGAAGCAAATCTAGTATGCATCACATTTCCCTCACCTTACAATGATGTTATTAGCAATGTGCTTATGATTGTGCTAAAAGGAGATCTAGTATGTGTTAGATTTCTTTTGCCCTAGAATGTTGTTGGTAATATGTTTCTGTTCTTGCTATAACAAAATCTAGCATGCGCTAGATTCTTTAGCCCTACAATGTTATGTGTTTATGTTTGTGCTAGAAGGAAATCTATCACACCAAATGTCTTTTGTCTTGCAATGGTTTTTTTGGCAATATGCTTGTTTGAGCTAGAAGTAAATCTAATATGTGGTATGTTTCTTTCACCCTACAATATTGTTATGTGTTTGTGTTTGCGAGAGAAGGAAATCTAGCATGTGTTAGATTTCATTCACCTTGCAATGTTGTTATTGGTGACATGTTTGTGTTTGAGATATAAGTACAAATAGCATGTTAGATGTAATTCACCTTGCTATATTGTTATTTGAAATATGCTTATGTTTGTGATAGAAGAAAATATAGCATGAGATAAATTTCTTTTACCCTAAAATATTGATGTTGGCAATATGTTTGTGTATGGTGGAAGGAATTCTAACATGCACTAAATTTATTTTACAATGCACTATTGGTATTAGAAACGTACTTGTGTTTGTACTAGAATAAAATCTAGTATGCAATAGATTTCTTTTGCAATGCAATATTGTTGTTGGCAACGTGCTTGTATTTGTGCTAGAATGAAATATAACTTGCATTGGATTTCTATTTCAATGCAATATTGTTGGAAATGTACTTGTGTTTGTGCTAGAAGGAATTCCATCACGCGTTGGATTTCATTTGCCCTACAATGTTATTGTTGGCAATGTGCTTGTGTTTATGCTAGAAGTAAATCAATCATATGCTAGATATCTTCCACCCTGCAATGTTGTTTTTGAAAATGTGATTGTGTTTGTGCTAGAAGAAACTCTAGAATGTCTAAGATTTCTTTTACTTTACAATGTTTTTGTGAGTAATATGCTTCTATTTACGTTATAAGGAAATTTAGCGTGTGGTGGATTTCGTTCACCTTATAATATTGTTATTGGCAATGTGCTTTTGTTTGTGCTGGAAGGAAATCTAGCATGTGCTAGATTTATTTGACCATGTAATGTTGCTTCTAGCAATATGCTTATGTCTGTAACAGAAGGAATGATATTGATTGTTAGCTTTCATTTGAGGTGCATTGTTGTTGTTCGAAATTGGATTCTACTTGTGATAGAAGGCAAGCTATCACATTATATTTCCTTTATAATGCAATCTTGTTATTAGAAATATGTTTGTCGTTATGCTAGAAGGAAGGTTAGGATGTGTTAAATTTCCTTCATCTTGCAATTGAAAATGTGTTTGTGTTTGTGATAGAAGTAAATCTTGCATGCGTTAATTTTTTTTCACAATGAAAAATTATTATTGGAAATGTGCTTGTATTTGTGTTAGAAGGAATTCTAGAATGCACTAGATCTTTGTTCTTGTGCCAAAAGGAAAACTGTCAAGATTTCACCCTCACCAAGGTTAGTGCTATGATATTTTTCTTGGCAGTGCATTTGTGATTATGCAAGAAGGATACCTAGTGATTACTAACTTTCTTCTAGACACCATTACACTTATGCAACCAATGCTCTAGGAGTGACATTATTTAAATAATCACAATTGTTAGAGTTATAGCTTTTGATGTGCCTTTTTATTGAATTTGGAACAATTTATGAAGATCAATGATAGTGCAAAATAATTGTATATAAATATATGTTATTGTTGGCACTACATTTGTGCTTGAGTTGGAAGGAAAGATAACAATATAGCTTTCCTTTTGGCACAAACACAATAATCCAATCATAATTACATGATCCATGGAGAATAATGTGAGCTTTGTATAATTTTGAAGTTTATGAATAAATGTCTTATTGAGGTATACTATATTTTTCTTCCAATGCAGTTTCTTTGCTTTTAGAATAAAAATGAGAATTATCTAGTATTTACAGTAACAAAACTTTTATTTGGAAGAAAACCTCTAGTTTGGCTTTCGATTATCAAGTTCAAACATCAAACATCTTCACTAAGAGAAATATAAATATAATTTCTCCTTCTCATGGGGATTTTAGACATCTTATGTAGCATCGATCTTGGAATTTCTTATATTTTCCAAAGGACCATGTTTTGGTTCTTCAACTTCTACAAATTTCTTATGATCATTATGCATACACATGCATCAAGACTACAAGTGTCATTTCTAAAGTTAAATAGGAACTTGGTGGTTTGATATGAGGTTATATTTTTCATTTTATGATACTATCTACATCTCTAATTGCCCAGTCTTCATATATATATATATAGATATATATATATATATATTTTGTAATTTGTATGTAAAGTAATTTTTGGTAGTAGGCACTATATGGTGGGAAACAATGTTTCGATACATACAATATGACTACCATACTATTTAAATTATTGCATCTATATTACCTTTTTGTAAGTTGTGTTTTTGCGAAAATATAAAGTCACACTTTACATGGTTCAACCTTTTAATTACATGTTACAATTTAATTTTTGTTACAGAATTGATACAAGCTACAATGGAAAATATAATTTTGGCAAAAGGGGACTATGTTGATCTCCTTATTAATGATCAGGTCATTGAGCTAGGAAGGGTCGAATCTATAGAGTCTAGAACTTATTATGTTGGAGAAAGGGTTAATTCAGGTTATGTTACAATTTGGTTAATTGGTATCACTCAACCACATTTGATTGATGAGGACGTTAATGAAGGGGACATACATCCATGGAAGATCATAGATTTGAGACACAACATAGGTAAATCAAAATATTGAGGCATGTGTTAAATATTATTGATAGTATAGTAAATGTTTTATTGAGTAAATACTAACCTTATTTACATTCGTTTATAGGTGCAAATGTTTCTTCTACATTTTCTATTGGAGACAAGGTAGATCTGCAACATGGATTGAAGTTGGGTGAGGGCTTCATATTTAATACAAAGCTTGGGCATAAAGTGCATAGAAATATGGTATAGTGGTTAAAATTGAGGTGTTAAAACATGATGCTCCTCTACCACATCCAACAAGATTTGAGCATACATTAGGGGGTGCATTGGAATCTTATGAGATTTGGCTAGAATCAGATTTGGAGCCTCATTGTCATGATCATGCCATAAATATTCCCCAAGATAGGGTTAGATTCATATGTACAAAGGTTTCTCTTACACATGAATGCATGGGAACAAGCATGCGCATTGCCAAAGGAATGCTAGTTAATGTTTTTGAGGAGCACATTGTTGAGGATGAAACACTAGGTGAAATGGAATTTTGTGTTTTTTTGGAAGAGAGATGGAAATTCTGAGATATAAAGAATTGGGGATAAGTCTATATACTATTTGGTTAGATGTCCAATAAATAAATTGGTGGACAACAAAGGTGTGATATTAAGGGTCAAGGAAAAGTTCAAGGAGCCACCCAAGTAAATGGTGATATGGGATGTTATAAAGGACAAAAATCCCTTAAACAAATGGGATGGGTATCTTTGTAATGAAAAAGATAGAAACTCAATTGATATGCATGTAACAAGGCCATATAAAAGGATTAAACGAGTTATGGCTACAAAAAAAATTGCAAAATGTCAAACAAAAATAGATGAAGTGAAAGCAATTCGACTTTTGGCAACAAGTGTATGTTGTAGAAAATATTGTCTTCAACATGTGGATAGGTAGGCCATTGCAGGTGCTAGGAGGGGTATGATACAAATAAAAAAAAATGGTATTAGGGAATTTGTCTTAAATTCACGCATGTCAAACACAGTCATGTGAAAGAGCCGTGGCCATGGCCTACTACCTGTTGCTATGTAAAGGACATGAGATTTAATGGGAATATTATTTGTAATAAAGCCTGGTATGAGATACATAAGATTTCTCAAAGCACATTTTATAACTACCAACATTATTTCCAACATGGATAGATAAAAGCTATTCATGGTAACACCAACACATGCAAAGCACGAGCTCACACAAAGGCAACCATTGAAATATTGTAGAAAATTGTAATGGATAATTTAGAATTTTCACCAAACAAAACATGTCAAGTTGAAGAAGATGGAACATATTCTCCTTTAAGATTTCTTCCTTCGACTTACACACAAAATTATTTGTTAAAAGAGATCAATGAGGCTCTTCAAAAACTCAATTACCCATCAATATCACAGTCAACAATGAGAAAGATTTGGAATACTAAGTTTCGAGATGTGGCATTTTCAAAGAACACCAGCTTCAGTAAATGCAGTGAATGTATTGTGTTGAAAGCATAAATGAAGTAAGAAACTACAAAAGAGTTGGAAGAAAAGGCACGAGGTAGGTTGAACAAACATAACAAGATTGTTATGTATAGAAGATAATGCTACTATGCCTACATAATTATGTTAGAGTGGTTTCCAAAGGAGTATTTGAGCATTGTCCATGATAAAATGGATGAAACAAAGACTTCAATCCCAAGGCTACGTGTTAAATCAAAATCTATTGTAGTAACAAATTTAGGTTTTTCATTGATAGGTATGCTTACACATGGGCATAAGACAAGAGGTTTTGGTCATTTCTCTTTACCATTTGTACATATGCGATCGCAATTTACTATTACATCCCTTGCAAAGTGCTTAAGTGACCTTGAAGACCCACAAATGGATATGTATGGTGATCTACTTTATGAAAGTGGAAGTTCAAGAAACCCACTTACAAATGCATTACTTGACACCTCTATTTACTCAAAATGTCAAGTGTACAAGGATGATTTTATATCTCATGGAAGATCAAAATGTCAAAATGTTGATTTTAAACCTCTTCCTCAACATTTTTTGTTATAGTTGGACAATGTAGCAAGTGATAATAAGAATCACTATCTTTTCATGTTTCTATCACTTTTAACTGCACTTGGTGTCTTCATCACTATTGAGGTTGGGTTCTTGCCTGTGGGGCACACTCATGAAGATATAGATGGAACCTACAGAAGAATGTCTTCCAACCTAAAAAGTAAAGATATATATTATTAACCTAAAACGATGGATACATATCGCATAATTGAAGAAAATCGAGTGTTTCCACCTATACTCATTGACAAGGTCTATGACTTCAAAAGTTTCCTTAATGGATACACCAAGGAGGGAAAAAATGCACTAGTTGGACATCTTAATCTCCAATACTTCCAATTTCTTGTACTCAGTGATGTTTCAATACTAAGGTACAAAGAATCAATTAGAGATACTAAGTGGTTAGAACAAGTTTAGTTATGGAGATGATGAAGGTTGACCTATAATTCCCATAGGGAAGACATCTTTCTAAGCATGCAAACAGAATGATGTCTATTTAGAAGAACTAAACGAAGGGATAACATCATACATAAAAATGTGGAAAGACACTATCAAGAATGAGGATTCACCAACTGTTACAGAGGAATGGAAAATAAAGTAGTGTACTGGGAAAGAGTTTTTGATACATTAGATGGAATCTATAATGATCATAGAACAATAGATGGAAGTAATTCATCTTCTGAGGATTTCTGGCCCAAGAGAAGGCAAAGCATTGATGTTGATTGTAATGCACTCCATGTAATCTCAAGTATTATGGATGGAGATTTTGATAATGCGATAGATGAACCAATATATGTTGGATCCAAATGAAACAAGCCAAAGCCAACATTCAATCCGATGATTGATGTTGAGAAAGGAAGGATGTTGCTAGTTAGATCAAGAAATGAGGATGCATGAGAGATGATTTGGATGGCAAAATCCATCTCAAATATCTTTAGGGATAATGAAATTGAGAATCTTCATGTAAAGGTTGACTAGTGGAAGCCTATGTCAGGGAAATACAATGGAAATTTTTTAGAGCAATATTGGATACCAAATCTTGATGACACAGAACTTGGTTCTATTCTAATTAATACCATAGTGTGGGCATGGATGCCAAAGAAAGAACATTGCAAGAACAAATATCTTAAGATTAGGTTTATATGATTCATGAATGTAATTTTTTTGAAGGATCTATTAATATACATTCAGATACACTTTTCAATATTTGTTGTATATAAAATATTACCTTCATATTATTTTTGGAGTTTTATATTATTTAGTATTTCAATGTAATCATGTGTTGATACAAATTACATGACATTGCCATAAAATATTTAAGTTTCCATAAAATATTTAAGTTTTCAAAGCTTTATTTGACCAACATGACTTCTCACCATATCAAATATGCATAATCAAATTCAATAATACACTTAAAAACATCTTCTAAACTTGGTCTATTAAAACAATAGTGGGGTACCTAATTAGTATTCTATTTAATATAAATCATTTAAACACTTAATGAATAGATGCTAGACACTTGTAATAATGTTTGAAGTGATTTTTCCTTAATATTCCTTATTATAATTGATATAAATCAAATTTTCTATTTTGTTGCACTCTAATTTATAAAAAAAATATTTTGATCATTGAACAACACAACTAGACTTATAAAATATTTCCTCTTATAGATTTTGAAGTGGTGCCAACATTGTACTATTATAATAAATTTATACTCAACTTAGGAAAAGTAGTTAGTGTTAAAAAACTTTATAGGTAGGATTTTTTTTACAAAATTTATTATTCATGAGTCAAATTTAATACATAAATATAAATATTAATGATAATAGAAACGATGTAAGGAATCTAAGTTTTAGATGAATGTTAATATGTTCTTTTTAATACAATATCCTTAAACACTACAGGAATAAAAACTAAATATTTGTAATAAATAGTTTAGTCAATTTTCTCTCTTTCCTCTTGTATTTGAAAATAATCAAATTGTACTACTTTGTTACTATTCTAATTCGTGATTGATTTTAATTATTAAAATGATTAGTAATTCAGTCGAGAGGCTCATCCTACAACCCAGTATGAGGAGATGTATAAGTTTGTCTATCCATTTGTGCCGCTTTAAAATAAAAATTATGTTCTAAATAGAAAAATAAAAAAATGAATATGTTGTAAAGTAATTAGAAGAAAAAAAATGTGTGAATTAGATGTTTAAATATTATACTTTTCAAAAATATTTCAACTAGAGATTCAAATAAACTATTTGAAGATTTATATTAACTAATTTATGTCAATATCAACTTCATATATATCTATATATATAAAAAAATAAGTTTTTATGGTTAAAATTTTTATTGGTCTTATGTATACTCTATTTAGCATTCAAAAATACAGTTTCAACAATGAAAAATAACACATTGTATTTTGCACTCTAAAAATGTTTGCACGTGAAGAAATTTGATCCCTACATTCATACTTAAGATGGATCTATGTTGGTATATATTGGACACATTATTGTGATCATTTGTCATTAAATAATTCTATACTTAATATGTATCTTGCATATTAATCTATTATTCATTAAATAAGCCTCAATCAACTTAGTTTTTAACACAAAAGTACAAATAATAAATAAAAATAAATTATGCTACTACTCGCATTCAACATTTAATTTGATCCTAAAAAAATATTTTCTCCTCAACTCTAAAATGGTGCAAATTTTCTACAATAGTATGAAATGATGATGGTGATAATGATGATTATCATCCACTAAGACCAAATATGGTATATAAGAAGGCAAAAAGGTATTACCCAAAATTATTTTGAATTTTATTGTTATGCTCAAAAAGCATTAAAAGAAGTGTTTCAAGCTCATCATAATTTTGTTTTAGCTAAAAGATCAAGATGGTTGGTAGCATCACAAGTGTTTTGAAATTTAAATCCAATATGAGTATAAACTCAATGATCTATGAGATTTTTAAAATCTTCAACGATATTACTAGTGTTGCAAAGGTGGTAGACTTTTAAATTGTACCAACATTGTCTTAGTAATAATTGTAACTTAACACATACATGATATTTACTATATCATATTATAATTAAATGGGTTAATAATAGTAAAATACACATCATTCTTTTCATAAAACAACCTTAACAAACTTATATTTTAATACAAACCATAAAAATATTAAAATAGATAATGTAAGGAATCCAAGATTTAGACGTGAAAGATTTGCTTTTGCAAGTTTATATGAATTTGTTTAATAAAGTTTATCATGATAATTTTTTCACAAAAAATGATGAATATCTACATTAAAATTAGTGAACTAAGTGAATTTCTAATTCCCCATTTTGAAAAAACTTAATCTAATTAAAGTTATATATTCTAGATCCACTGAATACTTCCAAATTTAATGAAATATGTGTTACTTGTTATTTTCTTTCCACAGGGGGCCACAAGAGAGCTTAGTCATTTATCCAGCCCTATAATGCCCATTGTTTCTCTACACCAAGAGAACTTCTCAGAGCTCACATATTTTGTCAATGGATCTGCAATATTCTTCAAAGTGTCCACCTTTACCAGCAACACCTTTTTGTCTTCTATCATGTCCCTCACAAAGTGATACTGAACATCAATGTGCTTTGTCTTTGAATGGTAAGCAGGGTTCTTTGCCAAGAAAATTTCACTTTAGCTATCACATTCTATCAGTATAGCTCCCTGTACTAACCCCATACTTGAACACAATCTCTACAACCAAACTGCTTCCTTCCTTGCATGAGTGGCTGCCATGTATTCTACCTCTGTAGTTGATAGTGGCACTACAAATTGTTTCTTACTCATCCAACTGACTGTACCTCCAAATAGGTTAAACACATACCCACTTGTAGATCTTCTCTGATCCAGATCTCCAGCCCAGTTTGCATCAACAAAGCCATGAATATCCAACACTCTATCTAATCCTCGACTTCGTTAGTAGCACAAACCATAATCACTAGTGCCACGCAAATGCCTAAAAACCTGCTTCACTACTATCCAGTGCTCCTTCCCTGGTTTTGACATAAACCTGCTCAATACTCCACTGCATGTGCAATTTCTAGTCTAGTATAGACCATTGCATACATCAGGCTACTGACTGCAGTTGCATATGGAACATGGGACATGTCCTCTTCCTCTTCCTGTGCCTTGGGACACTGTTCAATGGATAACTTTACACCTACAAGAATAGGAACCTTCACTAGTTTACTATCCTGCATATTAAATCTCTACAATATTGTCTTGACATACGTCATTTGGTTTAACCAAAGCTTCCTCTTTGCCCGATATCTTTTAGTTTCCATGCCCAAAATATAGTTTGCAGCACCAAGATCTTTCATGTCGAACTTGGAGGACAATTGGGTCTTCAAATCCTGGATAATTTCTTTTTTCATTTCCAGCCAACAACATATCATCCACATACAAGACCAGATAAATAACACGGTCACCGATTAATTTAAAATACACAAAGTGATCTGCTTTGCTTCTGGTGAAGCCAAGTCCCAGTATAAATGTATCAAATTTTTGATCCTAGATCCTTGGTGACTGTTTTAACCCATACAGAGACTTCTTTAACTTGCATACCTTTTCTTTCTTACCCTTCACCGCAAAACCTTCAGGTTGGTTCATGTAGATCTCCTCTTCTAGATCCCTATGAAGAAATGTTGTCTTCACATCCATCTGTTCTACCTCAAAATCAAAAGTAGCAGCAGATAAAAGTAATCTAATAGAAGTTACCTTGGCAACAGAAGAAAAAATACCACCAAAATCGATTCCCATCACCTGGGAGTAACCTTTTTCTACCAACCGAGCTTTGTATTTCTCCACCTTTCCTTCTACATTTGTCTTTTTCTTGAACACCCATTTGCTGCGAATGGGTTTCCTTCCATCTGGCAACTCCACCAAATCCTAGGCCTCATTTTTGTGCAAAGATGCCATTTCATCAACCATGGCCTCTTTCCAAATTTTTCCATCCTCTGAATCTACTGGTTCCTTCATAATTCTTGGATCATCATTAGTAATAGATAAAGCAAAATTTGAACAAAAAGCAAATGGACTATACCTTTTTGGCTGCCTTCTTTCTCAAACTTATCTTCTTACACCTAGAGTTTGTGGCTCTTCATCTTCTAATTCCTCCTTTGTTGTAGAGTCTGATTCTTCCTCCTTTACCTCAAACTCTATCTTCTCAGGTTCCTTTGGTTGGACTTCATCTTTAATAACATCTTTCACCTTTCTGAACACCACATCTCAGCTATACACAACCTTCCTTATTACTGGGTTCCAAAGATTATAACCCTTTAAACCATCCTTTACCCAATAAAGATGCACTTTTCAGATTTACTATCCAACTTGGTTCGTTTCTCCTTTGGAACATGTACATATGCATCACATCCAAATACCCTCAGATGTGAAAGAGAGGGTTTCTTACCACTCCATACCTCTTGTGGAGTCTTATCCTCCAATGCTGATGAAGGTGATCTGTTGACCAGGTAACATGTTGTCTCCACCACCTCTACCCAGAATTCCTATCCTAACTTGGCACCACTGAGCATGCTTCTTGTCCTTTCCATCAACGTCTTGTTCATTCTTTCTACAACTCCATTTTTCTGAGGTGTATATGGAGTAGTCTTCTACCATGCTATACCACACTTCTTACAAAATTCTTTAAATGCCTTACTGCAAAACTCTCCACCATTATCTATCCTTAGCACCTTTATCTTCCTCTCTGTCTGGTTTTCCACCAAAGCCTTAAATTCTTTAAACCTGTCAAAGACTTTAGATTTCTTCTTAAGGAAATATATCCATGTATTCCTTGAGAAGTATTCTATAAATGATACATAGTACACAGACGTACCCAGTGATGGAACCTTCACAGGTCCAAATACATCACTATGCACAAGCTCTAATATTTGTTTTTCCCTCTTACCATGAGAGGGGAAACTCACTCGATTCTGCTTCCCATATACACAATTTTCATAAAATTCAAAATCCAGAGGAATATTGCTCATACCTTCTACCATACCTTTACCATGAAGTATTCGAAGGCAGAGACTACTAGATTTTCTTCTCCACTTTCAGGAACCACAAAACTGTTGCACCCATCAACAACAGTGCTACCTTACAGCTTGTACAGAGTTCCAATCCAAACTCCTGGCATCAATACCAGTGCTCCCCGTACCATATTTCAGGTATCCTTCTCAAACACTATTTTTACACCTGTATCATCCAACTTGCATATAGAAATCAGATTTCTAGCCAACGTAGGAATATGCAAAACACCCAGAAGTGTTCTTACCCTTCCACCTTGCAACTTCAACTTTACTTTTTCGTGACCAATGATTCTAGCCTTCCTATGATCCCCTAAGAAGACATCACCACCATCGTATTTCTTATACTTGTAGAACCACTCTCTATAGGGAGTGAAGTGGAAGGATGCACCTGAGTCAATCAACCATGCCTCATGATCTACATGTACACTTGAAGAAGCCAAGTACACATCCCCATATTCATCTGAGCTGGTTTTCACCTCTGCAGAAGGAGCCTCATTAGATCACTTTCCTTTGTCAAGAGCTTTAGATTTACAGTCCCTTTTGTAGTTCCCTTCCTTTCCACATTTCCAACACAACACCTTTACAGGTTTTCCTGGAGATTTAGATCTCCCTCTAGATTTAGATCTCCCATTCGATGACTTATTTTTGTTTCTATTCTAGGACCGTCCTTGTACAGACAAGGTATCACCATTCTCGATCTCCATATTTTTTCATCTCATCTCCTCCGTCAACAAGGATGAGACTATTTCATCAAACTACAAGGTAGTTGAATTGCTACCTATTGCATTAACCAGACTATCCCACAAATCTAGTAGAGAACACAACAAACTAACGCACTTATCTTCATCTGAAATTTTGATATCAATAGACGATAACTAACTTACCACAGTATTAAACACATTTAGATGCTTTGTCACCGAGTCTCCATCTTTCATCCTCATTTTATACAGCCTTTTCTATAGGAACAGTCTATTCACCAGAGACTTAGATTGGTACAAAGTCCCTAACTTGTCCCACAAAGCCTTCGCTGTAGCTTCCTCTTATACATTCAACAATACTAAATCTGAAACACATAATCATATTGTGCTCGTTGCCTTCCAATCCAACTTCTTCCATTCTTCATCGAACACTCCCATTGGTTTAGTACCCGGATCTACTGCGATCCACTGATCTTTATCCACCAACATATCCTCCATCTTCAGTTTTCACAACTCAAAACTCTCACCATTAAATTTCTTGATCTCTATCTTTCCACAGCTCGCCATCTTCTTTCACCACCAGAATTGATCCCGTAGGTGAACAGGGTCTACCACAGGCCCGAGTGAAACCCCTCAGCAACAAAGCAGTCCCCTTGAAGCCAAAACAGCTCCGATACCAAATGTAGCTTTTAACCCCATACAGAAATTACTTGCACACAAATTCTAAAACACAGAAAATAAACAATGCGAGGGCATAACACATAAAACACATATACAGAGATTTTCCCCTGGATCCCAAAACTAGGACTACCAACTTGTTTTTTCATTATGTTCCTTTCAATGTTACAACACATATTTATACACATCGAAGCATCCAATACCATGGACCAAAAACCATCGCGTCCAAAACCATGTGTGAAAATCATGCAAAAAACCATAGGTAGGTCCGCCCAACCTAACATAGGGTCCAAAACCAAAATTTTCTGAGGCGCTACCCTGGACCCCATAAAGTGGGGTTACCTGCACCCATCAAACTCCATATGACTCCCCCTACTACGCAATCATCACAATGAAGGGGGGGGCTCTGCCCCCCTCCTAACTCCCTGGTTAATTACGTGGGCTAGTCGTGGAAAGAATATAACACAACCCAATAGTTTGAATATCTGTGATCCCCAAATTTGGATTGTCATTAGAATGCTTAATGTACTGAGTCAGTGCATGATCCTGTAGAGTGCTGACCGACATTTCTTTCTTTATATTTTCAACCGTAACTCACTGTGCTTCCCACACAGCTTTTGTCACAAACCAGAACTGGTCCGGATCCTCATTTCCTACTCCCTTGAATACCAGAAATTTATTGCATTTGCCATATTAGCTCACAGTGGTGGCGGAGGTGGTACGAGCAAAGATGGGGGTAAAGGTAGTGAAACTGGTGGTGGTGTGGGTGGGGGTGGTATGCATGGAATTATCTCCCTTATCAAATTGATTGCACTTCTGTTGAGACCTACGCGAGATCTTCCTGGTTCCCTCGCAGAGGTGAAATCAAGGGGCTAGTTTTTAGTTCTTCGCTTCTATAAATTCTCCTACTTCGCGTTGCCCCAAACATCAATTTATTCACATAACCTACTTTTGACATAGTAGAATTTTAATCCAAGTGTTCAGAGACTTAATGTACTTACCTCGCGGCCTTTTAAGGAAGCATCATTCTGTCGTGCTATAGCTGACTGAAGTATCTACCACGAACTCAGTGATGAATCCTCCTATAATTCAATCCAACAAGTGATCAACAACGTGTGCAAACTTATCCTCCTACGCTTCCAATCTACACACCAATTCTGGGGTCCAAACAATAGGTCTATCGAGCTTTCACCTTCCTTGGCTATCTACTAGCTTCGAGATCTACTCATATAGATAAGTAGGGAAAGATGTGAAGAAAATTTTGTGGATCTCTGTGTACAAGTTGTATTCTAACGACTCTTCTTTTGATAGTCACGGATTCCTATTTTCATGTGGTACGAACTCATGAATCTTCCTATCCAACCAATCTTAAATTCCTTTCTTAGCTGGATTCCAGTGATACAACATCAGACATCTCTATGCAGATCCCGGTCTTAGCAATGGAACCATTTGTTGGCTTGTTGGGGCCTGATCGAGATTCAAAGTTAATTAGCTAAACAAATCAGTGTACTACTAGCCCTTTCGGCAACAGTACATGGAACGCGGAATGAGGTCTCACCCAAAGTAGTATGGGGGGGTGCTGGAACCAGGTTTCCGCACCCTTGAGATGTTTGAGGGTTGATTTGGTCCAACTGTGAGTCCCTTCATGCAGGTTATATCAGGCACTTCTCTGGCCTTCGTGCCCTGATATATTCACTTTCACACAACCCTAACCAGGGGCTGTGGGGCTTCTGCACTATTGGAGCATCAATCGGCCCTATTTCCCTAAGTCACACCCAAGATCTTACTTATCTTCTTAGACCATTTAGTTATCCTCGTGTAAATGGATACCTTATGTTATATGTATTTATACAACACATTCTTATGAGTTCACGCAACAAATAAATAGTAAACTTGTAATTCATACCCAATGATGCAAAAAACAGGAAAATATACATAGAAATATGGTAAAACTTCTCTTTATTAATGCTTCCAATGATTACAGACTCAACCTACCCTGCACACTCAGCTGTAGGGGTCCGCACACTCAGCTGCGGACTACTAGGCCTCTGCACACTCAGTTACAATGCCTTCTCCTACTCTACGACCCAAAGACATGACTTACGCTTCCGATTAGTGCTTCTATCCCTTTAGATTAACTATTTTCTACACTTAGAGTCTCGCTCTATTTATACAATCCCATGGTTTGCGGACCATGGGTAGATCTTTCAAGCTGAAATTACATTACAAAAACAAGGGTGGACAACCCTATGACTCTTATTACAGCTTTACCCACCACGCCCACAATTCATGGAGTCTTTAAACCAGACTTGGTCAAAACTTGGGCTTTAAGCCCAAAAACATGCCTTGGGGGGGATTCCACACCCAATAGTTGTTGCTTCTGAGAATGTGGAAAAATACCTAGAGTGAAAGAAGTTTGCCAAACATTTTATTCTTACTAAGATTTGGGATGGGGAATTATCCTTTGGATTATGAGGTCCAAAGAGATATACGATTTTCATCAGAGAGTCCCAAGAAATGATCATGTCTTTAATACCTTTTTCTTAGGAAATACAGAGACCAGGGAAGAGTCCATAAAGTTCAGCGTTATTTTTTAGTTTTCTTTCCAAACCCCAATTATTCTTAGAAGCTCTATCAAAGTAAAGGATTCATTTTGAGATTTGAATCCACCACACATTGTTGTTGGTCTTCATCTTCTATTTCAATTTCGCTCTGATGGACATGTTCATTAATTTTGGATCTCTGATACCTAACCCATTATGACTTTTTGGAGCTCTAGTTGTGGCCCATTTGATAAGGTGAAATTTTTTGGTGCAGGACTTCACACCTTCCCATAGGAATTTCCTCAAAATATTTCCAAATCTATTTGATATATTCTTTGGAGTTAGCAGGGTCTAGAACTAAAACAAAGGAATGGTTGTCAATACACTTTAGAGAGAACCACTCTACTTGCTAGATTGAGCCAATAAGCACCCCAATTTTCCATTCTTAACTTGATATTGTCCAAATTCCTTTCCAAGGACTTGTTGTTGGTCTCTAAAGGTAAATAGGAATTCTCAGGTACTTGAAGTCTTCCTATTCCTTTAGAACTTTAAATTTTGAAACATCCTCAATTTTCTTGAGCCGAGCCGAGATAGTGTTACAAGAGTAAATTTGAGATTTGGACTCAATACTTTCCCACTTGACGAAATAATAAAGTTGTCCAAGACTATTTTATTCTTTTGGGAATTACCACTGAGGATCCACCAAGAAGGATTGTATCATCTACAAAATTCCCATGGTTAATGCTTTTGACATTTCCAGAGAAGTGGATTCTAGGGCTATGCCCCTCCCTTCTTTCAAATTCCAATCTCATGCTTAAAGAGTCTTCCATTATGATATATAACAAAGTTGATAGGGGACACCCTTGTTAAAGTCCCCTAGATGGTTTGAATAAGTCGGAACCTCTCCCATTGACCAAAGGGGCGATCCACAGGGAATAGCTACAAAGAGATATCTATTGAATGAAATTTTCATGAAATCATATTTTCTTCATAATCTAGAAAAAAAAATTTGTCCGACCCTCTCGAATGTATTTTCCATATCAAGCTTAATGACCATGCCTTGATATTATGTTCGCAAAATAGATTCGATTGCTTTGTCAAATCACATTGTCAAAGATTTGTCTTCCTAGGAAAAATCCACTATGATTCCAATTCACTATTTGTTTACAATAAACTTCTTAATTCTAATTTCTAGAATTTTAGAAATAACTTCATATGAGATGTTACATAATGATATAGGGTAGAATCTGATAAAGGAATATGAATTATTTTCTTTAACGATGAGAGCAAGAAATGAAGAGTTGATTTTGCCCCCATTACAAATATTCTTATGTGAATATCCTATCATTATGATAATATCTTTGTGAAAAATATCCCAAAAATGTTGGAAAAAGAAGGTTGGGAATCCATCAAGCCCAGGGGCATTGTCTAGTTGAAAAGAGAAAATAACCTACTTGATTTCATCACTCAAGGCAGACATAATTAGGCTCCTATGCATTTCTCTAGTTACTAATTTAGGTACATGTTCAAACATATTTTGATTATCCTCATTTTTTTGTTGATCCCAAGCTTGATATAGATTGTTGAAATGTGTTATTACTACCTCTTGAATGAGTTTGAAGTCCTAAATCATTTGCCCATGATGATGAATTTTCACTACATTGTTATTCCACACTCTACTCTTAGCTTGATTGTGGAAGAAATTCATATTTATTTCTGCTTAATTCAACCATATACTCTAAGACTTCAATCTCCATTTCTCTCTCTCTTGACGAAGAGTGAGTGGTATGGTTGGAAGGTACTAATTTCCTAGGACAAAATCTCCTTAGAAACTTGATCAGATTCCAGTTGAGATTGAATTTATTCTACTTGATTTTCCAAAGAGTAGATGGAGGGTTGAAAATATTCTTTTTCCTTTCTCAACCACTGCTTTATGTCCTATTTGAGTCTTTTGATTTTTGTTTCCCAGATGTGGATGAGGCTACCCTCCACCCATTGGTTCCATCAAGAAGAAACTGCCTCATAAAATCTTGCAATATGGAGGCAAAGAGCAGAAAATATGAAGGGAATGGGTCCATAATTTTGTGGGGTGTTCATTTTGAGAAGAATAGGTTTGTGATCCAAACCATTCCAAGGCAGAATGAAAGATTATAACCTGATTTCTAAATATAGGATATTTTCTGAAATCAAGAATTTTTCCAGACAAGTTGCAGTGTGTCGAGGACATGTTCTTCTATTTTTCTAGGTGGACTTTAGCTTTAAAGGCTTCAATTCAACTAGATTAAGGGTATTAATCAAATCTTCCATGGCTTCTTGGTGAGGATCTCTAGTTAGAGATCCTCTTATTTTTTCATTTTGGCGAATCGATGTGTTAAAATATCCCCAAATGATACAATTTGTTTTTCTCATTAACGAGTTACAACAATCCTAATTTTCATGCAAGAGCATAGGCATATACAAATATAGAATATTGCATACCTGGTTAAGGGCAAAAATGTTGAAAGTGGTAGCGATCCAATGTTGCAATTTCTTGTTTTCTATAAGTTTTATTTGATCCAGGTCCCATAACCTATCCAAACCTCCTAATGCACCCTCAGAACTGATCTTTCGATGATGATTCTTATTCAATATGTTATTTTGTTTTGAAACAAACTCCTTCTCATCCACATTAGATTCTTGGAATAGGGATATCGAAGGATTTTTTCATAAGAAAAGAATTTTATTCCATTATTATTTTGTTTGATCCCAAGTTCCTGCAATTCGAGGAGATAATATTGATGATTTACTTTGTTGGTCCTTTATTTCCTTCTTTATTGCCTAGATCAACAAGTTGACATGGGACGATTCTTTGAAAACCCATGTGCTTGTACTTTTCTTCTTGGGATATGCTAATTTGTTTGTTAGTTTTCCTTCATGTATGATGTGTCCTTTGATCCATTTCTTTGGATTTTGCAACGTCTATTTCTTTTGTCTGTAGAGTTGCTTGCTTTAGAGGAGCTCGTGGCTTCCTTTAGGGAGAGATAATTCTCATCTTCCTCTTCCGACAAGTCGACTGTACCATTTTGGGAGGGGTGATGAGAATGATTACCCTCTTTCTCTGGACTAGGGGGAGGGTTGTTCATTGGGGCTAGCTCATATTTTTGCGATGCACCTTCTTCTTCATTTAGATCTGCTAGTGCCTCATACTTATTCTAATTTCCTCGATTTGACTTACTGGTGCCTTGCTTATCTTGATTGTGATTGGTAGGTTTTTCATTCTCGTTGGATTTATGAGAGGGTTTATCTTATTGAGGAGAGCACTACTTTTCAGGGCCTTTCATTCTTTTGGATTGTTGGCACTGATCCCCCTACTCTCCCTGGTTTTCTTGACCGGTTTTTTCTGTAACAATTTTTGGTGAAACGGCCATATTCACGGCAATCTCGACATCTAAAATGAAGTTTATCATAATCAACTTCTTGAATGTGGGTCCAGTCATCCATACTAAATTTTATGGAAGCTAGGAGTCCTTTTTCATGATCCACTTCTACACATATTCTGGCACAGCAAAATAACCCTTATTTAGGCTTTCCATAGTCAATGTCTTTTCAAGCTCCACTTCTAGACATAAAGGTAAGGGTAGCATTCCCAGTGAGCCTAAATGTAGCATCACTACAACAATGCAATGATAGGTGAAGAAGTTTAACCTAGAAAGGAATTTTCATTGGGATATCACAATTTGGGTTGAATTTAGGTTTCCATCTATCCAAATACATCCCTTGAGGTCCCATAAAATAACGTCCACTTCTAAAAATGAGATCCTTATATTCTTTGTGTTCATAAAAGAAGGTGAAAAAGCCCTTCCCAACAAAATAAGAGACTAATTCCCCTTTCATTTTTGGCTTCTAGTTATTCTCAATCCATGTTCTTACCAATCTTGGGGAGGGCCACAGGCCATAAATTGGCCAATCAACCCCTGATATGCAAGTTGAGTGACCCTTAACCAATCTTGAGGAGCATAAATTACTAATTTAGGAATTTCATTCAATTTTTTGACAAATTTGGAGGATGGTGCCTTCTAAAATTTTGGGCCATTGCACACCAAATTGTTAAAGGTTGAGACTTCTTGCATGAGAGGGTCCTAGGCTAGACCGACCATATTCGAACACCCAGCCAAGAAGCAAAATGAAAAGGATTAAAATATTTAAGGACTTACTAGTAGATAAGAGAGAATTATGAGAGTCTCCACTTCATGCCAAGGAGAGGCATTGAACCGATCAAGGGTTTCTACAAGGTTCACATGAAGTAGATGCATGTTGAATGAACTACAGAGTTCTTAAGAAAAAAAGAACTTCTATTTTTTTCTTAACATTAGTTATAAACCATGTCTGTTTTTCTTAAATTCCCATTTGAGATGGTCCAATTGATAGGATTATGTTTCATGATTGTTACGTTTGACACACTTTAGAAATCAATGTCAACATACTATTTTATTAATATCATAATTCTCATTTTATTTTGATTTATGTAATGACACATCGACACTTAAACATTGATTTTAATGCATTAAGTTATTGTTAGTTTATGGTAGTGTTACCTTCCATGTTAGTTTGAACCTGATATTCAATTTACCTTAACCATATGACTAAGAAAAGCTCCCCTTTCAATAAATACAAGTCTTTTCGACATTTATTTGGTGAATCAATGGATATTGAAGGTAATTGTTCAAGTGCTCAATATAATTTTCTCTATTAGCTTGTTTCACTATCAGCCAATGTTTTACTATTAAAATAGAGTGAGTTAAGCTTGGTATTGTTGTTTCCCAAATAATAAGTGCATTAGTGATTTCACGTTTGTGAATTAAACACATATTATCCAATGCTAAATGAAGCATGTTTTTTAATTTGTGTTAGGAAGAAATGTTATGTGGTAGAAGAAATATGTGTAGAAAGCAACACAAACTTTGTTTCACAGTGTTGCACACTTCTACATATATTCTCCCTCCGCATGATTCTTCCTCATAATTTCGGAAATCACTCCATGATGAATTAATTCTCATCCTCATCTACACCCTCTCTATTGACTATGATAGGATCATGCAAGCTCACTTCTACAAAAACCATTTTAAATTGTATGTTTCTAAGACCATTGTCACCATGTTATTTCCGTCATGCTTCACCTTCTCTATGATTTTGATAATTTCAATCCAACCATGTTTGCATCATGATTCTGTATGTGGATCTTCTTCATTATTTTCTTTCTGTCCAGACATGATTGTGTGATAGTTAATGTCTGGGATCGAAATTATTCCCTTGCATCCGTTAAATACATGTGATTATTGTTTTTCCTTGCATTTATGAGCTACAATAACTAGAAAATACAATGGTAAAGGATCACATTGAAATTTACCAAGTCTATCAAAACTAATTGGAAGTTTTGGCTTGTTAAAGTTTGGGGAATGAAAAATTTGGTTTGTATCTATATTTAATATAGAATAAGTGCAGACAATTAACTGTATCTATGAATGAATTTCGTATCTTGACTCAATTTGGATTCCACTAGTTCATGTTAAACTAAAAACTAACACTTGGAAATTATTATCAATTTTTATATTTTTTTAATTTCAGTATAGATTTTATATTTTTGGTGCATGACAGGTGTGCAAATCAGGTAGCAAAAACCTTCCTTATTTCACACATAAATACAAAATATTTTGGCGTATTGAGTAAGGGAGTGTGAAGGAAGTGTTTACGAAGGGTTTTGTGTCCCTTGCTCTAGAGATACATTCCCACAAACAATTTCTATTACACACCCCATAGAGATTTTCGACTCCACTCCTTGCATAAATTTTCTCCACCCACCAAAATATAGCATTTTATCCTCATAGGTTACCTTATCTATGCATTTTTCTAGAATTTCATATTACTAAGAATATATCTCAATAGCAAGATGAACCATTTGATCTTGCAACATGATCCAGGAGTGATCAATAAGAGTTCAACTACATATTCAATATATACTATCATGGGAAATCAAAATCTTCATTTGGGTATGCTTACTAACTCCATATCATTGATTAATGTAAATATCTGACCTTTTGAATGTACGAGTATTCTAGGATAGGATGCTTTCTATATTAGTCAGGAAAAAGGGAGAATTAAATATTGAACCATAAGTATAAGTCTCTCACACACAAGAATGCATTAAACATTAAAATGAAGTGTCTGAGTTTTAAGCATTTCCTAGGAAATGAATTAATCAAATAATTGATGTATTCGGATTATTAATTCGTGTGAGCAAGAAGTGGTGTGTGGAAAAAAATATGTGCAAAATAAATAACATAAACTTTCTTCTGCCATGTCGAATATCTATGCATTCAATTTCATGCACTACATATTAATCAATTAATTAATAGTTTGGGCTTATTAAAATTTTGCACATGAAAAGTTTGGGTTATGTAAATACTAAGTGAATTTGCGAATTCACATTTATGAATTCTATCATTTATATGTTTTGGATTTTTCCAAAAAATTAATAATGCAATTTAACAAAATATTTTTTGTTTAATTAAATAAATTGGTTTAAGATAATGAAATAAATGAATTTTTAAAACTATTTATCCATTCATTGGCGCATTTTGGAATTCCTTTCGATTCACCAAAAGGAAGGGATTTATCACTGAACCACAGCATGGCACCATACATTCAATCATAGTGTTGTGCGATATGCTAAATAAATATTTGTTTAATGCATCCAAGAAATAAATATTGCACATGGGGATTCAATACCCTGTCGTGAAGAAATAAAACAATCATCTCATCAAATTTTAAATAAAAAGGAATGAAAATAAATAAAAAAGAATATGTGGATGCCATAATAGGAAAAGGGAAACCTTGAACAATGAACATTATTAGAAGTGTTTGTAAATGAAGCTAATTATCATTTTATGCCAAAGAAAAATTACACTATTGAGAATGGCTTCACAAAACATTATCTACCTCACTCTTATCATATTTATTAGCCAATAGCTTATTCAAAAAAAAATTACAAATTGTGAAAAATTACTTCGCTACCATGAAAGGAAAATAAACATACGTCCAAAAAACTTTCAAGATTAGTACACAACTACAAACTATTAACTATTGGGGGTATTTATTGAATAAGATTCTCTCGTCTTGAACTTGGTGATTACAGAGGCTAAAACACACAATGTACATGTTTCTTCATATGAGATAGTCTCCCTTCAAAGTTATCTAGGCTTTCCTATATATGCCCCCTGATCCCTTTGCATATTTTCTAATATATCCTACATTTTCCACTGGTTTTGTTGGGGGTCATTCATGAATGATATGATCATATTTATGTCATCATGTTTGTGTCTTGTGATTTTTTCTAGAAGCATATTGATATAGACATGCTTATTACCAATGTTTTCTTGATCAGATGTAGGGTCATTAAAATCAAGTTTATTGAAAGGGTTGGGATCTATAGCGTATCCCTCATCAATTCTCTACATGTGACATTGGATTGAAGCTCATCATTCCCCAACACCATGTATTACTTTGGCTCATCCACATGGAATATTGTATTTTTCTAGAAAACAAAAAATTCTTGAATACAATAATGCGATAAATGGGCTAAACTAACAGGACCTTTTATGTTGAACAGAGCACCAACTTAGCATATAACAACAACATGCCACCTAGTATTACATTGCAATGACTCAAGACATAGTTCCAAAAGAAGCCTTGTAAATGAATAGATACAAAATTCAAAAGAAATGTTATAAAACTCCCAAGAATCAAGTGAGAACATAGATACAAAAAATCCAAATAGAAGCAACAATTATCAAGTGAAATGGGAGCAAAGAAGCATTCCATCTTACCTCGTTATCAAGCTATGAAACAACAAAATAACATATTATCATACTTTCCAAATAAATAACGTTTATTCCCATGTCTAACATGTATCTATATACCTCTTTTTATTTCATTCCCTATATCATAGCTAAATGTATATCACCACTAATTTAGTCATTTCCCTATTATGGTTATAAGAAGTTACTATACCCATATTTCCGTAGAAAAACAAAACCCTTGATTTTAAAATATTTCCCTAATTTAATTTGAGTATTTCTCTGTATTGCAATTCACAGCGTGTGTAAATGTAGGACAATAGAGAAAACAAAATAAAAGCTTCCTTCTCAGTCTGCAAATATCATTTAAATGTTTTGAAAAGAAACTAGATACAAATATACACTGTGCAGGTGCAATGATCTCAATGATTTAAGAAATGGTACCATCGATTTGAAAATAAATGAGATATAATGATACATTGAAGGTATTTAGAGAATTTAAAGGTTGCAAAATAAATTAATGGTCACACATTTCGTTTACACAATACAGACTACGAAGGTGCATTTTGTTTACATAATGCATATTCTGAAGTGTGAAGATACAAAATAAGATTTCATTGTCCTTCATCCACACCCTGCATGATTGTACAGAGAAGGAAGACAAAACATTATTCTACAATTTGTTGTATCCCTACATATAAGATATTTATTTATTTAATTAAATAAATTGATTCGAGATATCGAAATAGAGATGTTTTTAAAACTATGTATGCATTCGTTCACGCAGTTCAACAATCCTTTCAATTCGCCAAAAGCCAATAATATAACTAAACGTTTTTTATCAATTTTCTATTTCGAAAGCCAAATATGCATGATAAATTAATTATGGAAATAATTGTAGCAACACATGTGTAATTAATTCATAATTTTTATATTTCTTTAATAGCTGCAAATTTCAATATTGACATAAATACAAATAACAACATTAGTAAAAATTAACTAGATTACGTGTTAGCAGGGAAAAGTTTAAGGATGGAAATTTATCTTAAAGTTTAGAAACCTCAGCGAATCTTTCTAGTCTCTAATATGAAAAATATAAAATATTTGGTGATATCTTCGTAAAAGAAATCCAATTTATTATGTTTTTATATATACTCTATATACTTTTGGTGATATTTAAGGTAAAATAATTTTATATTATAAAGCTTGGGCGAATTATTTTTATAAAAAATTGAAATTGACGAATATTTTTTTTGGAAATACCATGGAAAATTAGCCCACTTACGAATATTAGCCCATAAAAGTTTCCATGCATGTTAGTATTAGACCTTAATAATGTTTTATTATTTGCTAACCTGCGATGTGAGAAATTTATATGTGTAGAGGGATAATTTACCTAGAGTTGTAAAGAAAGAGGGAGGAAAGTTTCATCTACACAGATCATTCTTATGCATAGTAAATAGAATATCAATGATTTGGAGTGCAGTGAAAAGATATGGAACAAGCTTCCATTGCCCTTCGTCCACATCCCATGTGGTTATGTAGAGTAGGTGTTATGGAAATTTATAAATAGCCACTAGGAACTATTTCTTTGTAGTCTTCGCCCTGACAATACTACCAAATGGAGGAGTATATGTAATGTAACAAAAAGTGTACAAAGAAGCAAATCCCAAAACCAAACAAGTAGATAAAGCATCCATGCATAGAGTCCTTTATTTAGGGTTTGAGATTTGTACATGAGATCCACATAGGTTGATGGTGAGTGTTAAATCCAATGTAGAAAACTCCTTCTCCAATCAAGAGATCCTATCCTACACAATAGATATAAATCCAACACATAAGAAACATGAAATAACTCACACAAATGGACTTTTGGCTCAAACAAATAAACATGAAAAACTAATCATAAAAATAGATTTAATGGAAAGGAGCCTTCACCTATATTAATGATGAAATGAAATTAATACAAGGAATATTATACCTTCACACATGGATCTTTTCCTTTGTATTTCAGTAGAGTCTCTCCCTTTCCAAGCAATATGACCTTGAGACCAAAATATCTCACAAAATCCAAGAGAATCAAAATACCAGAATGACTCTAACTATCCCACTAGCATGACCCTCAATCATTGACCATTATATAAATATTCAGAGCATTTCCAAGGAGGATGAATGTATACATTTAGGGTGAAGAGAAGTTCAGAAGGTTATCTAATAATGCACCTAAGCCAACTTTAAGATGTAATATAAGATGTGGCTTCAAATTTATCTCCTATGGAAAGTGAACCTATAGAACATAAGCTAGGGTCACAGGGAATGAACTGAGAAATTTTGACTCTAGTTGCTAGGAACAAGGGTGCTCCATGTAATTATAAGGATAGAATTTCTCTATCATGGAATATGTCCCAACGATTATGAACATAACTAGGTCAAAATAAGGGTCAAATCTCAAGCAAGTGGTCAATAGTAAAAGGGATCATTAGTCCTTACCCTAGGGAGAAAAATAGGTTGATAACAAGTGCCCCCTAATGCATGAGGTCAGAAGAGTAACTAATGGTTGAAATTCATTACAACAAGGATCAAAGGTCAAGATGGGAGGATGGAGACATAGCTAAGAAGCGAGATTGGAAGAAACCAAATGCCAAAGTTTAATTTGTGCTAATAACATACCCAAGGTAGCCATAACCATGCTTAGTCATAAATAGATACTGAAAATGTCCACAAACCATACACTATGAATATATGACATGAAATATTAGACCATGGCCACAGACAATAAATAGTGGATCCATGTGTCTCATCAATAAATGCTAGCCACGAGAAAATACAATGCGGATCTATGTCACAATACACATCAATAGGACTATGAACACATGACAGATAGGAGCTACCCTTGAGTAGTCCTTACAGTACATAAATGATACATAACTCCAATGTATTATGGGAAAGGTGCCATATAAGAGCAATATGTCCCTAACTCAGGGTCTTCAACATAACCGAAATGGTACAATTCTATGACATGTGAATGTATGAGCTAATGTTGAGCATGGTAGAAATCATTTGATTACTGGTCAATAAGGTGTACCATTAGCAGAAATGAGGGGACCCAAAAATGATGAAAATGTACCCTAAGATACCTAGCATAATACACTAAGTGTGAATATATGAGCTAATGTCAAATACTCACACACATGAACGATAAGGAATCAATGGTGTAAACCCATTGTCAATCGCAACGAAACCTGACACTAAAGGGTCTGCTGGTTCCTAGATCAAGCTCCTGGATAATGAGCTAAAGTTGGTAGGAGTAGACCCATTGAAGGAGGGCCTTGGTTTATTGTCTATCAATTGACATATAACAAACCAAGATGATGTGGTGAATGGATAAAGTCATGAAGTGATAAAGCACAACTAACACAAGGATTTCCAACTCAAAAAGGTCAACAAGAAACTTTAATTAGTTGACATTGGTTGAGAATTCCCTTGAACACATAACGAAATGACACAAAAGTGACTTAGTGGCATGACTAATGAACACCATGTGATATCGTGCAACAACATAGGATTCGTTGAAGCATGCTCCATAGTGACTGGAAGAGTAACCAGTTCGAGGAGTAGATAGACTCATATATATGATACGACTCTTGGGAAAGCTAAAACTCAATTGTAAGATAATAAGGCAGATAGGTGCCATGTTGAACGGTGACGAGACTGATGCTGACATTTTGATGACTTACAAAAATTAAGGCCCCTTTCTATCTTCTCTTTCTAATATTCTCAATGGATTAATCAGCACTAAAGAGAAGACAAGTATGCTCAATAGGTTCCTTTTTCGTAGAGTTTAATAATGTGAATAAAGATATAAATGTACATTTGCATCTTTATCACAATTTAATGAGCTTTGAGAATGGAAAATAGATTGCTTGTCCACTTTCAATTCAATTAATGAGCAGGAAAGATAAAAATAACTCAACATTTTTGTTTATATTTTACGAGCATGAAAATATGGAAAAAGAACCTCAAGATTTTCATATGTTTAATGAGTCATGAAAAGAGGAATAAAATGAAATCATTATTTCATTTATTAACTAGGATGAAAACCAGGAAAAAAGGAGCTTGGTTTCTTTCAAGTTTTAATGAGCATAAGAAGGAATCTAAGAAATCTAGTCCTGGAAGAACGAGTGGTATAAATGGTAGCAACCAATTTCGGTATTAAAGAACCATTCATAATATAGATAAGCAGATAAGATAGAATGTAAGACCACTCATCATAGAAATTCCTCTAAGAAAGGGAAAAACACCAAGTGAAAGTGAATGATAGGCTAAGTAGAGGATGATGATAGAATGATGATATCAAGGATCATCATGCAAAAACAAGTTGATAGAAATTGGAAATCACAAGGTATAGAATGGGGAATCCTCCTCACATAAGGCAAAAAAATAACAAGAAGAGGACATGAGGCTCAAATTCTAGGTCATGGTAGGTCAGAAGGAGGGATTTCAAAAGAGAATTAAAATGATTGCATGGATACTGAGATGACAAAAAGGTGCTAGAATGGGGCATCCATGATCAAGCAAGTTCTACCGCCAAGATATGATGTGCATAGAGAAGAGTTTCTAATGTCACAACTTGATGGGGTTAGACCTAAGGCATAATGATGGCACTAATGGTTAGGAATGGATCAGTGATGGTGATATATGACCTAACCCTATATGCTAGTAATAGAGACATATCTTCAACCCATTGATGGAAATGGAACCCTAAAAGAGAGATTAACAAAAATATAACTCCCCATACTCCTACAAAAATGTCATTAGTAAAATAGCATAGGAAAAACCCATAAGCCCAAAAAGAATTAAAAAGGGAATATTCTCTAGATGCTCAAAAGTTTTTATAAAAGAGACACATACTTTCTCATTTTACTCATTGTGAGGTGAAGAAGAGAGGAGAAGAGAAGGGTTCCCAAGAATTGTACAAGGATGGAAAAGATTAGGAAGAGTATCAAATCATCTTCCTGAGCCAAGGTAAGTCTATTTTGGTCCCTCGCTAATTTAATTACGCACTAGTTTTATCATGGCCTTTTTTTAGGGAAAAAAATTTATTTTACTTATGTATATGATTGGTCATATGGATATATTAGGGAAAGTTTAACTCTAAAGCTCCAGACATTCTGATGTAGTCTCGTACTGAGCAACTTGGGTCAAAATTTCTCTATTTGATCCCAACGACTAGGGCTTGTTTTTCATCTTTTGTGAGAGATTCCCCAAAATGGTGTTTTATCTCAAGGTTTGAAAGTGAAACTTTTGTTTTTCCCATGACCATGCTCATGAGTGATATGCTATCTATTCATTGCAAGAGAAACCATGATTGTGTCTAGGGAGAGAGAACATGTGAAAAATGACATCCAACCCATAGGCCATTTTCCAATTTTAAAAATCACTAAGGGATTGTGGTCTGCTGAAATACATCAAAACTCAAAGTATGACCAACTAGCCATGGTTATTGCAACAAATAATTGATTAGTGGGATGAAGATAACCAACAATTTGTAGTGGGGCCAGAGGTACCCAGACTGGAGTCAAAATATATTTATTTCCTCATAGGGTTGTCAAAGCAAGGGGCTCTAAGAGTGTTGGTTGGTGTGATAAGTAGAACTAAGGAAACACTAAGGAGATACATAGAGAAGTACTATAGGCAAGGCACGAGGATAGATGGTGCCAAAATTTTGACTGATACCATAGAAGGCCATATAGTATGCATCCTAGCATACACCATCACACGAATGGTAGGGACAAAAGCACCATAAAAAGTAACCAATGTACATATGGACTTGGTAGTACACTGTCTGGATCCCACCTTATTCAACTAGAGTGGGGGAGTCTTGGAGAATTTGAAATATCAACTCACTCAAGTGAGGAAAGGAAGAATAAAAAATTTAGATATAGGAGTCTAATAGTATCATTCGTTTTGGAGAGGGTCTCGATGATGAGTTCTATGGTACACTATGAGTTGGATCCACCACCTACGGAGCCTCGCATGGTGGCATGGTTCTTCTTGATGATGGGGTGAGAGGGTGTCCATGGTGGACACTGGTTTCCCCCAAATTACTTCAAATGGCTAAAGAGGGTGCCCCTGTAAGTAGATGATTATGCTTATGATGGTGTAGACTAATAGGGACACCCATATCTAGTATTTCCACTAGGGATGCACAGTGGAGTGATATGGGTAAATGTTTTTGACTTTTCACATTTTTTATGTTTTTGGATTTTTGGAATATTTGATTTTTTTTTATGGATACAAAGTTACTAAGTTGTAGTGATTGTGATATGTAGATATTTCACTAGTTCATCCCAAGGGATATTTTCCCTTGAGGAGAGGAGTCTCGTTAGCCAAAGCCTAAGCATCACAAACAACAACTAAAGAAGATGAAAAAAATGAGGTGTTGAAATAGCTTACTCACAATGTCGCTGGGTTAATGTTAGGGGTTCCACCTATGAGGATAACAAAGAGTCCTTGACATATGCAAAGGCATATAGTAAGGGTGAATTATTCTCATCACTGAAGTTTCCTTTGGCATATTTTGTAAGTTTCACTATGTTATCATGAGCACCATTGACTAGGGATGGTGGTTTTCCTAGGGTTTTTTGATATTACTACATATGTATGGCCTTATGGCTAGAGGCTCAAATGCCTAGATTTTGAATGACATACCCAAATTTTGTGATGTAAATATCTATTATGATATAATAAAATGATAGCCTTTATGGCATGTTATTCTAAATGATGTGCTTCATGAGGTTGGAGTTAGCAATGTCCATGGTATTTACGAAGAGGGTGTAGTGCCTCAATTGTTGGATAACAACAATGGTTTCTAAAGGAAGCTTCTAAATATGGGAATAATGAAACTTAGGATGAAGAATTCCTTTTCTAAGATAGTAGATGGTATGTTAATTCAGCGTCTTGTCCCCATGGACAAGAATCATACCAGTGGCATAATCATAGGCTGCACGATATAGCAAGAAATCTTGGTTGAAATCAGGAGGGTTGAGTAAATGTGTAGATAAAAAAGCCTATTTGAGAGCATCAAAAGAATGTTAGGCTTGGCCATCTAGATAAATGGTACTATTTTTTTCAACAAATGCATAAAGCCTTGGGTACTTTCAACATAATTTGCAACAAACATACACAAGAAATTAGCCTTCCCTAGTAGTTTTCGAAGTTGGTGGACCGTGTGTGGAGGAAAGTTGATGATGGCTACAACCTTAGAGGGATCAACATGAATCCCTTATTTAGGGACAACAAAATTTATCAATATCATGTATTAGACACAAAATACACATTTATGAGGATTAAGTTGGATTTTATCATAATGACATCAGAAGTATATCTCTCTAGGGTGTGCATGATGATTCTCACAAGTAAATATTGAGTAGTAAGGTCATCAAGATAGACTTCAACATTGTGTTTTATGTCATGAAACATATAAGACATGGCCTACTGTAATGTAGCACCAACATTTTTTAGGCCAAAGGGATAATTTACAATAATAGAATGTCCCCCAAGGGCAGATAAAAGTAATATTGTGCTGGTATTTTATTTTGGTTTCAATTTTGTTATAGCTAGAAAATCCATCCATAAAGGAAAAGATAGAATTATCGGCACACACGTCAAGAATCTAGTTGATAAACAGCATGGGATAATAATCCTTAGGATAAGCCAGATTCAAGTCGCGATAATCCACACAAACCATAATCGTCCCTTGTTTTTTATCAACCATAACATGACTAGAAACCCACTCTATCAAGGGTTCCAAATAAATGAAACCAAAATCTAAGAGTTTTTAAACTTCCTTTTTAATATCACCTTCCTTCATAAGGTTTACTTGCAAGAGTTTATGCTGAAAAAGTTTATCTCTAAGATAAGTCTTAATCTCATGTTGAACAATCCAAGGATCTTTTTAGCAATTTCTTCCTAACACCAACTGAAAACATCACAAAACTCATTGAAGAGGGAATTATAAGTATGAATATTTGGAGGAGTATAATTTTTCCAAATCAAGATGTTTTCCATGAAACTTTGTTTCATGACATTACTAATAGGAATGGTCATTGATATGTTGACCAAGTTCCCTTCAAAATCGATAGTGTAAACCAAAATGGGGAGCTAGGAACATTCAACATTGCAAGAGGAAACTAGAATTTTAGTTTACTCATCCATGCTATCCAGTAGAGGGAGAAAATAAGACTAGTGATGAAAAATCCATTAGGGAATATCACAGACTGAAATAAACTCCATAATAGCTTCATCAGATGGAAGTGGAAAATCTAGGAAGTGACTGGATAGAGGATGATCAACAACCTAAGTAGGCATAGGGTTATCATGAAGTGGTGTAGAAGAAACACCATATGACAGATCAGACTTGGATTCCAACTGAATGGTTTGATAATAATTTTCTACTAGGCTTAATGGAACTTTCTCATGATATTGGTCAATGTCAGAAAGAGAAGGTAGCACCCAAGGATCACTAGGGATATGTGTTCGACAAGTGCGCGAGGATATCATATGGATGGAAGCAACAATAAGAATAGAAGGAATATTAGGAAGAGGTAAAGGAAAGACACCAATAAGAGAGGATATTTTGAATAAGCCCCCACCAACACTTAATTCCAAAGGTTATCTCCATCAAGTTGGACAAAATTACCCGAACTAGTAATTTTGGTTGACAACACATAATTTTTCAACTAATTGATTGTGACTATATTTCCTTCATGGACAAAACAAAGAACATGAAATAGAAAGGAAACAATAGTGCACATAGAATAAAACCAACTACAACCAGGGAGAAGGTTATAATCCAAGGAGGCTTCAAAAAAATGATCTACATGAAATTTCTGAAGATTGGTCGTAGACTTAGTGAATGGTGGAGAACCTAGAGCATTCCAAAATGATGTTGGCATAACACAGTAGAAGAGCCTTCATCCACCATAATGTGATGAATATTATTTTGAAATATTTGCACACAAATTTGGAAGGAAATATGGTGGGAAAGCCTATAATGAGGAGGGTCAACATTAAAAGTAATGAGACTAGACTCTCATGGATTCAACCCCCTCCCCCCCGCCGATCACAACCAACAAGGCTTTGCATTCCTGAGGGAAGCTATGCAAAACATCCAAGGAAAACATGGCATAAGGAACTTGGGCTAAATCCTCGACAATATTATAGTGTTGGGTAGGCTATGCAAATGGATTATGTGTTGAATTGTGAATAAAACCCTAAGGTAGGTGATAGAATGGATCCATAGGATTATATAGTGTGAGAGGTCTAGTGGAAGCAGTTGGGGTGGTTGAGTCCTTCGAGGAGAAACCCAACTAAGGAGTATCATAAGAATTAGCTCATGTGGTCACATTTACTTTCTCTTGGAACATAAGTATGAACTTATTATTGGCAGGCTGGCAATATTCCCCCTCATTTTCCCCTTGCATATGTTGAGGAGCATGGGAAACCATTTGTTGTTGAGGTTGTGCAGGTAATAAATGAATTAAGGCAATTGGTTAGTGAGTAGAAATTGGTGGTAAAAGAAGCTCATGGACTTCATCCATGTGAGGGTACTCATGAGTCAAATTCTCACCTTGACAAATATTACAAGGGAACTTGATCTTACAACGTTGTTCACTTGTGCCCCCTCCCTAATTGGATGGATTTGGTTGAGTATCTTGAGGAGGTTTATTATTTTTTTTCTTTTTAATACCACGTTGTTGAGCATTCTTGGGTGTTGTGGAGTTCACTGTGATAATGTTGTTGGGTGGCTCAAAAGGAGGTTCTCTTTTAGAGTTAGATGCACTTGTTGGGGCTTTTAATGTAACAATAAATTTCCCTAATTAGGAAATAAGTTAGCTCACAAACTCAGATATGGAACCAATTACACCATTAGAGTGTGGTCCTAAGGTAGGTTTGTGTGGGTCTGTAGAAGGGAAATGAACATTGGGAATAAAGTCATAAATCACGCCCAACTAAGAGAAAATCAAATCTAATTGCTAAATAGATGAAATGAATTTTTCCTTGGTAATTTCCCTGCACATGGACACATCCTTGGCTATGGGAGGTAAAAATGATAAAATTAACCATTTAAGCAGAACCTCGTCATTGATTTTGGTCTAAAATAACCACTTAAGTCATTTCCACTCATGGATATGATTAAAAATTATAGTGGACTGGTCTTACTCAAAGTTAGAAAAGAGGTCAAAATCAGTGTCATATCTCATGGGTGATTGAAAATGGTCAAAAACATTGTGGCCAAGGAAGAATTGTCACTAAAAGATGTTTGTCATGCGGAAAGAGTCGATAGTGCGGACACAACCAACCTCCCTAGAAGCTTAAGGCTTTCTAGTGACAAACAAGACAATTAAGAGCAATCCTTCTCTAAATATGCATTTATCATACAAGAAATCAAGTGTTTAGATCCTACGTGTAACCCAACGCTGTTGTAGTAGTCCAGCCTCGTCGATTCGGATGAGCTCCTCCTTCTCTTCGAAACCTGCATTCACTAACAATCAAACGATTAAATAGCACATGAATATCTCATAAAACAAAACATATTTAACATACAGACCAAGGAGTATATGAAACAACTCATAAATAACAAATTGTTGAGAAGAATGGACTTATTTGTATTAATAGGAAACAAAAGAAACCATTACAACCTGAGCCTTGGTGTTGTGCAGGTCCCTCCCAGGGTCCAGCAAGAGTTTTCCTTTACTTTGATAAGCTCACCCACTTCCAAATGAAACAAGAAAGGATGGGAATCTCTCCTCACAAGCTTTTACAAGGAAATCCTAATTCCAGCAGCATCTACCCTTAGGAATGTTCAGCTTTCAACCTCCCCTCCCTTTGGCCCAATGCCTGTATTTATAGTGCTCTAGAGGAAGTTATTCAGGTCCACCATCAATGGGATAAGCCCCTCTTTGGATGGGATAGCTCCCCTCTTGATGGGATAAGTTCCTCTTTGGTAGGGATACATGAACCATCTGGAGGCACTTCATACACGTCAAACAAGCTTCTAGAATGCTCTAGAAATGACCACAAGTAACTTTTTTGGAGTGAAACTTGCACCTTTTGACCTTTACGGGAGTACGCACCCATTGCTTTACAGACAGAGCGTACAAGTACGCAGGTATTGTGAACTTGGGGTGCGTACACGCAGGTAAGGCTAAGAGAAACTGCGTACCCAGAGATATATAGATTTTTAATGACTTTCTCTCTTTTTTGGAGTTTGACATGGAGAGCAGAGGTATGAGGCTTGCCAAGGAGGATAGTATGACAGTTGATGGAGCCATACTAACTGCAAATAGTCATGGTGAAAAATTTTAGTGTAACAGATTGCCCCCTAAAGTGCGAAGCCTGTAGTAGATTAGGGTTTCATATCATCTAGGAAGGGTGAAGTACTTTATCATTTCAAGGATTATCTTGTGGAGAGCCCAGTTGGAACCTGCAAATATTCAACACAAAATACATATATAAGATGTTATCATCGCTGAGGTAGGCATTCCCATACTCAGATTGAAAACTTTAACTAACACTCTAACTACTACTCCGATACAGGAATGATTTTGTAGTACATCACAATCATAGACTCATGTAGACACAGTATGGACGCAGCCATCTGTTTATGATTAGTCTACTATATAATGAATACAAAACTCCTCGCAGCCTGGATGGTGGAAACTAGATCCAGGGTCTTCATTTCTACTTCCCGAATTGGTACGATTCTATCCATGCGAATGAATGAGTTGATGTCAAACATGCTAGAAACCACTTGATTACCAGTCAATGATGTAAACTGTTAACAAGCGTGAGAGAGACCACCAGTGATGTCAATGGTTCTCAAAGTACCCAGTACAATCCATGATATGCGAATGAATGGGTTGATGTCGAACATGTCACGGAATCCTTTGATCGAAAGTCAATGATGTAAACTGTCGTCGAAGGCGAGAAACCTGCCACTGATGCATGCAGACTTCAAGGTACTGACGATTCCTGAGTCATCTCTCTGGATAATGTGCTGATGTCGATAGAAAGCGACCCGTTGCAGGCAAGCCCACAACACGAAATCATAGTTCAACTTGAAGAAATGTTGCTGTAAGGACTGACTCAGGGATGGTCAAAATGGATGACAAGTATTTTGCATATGAATGGTTTATTTGCAGAGACCTCTTGAACACATAACGACACGACAGATGGCTTGGCGACGATTGACCCAAAGTTAATACCCAGAAACGGTTGAAGACTTTCAGAGTGGTTTAATCAACTTTAAGGCAAAGGATTTCCCAACCCAGGTGAATGAAAAGTGTCGTGTTCAAGAGTGGTAATAAGGTTTTCTTTGTGACAAAGGATAACAAATAGGCTCATTCTTCCCTCTTTTCCCCCACCATTTCTGGCAAGTACCTCTTTATTTTTTACAAGCTTGAGGAGGATAACATATGCTTGATTATAAGCTCATCCTTCGGATGAGTCCAACTTAGTTTAGATTCAGGCCCTAAGAAGGAGTGGTCCGTTCCTATTTGTAATTGAACAGGTCCTTTACTGTGAAATTGTAACGAGTCCAGTATAGGAGAAACTCGGCGTTTTTCATTTTTAGAGAGTCTGAAAAAACTAAAGAAGACTCCAAGTTGAACTTTTTCATAAATTTGTGTCTCCCAAGCCCGAAAAAGTATAAAATAATACCTGAGAGAACCGCTTGATCTTGCGACCAAGGAGTACTTTCATGATTAGTGTCTTTGACTTGAAAAGTAAAAAGCGATCAAGGACACGTCGTTTTATTTCCAGTATCGAGTTTGAAATGACAAAAACCCGGCAATCTTTTCCTGTTTTTACGGTCAGAAAAGGGCTATAAGAGGACCGTCTTTTAATTCCATTTTAACGAGTGTAAAAGAAACGCTCGACAATCTTTTCATGTTTTAGGAGTCAGAAAAGGGCTTAAAAGATGACTCTGATGTTTTGGTTCGTGAAAAATGATAATTTTCCCTGAAAGTCCTTTTGTCCTGCACAAAAACGACACATTACTCATACCTGTTTAAGATGGGCAAAAATACATTGAAAAATATCCTTCCATGGTGAAAAATAAACAAACTTAGCATTCATTTATCCAAAAAACCTATAAAAAGACCTTTTATCATGTCATTTTTACCATTTTACTGTTGAAGGAGAGAAAAGGGCTTTTGGCAAGAAACTTCCCGTGGACTTTGCGGAGAATCCGACCGTCAGAATCGAGCGCCGTCTCTTTCAGGTATTTCACAACATCCTCCTCTTTGTTTTCATCTGTTTAGAATTTCATTTTAAGCCCTAGTTTGATTTTTTGGGGGCTTTGGGGTTTCAAGATCCGCTTTTCGGGGTACGCAGGTGCCCCATGGGCGACCTACGTACCCCGACATTTTTGTTAATGGGAAAATGGTAGGAGTACGCAGCCTACCTTCAAAATAGCTGCATACCCATGCTCTGTTTTCTAAAAGCGGGGTGCGTACTCCGCGCAAAGCAATTTTAAACCCCCAAATCTCAAAAATGAACCATTAATTTTTGATTTAATGAATTCTAATGAATGTTTTCTGGTGTGTATATTACCCACCATGCTTGATTGGCGTGAAAGAGAACACGAAGATGTCGATTTGGCCGCAATAGATCATCAACCTTCCATTGATGCTTTGAAAGCATGCGGTCTCTACAAATATTGGGCCATACCTGGCATGAGGGCCCAGGTGCGATTCTTAGAATGGCTGGTTGAAAGGTGGAACGTTCAGGATCAATGTTTTTACATCGGGGGGCACCAGCTCGAGATAGAGCCCTCAGACATATATTTTCTCACTGGTTTGCCTAATAGGGGCGAGCAACTGACTCTGTCCGGGACTAGGCCGGGTGGCCAATCCCTTGCTAGTCTCCGGCTAGAGTGGTGCAATAATCAGCACCAGGAGAAAGGGATAGAAATCAAATACATATCCCTGCCTGAACTTATGGTAATTGCCTTTACAGTTACCAGACTCTGCGGCGCAGCTGCTTTGCATATTGCCACCGGGTCCCAAATGCGGATGGCGATTGATTGCTACCGAGGCACCATTTTCAACTGGTGCGATGCTGTGTTGGCTAATATGAAGGGCCAGCTGACTAGGGAAAAGAACGGGCAATTAAAGACCTTTGGGTATGGGCCTCTAGTTGTGAGCTTTGCCCTAGAGAGGGTTCTGATGCTAATCCCACACAAGGATAATTTTAGGGGCGAATGTTCGCCCTTTGGCGAAATTAAGGGGTTTTAAATTTTTAGTGGGCGAATATTTTGTATCATAGTACATTTTTACAAATCACCTCAAATAGCCCACCTTATTTTAAGGGAGAGGGTAAAAAAAGTAAATTTAGCCCTTGAAATTAAGTCTTACAATCTTCCATTCGCCCATTTTCAAGAATAGGTTTTATTTAAGTGAATCCATTCGCCATTCGCCCATTTTCAAGAATAGGTTTTATTTAAGTGAATCCTATGGGCCAAATACCATATTTATAAAAGAGGTATGGTAAATTAATAAAAATATAAATAAATGAGAGGTATGGTAAATAAATAAAACATTTTTTATATTTACTCCATAAGTCACCTTATATACATGTAAGGGTGTAAACAAATAAAAATATAAGTAAAGTGGAGGTATGGTAAATAAATAAAACGTCTTTTTATACTTACTCAAAAGGTATGGTAAATAAATAAAAATATAAATAAACTAGACGTAGCGTAAATAAATAAAACCTCTTTTTATATTTAGTCCATAACCCTCGTTCTATTTATGAAGGCTCAAGAAAGAGGTTTTATTTAAGTGAATCCTATGGGCCAAATACCATATTTGTAAAAGAGGTATGGTAAATTAATAAAAATATAAATAAACGAGAGGTATGGTAAACAAATAAAACATTTTTTTATATTTACTCCATAAGTCACCTTATATTTACGAACACTCAAAAAATGGGTTATATTTAGGTGAAACCTATGGCCAAAATACTATGGGACAAATACCATGGACTAGATTGTTATTAATACCATGCAAAAAACCATTATTTACCCTAATATTAGAATTAATAAAAATAAAAATGGCACATGGTATTGACCCATGGTATTCACCAAAATGGCACATGGTATTGACCCATGGTATTCACCTGGAATATAGCCTATTTAAATGGGGGAATTAAACCAGCATATAGCCTATGCTAAGATTCACTAGGACTTTACAAAGTTTTATTATTTAGTGAAAGACTCACCAAGATCTTACAAGCTTTTATAATTGAGTAAAATATTCGCCATCCCTGGTAAGAGATTCGCCAAAAAATTATATATACATATTATATTATTGATAAGATCGCCTTCCATTTTTCCTATATACCATGGAGATTCGCCCATTTATTATATTTATAAATTTAGGGGGGGTTCTTAAAATTTTCCCTGATCCCACAGCATCTCACTGTTGCAGTTGGGCCTCCTCGGGAGCCAAAGTTGATGCGATGGGTTGCGGTGATGGCCCGGCATCCTGATGAGGGAGCGGGAGTTGTCCGATTTCCTACGGGTTATTTTCACTGGTTGGAGGACCAGTTCTTTGCGATTCAGGATTTTCCTTATGCCGGAGTGGATTTTCGCGGTGATCCGTACATGGTTCTTCCACAGGGAGAACAATGGGACGACAGAGGTACTTCATTTTTCACAAGTTTTTAAATTATCTATATTTTTTTTTGTTTTTTATATCGTCTCAAAACTGACAGTGACAATTTTCAAAATGCAGATGTAGGTCCACAGCGTCTGGCCAATCTCCGGCCATTCGAGAGAAGAGTACCAGTTGCACCAGCACCGGCCCCATAGGATGCGGCCGCAGAGACCTTAGCCGAGTTGGAACAGGACCTAGAGCATCTTACGGCAGACATACCAGAGACGACTATAGACGATATTCCTATCCGACTTCAGCGCTATGTGGTCGCAGTCCCAGGACCTTTCAGGAGGTTCCTGTGTAGGGTAGTGCATGCAGTGGTGTCGTATAGAGAGCACCACCAGTGATTGGCTAGTCACTTTTTGTAGACACATGTGACATTTTGGTTTTTTGTACTTATCATTTTTGCCGATCATAAGGTGTTTTTCAACCTATGATTGAAGACGATGTATATTTTTTGACACACTCCTATCTATATATATCATTATTACCGGCTTATCTTGTTAAACATGTGTGATGAAATGTTTTTAAATTTACATTTATGATTATCGCAAATGTCTGTCTAACATTCGAGAAGCAATTGCATCTGCTAATGTATTTAATGACCTTGGAATATGCTGATATTCAATGTAATCAAATTCACGTTCCAAGAGGCGCACTCTCAAAAATAACCTTAATAACACTGGATTTCTAATGGCATATACTCTATTAAGCTATAATACAACGAGTTCAGAATCTAACCTCACTATCAAACTCCGAATCCCAAATGAAATAGATTCAGATAATAACTCAATCACTGCACTGTATTCTGCAATGTTGTTTGTTGTTTGACCGAGGCTCACCCCATGCATAGAAACTAACTCGTCAGAGGGCGAATAGATAACCTAGGCTGCGGAAGAGATATTTCGTGTACTATGACAAGCACCATCAGCGAATCCAATGTACGTTTGGAGAGGCGTCGACATCTGCAATATCAAGAGTAAAACCAAGATAAGCCAGAATAATGACGAAAACACACTTTCTAAGCTAAGCACACTGTCTAAACTAACAAACACACCAGCTAGAAAGAAAAATTAACCTAACTAAATCTCCATACCCATCATTTAAGCATAATACCTCTTTTAGGTAAAGTCCATTTCTGGGCTTACCCAAAGAGTCCCCATCAAAATCTACCAGCTCATAGGCCCCTTTTGCTAGCTTTCGCTTGACAATGTAGGGCCCATGCCACATAGGAACGAATTTGCCAGCACCTAATTTATCGTTAGCTTGATCATATAATAGCACTAGGTCTCCTTCCAAAAAATTACGAGGGGTCACGTTGCGATCATACTGAGCTTTCATTCTTTTTGCGTGAGTCTCGATTGCTAATGCATCGTCACGTCGAGTCTCATATAATTTAGCTAAGTATAACAAACGCTTCTCCTCTTCGGAAGTAGCTGGAAGTAATTCGACAGCCATTTGAAGTGACGGGATTTCGCATTCAATGGGCAGCATTGCTTCCAAACCGTAAACTAGCTCGAAAGGAGTGAACCCTGTTGATGTTTTTACTGAGGCTCGGTACGCCCAAAGCGCTGAAAATAACATGTTGTGCCAATTCGACCGATGAATACTAATGATTCGTGGGATCATGATAACTAAAACTTTGTTGATGGCCTCAACCAGACCGTTTGCTTGGGGATAATAAGGAGTAGAACTATCATGACGTAAACCAAGCTGGCCTGTAAGTTTTGTCATCATAATGTTTCGAAAATGGCGGCCATGGTCAGTGATTATCGCTTGCAGGACACCAAACCTAGCAATAATGTGATTGAATACAAAAATTGCAGCTGTCTTGCCGTCAGCCTCGAATGTAGGCATCGCCTCGGCCCACTTAGTAAAATAATCAACCGCAAGGATGATATATGCATGCCCCCCGGCCGAGTGAGGGTTACATGTAATAAAGTCAATACCCCATTTGGCAAAAGGACCAACGACAATTATAGGGTGGAGAGGAGAAGGTGGTGCGCGCATCTTACGATCAAACAATTGACAGTTGTGGCATTTTCGGACCGCAATGATACAATCTTTAAACATGGACGGCCAGAAGTAGCCAGCACGCAACACCTTCTGAGCTGTGGCATACCTAGACATATGACCGCCACATGCCCCAGAGTGACAGTCATTTAAAACCCTTTCTGCCTCTTCGTGAGTTAAGCAACGTCGGAAAACCAAGTCTGCCCCCCGACGATAAAGAGTATCTCCAATAATTTTGTACTATTGGGACTGGAATCGAATTTTCCGACGTTCCGACTTTGAAGCTTCGGGCCGAAAGGATTGGGTTTGGAGATAGACGATTATATCCCCATACCACGGATCTAAAGTGCTGATGAGAAACAAAGATTCGTCCGCAATGGGTTCCTCTGCCATAGTTTCTGTGTCAGCACGCGGGAAGTCACACATCAACTCTGCAAAAACTAAAGATTTCTTAGACTTAGATTTTTCAAACTCCAAGTCGAAATCTTGCAAGATAACAATCCATTTAGAGTACTTGCCCCCTAGCAATTATTTAGTCAAAATGTAGATCATAGGGTTGCAATCCAAAATGACTGTAGTTTTACGGAGAAGAATGTAATGACGAAAACGTTGGACAGCCTGAACGGCTGCCAGGGCCAATTTCTCCACATGCGAATATTTTAGCTCAGTGGGATTTAACGTCCTACTAAGATAATATATCACATGTTCCGTTCCGACTTCGTCTTCCTGAACTAACACCATTCCAATAGTGGAATGAGAGGCGACGAGGTACAAAAAGTAATCTTGGTTGTAGTTGGGAGGATGCAACAACGGTGCATGGGTCAATGCGTGTTTAAGTGCATCGAAAGATTGCTGAGCTATCTCATCCCAAGAGAATTGAGCATTCTGTTTCAACAACCGCGTAAAACCTTTTGTGACCTTGGCGTAGTTAGGAATGAATCGACGTAAAAAGTTTGCTTTCCCCTGCAAACTTTGGAGTTGGCGAAGACTCAAAGGAGGAGGCAATTTGATGATAGCTTCTACCTTCGAGGGATCGATGCGAATGCCGGCTTTTGAAACTACAAATCCCAGCAATCGTCCCACTTCTATGCAGAAGACACATTTGTGTGGGTTCAAACGTATATGATAATGCCTACACCTCATGAAGATTGCTCGTAAATGGACAAGGTGATCAACTCGATGTAAAGAATGAGCAGGCAAATCATCGAGATATGGTTGCACAATGTGTTTGATGTCATGAAACGCATAAGACATTGCCCTTTGAAAAGTGGCTCCGGCATTCTTAAGTCCAAAAGGTAGTTTGCAATAAGAAAATGTCCCCCATGGACAAATGAAAGCCGTTTTTGGTTGATCGGCAGGTAGAATATTGATTTGATTGTAATCGGAAAAGCCCTCCATAAAGGAAAATATTTCACTGTCGGCACAATCATCAATTATTTGATCGATATAGGGCGTGGGATAGTTGTCTTTTGGACAAGCATGATTAATATCCCTATAGTCGATGCATATTCTTATTGTTCCTTGTTTCTTGTTAACCGAAACAATATTCGATACCCAATCCGTTAATGGGATCGGATAAATGAAACCTGCTTTCAACAGCTTCTCAACTTCTGCTTTAATCGCAGCCGCTTTCCGAGGGTGTATCTGACGCAGATGTTGCCGAACGGGTTTAGCGTCCGGGTAAGTCTTGATCTCATGAACAACAATGGAGGGATCAATTCCTGGCATTTCCTCATAGGACCAGGCAAACACGTCACGGAATTCCTGAAATAGGGCCTTGTATGTTTGAATTTCGTCATTTGTACACGAGGCGCCTATATGAATGTTCTCAACAATTCCCGTTTTGACTGAAATGTCAATGGCAATAGTTTGGGAAATGTTTCCCAAATTCAACTCTGAATCAGGATGTGTCATGGGGTTCTGAGTGTCCTTGACATATTCAGCCATAAAGATTGATGAAAAATCATTTTCAAAGCCTTCACCCTCAGGTAAAAACGAAGATCTATGATGGAGATCTTCCCATGGTAGATCGTCTACACTTAGGATTTCGCGAAGTTGCTCATCAGATGACACAACTTCGGGAAACGTTATCCGTTCTGAGGTTGATGTGAAAAGTGATTCCTCACAGACCACATTCATTTGGTCGATTTGGGTTGAACGCGGGTCGGTAAAAGACTGCACGGCTTCATAAGCAATTTCATATGGACTCAAAGGCATAGCATCATCGAATGAGTCTATCTCAGATTCAGATGGGACAATCCAAGGATCATCGTAAATAATAGTACCTGACGTAATCATATGAATGAATGCGAATGAAGGGTCTGCGTTGATTGGAGGAAAAGGAAAAGTTCCCAGTAAACCAGAATCTTTAACTAATCCTACGCCAACATCCTTATAAGGGATAGTCATTTTACCAACATGCTGGATACTCTTTGATGAGGCTGGGTTGGATGAAAAGAAAGCCAACTGGTCTATTGTCACGATCTTGCCATTATGTGGAAACTTTATAACTCTGAAGACCGATGAGATGACCGTTGTCATAGCGTAAGACCAACTTCGACCCAAGAGAAGGTTGTAGTCTAGAGGGGCATCAACCACCTCCACATCCAGAATAACGGTTTTTCCTTCAACCCCTATAGCCAAATCCTGTAAAATGCCAAACGGATGGAACCCACAGCCATCAAAGGCCTTAAGAATTGTCGGGGATTGGTTGAGTGAAGGAGAACCAAGCGATCTCCAACACTGAATCGACATAATACACGTGGAAGCTCCCTCATCAATTACAGTCCGATGAATAGGCCTGTTTTTGACTATCACTGGAATCTGGAAAGCCATCTGATGAGGGAGACGCGGTGTACTATTTTCTAGATCAAAGATTATCAGGTTCGGGTCCTGAACATCAACAGCTCCTATAGCCGACAAGAGTAATTTTCGTTGTGCTGGGCATGATTGCAGCACTTCTAAAGCCGACATTGCTGAGGGTGAAACAGCTAAATCCTCAACAATGTTGTAATTCTGGGCCACTCTCGCATGTGGATTGAAAGCAGACCTTCGAAATACACCCTTGGCGGGCGGTTTGATTACTAAGTCAGGGTTAGGTTTCTCGATCTATAGTTGATCGGAACCAGGAGCTGAGGTTGATGGATTTGATTGAGAAGATTTTGCTTCTTTCGATCCATCAACAGGACTTTTACTACCATAATCGTGTGATCGAGTCGCAATCCGTACATGAGACATCATCAATATGGGTTCTTCACTGGCACTCGAGGAAGAACCTATCATCTTACTCTCCTGCTTTGGAAATGGATCTCTCAAAACAACAGGAGTTGGGGAACCCTTGACGATTTTCACAACCTCGGCCTGATGAGGGCAATCTCTTGTAAAATGATCCTCTTCACAAATACGACAAGGATATCGAGGTTTGTGCTTTTCGTCATTGGTTTCCGACTTTTCTTTTTTCTCCTTTGGAGCCTTGTCTGCTTTATCCTTCTTCTTGCCTTTCTTTTTCCCACCATTTTTTTATTTAGCCGTAGATGACTCTACAACGTGAATATCAGCGGAAATTTCAGGAGAAGATTCTCCTGTCGGGGAGTCTGGTAAGGTTATAATGGGCGAAGAATTCTTTGAAGACTTCTTCTTGCTTTTAGTATTTACCGTACCAATCATGCCATCAGCAGCATGAGACCCCGAAGGAGCAGCAGCAATTTGATTTGACTTTGGAAGATCTGGGATATTTTCGTGTAACATAACCGACTGAGTATAGACTAAGTCAAGGTACTGCGCTTGAGCAATTACTTGCTCTTCAGTAACTACTCCGGCCTTAGCTACGTCTTCAGTAATCTTCGGTAATAATGATTTAACAAACCATTCAGCTAAGATTTGGTCTGGGATAAAAACTTTCACTGATCGCCTTCGACGTCTCCATTCATGAATATGATCGGAAATATAAGTGGACGTCGACTGTTTTAATGAAGTTAATAACTCGGTGCCATTATCATACCTGACCAGCAACTGAAAATGTGTTAAGAACGAGGTAGCTAACTGACTAAAATTATAAAAAGAGGCCCGTGGTAACTCAATGTACCACTTGGCCGCGAGACCAATGAGTGTACGCTGAAAAAGACGTAAATGGATCGAATCATCCGAGATAGAATTTGAAGCACACCAGAAGTGGTAAGTCATCACGTGGTTTGATGGATCCTCTCCAGACTTACCTTCAAACTTGGGTATGTCACTGGGCAACTTATTTGGCATTGGCGGCCAGAACGGAAGATAATTTATTGGATCATTCGTTAGGCGCGTCAAGTCCGGTAAATCCAAAGTTGCGATAAACGGCAATTGCCGATTAGGATCCCTAAAACTCTGGGTCACAAGACCAGTCCCAGGAGGAGGATATCCAGGAAAACTTGGAACAGGAATCGCATTCGGGATATTGTATCCTCCCGGAAAACCAGGATTAACCGGACTGTACTAGGGTTGCTGTGGTTGTTGATAAGTGTACCCAAGATACGGTTGATACTGGTAAACCGGTTGTTGGACAGCAGGCCCGTATTGGTACTGTCCCTGGTACGGTTGATAAACAAATTGTGGTTGACTAGTGAACCGTAGTTTGAATCGTGGTTGACTTAAACCAGGCTGCCCCACAAGCATCTGAACCGTAGTTTAAATCATGGATCCAGACAATGGTAAAGATTTCTGTGGAGTAGTGGCAGAGACAGTAGAAACCAGAGCTGTCGATACTCCAGAAGTAAGTGCGGTGGAAGAAACAGATGTTGCGGTAGTTGCAGTAGTCGTTTGAGATGGAGTACTAGGTGCAATTGGCGACTGAGTAACTACCGAAGGTACAGAAGTTTGAATATTAGACTGGACTGGTTGCTGGGGTGGACCAGAAACCACAGGTAGTCCAGTTTGAGATGACAACTGTATGCTTGGCTGCAACACTTGTTGAACTTGCGACGGATCCCACACTATGTTCATTCCGGGGTATTGACCCATGACAGGTTGAGGATATTGAGATCCATAACCGGATTGGGGGTAGGATTGATAATTGAAAGGTACATTTCCCGTACCTTGAACATAAGATTGACCTTGGGGTGGTTGATAACCTTGACTCGAGTAATAACCTTGGGGTAGATACCCTTGAGGTAAGTACTGATACTGGGGTTGACCTTGAGGCATAAATTGATGCTGAGGTTGACCCTGGGGTACATATTGAGGCTGGGGTTGACCTTGAGGAATATATTGTACCATAGGTACATATTGTCCTTGAGGCTGCCCCCCAGACGCAAGTTGTGTACCTTGAGGTTGCCCCCCAGGCGTTAATTGAGGCTGCCCCCCAGGCGGTAATTGGCCACCTTGAGGTTGAGAACCGGGAATTGAACCTGACATCATATAAATGTCTCCTACACCCAACGGTTTATTACCATTGTTTCCAGCTAATGACCCATGTCCAACGGGTTGAGGAGATGCTCCTGCAAAGGTACCAGAAAGTGACTGATACCCAGAGGGAACAGTAGTACCGTCATACAAGAAAGATTCAGGAGATTGAGTGAACACGGACGGCTGACCAAACATATTTACAGGAGTATAAATACCTCCAGGTGGAAAAGGAGTACGAGGTGGAGAAAAACTTATCCCTGAGTTGTCTAAATAATTGGTTAATGAAAGGTACCAAGTAGTACTTCTAGGAGGACTGTAAAAGATGGATTCACGCTCCCTTAGATCAATAGTAGGTTGATCTTCAAGGGTAGAAACGCCAAATTCTTCCTCTGGAGCAAGTTCTTCAATAGCTATCAAACCAGCAGGAAGATTTTCGGTGATAACTCTTTCTACCCTAGGTGAATCAGGTGCACTAGAAGTTGGAGTAACAGGTTCAGATACTTCAGGTTCTTCGCCTATATCACTAGTAGATGAAAAACTACCAGCAAGCTCGGAAACTGCAACAGCTTCAGGATTATAACCTGTTTCTAGACTTTGGTAATCTGGATGGACTACGAATGACGATTCTCCTTCTTCAGGTGAACCTACTTTACTGCCACTAGGAGGAGTTACAAGGACTTTCAAACCTTCGTAATGACTCGGGACCTCTTCAGGAGGTTCGCCCCGCAATCTACGAGACTTCCTCAACAAATCGGCCACGGTAACAATCTCAGGAGACTTGACCCGAAGTCTACAGGACTGTCTCAGTAATTCCACCACAGTTAAAACTTTTAACTACTGCACACGCAAACAAAGTAAAATCTCAAAGCAAACCACCTAAAGTCTCTAAAGAACCAAACAAATTTGAATCATACACCTAAAGAATCTAGGGCGGCAAACCATACACTAGGGAAAATTTTAAGAACCCCCCCCAAATTGATAAATATAATAAATGGGCGAATCTCCATGGTATATAGGAAAAATGGAAGGCGATTTTATCAATAATATAATATGTATATATAATTTTTTGGCGAATCTCTCACCAGACATGGCGAATATTTTACTCAATTATAAAATCTTGTAAGATCTTGGCGAGTCTTTCACTAAATAATAAAACTTTGTAAAGTCCTAGTGAATCTTAGCATAGGCTACATGCTGGTTTAATTCCCCCATTTAAATAGGCTACATTCTAGGTGAATACCATGGGTCAATACCATGTGCCATTTTGGTGAATACCATGGGTCAATACCATGTGCCATTTTTATTTTTATTAATTCTAATATTAGGGTTAATAATGGTTTTTTGCATGGTATTAATAACAATCTAGTCCATGGTATTTGTCCCATAGTATTTTGGCCATAGGTTTCACCTAAATATAACCCATTTTTTGAGTGTTCGTAAATACAAGGTGACTTATGGAGTAAATATAAAAAAATGTTTTATTTGTTTACCATATCTCTCGTTTATTTATATTTTTATTAATTTACCATACCTCTTTTACAAATATGGTATTTGGCCCATAGGATTCACTTAAATAAAACCTCTTTCTTGAGCCTTCATAAATAGAACGAGGGTTATGGACTAAATATAAAAAGAGAGAGGTTTTATTTATTTACGATACGTCTAGTTTATTTATATTTTTATTTATTTACCATACCTTTTGAGTAAGTATAAAAAACGTTTTATTTACCATACCTCCACTTTACTTATATTTTTATTTGTTTACACCCTTACATGTATATAAGGTGACTTATGGAGTAAATATAAAAAATGTTTTATTTATTTACCATACCTCCCATTTATTTATATTTTTATTAATTTACCATACCTCTTTTATAAATATGGTATTTGGCCCATAGGATTCACTTAAATAAAACCTATTCTTGAAAATGGGCGAATGGATTCACTTAAATAAAACCTATTCTTGAAAATGGGCGAATGGAAGGTTGTAAGTCCTAATTTCAAGGGCTAAATTTACCTTTTTTACCCTCTCCCTTAAAATAAGGTGGGCTATTTGAGGTGATTTGTAAAAATGTACTATGATACAAAATATTCGCCCACTAAAAATTTAAAACCCCTTAATTTTGCCAAAGGGCGAACATTCGCCCCTAAAATTATCCTTGCCATACACAATCAGTAGCCTTCCGGACCGAAAACACTAGTTGGAGATGAAACCCAACATCGCCGAATTCAGTACAGAAGTGGTGGGTGGAACAGTTACCCCGGCAACCTGCTTAATGAATAGACTGGCACAAGTTCCTCCACTTTAACCGTCTCGAGTGAAGTGAACCCCCCGGAAAATCCAAGTGAGTCTAGCCGACGTCTGCTCCAGGTACAGTGGGATCTTCCCTCCACCATCACCTCGGGTAGAATCCTAAAGATAATGGTCACTAAGGTTACCAACAGCAACAAATACACCTGGGGGAACAGTCTACGCTCCGACAGCACGCAAGGGCAGAGTATCAAGCTCAATCCCCTTGCCGGCTCCTTGACAATAATCCAAGGTTTACCGACAAGTGACCCCTGGCTCCTCGACAATGGTTAATCCGAGGTTTACCATTTGTAATACGTGCGTGTCTGGCGTCGTTCCCAACGAGGGAGGATTGATCCCCTCACTGGTTCGGACATGAGCTCGTGCTTCTCCTTTAAGAGGAGCTTTCCCAGAGTATAAATGCAACAGTTGGATTTATCCTACCACAAGATAAGCTACTTGTTTGGTTTTGCTGTCTTGGAGAGTTAATTACTCTCCTACTCCAAGACACTAGCCTGATCTATATTGGTGTTTCATAGCCCTAGTAAATAAAAGTTACTATGTTGATTTTACTTTAAGCATTAATTTTTATGGCTTTTCTTTAAGACAAAAGGTAGCGGAGATGAAACTGATGGTGTGTAGACTCGACTCAAATCCACTAAAAAGATGCACTTAGGATGACTTATACTAATTTTCGTTTTCAATGAATTCCCTAGCTAAGAGAGTTGAAGAATGCAAAATTTATAAAAGACAACCTTCTTGGCAAAGACAATCAAAGAAACAATCTCTTTATCTTTTCCAAAACATACAACACATGACCACTAATTATTCTACGAAAATTCCTTTTCCTTTCAAAGACTCAAATGCTACCAAAGCAAACTTTCCTTCAAAAGATATTTTTGTATTTTTTCCTAATTAATAAAGCATGTAAAACTTACTGTAACAAAAATCAAAGTTAAAAAAGCTATGGCAATCAAATCAACTCAATTTCACTCAAAAGCAAATCTAGAGAAATGCACCTAAAAACTAAATCAAACGAGGCAAAAGCCTACTAAAGATGATTCCTGGATGTTTTACTCAGTCAAAATGCAACTAAGGACTAGTTAATGTAGAACCAAAAACTAGTCAAAAACAAAAATCAAAATCTTTTGTTCTTTTTCTCAAGAATAAAATTCAAAGTTCAATCAACAAACTTTTTCGAGATTCGCAAAGAGAAGACACAAAGGTAGGTCTCTCACAAGGATGAATTCTATAACAGGCCCGACTCCTAAGAGGGTTGAACAAAACCAGGGAGATTCAAAGTTTGACAACCTCTAATGCCAAAGTCACTATAAGACCAGTTTAAAAATCAAACCCTAAGGCAAAATCTCTATGAATTTCACTAAAACTCTCGACACTGACGAAACAAGCTTAGGTGAAGATTTATGGCAGAAAACCAGTGGATCTGGGAAGTAGAAACAAATTAAAAGCAAAATCTAAAAGGCAAAAAGAAGAAAAGTAAAATTTTCTTAATTTTGACAGGGTACGCAGGCGACCTGTTTGCACAGGTGCGGGTACGCTCTGTGCACAAAGCGACAGTGTGTACAGGTACGCACTGTGCTCAACGCAGAGGCTGCGTACTTCTAGCAAAACAAAGAAAAACTAAAATCTAAGTTAACCCTGAGCTAGCCCACCCAAATACACAGTCAGACAGCCAAAAACCAGAAAAGAAACGACTTTTCTCAGATCAAAGTTTCATACAAAGGAAAAATCATTCACATCAATGGAGTTCCCCAGTGGAGTCGCCATTTTGTCATGCGGAAAGAGTCGATAGTGCGGACACAACCAACCTCCCTAGAAGCTTAAGTCTTTCTAGTGACAAACAAGACAATTAAGAGCAATCCTTCTCTAAATATGCATTTATCATACAAGAAATCAAGTGTTTAGATCCTACCTGTAACCCAACGCTGTTGTAGTAGTCCAGCCTCGTCGATCCGGATGAGCTCCTCCTTTTCTTCGAAACCTGCATTCACTAACAATCAAACGATTAAATAGCACCTGAATATCTCATAAAACAAAACATATTTAACATACAGACCAAGGAGTATATGAAACAACTCATAAATAACAAATTGTTGAGAAGAATGGACTTATTTGTATTAATAGGAAACAAAAGAAACCATTACAACCTGAGCCTTGGTGTTGTGCAGGTCCCTCCCAGGGTCCAGCAAGAGTTTTCCTTTACTTTGATAAGCTCACCCACTTCCAAATGAAACAAGAAAGGATGGGAATCTCTCCTCACAAGCTTTTACAAGGAAGTCCTAATTCCAGCAGCATCTACCCTTAGGAATGTTCAGCTTTCAACCTCCCCTCCCTTTGGCCCAATGCCTGTATTTATAGTGCTCTAGAGGAAGTTATTCAGGTCCACCATCAATGGGATAAGCCCCTCTTTGGATGGGATAGCTCCCCTCTTGATGGGATAAGTTCCTCTTTGGTAGGGATACATGAACCATCTGGAGGTGCTTCATACACGTCAAACAAGCTTCTAGAATGCTCTAGAAATGACCACAAGTAACTTTTTTGGAGTGAAACTTGTGCCTTTTGACCTTTACAGGAGTACGCACCCATTGCTTTACAGACAGAGCGTACAAGTACGCAGGTATTGTGAACTTGGGGTGTGTACACGTAGGTAAGGCTAAGAGAAACTGCGTACCCAGAGATATATAGATTTTTAATGACTTTCTCTCTTTTTTGGAGTTTGACATGGAGAGCAGAGGTATGAGGCTTGCCAAGGAGGATAGTATGACAGTTGATGGAACCATACTAACTGCAAATAGTCATGGTGACAAATTTTAGTGTAACAATGTTGTATCTATTTGAATATACCGTTTAGTTGCATCTCTATTCATGGATTTTTAGAATAGATGAAATTTTATAGAATTGTCCACCAAATAGTTTGATGAGAACTAAAAATGGTAGGTGGTGATATGTGTCTATGGGTTCCCTCTGAGCTTTTTTTAAGACTTAGCGATATTATATGGAAACTTTGCAGACATGGGTGGACACCAAGTATCATGATGGATCAGCTCATTCATCAACTTAGCTAAATCCGAGAGATCAAGAGAGAATAGATAAGGATTATGTTGTTCATTGAATGGTTCATAGGAGGAAGAATCCATAGACCAATCATGAGGCCCCCCAATACTCTGGCTCTCAATAATAGTTTGTGTACCATGGTTATAATTCATCCTAGTAAATTGAGGATATGGGAAAGTATGACTGGTGTAAGGATTTTTCACCTCAGGGTAAACGCTCCCATAGAGGAAATGACCAAAAAGAGCATGAATTCTAGTGGGGTTATACCGGATAGAAAAATAAGGAACTCCTTGCACATAAGCACCAACATAGGAAGGATAATTAACAACAATTGTGGTGCTAGTGACAAAGTTTCCCCTAGGCTGCTTAGGAGCAATAGATGATCCTCCCAACACATTAGCCAAGGTGACTATGCCCATACTAGAAACAGGGATGGTAGGATGATCAAAGCTAGGAGTAAATCTTCTCAATGGTGGGAATAGATGAGGGTATGAACACAAAAAAAGTAAGATAACCTATGGGAGTCATAGAAGAGACATGTGGTATGCCCCAAGAGGACATGAGAAGTATTGAAGGAGGTGTAGATTCTGACACACTCAGTGGTGGCAATGATTTCATAGTAATAGAAATTGTAGATTAAGATGGTAAATTAGAATTTACGCCCTCCATAGGTAGTGAAAGAATTTTAATATATACATAATAAAGTGTCGAATTGTTTGGTTCAATTATAGTAACTTTGGTCCTGATGGGTCAGCCAAAATTGTATTAAGAGGAGAGATAAAATCATCTAGAAGTGTCTCGATAGATATCAAGTCACTACTAGGAGGACCACACATATATTCCAAAAATAGAGGTTGGTCTAGTTCTTGAGTATTGACAGGGACTCTATGAGTAGGAGTGAGCCATTCACCTCTTTCAAGAGGTAGAACCTTGATTCTATGTGACTGATGGTCACTGGGTCCAACTAGGCTGAATAAATGTGTTTTAACCAAATCAAGTTACAATAGACACCTGTAAGTCCAAAGTACTGGCTCAGACCAAACAAAAACACTAAAAAAATCCCTAAAAGTTTTTCACACGCAAACCAATCCTAGTATTGTGTTTTTTATGGCATTCCAAACAACTTGTTATTGGCGGGATCTCAACTCCATAAGCAAATAAATTGAGTGGAAGGTATAGTAAAGGAATGGTTACCACCCACAACCACCACCTATACGGTGTTTTTGGGCCAAATCTTTCCTATAGGTAGGTAGAGGTGTATCAGTTGTATCTGTTCACTTGTATCGGTTGTCTCCCAACAATCATGACCCCAGAACTGACTCAATTATACAATGCATATTGGGCCAACCAGCAATGCTTCAAAGAGGTTTTGATTCTTGGTATACCACAACACCATGGAAACCATGGGCCCTAGGAATGGCCAGTAAGGTACCTCCATCCCATGGAGGCGCACGAATCTTAGCCTTCTAGGTAGTCATCTACTAGCATAGGATTCCTTGCCATGGGTTGGGTAGCCTCAAGGGGAACTACTCACATCTTGATCTATGCCTAACCCCCATCAAATTTGTTTTTGACATGATTTGGTTTTGATCATGTGATTACAAATGATATAATATCCCTACCATAGGATGCTAAGTTGATTTTATGGTCTTTGAGAATTTTACTCACACACCTAGCTCCAAAACCCTAGCCTAAGATATTGTTGGTGTGATACTAGAAAAAACAAAAGAAAATTCTAGTGAATTTTATTACAACATTTATCTAAGTGGTTGTTATTTACTCAGTTGGGTAGTGGCATGAAACACTAGTGGCATGATGGAATCTTATTAGTAACACGCTAATGCAACTATATGCATAATGCTCTTTTCAATTCAATGAAAACTAACTACAGTAGGGAAAGAGTCTTTTCACTTTTCGAAAAAAAACAAATACCTACTGAATGCACGTCTCACTTATCCATAAATAAAATCCCCATATCTATAAAAAAATATCATGACCCAAAAGATTTTTCAAGATACAAAATCCGAAAAGAGGCAAAAATACCCCCAAGCTAGAACACAAGGCACTCAAAAAGCATGAAAACTTAGAATCAATTCCCAACAAACACTCCCAACCAATCAACAAGAAAGCTAAAAAGTGGAAAGAGGAAGGAAATGTAAACAAGCTAGGGTTGTAGAACAATGTCTCAATGAGAGGAAATGTTCTACACTCTTAAAACCAAACCCTAATAACGAGAAAGACAAAAAAAAATGAATGGGACTGAGAAAATGCAAATATGAAATAAAGAATCGACAAAATATGCCCAAATAAACTTTTAATGTCATCATTTGCACAAACACAAACACCATCTCTTGAAAAAAAGGAAAGAACCCAAGACAAAATGCAAACACTCAATCAAAAGTTACAAATAATCTCAGATATGATATATTTCACAGTAGCAAGTAGATCCAACAATCCAATAACATTTTAGAGAGAAGCCTAGTTGAGATTAAGAATGAATCAACTAAACAAGAAACTTCAAAAAAACAGGATGACAAATCTAACCCAAAAAGATAGAGATGGATGGTATCTGTAGCAAATTTGGACTCAGGGAAGAGGCTAATGAGAAGATCTTATCAGAAACAAAAAGTCTTATAGGATCTCTAAGAATTTTCTAAAGCTACTAGCAAAATCGTAGAGCAAGAGACTAGAACAATGCAATTTTGCAAAGATACAATTGTAGGGAAGGACGCCTACACCCAACGATTCTAGAAAAATCAGTCTATACACCATTATGTACCAACCATTGTGGAGGAAAATTTGGTTTTTTCATAGTTGGATGAGGGAAAATATGAAATAAAGGTAAAATTACCATATCTATAACTAAAAAATGACTCACAATTGAATAGAGAAGTTTAGGAAGATGCCAATAACTAGATCCAAAGTGAAAGAGAAGATATATTAAGACAAATAGGGAAAACTCCCCAGTGGCGTTTCTATTTCTATTAAGGAAATTTATACACAACCACTAGGAGCTATTTCTTTGTAGTCTTGGCCTTGTCAAGACTACGAGACAAAAGAGTATATGCAATGTAATAAGAACTGTACAAACAAGTAGATCAATCGTCCATGCATAGAGTTCTCTATCAAGGTTTGAACTTAGTAACCGAGATTCACACAGGTTGATGGTTAGTGTTGAATCCAATGCAGAGAATTCCTACTCCAATCAACATATCATGTCCTCCACAACATATCCAAATCCTGCACACAAGCACCACCAAAAAATGCACACAAATGGCTTTCCGGCTCAAAACAAATAACATGAACAACTAATCATAAGCACAAATTTAATGGAAAGGATCCCTCACTTCTATTAATCATGAAATTAAATGAATACAAGGAATATTATACCTTCACACATGTACCTTCTCCTTTGGATTCTCGCAAAGTCTCACCCTCTCCAAGAAATATGACCTTTAGACCAAAATAGCTCACAATCTCCCACATAATCAAAATAACAAAATGACTCTAACTCTCCCACTAACTTTAATATCAAGGATGGACTAGTATATAAATAGTTAGAGGTATTCCAAGGAGGATGAATATAGATGCTTAGGGTGAAGATAAGTTATGAGGCTTCTTTAATAATGCATCCAAGCCAACTTGAAGAGGTAAGATAAGAAGTGGCTTCAAATTGATTTCCTATGGAAAGTAAGCCTATAGAACATAAGCCAAAGTTGTAGGGACTGAAATGATAAATTTTTACTTCAATTTCTAAGAACAAGGGTGATCCACAAGATTGTAAGGCTAGAATCTCTTTATAATAGACTAGGTCCCAATGATTTTGGACAAAACTAGGTCAAAAGTAGGGTCAAATTTCAAGCAACTAGTCAATAGTAAAAGGGCTTACAAGTACTAAATCTAGGGAGAAAAATAGGTTTATAATAGTAGCAAATAGAAATATTGTTCCACAATGTTTCGTATCGCTGCATATAAACTATTTATTTCTTTAATAAAATAAATTGATAAAAATACCAAAACAGATGTAAAATTTTCAGATTGTTCTATGTTGAATCAATTACTTTAGCCCAATTAAATAATTAAATTAATAATTTTTTCAATAAAAAAATCCTTCCATTCATTAGCATAATTGGGTATAGAACAATAAATTCAATGACAATGGAGACAATCAACACATTAACCAGATACACCAAGTTTTCTTAAAGACCATGGAAAAACACCACAAGCGGGAAAACCATTTGAAATTATTGTTCTGTTAGATTGCCAAAAAATGTTGAGTAAAGAGTACAATGAGCCCAATACAATATCATCCAGCAAAATAACCCAATAACATCTAGAAATATGTTTCCAGCATCAATATACATCATATACAATGTTCCCTATGTGTGGTCAACTGTGGTCAACTTCGATCAATGGTCAAATTTAAGCCAACATTTGTAGTCACAGGGAGGAGCAGTTGTGAAAGTGGCACAAGGCTTCTAGTTTCTCCCTTGATCTGACAAGCCAAAAAATATAGTTGAATTTATCCTTTGATGAGCCAGTGACTATAAGCCAAAACCTTAAAATCGCGTGCAAGCTTCAGACCCTGTAATCTCAAACATGTTCAAACCTCTTTCATCGGCCCAGCCTTAGACTTGTGTGAACCAATAAATGAAGAGAAGAAGAAGAATATGCTTGGTAATGTCCAAATGAGCTTGAGATAACTCGTATTTATAAGCTTCCAAGGATGACCAATTTCTTGTTAGCGTTGACCTATGCATATGTGGGATTTTTTTCATAAGTACACTTTCCTTTGTCCAAATTTGATGATATTTAGGTCAATGTTGGTCCTCTCGAAAGGGGAGATTTAATAAAATCATAATCTACATCAAATGAGCTGTTGAAAGTGGACTTTGGCCCTAGTTTCCAATTTTAACACTCCCTCTCAGCTATGGGGAATTCCACCTACATCATATCATGTATATCCTGTCATTATATCATGTCCCCTCTCTGCTCAACTCTATTTGTTGGAACCTTCTCGAATCTAAAGAAGAAGAATCATTAGGGAGCTAAATCTACCACCCTCTACATCATTGGAGAGCACATATCAATCCAAAAATAATATCAAGGAGAACATCTCAACCTACAACCACATTGGGGAGCACATCCCAATCCAAAATTTCATGGTGGAGCTAAACATATACAACCCCATATCAAGAAATAGGTGATATAGCGGAGAACATCTCAGCCCATCATATTTACCACTAATATTCTCAAAAATTCCCCTCAAGAGTCATGTGGTAGAACACACACATCATAATCAACTTTGGTTGTACACTCTCAACCCATTGACGAGACAGGGAGAGGTATTCCCAGCAAGCCTAACTCATGGGTATGATGCCAACTAAGTTATACTCTGTAATGAACAAGATAGGGGAGAACCCTATCCAAACCTATGGGTAACAGAAAGGGGAGAAACATATACAACCCTCTTTCCCATAGATCCCTCAACTTCAGGAGCCCTCTGTCTCAATTCCTCACCATGGGAGCTGAGACAAGGGGGAAGGGCTTTCCCAATGTCCTGGATCAATGATACCCCTTATCAAGAGGGGTCATATATGTCAGTCTAAGCTACTCTCTGAAGACCAATAACTTTTCTTTTTGTAAAGACTTGGTGCTAATATCTACAATCTACTCATATGTTAATGTGTGATGGAGTCTAATAACTCCTCTCTACACCATGTCTCAGATGAAGTGATATCACATATCTATGTGCTTAGACTTATGATCAAATACAAGATTCTCTTCCAGATGGATCACACTATTATTGTTGTAATATATCATTCTACTATATATGACTTTCTCAAATAGCTGTCCAAATAACTTCCTCAACCAAATTGCTTCGCAACTAACTATGCTAGTGATAATGTACTCTGCCTTGGCAATACTCAATTCTATGGATTTCTGCTTCATTATCATCCATGATATCATGTTAGATCTTGTTTTGGAGAATTTGTATCTACAGATAAATACTAATTCCTTATATGAGTAGCCACATCTCGAGAAACAGTTTAAAGAACTTTAGCCTTTTCCTATAAGAAATAGATAAGACAAAGAAGATGAGAAGACCTACTTGTAGTTTTTCTTTCCTCTTGTCTACTTTGTATCGATCCTGTCGCTCCTTCTCGTAATTAACACACTTGAGAAGTACTTGTAAACACAAACAGAAGACAAAGAGCCGATCAAAGAAAAATATCTATTGAATACAAGTAAATGGAATCAAATACATTTGACACACATAAGCATCATATGAAAATACAAACATATGGGAGAAAGGTTCAAATACTTTATTAGATAGAAGAAGGAATTTCAACCATTGTGTCTGATTCAAAGTCATTCCTCCAGCTTGGATCCCATCCACATCACATCAAAATCATGACAAACTTCTAGCATTACAATACTTGCTTCAAAGCCAAATCTCATAGAAGCATTATCTCCTTACAATTCAACATAATCCAACCCTTGATCACTTAGATGAGTGGTCAATTTATAGGAAGATGAGGGAGGTTTTGTCATAAATGGTGGCATTGAATGGCCTTCCATACTTAGAATTAGTTCCATGGAGGAAGGGATGAGAGGATAGGATGCACCTTAACTCATTCCTCATCTATTATCGAGCTCATAGGAGTTGATAAGTGAGAGAACCTTCTAGATGACTCAAAAGGATAAGAATATTCCCCAAACCCTATGTGAATTTTGATCATTCTCGCCCAGTGCAGGTGAAAGGAAGCCTAAGTGCTCTGCAGAGCACCTTGGCAGTGGATTTAACTTCTCTGCAACGCACCTTCATAAGGGCTTACCTATGGTGGTCCCTCTAAAGGCTATTTCTGGATGTCTTGAAGTCATGAAACTGTCTAGGAAGGAGGCATTCAAAGGGGTGACTTGTTTAGGGAATGAAGAAACTAAAATTAGGGTTTGATTAGCCCTAAAACACTGATCCAGATGTTGGGATTTGATGTGCCCAAATGGATATATAACAGCTACCCCCTAAAGCATGAAGTCTGAAAAATGCCAATGTCGAATGAAATGCTTTACGATGTGGTGAGGAGATATCAAAGTGGAAGGTGACATGTATCAATTACAATACATATATCATGATATTTGATTTTACATGAATAGCTGAGGGAAGGCATACCCATGCTCAGCTTATAAACTTTCATTACATGTACATAAACAGTGGTCTACAGATATAGACCCATGGTTAGAATGACCATCAATGAGCCATTGTACATATGATTCAGTACTCCTGAAATCACAGCTCAAATGGATGAAACTAATTCTGGGGTCTTCAGTCTCATTCAATCGTTCACTCAAGTACGAGTTTAACCATGTGAATATGTGATCTGAAGTCGAACATGGGAAAACACCATCTAATTACTAACCAATGATGTAAGATGTTAACAAATGTGAGGGAAATCATCGATAATGATAATGATCCTCAAGGTACTGCAGTACATTCTGCATGGTGTCAATAGATGATTTGATGTCGAACACCATACAAAGTCTTTCGATCGAAGGCCATTGATGTATGCCTATCGCCAGAAGTGAGAAACCTCCCATTGATGCATGCAAGCTTCAAGGTATTGAATGGGTGTTTCTATGTCAACTTCTTGGATAATGAGCTATTGTCGACAAGAAGCGACTCATCTCAGGAGGGCCTTGATGTATCCCACATCAATGACATGAAACAAGTGCAGTGATTTTAGAGATAGAATTTGACTGACGACACAAAGTTCACGAATGGTGGTCATGAAAATGAAGGTTTATGGTATTGTAAAGGATTAATTCTCTTGAACATATCAGTGACACTGAATGAATTGGCATCAGTGACCTAAAACCAAAGTAATGGATGGTGTGATAGACCATAGGTATGATAACCATCAAGCAGATAACCAAACCCAAATAGTTTGAATGAATTGGCAGCATTGACCCAAAACCAAAAGTGATGGATGGTGTGATAGACCATAAGTATGATAACCGTCAAGTAGATAACCCAACCCAAATAGTCACAGAGATGAAGTGAAATTGTCATGTTCAAGAGCGACTTACTACCATAAAGTGGTTTTCCCCTTTTCCCATTTTCTCTAGTCAATGTTGACGAGTACCTCTTTATATTTTATGAAGCTTGAGGAGGATAACATATGCTTGTTGTATAGTTTCACCCTTCGGGCAAATCCATCACTATTTGATGTTTTAACGAGTCTAGCGAAGGTGAAACTTGATCTTGTCTGGATGGACAAGTTTGTCGCTATTTGATGTTTTAACGAGTTTAACGACAAAGATAACTCCGTCCTTTTCATGTTTAGAGAGTTTGAAAAGGAACAAAACAAAACTCCACAACTTAATTTTCATAAATTAATCTATCAAGCCCAAAAAAGCATAAAGTAATACAAGAGAGATATCATTTCCAATCCATTAATGAGTTGAAAAGGACAAGCGCTTGACAATCTTTTCATGTTTAGAGAGTCTAAAAAGAGCTTAAAGAGGACTTCATTTTGAGGAACGAGTGGTGCCTATAATAGCAATTGGTTTCAGTGATGTTGGAAATTCTCAAGACATGTTGATTTATGTGAAGAGGCTGGCTAATAAGACCACTCATTGTAACTGTTCCTCAAAAAGGGTAAAACAACCAAGTGAAAGCATATGATTGATCGAAGGGATGGTGACGATGGGATGAAAACAACCAAGGCTCATCTAACGAAAGAGGTTGATAGAATGGCAATCATGAGGGTTAAAATGGAAATGGGTTGATTTTTAGACAAGATTGAACCATAGGGAACTATGCTTGGATTCAGTTTCATGTTTACACAAGCTTGAAATGAAAAACTATGCATGGATTTAGTTTCATTTTTACATAAGCTTAAAACGAAGAACTATGCTTGAATTCAGTTTCCATGACCTGAGCATGATGAAAGGGAGAGTCTCTTGTAACCAAATGGAAGTCACTTCGGTGAAGCAGGATGGTTATCCAACACCTTTTTGGCTTTGTCCAGATAGACAAAGGTGAATGGGGTGATTCCCTTCACATAACCTACAGGGAAACTTAACTTGACCACTAGGTGCATGCCCCCCAAGCTTCATTAGATTCACCTAAGTAGACTACTCATGGCTATTAGGTGGATGGAATGAAGGTTCTTTTACAAGATCAAGTGAAAGACTCGACTGGGATTTTACGAGATCTAATCAAGACTCGAATTGGATCTTTGATCCAGGGGTCATTGTTTCATTTTTTAATGAGCTTAACACATATTCCTTGTTTCATTTTTTAACAAGCTTGACACAAGACAAAGAACTATGCTCAAATTCCTTGTTCCATTTTTTAACGAGGTTGTCACAAGACCAAGAAATATCCTCATTTTCCTTGTTTCATTTTTTAAGGAGGTTGACATAAGACAAGGAACTATCCTCATATCCTTGGTTTCTTTTTTTAATGAGGTTGACACAAGACAAGGAGTTATCCTCAAGGTAGCTATTTCATTTTTTAATGAGGTTGACACAGTAAAAGAACTATCCTCATATTCCTTGGTTTCATTTTTTAACGAGGTTGACACAAGACAAGGAACTATCATCCTGGACCTGTTTCATTTTTTTAAAGAGGTTGACACAGTAAAAGAACTATCCTCATGTTCCTTGATCACAACTCATAAGAGGTCATGAAGGAGAGATATGGTTCCAATGCCCCCAGTACATAATGTACAACAACACAGAATTGATCGTCCATTGATGTAGACATGGAATGAGTTGCCACATAATTAACCCGTGGTGGTTAGGATACCATTGGTACAAAATGACCATTTAGGGAAGATGGTTGACTCGAAGCCATATTTGGACTGGGAAATGAAAGCTTCTCAATGGTGACAATTCTGACTTCATGTGTGAAACACATCACTCGAAAGAGTGTTGAAACAATAGTTCCCATGTCATAAACATAGTCGCACCCAAGAAGTAAATTGTAATCTAAAGGCCCTGGGACTACCATCACATTCAGATAAATGATTTTTCCTCCCAAAGTAATAGCTAATTGAGGAAGGATCCCTAATGGTTGACTGGTTCCTTTGTTAAAATCCAATAGATTCTGGGTAACACGGATAAGCAGTGACGAACCAAGCGATTGCCAAGCAGTTGAGGAAGGGATACTCACAGATGCACCTTCATCTGTAATAGTGCTAGATACAATCATATTACAAACCTATGCTATGATCTGGAAAGGCACATAAGAAGGAAGATAGAATCCTGCTAGTCGATCCCAATCAAAGGAGGTGACCAAACTACTTGGAGAGGGTACAGTAGAAATGGGATAATTAACCCCTTAAATTAGAAGAGTAGGAAGATTTTCCTCCTGTCTTGATGGAACAAGAGGATTGCCCCCCAACCTCATTCGAATTTGAAGAAATGAAAAGAACCTGAGTGGTATCATACTCACTCTCTTCAGGAAAGGTATGATTTATTGAAGGTGAAATCGGGTCAACTGTTACCTCAACCTGTTGATTTGGGTCGGGTATAAACTCATAGGATTCCCTTTCAGAGAGAGTGGGTTTGACCGATGGTTTATTTGAGTCAGTCAATTCATCAATTAGTGAAGGATTAAGGGAGAGTCTTCTGTAACCAAATGGAAGTCGTTGCGGTGAAGCAGGATGGTTATCCAACACTTTTTTGGCTTAATCCAGATAAGGACAAAGCTGAATGGGGTGATTCCCTTCACATAACCTACAAGGAAACTTAAATTTACCCTTCTTTCCATGAACCTTACTACCACTAGTTGATTGTGTGTCACCAGCATGATCTCTAGAAGTTGATGACATGAGATGATGTGAACGAGAATACCAGTCTTCTAAGATCTGAGAAATATCAGGACACTTTCAAAGAAGGTGGTCTCCGGCATGAAGTTTGTATGGATATCGAACTTTGTGAGGCATCATGGACAATTTCTCATCACATGTTGCATTCAAAGCAATGCTTGCTTAGTTGCCCCTCTGCTAAACTTTCTTCTTTTTCTTCTTCTTCCCTCTCTTATTCTTCTTAGCCACCTGGTTACTAGTACCAATACTTTCACCAAGCGAACAGGAAGAAGGGGAGGAAGAAACAACCGAGGAAGAAGGAAAAGGATCAAATTTAGGATCAATTGGAGGTTGATTTTGTCCAGTTGGAGGTGTACTCGATTGCGGAGAAATAACGACATTTTGAACCAAGGAGGTTGAAAACAACCATACTAGAAAGCCAATGGTAAGTCCTAGAAGGGACAATGTAGCCATATAAGTAGCACCAATATTTCCGAAAGAAGGAAAAGGACTAGGATTCCCATCAAAAGGAATTCCTTGATCGGTGGACTCCGGATTTGTTGCCATATGTCTCAACGTAAGATCAACTAAGGAGCGAGCACGAAGGATGTTATCCGTGGTCAATTAAATTTATTTTAATCAAAGTAACATAACAAAACAAAAGAGGGATAATCTAGGAAAATTTTTTACCAAGAAACTATGAACTGCAGAATACCTCTTGTCGAACCAAGAAGTACGGGCAGGAAATCTCCCTGAATGTTATGTTCGGTGTATCACAGTGTACAAGGCAGCTATCTTGGTTACCTAAGGATGGATAACAACCTAGTGTTGTCCTCCCATATATACCCAAAAGTACATGGATTCCCAATCCGTATAAGCGCTGTCTAATGCAAAACCGCATAGTGAGAGCATTCCCATATACTTTACATACTGTAACACCGCCCTATATACTCAAAGGTGCATGGACAAGCTACGATATACTCACGTACGTGGAATGAGGTATCACACTCAGGATGTATTGCAGACAAGTTAGCAGCAGCTGCTTTGTTTTACGATGCCAGAACATGTCTCCATCCTAGAACCACTAAATGTTTTTCGTTAGGTGACATTGCTTCATTAGGTAAATTCAAATAAATTTTAAGTTGATCTTCTTTAGAATTTTCCTTTCAAGTTTCACCATGTGATGTATGTTTGCAATTCCTAAAATGCAACTAATATGATAAGCATTCTTTCCATTCAATTTAACAATGAAAATCCTTAGCTAGTAGGGATAGAGCAATCAAATTTTTTACAAAGAGCAAAGAGCACATCTAATGCAATTTCCCTAGCTATTCCTTTCAAGAATTCACAAACTAAAATATGAACGATGCAAATTTTTCTTTTCAATATCCTTAATGTGAATATGAACAAAAGGAAATATGCACACACAATCAATCAATCTTTCATAAGAATGAAGACTTTTACAACAATTCAAATTCGAAGGAAGAGAAGACTTTACGACACATTCTTTCAAATGAAGATTAATCAACTATATTCTAACTTTGACTATAGATTGATAATGGAAAAGAAAACATTAAATAAGCATTAATCAATAAAATCAAAGTAGGGATGGCAAAGGATATAAAAAAAATTTCTCTAAGACATGACATTCATTGGTCAATCAGCAAGCAAACAAATAGAGAAAAGTTGGCAAAAACACTTTCCAAAGGTGGGAATTTGACCTAAGGTTGATCAGTGTAGGTCAAAGAGGGCCTAACTACACTGCAGAGCACTATCTCTCACTCAGGGGTGCTCTGTAGAGCACTGTCTCTCACTCAGGCGTGCTCTACAGAGAACTATCCCCTGACCAAGCCTGTGCTGATTTCTGAGAGGCCACTCAAGAGTCATCTAACCTCAATTTTTGACCAAAATTAAATGCAAAAGAGCTTAAATACAGTTAATCAACACAAGTAGGGTCTATAAGAATGTCTTAGGAGGTGAATAAGCTACTAGGAAAAAGTATCATTCCCTAACAGAGTCACCAATTTGTTTTGGAGAATTTCGTATCTATAGATAAATACTAATTCCCCATATGAGTAGCCACATCTAGAACAACAGTTTAAAGCACTTTAGCCTTTTCCTATAAGCAATAGATAAGATAAATAAGATGTGAAGACCTACTTGTAGTTTTGATTTCCTCTTGTCTCCTTTGTATCGATCCTGTCACTCCTTCCCACACTTAACATGCTTGAGAAGTACCTGTAAACACAATAGAAGACAAAGAACCGATCAAAGAAAAGGATCTATTGAATAAAAGTAGATGGAACCAAATACATTTCACACATATAAGCATCATATGACAATACAGACATATGGGAGAAATGTTCAAATACTTTATTAGATAGAAGAAGGAATTACAACCATTGTGTCTAATTCAAAGTTATTCCTCCAGCTTGGATGCCATCAACATCACATCAAAATCATGACAAACTTGTAGCATTACAATACTTGCCTCAAAGCCAAATCTCATAGCAACATTATCTCCTTACAATTCAACATAATCCAGCCCCTGATCACTTAGATGAGTGGTCAATTTATAGGAAGATGAAGAAGGTTTTTTCATAAATAGTGGCATTGAATGGCCTTCCATACTTAGAATTAGTTCCATCGAGGAAGGGATGAGAGGATAGGATGCACCTTAACTCATTCCTCATCCATTATCGAGCTCATAGGAGTTGATAAGTGAGGGAACCTTCTAGATGACTCAAAAAGATAAGAATATTCCCCAAACCCTATGTGAATTTCACTCATTCTCACCCAACGCAGGTGAAATGAAGCCTAAGTGCTCTGCAGAGCACCCTAGTAGTGGACTTAACTTCTCTGCAATGCACCTTCATAAGGGCTTACCTATGTTGGTCCCTCTAGAGGCTATTTCTGGATGTCTTGAAGTCATGAAACTATCTGGGAAGGAGGCATTCAAAGGGTTGACTTGTTTAGGGCATGAAGCAACTGAAATTAGGGTTTGTTAGCCCTAAAGCATTGATCTGAATGTTGTGATTTGATGTGCCCAAATGGATCTGTAACGGATCTAAGGCTAAAACAACATCCAAACATAGTCTTCGTATCAAAAGAATTTCCTTTCCATTCAACATTGATGTATCCATGAAGTTGAACATCTCCGATAGAATATATTAGACTAAGTGTGATCGTCGCATGCAAATATCTCAATATATGTTTGGTAGTGATCCAATGTGCATGGAGAGGCTTGGTCATGAATTGACTCAATGTATTCACTACATAAAGTATGTCTAGATAGGTGTTCATTAGGAAAATCAGAGCCCCAATCAATTATCTATACTCATATGGATTCGCCAAATCACGTCGTGTAGCCTCTCCACATAACTTCTTGAAGTTCCCTTGCATCAATGTGGGTAGGGACTTGCATCTGTCACTCCAAATATCTCCAACAACTTCACAACATATTTTCCCTGTGAAAGGAAAATTTCATCGGGCCTTTGCCACACCTCAAGGCCTGGAAAGTAGTGCATGAGTCCAATGTCCTTCATTTCAAATTCAAAGGCTAGCTTCATCTTACACTCGATCATCAAGGGCTCACTACCTATCAAGAATAGATTAACAACATATAAAACAAAAATCAATTACATATCTTGGACTACCTTTAGGTATAGGTTAGGATCAACATTACTTCTTGTGAATCCCAGCTTCACAAAATATTTTTCTATGCAGGCGTACCATGCTTTGGGGGCTTCCTTCAACCATACATTTCCTTCTTTAGCCTGCAAACATGCCTCTTTCGATCCTATACTTCAAATCCCCGTAGATTCTCAACGTACACTTCTTCTTGTAACATGCCATGAAGGAATATTGTCTTCACATCCATAGGATGAAGGATCCATAAATTAATTATGAAAAGGGTAAATATCAAATGAATGGTTGTATATTGAGCCATAGGTGAAAATATATGATCATAATCTTCTCCCGCTTTCTGGGGTAATCCTCGGTCCACAAACCTTTCTTTATATTTCTCAATGCAACTATCAACTCCATGCTTGATATTGAATAGACACTTTAAAGTCACCATATATTTCCACTTTGGTGTCAGCACAACATCCCATGCATCATTCTTCATGATTGATTCATATTCTCTGTCCATACCATCTTTCCAAACTTGTTCCTACACGACTTCTTCAAAGATGGGAGGTTTCACTTGAATCATAGTGCTCATGGATCCAACATATCCCTTGTATCTGTATGGCTTCTTCCTTTCTCTAAATGATCTTCAAATGATAACTCATCTCTCATTATCCTGTAATGTGTCTTGAAGCCAAAGTGGCCTCTTCCTAAAGGGAGGATCACATGAAGGAGTATCTAAGGGATCTAAGGGATGATCAACAATATCTATCATTCAAGAATTGAAGGACCATCTAAAATATCCATATCATCATTCTTCTTAGGAGGAGGAGGCAGAGGAAGGTCCCCTGATTTCCCAAGGGAAACATATTCCTCAAATGTTACACCACTGCTAATCTCAACCTTCCTTTAACCAAGAATATATATTCTAAAAGCCTTATAATTTTCACAATATCCAACAAACATACCTTTCATTCTCGTGGCTTCCATATTGTTTCTTTTTTCATTTGGTACATGGAAATATATGGGTAATCCAAAGATATGGAGATGCCTAACATCGAGGTTGACACATATGAATACTTCTTCGAGTGTCTTATTGTCTAATGATTGATGAGGCACCCTGTTTTGAACATATATGGAAATATTTGTTGCTTCTCCCAAAAAAAACTTTGGAAAATTTTGATCATGGAGCATGGCATGTGAAACTTATATAATGGACTTGTTCTTTCTTATAGCCACTCCATTTTATTCAGGAGTATAGGGCATAGTTGTCTCTTTCTTGATACCTTCATTTTTGTAAAAGTCAATAAAATCCTTCGATGTGTACTCTTCACCATTGTCAAACTTGAATATTTTTATTTTCTTCCCTGTTTGATTTCTAATGAAAGCTTTGAACCCCTTGGAACATTTCAAAGGCTTCATCTTTGTGATTCAAATAATATATCCATGTGTTTCTTGAGAAGTAGTCAATGAAGGTGATCTAGTTGAAATGGCCACCAATAGAATGCATAGGAATTGGACCACAAATTTTGGAATGAATGAGATGCAGGATGTCATTTGTCTTATTCTTGCTAGAGGGGAATGGTCCCCTTGTCTTATTTCCACCAGCAAAACTTGGACATAATCCATCATGTTGGGCTTGAACCCTGGGAATCCTAGATACCAATTTGTCCAACATTGAAAGGGCATCATATTGTAGATGGGCCAATCTTCGGTGACATAGGTCACATAGATGATTAGTATAATGGACCAATTCTAGAAGAGGTATTCTAGTAACCCTATAGAGTCTTTCATGTATTGATCCAAATGTGAATGCATCTCTCATAGGTGATCCAAAAGGCCGAGTAAGAACATTTCCCTTGATGAAGGAAACCATCATCCATTTTTCTTCCAAAGTGGATATTGATACCAAATCATTCTTCAATCCTAGCACATACATCATATCATGGAGCAAAAAAGATTCCCTAGAATTCAAATGAAATTTGACAGACCCAAAACCTTTGACGTGATGAGTGGAGTTGTCTCCAAGAATAAATTTCAAATTTGACTCCCTCTCTACCAAATCAGAGAGAAATTCCTTATATCTAGAAAAGTGATGAGTGGCTCCACTATCAATCAACCAACTATCCCACAAATCAAAAGGAGATGAACTAGTAGGGTAAAAACTAAGAATATATTCAGATTTATTTTCAACATTACTTTTATGCTTGGAGAATCTTAACTTGTTTTGGGGACGATGATATTCTTCATGGTCACTAGGAGAATCTCTTCTTATTCTTCCATCTCTTGCATTGTGATTATTTCTTTGTATTCTCTTATTCTTTTATCATCAAACCTGTTGTTTTTGTTTCTAGTATTCTAATGTGGACCATTGTTCTTTTCGGGGAAATCTTGTGTATATTGACACTTATTGTAACAATTGTACCATTAAATATGAGATGATGATATATCATTTCTTCTATTTTCATCCCAAGGTGGAGGCTTTCTTGAATTTGATCGGCCTCCTTTTCGTTTATTCTTCTTTTTTTAAGTGACAAATGCAGTGGGATCTCCCTCATCATTCTTTGAAATTTGACCTCTTGATATCATCCTTGAATCTTCTTGAGTGAGTTTTCCAACAATTTCATGAAGCGATGGGAGGGAATTGTTGTCACTCATAGTAGTAATGAAGGTTTCCCTAATAGGAGGGAGACCTCTTAGAGTCACAATCACGAATTCCCTATGAGACACAAATTCCCAAACTCTTTGCAATTGATCTCTAAGATGAAATATCCACATAATATAGAATTTCACAAACTCCCCTTTGTTCATCATTGTGTCTTTGAGTTGATATTTCAAAGAGGATATTTCATTCAAATTGTTGAATTCATACATGCCAACTATCTCATCATACATGTCTTTATACTTCCTCAAATTTCCAACTTATGTAAGTAAATTATCTTTTAAACCATCAATGATAATTTGTTTTTCTTTTAACTCACATTTCTTGACAACATAGAAATAATTCTTCGAAGGCTCAGGTAATTTTCCTTGAATGTAATCCAAAACATCATTGTTGTCAGCTATTATCTCCAACCTGACTTTCCATGCAACAAAGTTAGATGAGTCACCCAATGTCTCATTTTCCTTGAATAAGTAAGACATCTTGATCTGACTAGATTGGCTCCTTCAACGTTTCCAAAGATGATTGCTTCAATGCTTGGCTCCTTTTGGGCTTTTCCTTCACCTTAGCTCTGATCCCATGTTAAATTTTCAAAATTTTCTATGTCAAATCAATTACTTTAGCCTAATTCAATACTTCAATTAACAATATTTTCAATGCCCATTAATCTTTCCAATCATTAATAGTAATTGAAGATAGAACAATAAATGAAATGACAAAAGAGACAATAACACATCAACAAGAGACACTAGGATAGGTTAAAGACCAGGAAAAAACACCAGAAGGGGGAAACCCTTTGAAATTATTCTTCTATTAGATTATCATAAAATGTTTATAAAATAGTACAATGATTCTAATACAATATCATCCAGCAAAATATCCCAACAACATTCATAATTATGTTTCTAGCATCAATATATATCAGAGAAAACTTTTCATATTTTTGGTCAACGTCGGTCAATGGTCAATTTTAAATCAAAGTTTTGAGTCACAGGGAGGAGGAGCCACGCGAGTGACTAGAGGCTTCCAAACTCTCCCTTGAGCCAGTAAGCCAATGACTGTAGTAAAATTTATCCTTTGGCGAGCCAACGATTGTAACCCAAAACCGTAAAAACATGTGTTAGCATCAGACCTTGCAATTTCATACCTGTGAAAATATTTTTCATTGACCTAGTGTAAGACCTATGCAAACCCATCAATGAAGAGAAGAAGAATAATATGATTTGTGATATCCAAATGAGCTTGAGGTCACTTATATTTATAGGCTTCCAAGGGTGACCAATTTCCTGTTAGGGCTGACCTATCCAAATGTGCATATGTAGGTTTTTCTTCATAAGTACACATTCCCTTGTCCAAATTAAACCATTTATGTATCGGTTTTGGTGCTCTCAAAAAAAGGAATTCAATGAAATAATCATAAATTCCATCAAATGAGTTGTCCAACGTGGAGTTTGGCCTTAGTTGCCAATTGTAATAATAGAGGTGTTTCTAATACTATTTATGAATTTTTTTGTGACTTTCAATTAACCAAAAGACATTAACAAAATTTAACATGTTTTATTATTTTTATAAGTTTCCAAGGCCTAACATGCATGAAAAATAAATTATGGAAACAACTGCAATATAAAATCACAATTAATTCACAATTGCTATATTTCTATATTTTTTGCAAATTTCAATATTAACATAAATACAAATAGCAAAATTAGTAAACATTAACTAGATTACATGTTAGGATTAAGCCTTAATTAATATTTTAATGTTTGATAATTTGTGTTGTGGGAACAAGGTATGTGCAAAGGGTTAACATATGTAGGGGTGTAAAAAAGAGGGAAGAATGTTTCTAACATACATATTGTTCTTCAACAAAATAAATAAAAGATCAGTGATGTGGAGTGTGTGTTGTGAGGATGTGGAACAAACTTTCATTTTCCTTCCTTCACACCCCACACAATGCTCAATAGGGAACGAAAACATTGTTCCACAATGTTTCATATCCCTGCTTATAAACTATTTATTTATTTAAATGAATTGATTTAAGATACTAAAATAGAGATGCTTTTAAAACTATTTTTTTATTTTTTCACACATTTCAACATTCCTTTCAATTTTCGAAAACACAATAAAATAATTGAACCTTTTTTATCACTTTTCTATTTCCAAGGTCGAATATGCACGATAAAACCATTATGGAAACAATTGCAACAACACAAGAAAAATTATTTCATAATTATTATATTTCTATAGTTGTTGCAACTTTAAATATTGACATAAATATAGATAGCAACATTAGTAAAAATTAACTAGATTACATGTTAGGTGATGTAGGAGCATTCAACCCAAGAAAAAATATTGTAATTAAGTAGACATAGGGGGTCATGTAGCTTTAGAGAAGTAGTTTCCTAAGTCTCAAGTTAATACAATATTTAGGCCTTTAAGTGATTTAATTAGATAATGTGAGAAGTTGTAAATGCTCTCGAATTAAAGGGGAACATGAGTGGTGAATAAATGACAAGAGTTAGAAGTCAACTAGGATTCTTAGAACAACCTCATGATTCAATGAACGAGACAGAGCTTTGAGGAATTAATTGAAGTAGAAGTGGACAGAGGACATTTAGGAGTCAGTTCAATAGATATAGAAATGGAATGAAAATTAGTTCAACAGAATTATCTGGCATATATGTAACCCTATGGGCAGAGTAGAAAAGGAGGGACCACTGACATCGAAGATCAGGCCTATGTGAGACTTAGAGTCTCGAATGTAACTGTGTGTTTATATTTATATATACAGAGAATTATTCCGAGTGTGCAAGTGGGTAGATCACTATTGAATGAATGAATTTCATATGAATTCGTAGGCTCTGTAACAGGTTTAAAGGCAGAATTCTGTAGAACGCACAGAGGAGAAAATGATTCAGAGGAATCATAAATGGGTCAGTGAATCCAATTGAAGAAACATAATAAGCTCTGGAGAGAAGTTACGAAGCGATAATTCACAGAGGAGTTTAGATTATAAGAAGTTGAGTAGTAGAAGCGGAAGACCAAAATATTTAGAAGAACCGAACCTAAGAGGAAAAATTGAAGAAATCGCATAAAAATCAAGTAAAAGAGAAAAATGGAGAAGTGGAGTGTTAGTACACAGTAATCGTTGGATCTTATGAGGTCAATAGTCGAGTTCATATCTCATCGGCAAAGTTATTTACAAAGTTTAAGTTCCGCAAGTGTAAAACGCAGCTTACACTAAAAATGAGTGCAAAACACAGTCTGATTTAGATTCTGAACTTGAAAATTTATACAAGTTGGTCTATACCATTATTAGGCCCAAAAGGCATATCGGGTCTGCAGAAACCATTGCCACGAGGATTGGAATGCGCCTTTGTAATAGAGAAATTGCGATAATGTGATAGATTCTATACCGTCAGATTGAGAGTCCAAATCGACGGTCCAGATCTAATCGCTAATCGCATATCGAGTAGTTAAGGGACAGTGAAATGGGTGATTAAGTGATGTGCCGATTTAGTGCTGACCGTTGGATTAGATGAAGAAATGGATGGGGAAGATTAATTCGCATAGGGAATGATAAAAGGAGTTGTATCGGCAGAGAAGTGATGCGACGGGCCATGGAGCGGACCCGATAGGGTTATATGACGCGATTAATTGTATTTGAGATCCGCTATATGTGTTCGGAGCAGGATTTCAATGTTATTCCTTTGTATTGCGATAAATGTGTTTCCGAGCCTGTTAAGGCTAAAACATATGTTAACGTTCCGATATCGCATATCAGAGCGGAAGGGTGATAAGAGTTATATGTTAATGGAACTCGCGGAGGAGCTGATAGGATTGCAATAAAGACAATCCTTGGGAAGTGTGTAGAGTCCCTATGAAAGGCGGAAAAAGGTATGGTTTGTGTATAATTCCTTTGTAAATGGGTTATAAAGGAAATAGTGCCGATAGAGCATTTTTATGCGATAAACATATGCTAGCCAAGGTTTTAAGAGGGAAAGGTTGCATATATGTGGGTTAATGAAAATTTGTAAGAGTTAATGAGTCCTGAATGGAAGGAGAAAGGGTTATATTGAGTTTAAAGTCTAGATAGGAGGTTTTAAGCAGGGTGATTGAGTTCCAATAGAAAGGAACTATAAAAGAGGGCCTTAACCATTGATATTATGAAGATTTGACTACTTTGAGAGTCAATTACCTAGGATAGTTGTGTTTATGTATTTTTATGCAAAGTGTGGGTATAAGCGGAGGTAACCCTATAGCATAGTGGTATCAGAGAAGATTTGTAATCAGAGTTGGTTTGTAATTAAAACCATTGGGGTAAAATAGAACAAAGAAATTCTACGAGAAATAATTGAGAACAGAATATGTGTTAAGGTATTTATGCAGGCAAGAGGAAGGATCAAATTCTAATCTGACAGAAGAAGGCACACAGAGGTGATGTGTAGTAGAACTTGCAGATGTAAGAGACAGAGGAAATCCATCCAAGGCACAGGTGGAATGGTGAAACAAGATCATGCTGAGATCTTGAAGGTGAGGTAATATGTTATGTTCTATTTTAAATTGAGAATGTGTGTTTATGTATTAATGCAAAGGTGACAGCAAGAGAAGTTGTGAGAGGAGAACCAGATGTGTTTTTGAAGACAGAGTAAGGAAAACACTCTGATGGAAAAGTAGCAGTGAACCTGAAAAATCCAACAAGAGATTGGACATAAGTGTTCTCAAGAGAGAGTGAGAGATTGCAGAAGCCTAGAAGGAGCAAATCTGTTTCTTGGGAGGAGGTTCGAGATAGAGGACCCATGCTTACCAAAAGTCTGAGTGTGGAAGAGTTTAGTGAGGTAAGATTGCAGCGAGGAAGACTAGTTGTTGTAGAGGCTTATTGTAGATGAGTGAGGAGCTCATAAAGGAAAGAGGAGAAGAAGATGACTACTAATAGTCATAGTAGAGGTTCAGAGAGAAGCCACAACAAAGGATATGAGAAGAATAATGCCAAAGAAAATGGAAAGAAGACAATTCAAGGGGAGATTGACCAGGAGATTGTAGAGTTAAAAGAACAACTCGATGCATTAAGGAGGATACTAGAGGAAAGCCAGAGACTAGGTCGGGTCTTGAGGAAGAAGCCAATGAAATAGCATGAGATACAGAGAAGGCTACAACAAAAGCAAGTGAAGTGGCTAAGGGGAAAACTCAAGGAAGTTGAGTTGGAAATGGAAGAGTCCATTTGTGAACCAGAACAGGGAGAAATTCTGGGAGAAAGTGAAGATGAAGACTTGAAGACTGAAACTTCAAGTGAGGCTAAAGGGTCACATGATTTTAAATCTGACAATTTGTGTATGTTTGCAGGTGAAACATGTGAAGAAAGATAATTTGCTAATATTGTCACAAAGGAGAAGGAAGACAAGTAGAATTGAAATTCTATTTTGGAAGAGGATGAGATAGATAGGTCTCATATACAGTTGGGGAAAGATATCAAGCAACCAAGTGAAGGGCTTGAGGAGATTGAAAAAGAGACCATTGAAGAATTTCTGGGTCATAAAGAGAACTTGGAACAACAAGGAGATATGATGACTGAACCATCAAGTGAGACCACAATGTCTTATATTTTAAAAACTGATTTTTTGTGTATGATGGTAGATAATGTAGGAGAAAAGCAACCTTTTGAAGATATCTTCATAATATATGAAGATCTAGAAGTAAAAGGTGGCAATGAAAAATTCTTAGAAGAAGAAGAATTTGACTGCATATAGAAGGAAAATTCTATGGATGAGTCTATAGAAGTTGTCATAAAGGAGAATATTAATGTAGATGGTGAGACAAGGATAGCTCTTGGAGAAGATAAACAACAAGAGATTAAAGGAAGACTTGAAGAAGAGACTATGCTAGCTGAAAACATAGTAAAGGATCATTAGTTCACTATGATGATAGGAACAGTGGAAATAGCCATGGAAGTTGTTAAGAAAGAAGGTAATCTACTAAAGGATGTTAAGAAGGGAGGAACCTATGCAAAGGATTTAACCTTGGGAGGAAGAACACTAATAAAATAGTGCTTTGCAGAGGTTGAGAAATCTTTTGAAACTGTCAAAAGTATGGAATAGTATCTTTCAAAAGATAAAAACTCTAAAGTAAAGGAGGATGAAGAATGTCTCTTTAATGAGATGAGAAGTGACTTATTGCAGCAGAAAGAACTTAGGATTGGAGGTGATTATGAAACACTTGCAAAGTGTCATAGAGAAATTGCATTGCTGGAATATTTGCTGGGAAATTTGGAATACGACAGTATGATTGTAGAAGAAGAAGTTCACCACAGTGAACAAGAAAAGGAGGACATAATTAGGATAGATGGTGTGGAATAGAGACTAATGGACAGTCTCATGAGTTCTTTTGAGAATTCAAAACAACATACTGATGTGCTGACAGAGGAGAAAGAAACAGTGCAGCAAGCTGCATTGTTTCCAAAGGAAGATAAGGCACAAAAGCCTTGTGTTTTTTATTTTAAAAAGTGTTTTGTGAGTGCAGATTTTGTTGCAATTGATGGAGGATAATTGGCACAAGTGAACAACCAATTAAAGTTGAAAGAAGAAGACTCGGTGGAAGAATGCAATCCATGGGACAAAGATGTTAAATTGCTGAAGAGAGTGCTAGACAGTCATGATTCAATCCTGAAAGAGGGTAAGGATGATAGGGAGGCAATCAACATAGCAAGAAAAGAAAAAGTTGGAGCAAACAAAGAAAAAGTTGGAACAAGAGCAAGATTAGAAGAACAAGGAACCAACAATAGATTGAAGTATTAGTGGATAGCAACAACAACCTAAAACAAAGAGAAGGAGACAGGAGTAAGAAGAAAAATATGGACCAGTCCAAAGATGTACTAGAAATAGAGATTGAAGAGATGTGGCAACCGATGATGAAGCAGTTCAAATGGAGAAAAGTTGTAGCAATAGGAAGTATGAACAATCAGAGTATGAACCTGATTGACAAGAAGAAGAATATGGAGCAAAAGACAGCAGAAGTGCAGTAGCAGTAAAGGAACAAGACATTTGGGCAGTTACAAAACAAAGTGTGGGATACAAGAAGATAAAGATCAGAAGACATGTGATCAGGAGATCATGAATATTTTCTACTTTGGGAGTCTGATGCAGGAGCATTCAACCCAAGAGAAAATCATTGTAATTAAGTAGACATAGGGGGTCATGTAGCTTTAGAGAAGTAGTTTCCTAAGTCTCAAGTTAATACAATATTTAGGCCTTTAAGTGATTTAATTAGATAATGTGAGAAGTTGTAAATGCTCTCGAATTAAAGGAGAACATGGGTGGTGAATAAATGACAATAGTTAGAAGTCAATTAGGATTCTTAGAACAACCTCATGATTCAAGGAATGAGAGAGAGCTTTTAGGAATTAATTGAAGTAGAAGTGGACAGACGACATTTAGGAGTCAGTTCAATAGATATAGGAATGGAACCAGAATTAGTTCAACAGAACTATTTGGCATATATGTAAGCCTATGAGCAGAGTAGAAAAGGAGGGGCCACTAACATCGAAGATCAGGCCTGTGTGAGACTTAGAGTCTCGAATGTAACTATGTGTTTATATTTATATATACAAAGAATTATTCCAAGTGTGAAAGTGGGTAGATGACTATTGAATGAATGAATTTCATATGAATTCGTATGCTCTGTAACAGGTTTATAGCCAGAATTTTATAGAATACATAGAGGAGAAAATGATTGAGAGGAATCATAAATGGGTTAGTGAATCCAATTGAAGAAACAAAATAAGCTCTGGAGAGAAGTTGCGAAGCGAGAATTCACAAAGGAGTTTAGCTTAGAGGAAGCTAAGCAGCAGAAGCGGAAGACTAGAATCTTTAGCAGAACCGAACCTTAAAGGAAAAATTGAAGAAATCACGTAAAAATAAAGTAAAAGAGGCGAACGGAGATGTGGAGTGTTAGTACACAGCAATCGTTGGATCTTATGAGGTCAATAGTCTCGATCATTTTGCATTGGCGAAGTTAATTACAAAGTTTAAGTCTTGCAAGTGTAAAACCCAGTTTACACTAAAAACGAGTGCGAAACACAGTTGGATTTAGATTCCAGACTTGAAAATTTATATAAGTTGGTCTATACCCTTATCGGGTCTGGAAGGCATATCGAGTTGGCTGAAGCCATTTCCACGAGGGCTGGAATGGGCCTTTGTAATATAGCGATTATGATAATGTGATAGATTCTGGACCGTTAGATTGAGAGTCTAGATCGACGGTCCAGATCTAATCAATAATCACATATTGAGCAGTCAAGGGACAATGAAGTGGGTGATTAAGCGATGTGCTGATTTAGCGCTAATCGTTGGATCAGACGAAGAAATGGATGGTGGAGATTAATTCGCATCAAGAATGATAAAAGGAGTTGTATCGGCAGAGGAGTGATGCAACAAGCGATGGAGAAGACCTGATAGGGTTATACGGCATGGTTAATAGTATTTGAGATCCTCTATATGTGTTCAAAGAGGTATTTCAACGTTATTCATTTGTATTGCGATAAATGTGTTTCTGAGCCTGTTAAAGCTAAAACATATATTAACGTTCCGATATCGCATATCGGAGCGGAAGGGGTGATAAGAGTTATATGTTAATGGAACTCGCAAAGGAGTCAATATTCGATTTCGATAAAGACAGTTGTTGGGAAGTGTGCAGAGTCTGTACAAAAGGCGAAAAAAGGTATGGTTTGTGTATAATTCCTTTGTAAATGGGTTATAAAGGAAATAGCACTGATAGAGCATTTTTATGTGATAAACATATGTTAGCCAAGGTTTTAATAGGGAAAGGTTGCATATATGTGGTATAAGGGTTAATGAAGGTTTGTAAGAGTTAATGAGTCCCGAATGGAAGGAGAAAATGTTATATTGAGTTTAAAGTCCTGATAGGAGGTTTTAAGTGGGGTGATTGAGTTCCGATAGAAAGGAATTGTAAAAGAGGGTCCTAACCATTGATATTATGAAGATTTGACTACTTTGAAAGTCAATTACCTGGGACAGTTATGTTTATATATTTTTATGCAAAGTGTGGGTATAAGCGGGGGTAACCTTGCATCATTAGGATTAAGCCTTGATCAAGCTTTTAATACTCGCTAATTTGTGTTGTGTGAACTTGATATGTGCAAAGTGGTAGCATACACGGACGTGTAAGAAAGAGGGAACAAAGGTTCTATGACATATATCGTTCTTTTACACAATAGGTTCTGAAAAATGTTATTTTTTAATATCGATGGAAAAGATATTCTTGATTTCTTTTCAAGCAGGAATCATTACATAATGTGTTAGAGTAAATTTTGTTAAACATTGGAATGATTTAATGATTACACATAGATTCACTAAAAGATGCTTACATTAACTAGGAGGGGACCTTTTGTTCATCATAGGATTAAGCCTTAATTATTATTTTAATATGATATCAAACACTTGAAGGATGTCCGAATTACATGTCAATATTATTTTATATCTGGTAATCCATGTTTTAGGAGGTTGATTGAATCTATGCAACATTTTGGAAAAGCATTGCTGACAAATGAGCCAATGTGCGCAAGAAGTGTGGAAAGAGGATCCACATATCATTTCAACCTACTATAATAGATACTAGTTGCACATCCCTTTGCATTTTATTGACTTGTTTACAAGTAGTAAATGCTATTAAGAACTTGAATGATGTGCTCATTATGCATTGATTTGTCCAGTGAATGCAAAAAATACTATTTTATGATATCAATAATATGATATTCTTGATATGTTTACAATGAGTAATCATTACTGAATATATAAGAGTAAATGCTATTAAGAATTCGATGATGTAAGTTGTTTGTGTGCAATGTGAAGAAGCGAAGGAAACTTCCATTGTGCAAAAGAAGTGTGTGAATCAAAACAAACGTGCAAAGAAGATTTGTTGATCGTTTCAATTTGCTATGATGGATACTAGTTGTAGAGAATTGTGCATCTTCTTGACTTGTCTACAAAAGGTGAATATTGTTAAGCACTTGAATGATGTACTAATTACATATTGACTAACTGAATAAATGCTAGTAAATGTTTTGTTTTCCTCCCAAAAGTTGATTGTATCTATGGAACATTTCGCTAAAATGTTTCCGTGATACGAGACAATGAGAAGAAGATGTATGCAGAGGGAGGATGATTGAATCTATGTAACATTTTTCCAAAATGATGCCAACACAAGAGGCAATGTGTGGAAGATGTGTGTGAATCAGAGAAAAGTGTGTGAAGGGGATCCACACCTCCTAAAAGATGTAAATGTTATTAAACACTAAAACGATGTGTTTCTTATGCGTCAATCCACTGAATAAATAATGAAAACACTATTTTATAATATCCATATATAATATTCTTACAACTAATAATCGTTACACAATGCTTCAGAGTAAATACTATTAAGCACTCTAGCAATGATCTGATTGTGCATCAATTCACTAAATAGATATTAATAGATATTAATTTTTTAATGCTAAGTGTGGAGTCATCTACACCATAGGCAATATTATTCAATGCAGGTTCCCACATCTTCACAACAATTTACACATCACCTGAATTGAATATTGAACTAATGTTTACGAGTAAGCATTGATTCTATCGTTATATGGTTTGACATGTACAAATGATATGGATAACATGTTTTCCTTTGGCATCTATATTAATGACATGTGTTAATCAAATAGACACCTATACTAATTTTTCAATTATGTGAAATGCAAACTTGTGGAGGAAACTTTTATTGTGCTTATTCTGCACTCTACACATCCTTAATCAATTAATTAACAGTACAAGCAAATACTATTATACATTATAGCTGTTATAGCTATTAATCTTGTTTATTTATATATCCACTTCAAACATTCTCACATTCACATTACTTCACTCAATCATGAACCATTTCTAGCATAAAATGTTGTTACGTAGATATATATTTGATTACAAGTTTCATTTTCACTCAATTTCCTTTCAGCACAAATTTTTAAATATATTCCTTTCACTGTCATTTGAACAAGTTTAGCTGATGCAATCTTATGATGTAAGCGTTTTTCCAAGAATTATGAAACCCACTTGTTTTCATGAATGGTTGCATTTCCAAAGAGTCCTCCCATGTGACCATCTCATATCTCATAAGTGAAATGTTTCCTATGTTAATATAAAACCAAAAACACGTGCCTAAAATGATAGACTCCCTCGGGAAGACCTTGGGGGCCACTTTGATCACTCCTTCAAGATGAAATATTTAGTTTTTCCTATGATTATGCATTTAGTATATTCCTCACCGTAATGATTTTAAATTGATGTTATGCATTTTGTTGTGGAATAATTGTTTGGCATGCTAATATTGCTATAATACCCTTATTCCCTTCATTATCATTGTGCGCAAGTTATTTACGAGGATAATTATCTACATAAATCCCTCTTTTCTTTCTTTATAGTATATCCAATTTAACGAGTTTTCCCTTAAGGTTTTATTCTTCTCTACTAGATGGTTTTTTTTATCTATTTAAAACATTGGATAGCTTAGATAGTATTACTTTGTTTCACTTAATTTTAAGTATGATTTGGCAGTTTCAATCATACTATTAGCACTTAGGTGCTATTTGACCCTTATGTGCACCAAATTACACATAACAAAATGACAATCACACTGAGAATAACGACTTCAATCGTTATATTTTGAAATATTTCTATATTAATTCACTTTTATCTCAAAATCATTTACATAATTTTAGATTGACATCTCGTAAAATTGTAAAATTTTACATGCTTAATACTCATGGAAAACTATGTAATTGTTCAAACTATTTTTGTGCATTTATGTGAGCCCTACTTCAGACAATCGTCGAATTTATGAAGTCTACGCTGGATTTCTCATGGAAAAACAATGCCATAATGTTGTCCACTATGTAACATATATGGTCATTTTATAAAATTATTTTTGTGCTTTATTTATTATTTGTTTTCTTAAATTACAACAATTTTGAACGAGAAGTAATAAATGAAATATAATCCATTATACATTTTCATAAATTTCTTTCCATATTCTTGTGGTAAAATTTTCAAATTCAATGAACATGAAACTTCATTTCTTCCATAAATCTTTACTACCTAAACATATAACTTACAAGTTTTGTCTCCTAACATAAACATGAACATGTAATCAAATGGTTCTTCGAAGAAATCATTATCTTATGATCCATTCATAAGCATCAATTTAGAAGAGGGCGTAGAAAACTCAAGGATATTATATTTTATTGGAAAACAACTATAATTAGAATAATGTATACAATTTTATACTAAAAGTTTACTTTACTAGAGTAAGGATAAAACTCATTGAGTAGAAAAATAGTTTCTTTCGACATGTATTGAAAGTTATGTAAAATGACTAGGTTGGGTTGGTTTAATCAGGATATTTCCTCTAAACACTAATGAAAATTTTCTTTAAAAAATATACTCACAACCCCTAATTCAATGATGATGAGATAACATGTTGTCCAATTATTACTCTAATAAACTCTAGTGACACTTGAGAATTATGAGTAGTATTGGGATGGATATTGAGAAAGCCTCTTACATTTCATCTTATTAGATTTTGATTGATATAACTATTATCACTCATATAGAATTCATCACTCTCATTGGAGACACATTTTCATTGTCTTAATACATATTGTGGCTTGCTTGAGCTTTGATAGTCCCATAGAGATGTTCTTTCCTCCTATTTATCATTACAAAACTTGTTGCCAAACCAACCAGATGACCACTAGCAACATAATTCAAAATCACAATTGTAAACAAAATTAAGAATGCATTGTTCACCATATGAGCACTCATATTACCATCCTTATTTTGTTGGATACATTATTTTTGAGATATATTCACCTATAACGCTGCTTTGAAATAATATAATTGGTTGTATTTAGAAAAATATATTTTTCACTTGTAGTGCCTCTACTGCTACACCATTGTATAAAATTGATACTCCAAGATCAAAATGAGATTCATAGTCTACCTATAAATAATATGACATGCACACAACACTTTATTCTTCCTCATTTGATTACAAGGTTCCTATCTCATTCTACATAATCATCTAAATATATTACTAGTCTCGCTAACATCCCCAATATTCCTATGAACTATCAACATAGAGAATCATTCATATGAGCTTGCAAATATATTTTTACCATTTAGAAATATTAGACACCCCATCATGACCACCTTGATTATCCCAATTTCATCCATATGAATTTTAGATTGATTTCCTTGTAACTAAGGTCAACCATTTTCTTTCACCAACTATTAACATAATCCTAATTCCCTCTCTGTATCTTAGGAAAAATTTGTCGTATACCCAAGGTGTAATTAGTAACTATCCACCAAGTCAATTATAATATCCTTGTTGCAATTGTTTGTTACAAAAACTATTGTTTTATATTTAGTTGTAAATATTGAGAGAAAATGTTGGTTGTGGGACCAAGACTAAAGTTGATTGGTCTATTTAAATAAATATTAATGTGAATGAATGTTTCTTTTCTCCTGGATACATTATGGGAAACAAAACTTGAGTAATTTTGGCTTCTTTCTATATGGAAAAAATATTAAAGTGGTTGATTCAAAGTTGTGGATAGAAGAAAGGAAAGTGACAGTGGTCACGATTGTAACCTTCTCGAATTATCCCAAAATTCTCAGGAGAAACTCTACTACTAGTAAACAACATAAAAAGAGAGAAATGTTATGTTGGCTAGAAAGATAAACATAGCCAGATAGAAATTATATGTTAGGTGAAAAGATAAGAATAAGTATAGCCAGAGAGAAATGCATGCTTAAAAAGGAAAAATAAAATATTTTTCCTATTTGAAAAGAATGTCTAGGTAAAGCAAAAGGGTGGGCTGAAATTAAAATAAATATGTTGTTGGAAAAAATTATCAAAAAGGAAAATAATAAATACCACAAATTGAAAATAGTTGGGATGGTTCTGAAAATAGCTAGGAAGAAGCCTAAGCTTAGGGGGAGTTGTTGGGAGTGAAACTCGTTGGTTGGGTGGAACATGTTGGTTGCTACATTATTCTGAAGGGTTGAGATAAGTACATGAGTATTTTCCTGAGTACTAACTAATAAATTTGGTACTATATTAGCTCATAATTGTTCTTGAAAAGCTATTTCACACATAGAACAAAAGGGCTAGAAATATATAAATAACCTATAATAGATGTGATAGAAATTGGTATTACATTATGTGTTGATACATACTTGGAAAGTGTATTATGTGTAGACCTATTTGAGTTATAATAAAAAATGTTAAGTATCTGAACATGGATACAACAAACATGTTAATGTTAGAGAAATGATTCCTAGATAAATGTTAGGAAATTATATGGCCAACCACCTCCAAATAACATATGAGTATTGTGTTGAATATGTATTTCTTACAAATCATTAATGAGAATGGTATCAAATATATAAGGGACAAGCACATTATAATTATAGTTTGTAAGCATGTCTATAAAAGATAGTGTCTTAAAAAATGAGAAATTGATAGGTAAGAATTATTGAAGAAAACTAAGATAATATGGGTAAGAAATATCTACTCTAGTTACATGGAAGTATTAAACAGGGGTGGGGTTATAACCATAAAATCATATTTGAATAATTATGGAAAAAATAAAAAGTGTTTAGCTCTGGTATAAACATATATATTTTTATATTTAAAATAAAAAAATATAAGCCATGCAGGTTAACTATGATTTGAGAGTAGGATCCATAAGTTGTTGAGTAAAAGAATCTGGACTACACAGATATTACATATCCAAACATAAAATTAGTACATGGCTCTATTATGTGTGTACAACAAGAGATTAACCATAAAGGTGGATTGGAGGATTTGGTAGAAGTTTAGTTAAGGAAAAATTTATATAGATAATTGAGTATAATTTTAAACTGTTTAGCTAATACTAAAGTAATTATTCTAATGGTTAAAGTAAAAATCATAATTCTTACTACAAGGCCATGTTACAAGGTAAGCATATAAGAGCAATTTAGGAAATTCTAGGTATATAACAAAAATCTAGTAAGTGAAATTAGATGCAAATAAATAAGAGGGAAACATAATTATTATACTAAAAAGGACTCCAAACGAGTTTCTTAAGAAACCCAAAGTCAATAATATATATATATTAATTTCTCTATTTAAATTTTTTAAATTCAATTTAAAAACCTGAAGATAGCTGTAATAGTTGAATATATCAAAACTTAAGAGGGGGGCTATAAAGGGAACAACCATATTCATGAACAATTTTTTAGCAACCTCCACACTAGTGAAAAACCCTGCAAAGAAAAGAAGAAGAGCAAGGAAACTTTAACCTGGTAGGTAAATCATAAGATAAGTGGTGGGGATAGGATTCAATGACATAACTTGCAAAAAAGGAAAATAAAACTCATTGTTAGGGTTCTCTTTTCAAATTCCATAATAAACCCACATTACAAGAGGAAAGGGGGCAACTAGGGTTTTATCTCGAGGAATTCCTCAAGCCACAGTGGTTAATAATACCTATGAAAAACACCAGTGTCATTAGTAAAACTAAAAAGTAAATAAAATAATGCATGGAGGGAACCAAATCGAATCATTTGTCAAATCTTTAACTTGAACTGAGAGCAAGGAAAATAATATTTAAATTAGGAAGAGTAAATGGGAAGAAAAAGGTTATAATTACTTGACAATAAACTGAGTGTACTTTGTGACATAATTTCCAAGTGAACTGAACATATGATTATTTCAATGAAACCCTATAAAGGTATAACCATAATGTTTTTTGATATGAATTTATAAAGGGAAAATTCCCAGGAAATAAGAGTATTGGGGTTCTGCCACTCTTAGAATTAACATAGAATCATACTTGGGAAGAATAAATGACTAAAGAGGGTTTGATATTTACCATGAACACTTCCAAAACCATGAAACGTTGATATAAGGTCATTATAGTGCCATTGTTCCTATAAACATCTACAACAAAATTCCTTAAAAACAATAAAAAATGACCCAAATATGAATCTATAAGAAGCTATATTCAAAAAATATATTTTTGGAGAAAACCTAATGTTAAAAACAAAGATATTATAAGGGGAATAAACAATAATCAGACCTGAGATACTTTATAGTAAAACATTGTTGCCCATAGTGATCCTTCCATCAAAGAATTCACCTGGGAATAATAATGGTGTTCGCCAAGAGTAGTGACAGTAAGAAAACCAAGATAAAGATAGATCTTTTACAATTACAACAAAAAAATAGTTTTTGAAACCTAAGGAGCCTAGGGAGTGAAACCCTAGGCAAACTCATAGAAGATGGGTGTTATGTATCACATTGGAGACATGGAGCCATTATAAAAGTATTTGGATTCAAATCAGTTGGCATTAAGAAAAATTTCTAGAAATGAAATTTGTTGTCTCAAAACTAGAAACAAGTTATTAGACCAGAGCTACATGGCAAGGTTTGGGTGATCATTTAAATCCTTGCCATGAATTAAAAAGATACACTAATAAAAACATAACACCGCTGCAACGATATAACTTAAATTCAAGTTTTGGTAGTAGAGTCATGCACCATAACAAAAAACCCTAGTATCATGATGAGCTCAAAGCAGAACAAGGGAAATGACAAAGGGGTTAGAACATTTAGGTAGTTATGTGATCCCTCATACAATCACCTCCATTCGATCAACTTGAGAGATCAAGGAAACGAACATAACACATGGTAATGTCAATAGACCATATCAAACCATTACATGTAAGCCACGTTGGCCAAGGGACCCACATATGATGCTACATGTTCATTACGAGTGCCATAAGGGAAGCACTAACCTGGTCATGGGTTCGATTGTAGAATGCTAGGATAGGAGAGGTATGGACGATAAAATATCCAATCATGGTTGTTATAAATTCTAAAGTTAAAGGTTCAAAATAAACATTGTTTACAAGCTTTTATACATAATTTAAACCTAATAGGAGTTGGAACATGCTATGAGGATAAATCACAATTTCATGATTAATGAAAATACAAGAGTATATTACAACACATTAAGTTACAATGACTCACCTGAGGTGATATATAGAGGACACAATAGTTAAACATTTCATAAGCTGAAATTTTGACTTACTTTAGCAATGACAAGTTGTCAAAATATGCGAGGTTATTACCTAGATGGTATATATATATATATATATATATATATATATATATATATATATATATATATATATAAAATTTCGTGAGAATTGGAGGTATATTACATGTGGTATCAGAGCTTAAGGTTACGATACAAAGGCTTATGAGCTCAGTCACAACTAGAATTGAACTAAATAAATGTGTATTGTACTGTGCTTAATTGATATATTTCATTTAAGTAAAAGTATAATGTAATATGATTAATTTATATGTTTTTATTAAGTGGATTAACTTTTTAAAAATATGAACCGATTGTTATGGGAATAGCCCTACCTATAGTAATAGGTATGTTGGGCATCCAAGGGTGTAAGTAGTTTTATGATAAATCAGTTGAGTATTAATGTATTCTATAGTTAGTTAACTCTATTCCATTATTATTTGTATATTGAATAGACAAAGAAGCTAAGAATATATCAAATCGAGAAAAGAACGTACATAACCAGGCCAAAGAAGTACGGGCATGTATAGATGTGTAAGGTAAGAATTGTAGAGTTACCTATCTTACTTTGTTAAAGATTGAGTAACAATAAGAGATCAATGGATATGTACATGGCATAAGTCAACATGTTTACATATGAAATTATTCCTGGAAATTTTAAAATTACCTATATGTTGGTTACCCATTAGTGTTGCAAGAGGTTGTATATATTGATGGAGTTGTGGATGTTGTGTTCTAGGTGAAGTTTAATCTACAAGGATAACACTCCATTGTATTATTAATGTTTGTATGATATTTTCAACTTGGAAAAAACCACTTCTCATACATAACTTGCAGGACTAATATGCATAGATGTCTTATATTAGATATAAGGGAGGTAAGAAAAATTTAAGGGGGTAATCTTGGCATAAAATATTTAATACCCAATTGTTACATTAAATACTCTTATAGAGTAGTCATATAAATTTATGGGTATACGTAGTCCATAACTACCTTTTTGCACAAAGCCTTTAGAGAGCATTCTAAGTGCTAGATTTTGACCGAATGATTTAGAGAGAAGGAAGAACCAAGGAAATAGAAAGGATGGGGGAAATATTGAAGAGAGATCTTGTATTTCAATGACTAAGGATCAATAAGAAGTAATCCACAGAGGGGTAGAGCTTCAAAGTGACACTATGAAACAAAAAGAGTTTCTAAACTCAAACATAGATAATATAGTAATTATCTTAACTCTAGTATGTATATCGTAGATGAAATATGTTTGAGAACAACCATGGAATTAGAACAATTTACAAGTTTAAATGCGCATATAATTAAGAGTTCAGCTAAAAGGAAAATCACATCATATATACTAAGAATATTTGGAAACCTTCACTATAGATAATCATGTCTAATAATTGTGATTTAATTAAAGGAAACCATAGAGTATATACACCAAATAAAATGTAGATAATGCATTGTTAAGGTATGTATATGGAAATATAAAACTTTCTTAGAAGAGGGGTTTAAGAACCATGTATTATAAAAAATAAAATATAGCACAAAATATGATGTACTAAAAAAGAGTCTTACTGGGCATACTCAATGGTAACATTGCATAATTCATTCATATATATAGAACAACTATATCAAGGGAGAAAAAATAAACTAACAACATAAGTCAAGAATGAGTATGTTAAATTCTATATCATATGGTTATAAATAGATTGTCATGGATGTTAGGAAGAGATCCTGGTCTTCATAATTGATAAAACTTGTGGAAGAATTAATAATATTAAGAAATATTCTTATTTCGAAAACTAGTATACACTGATTAGGAAAGATTCCAAACCAAGAGAAGGGGAGCTAGAATTTTAAGCTATAGCAAGAAACAATCTAAATTTTATTAGTTCCTCGTTAGAATATGTCAGTGCATAAGCTGGAATTGAAATCAACACCAAATTACCTAGAGGGTTCACAATGATAGTCTTAAGAAACCTGTTACAGTTGTAGAATAGTTAAGAATCCTAGTAAGAACTAACTGAATAGAAATTGTAATAGGAACTAATTCCATATGTAACTATTTTTAAGGTTGTAATATTTTTGTCTAGTGAGGTTTTTGTGGAATTTTATAGCTTTTGAGAATTCCAAGGGAAATATTTTTTCCCTCATTGAGTAAGGAATCACAAAGATTGATTTTCTTGTAGCTTAATTTTTTTAATTTTTTTAATACATGATTGTGTGATGGGGATTTCCTAATACAATGCAAACATGAATAAGTTAAGAATTATTGTGTAGAGCATGGCCAGTGAGATTTCCAAAGAGAAAGGGGAATGAGAAAATAGGTAATTATATGTTGCAAAATAAGTACTAGTTTAAAATTTTTGTTTCAAAAGCATTAGGGTGTTGTTAGGTTGGGATAGAATATCACAATATTTCATGATTGGAAAAAAAACTTGTCTTGAAAATAACAATGCAAGTAAAGCAAATTGAGACTCTAAAACCAAAAATCAAAGTTATGATGACATATTGGTTTATTCCATCAAACCAAAAAAACATGAGCAACACTTAAGAATGTTGCACATACTTTGAGAACATTAACTTTACAAAAAAATGAGTAAGTGTGAGTGTTATCAAAATCAAATTCAATACTTGGGGTATGTAATATACCAATAACGAATTGTAGTAGACTCTGAAAAAAGAGGTCAAATAAATCCTTAATTGGCATGTACTTGAAAGATGTAGTAGACATGAAATCCTTATGGGGATTATAGGATACTATTGTAGATCCATTTTAACTTCACTAAATTATCCTATATTATGAAAGAAAAGATTTAAATTTCTCTGGGCTGAAAATGTGTTAAGAAATTTTTATTGGTTGAAATAATTGTTATATGTAGCTCCTATACTTAGAGATTGATTAGAGTTGATGCAATAGGATAAATAGGTAGGATGTCGACAAGATTCCCTTGAGTAGCCCAACAAAATTACAAAATTTTATGTCTAAGTGATGCAAACATAATTATGATGGGGGAATATCTTAACCTTTCTTGCTAGTTTGATGTATTTTCTTTAATGCTTGAGAAGTTTCCATAAGTTGATGAATCAAAACATAGCCATGCTAAAATGAAAAAGATGAAATAAATGAGAGATGCATGTCATTGAATACATAAATAATGATATTATAGGTGCATGAATGCAAGTTAATGCATACAAGAATGGATGCACACGCATAATGAATTTGAGGATTTTGTTGTCCTAACATGATTTAGATGACTAATAGTGGGTAATTGTAAACATGGAACTAGGAGGAGGTTAACAACCTAGTTGGGAGGCCAAGGAAATTATTGCATATAGTCTTGAAGAATCAGAGCTATGGGAAATGGGTTGATGATGGGAGAATGGAATAGGTTACACCAATGCTTGTTAATATTCATGTTGTGAGTGCATTAATCAAACATTGAAACTAGTCAATGGTATTTTCTAGATTACTGTTCTTAAAATAAAATTATGGATTATGACCATTTAAATGTAGGAACATTTAAAGTATTGTTTGAATGCTTGATGAGGTGCATGATATGAGCATGTGATTATGATATTACATGAAGGAGTGATCATGTTTAAGAAAATTACGTTGACACAATGTGTGTTGAGACAACTGATATGCACAACAGTGTTAGGGGAAAAGTCTCCAAGGATGTTGCATGGAAGAAAAATGCATGCAACCTCTAGACGCTTGAAACAACAACATGTGATGCATCAAGAGATGGGAACTCAAGGGAGTGAATTTGTTGGAAATTAATAGATGAGGTGTAGGGGGAATTGTTTGGATGTATTTGATGTTACAATTTTCTTGTTGACCTTGAGTTTGGTCTAGCCACTTTTTGGTTTTTTTCCTTATGTTGCTATTTTAGTTTTCTGTGCCTTATTTTCTATCCATGCCTTTTGTGGTTTGGTATTGATGTTTTGTTGGGTGTGAGGAAGGAAGAAAAAAAATGATATTTGGAAGGACAGATAAATAAGAAGCCAGGCTAGAGGTGTAATACCCTGGTCAAACTCTATGCATAAAATAAGTGATGGTAAATTGACAAAAGAAAATGATAGGGAAATTGATATGGACCTAGCCAAGTTCAGCTAAAAAAAATAGATAGTGGTATAATAGTGATGACAATGGCATAAAATGGAAGTTATCTTAAACTTTAATAACGCATGTTTGATTTATATTTGATTATGTGAAATCAAGATAAAAGCATAACGATGATGTCTGGTGTGACAAATCATTAGTTTTGAGAAATGATAAGTAGCAAGGTAAGTAATTAATCCTTACGAATATTACGATCATTGTTATAATTGAATGAAAATATGGAATTGTTATTTCCATGTTTTGAAGTATGCAATGAAGACAGTTAGTGGGTTCCATCTCACTTGTAATATCCACTAGGTAAGTGTAAAATGTGACCTATTGTTGTTAATTACTATTGATGATGTGCTTATGTTGATATTTCTAACACTTGTTGGGGTCATGAATGAAAATGTACAGTGTCTACTTAGCATGAATGAGTACATGATGGAATTGAGTGTGAATTTTAGATAGGAGTGAAATTTACTTGAGGATCGATCCAATGATCAAATTAAAGTGCAATGGAAGTAGTTCATCCCCGAGGAGGCCACCTGGGAGATGTAAGAGGAAATTTTGAAATCATTCCTTCACTTTTGAGAAGTGACAAATACATAGAAAAGACCAAGGATGATTTTTGATTTTTGGGGGGGAAGATGTAATACCCCTATTACAATTGTTTATTGCAAACACTATTATTTGATATTTACTGGTAAATATTTTTCTAACTATTGGTTGTGGGCCCAAGACCAAAGTTGATTGATTTATGTAAAAAAATAAATAATAAATAAATGTTTCCTTTCTCTTGGAAATAATACGAGAACAAATCTCGGATGTGGGTGATTAATGGTGCTGGTATAGCACTGATCATCCAGGCGAGCAAGTGGTATGGCCACATGGCCACCCACACTACTACCGAGACGTCCACCGCCATAATTTATGGCATTTCAATGAAACCTGAAAACCAAAATACATTAATGAAGGGAGAGAGTCGAGGCCACCTACTTATGGTCCTGGTCCTTAAGATGGAGAATGCTCTGTGTCCCCCCTGCTCTATCTCCTCTAGCCTGCATTTGCCTTCCCAGAGCGGCATAGCCGAGATCTAGAACAACCACGGGGAGAAGATGTCAACTTCTCTACTACATTGAGATAATTGACGGTGCTCATTTCTCTCACAACCCACTTTGTTGTTATAGAATTGTTGTTTTGGCCCTAAATTTCTCCTTAGGCAATAGTATTCCTCACTCCCCTACCTCCACAAGCCTCTCCATCCCTTCTCCATCTCCTCCAAGCACCCAGTGTACCGATATTCACCAAGCTAATATGCCCCGCCTAAGGCACAGAATGAGAAGCCGCAGGGGAAGCAGTCGAGGGAGAGCAATTTTCCCTCCCTCACTTTCCCTATCTGAATCGACTCAGGTGAACTCCCCCTCGCCTTCGACTGCAGCTCACAGCAGGGGTCGCTATCCCATCACCCGCAGTGGAAGATGGTAGGCCTAGAGGACTGGACATTGGCATAATGCAGAGACCCAACACCCACAAGCTGACTATGAGCCTACGATGAATCCCTCTCACTCCACCTAATTCCAATTCAGATGCACCCTGGACCGCCCCTATATAATTGCCACTATTTCTATCACCTTCAGGGAGGAACCACAACGCAATATTTTCCTAGCTAGCATCATTCCGCATAGGATGGACGATAGTAGGCGAAACAGCTCACAGGGTGATGCTGGGAATAGGATGGACGTTGCTCGCTCTAACCCGAAAGCCCTGAACAGAACGAGTAACACCCCGAGTGGTAATGGGAAGGTGGCAAACGAGACAAACACTCCAGGCGGCAAAGAGCAGCGAGATGCCACGACCAATGGACAGCAGCAAGTTGACAATAACCCTTATACTTACAGGTGTCTCATTGTGGAGGAGCCCCTACCACCTGCTAACACCTAGCAGACTACGGTTCTTTTTCTAGGTTCTTAGACACCGGGTCACCCTATCTGGGGTCTTCTTTGTTATTTTAAGCTGTATTTGCTATTACATGGAGTCTTTTTGTTTTTTTTCTTGTTTTTCTGGAAAAACTCTCAAACATGGAAATTATAAGTTGGGTCCCTTATGTCGGCAGCTCACATTTTTGGACTGGTTTCCCCTTAAGGGCAGTCGCCTTTCCAATCACTATTTGCTAATACTTGATAAATTCTCTGAGATAGGATCTACAGAGGCTGGTGCCTCCATGTAACATTATTTCTGTATCTTTAATAGAATTAGTCTTATTCAGAAAAAAAAATAATACGGGAAACAACAATTGAGTAACTATGGTTACATCATATTCATAAAAACTATTAATGTGGCTGAGTCCAATTTATGGAAAAAAAAGAGGAATGTGACAATTGTAACCTTACCAAATTCACCAAAAATTCCCAGGAGAAAGACTTCCACGGGGAAATAATATAAATTTAAAGAAATCTTGTGCTGGGTGGAAAGATAAGCATAGATGGAAGGAAATCATATATTTGGAAAAAGAATAATAATAAGCATAACTCAAGATAAATGCATACTTATGAAGGAAAAATGAGAGGATTTTATTGTTATAAAAAAAAGCTAGGTAAACAAAAAAGTTAGGAAAAGTTTAAAAGAAGGAAACTGCTACAAAAAACTATTAAGAAGGAAAATAATAAATTGCACTATCAAAAAATAGGGAGGAAGGAGCCTGAGATCAGGAATAGTTGTTGCGAGTGCGACTCATTGGTTCTGTGGAACGTGCTAGTTCCTACTTTATTCCTAAGGGTTGAGATAAGTACATGATAACTATCCTCAGTTATAACCAATACATTTAGTAGTTTGTTAGCTCATAATTTTTCTTTAAAAATTGTTTCATACATAAAACAATAGGTATATAAATATATAAATAGCTTGTAATAAATGTGAGATAGAAATTGGCATTGCATCATGTGTTGATACATACTTGCAATGTGTATTATGTGTAGACATGCTGGAATTATATTAAGTAATGTTAAGTTGTGGTGTCTTCCGGAGTCATCACATTCATGATTTATTGTATCGACATTTCGAACCAACCTCTATTGTTCATTATCACGATCAGATGTGTGGAAAAGTCAGATATTGATGGGGCAATAAATAGAGGAGAGGGTTGGGATGGTAATGTATGGAGCTGACAGGTTTGATAATGTTAAGAAATAAATTTAGTTTAATTAATTAAATATTATTATTAAGTTTTTATTTTTGTTTCTATTAAATGTTAATATTTTTATTGATGATTATTAGTGATATATATATATATATATATATATATATATATATATATATATATATATATATATATATATATATATTGATGATTATTAATTTTATTAATAACATCTTCTGGAGAAAATCACATAAAAATATTCTTATCGACGTGTTTCAAACCATAAAAATATTCTTATTCTTAATTTATTAATTAATACTAGATTGGGTTAACTAAGGTTTAGATACAATTATTTGAATTTAATCTTAATAGAAATTTTAGGGATTCAAAGAGTATAAGGATTCCTGATTAATGTTCATATTCAAATATTATAATGTTATTAACTAAAAGTTTTTGTATTAATTAGTTTTGTTGAATTATTAATGTTAAATTCACTTTGTATTAACATTAGTGTTTTAAATGTTGCAAGATACATAAAACATGTAATTTAATAATGTAACTAATTTGGTTTTCTATATATTATTATTTGAATGTTTATTATATTTATCTTTATTAATTAATAATTTTTAAGATAAATTGCTAAGGATGTTCCTAAATTTTGATGTTAGATTAATATTATATATTGATCTATAAAGGTTTCCGATTTTTTAATTAGTACTAGATTAGGTTAACTAAGGTTTAAATGAAATTATTTGAATTTAATCTTACTAAAGTCTTTTAGGGATTGAAAGAGTACAAGGATGGGTTCTTGATTAATATTATTTATACAAATATTAATTTAATGATTTTTTAGATAGGTGAACCAAAAGGAGGACCAAGAGATAGAGGTGCCGAGAATATCTAGGAGACGGTAGAATCCCTAGTTAGTGTAGGAATCCAATTATCACTTATTTTCCAACCGTCGTCATGGTTGAGGTTATTGGGGTGTTTTATTATTTGGATAGCTTCTCTAAATTTTCTATGGTCATAATGATCGATTTTGGCCACAACATTGGAGTTTTCGAAGCATATGTGACGACTAGAGTGCTCAGCCAAAGCAGAGGTTTTGGAATGATTATGTTTGATGTCAACGACATGCTCTTGAATCCTAGTTAATATAGAACGACCGATCTCACCAATGTAGGATTTTCCACATGAACACGAAAGCAAATAAACTGCTTTGTGGTGTTTAGGATCAATAGGATCTTTTACTGATTTCAAACATCTGCTAATTGTATTCAAGGGTTTGAAAGTTCTTTTTATATTATTCTTTTTTAAAATGTGTGAAATATTATTAATAGTGCTTAGAATGTAGGGAAGGTGAACTTTGCCTGCACAATCATCCATTGGTTGTTTTTTTTTTTATTCTCTATTTTTTTGAAAGCTTTGATTCCTTGGTGTCTTCTACATCCATTATTTTCAAAAAAGTCCAAGAGGTGGTTCTTCTCTTGATCAAAATCATCATGATCCAAAATACATACCGCCCTGATAACTAGAGTGTTGAGCACCCCAAGTTTTTGAGAAGGATGATAGTGAGAGTTGGCATACACGTAGTGTTCTATGTGGGTTTTCTTGTGATAGACTTGGTAAGATATTAAGCCATCTTGGTTTCTCTTGATTAGGATATTAAGAAAAAAAAGACTACCATTCTCTTCCACTTCCATTGTAAACTTGATATAATTTGATTGACTATTAAGGTGCTCTAGAATTTTGGTGAAATTAGACAGATTCGCTTTAACATAAATGCTTTTTCATCATATTCCTAAAAACAAAAATATACCAAAAAAAATCATTTCCCTAAAATTCTCATGTGATGATATTCATGGGTGAGATATTACAACTATGAAACCCATTTTATTCAAGATTTATCTTCTTTTAAAACCACCATAATTGATAAATTATGGAACCATCTCACAATAAAACAATATTTATAAAAATATAAACATATTTATCTTAAGAGGTTCTCGTTAATTTGTGATTACTACCTTCAAATAAATTAGTGTCACATGAGCATAATCACGAATAATTAACAAAAGAAATATTATAATGGAATATTTAGAGGAAAATAAGATTTGATAGAAATTACGGGGAACTTACAACAAAAGGGAAGAAGAATGAAAATTATATTTAGAAATATGTGAAAAAATTCTGCAAATTATCATATAACATGATATACCATGATATACCATCTATAAGTTGAAAAAGTTGATATACCATGATATACCATCTATAAGTTGAAAAAATAAAATATATATATTAAAATTTGTTATTAATTAGTCATCCATATGCAGTGAGTGTTCCCTAAAATCTAGCATGATTATTGGGGAAAATTTTAGAAAAAACTACTATAAATTCATGAAAAATTTAAAGTAAGAAAATCACAAAAATATATATATATATATATAAATATAACTATGACCATAAATTAAAGAAGTTAGTAAACATAATGAAATATGTTTAAAAAATCCATTTATCTCCAACTATAACCTTTATTTATAATAATATTAGAGCATTATAAATATATCTCAGTGTCCTTGCATCTTAAAGGATAATTTATGTGACCTAGATGTTTTAGAGGTCATTACCTCTTAGGTAATCGTTGGAAGAATTTGCAATTTTTCTCCTTTTTTCATTTTTTATCTATTCTAATTGCTCTTTTTTCCAAACTCTTAGAATCCATTTATTATGAAACATTTTTTCTTTTTATTTTGTAAATATAATTTTATTAATTCCAAAAAAATTCATAACATCAAATAACCATAAAATTTAGAGAGCATCTTCTATATTCCTTGATTCAAATATCAGGATGATTCATGGGCGTTTATTTTTCCTCCTTTTTTCTACAAACATCAACCCATCCTACATTGCTATTCAAAACAAATGAGGATAACACCATTTCATCATTTTGTTGAGAAAGTTCCATAGAAACTTGTTTAGCTGAATTCACATGCTCTTACTTGCTATCATAATGATCAAAATCATGGTTGTATTTTTTCCCAGAAATTGCAACACAATTATACTTGTTGTTCTTTCACTATCCTTTGTTGAAATGATTTCCTCTACTAAAATTTGAGATAGTGGTACTAGAGGCTTACATGATTTGTCTGGAGATGTCTTTTGTTGTTGGGAGATGTTACTCTTTTGACATATAAAATTATTGGTACCTATTATTTCCTTTCAGTATCTCCATCCATGGCTACTTGTCTTCGGATCCTAGCTGCAGAACACCCCTTTTGAAGAGGGACATGCATTCGGAAGGTGTCCATGTTGTTGGTATATTCTACATCTGAAGGTAATATTTTAGTTTGTTTGGTATATTCCTTACTGTCCCACCTAAGGATGGTTTTATATGGTAATCCTTCATTGAGGTCCACTTCCAAACAAATGTGAACAAAAATTGTGATACCTTTTGAAAATAATTCACAATCAAATTTGATGAAATGACTTATAGAGCTACTGATCTATTATAATAGCTATGGATATATCAATTGGAGTGGCAACCTTGGCAGGCTAACCCAACCAAGAACAGGAAGGGACTCCATAGTGAGAGGACCATAATTCGAAAACCATGGATGGATCAAAAGGCATGTTGTGCCCTAGAACGAGGGTCCCAGGTGAAAAAATTTCTTCTATTATTTAATATTTTAAAATAAAACCATGAAAAAACCTTTTGAGTAAAATATAAAATCTATATTATGGGACTAGTTCTCATAGACACAATCTCAAAGGGCAGGTTCGAAAGACCAAATGACATTAAAATAACATATAATCGCATGTTGTTTATAATTTTTTTATCCTTATATTGTTAATTGAATCACTCACATCTGGCATTGGGTGTTAGAAGAATGTTTGACAACAAAAGCCTCACTTAAGAGAACCCTTGGTGATGAAGAACAGGGATCTAGATTTGTAGTATCCTTGAAGGTCATGGCCTTCAATGCAGAGGATGCCCCATCGCCCCCAGCACCTCCTTTTAGACCTGCAACTAAAGAGATAGTGGCATCCTTATTTATGCCACAATCTCTTAGTCCTCTTGCCATCATTAGTTGCCTCCTTTCAAGGAGAAGTCTCGCCACTCCCACAAAGATCCCTAAATGCTCTTAGAGTTTGGAAACAATAATAACTATTATATTAATTGTTGGCATATTAATACATAGAGTCCACCTAGTAAACGACCTTAGAAATATTGAGAATTGGGGTAGATCTCTAACTAATGCTTTTAGATTTTCTGGATCTAGTTGAGAGGAAAATCTCCCCAAGAGCTCCATCAAGCATAGGAAGTGACGGGAAAATGTGAGACTAAATTGATTGTCACATAGAATCATTTTGTCAAACACTTTCTGAAAAATGCCTACATAGGGCCATTTGGATTTTTCAAACAATTTCACAAAAAATTTGAAAGCAACCGAAGAGTTTGAGTATTTTCCCAAAACAATGTGAAGCAAGAAACCCAGAGCTTGCCCATATGAAAATCCATAATCTGTAAGTTCAAATGTTACCTTAATTTCAACTTCCTATGTGAGTAACTGAGGGTTCTGATATTATTGTGTGGCCTTCATTCTCCTAACTTGTGAAACAACCCTTCTTACTATAGTTTCCTCCAACTGCCATCAGTCTTCGAAGATATGTCTAGAGAGCTTACTTAGCGACTCGGTGGAAAGAGCCACTTCCATCGTCTCTACCTACAATATCAAGGAGAAGTAAAAGTGTTGATGCATTTATTTTATTCTGATAGACTATAACCCTCTATTACACAAAATGAGGGTCCTTAAATCACCTAATGTTCCATTATCCATGTTAAATATCATTATTTTTTCCTACATGGAATTGTGTTAGAAAGTTTGAAGTTGCAAATATTTTATGATTTGGATATTACAAAGAAGATAAGATTATATTTTTTAGCTATTATTTCTTAGATATGTAAGGAATTTCAATCTTAAAAGTAAGTTTCAAAACAAAAAGTGTATCATCAAAATGAACACTAAAAGAGCAAGTGGAATTGAAGATGGTGATGTCAACCATAAGGGTAATTATTTTGGAGGGAAATGAAAAAAAATATATTTTTAAATCATGTTTTCAACTCATCTCCTTATAGGGTTACTCAAATTTTAACTGCAAAAACTCATTGGATACAAAATTAAACATTGCATCCAATCAGTAATGACTATCCATACTTTTGATGGATCCATAGTTAGATAATAAGTAAAATTTAATTCCACATCCAATAGGTACATACACTTGAAATTCAAGTAAATATATAAAAAGAAAAATTAGAAAAATGATTCAAAAAAATTGTTTTTGTTTCTCTATCTTGGAAAATTCATAAATTTATTTTTTCATTTTAATTACTATTTTATTATTTTCCTTATAAATTTTATTTTAGATTAATAATTTTAATATTGTTAATTTATACTCTGATAAATAATTATACTTTTAAAAGTAATTATTAAATATATTAATATATAAATATAATGTTTCCCAATACGAATAATGTCTTATATTTTTCCATCCTTTTATTTATCGTATATTTCACCCCATTGCGAAAAGTTGCTCACCACTTAAAGTTGTTTGCGTGCACTTTTAGGACACTCACTTTTCCTATTACCCTAGTTTAATTCACTCTTTATTTTGAAGCTCACGGCACCCATCTCCATTAAGAGTGAGACACCCTTAGTGTTTAAATAAAAACCAAACTTCACGCTTTGCTTAACATTTGTTGATATCTGCATAATACTCTCTTAGAAAATTAACCTTTGTTTTTTCTTCTTCACTTCATTCATGTGTTAAATCCCCTTCTCCATGAAAATATCAATCACCCATCATTTTAAGGAGACACCCACATCATGTGACCTTAGAGTTAATACATATATGCTCTCATGTGATAGACATACTTTTCAAACTTAGGTTCTTCCATATGGCATGTATATTCTAATTTTAACATAATCAGTATTATCCCTGCCGTCGGGCTGGGATAGCGAAATGGGTAATTTGCTGACCGGTTATTAATTTAATCAAACTCTTATAAATTTTTATCTTTACTAAAGTGAAATTTTGGAAAAAAAAACTCTTATTTTATCATCATTATTTTATTCAAAATTATCTTTCAGTGGATTGGCTAACAATTTTTACACTTTATTGGGAAATGGCGAAAATTTCACAATTCAGGAATACAATGTTCACATCACTAATTAATTGTTTAATTTTTTATTTTTATTATTGGTCTTTATAATTGTGTGAGTGTGGTAAGAAATTTATTGAAATTTAATATGCAAATATTATTTTATTATTCAAGGTTTTTATGTAGGTGTTGTGTTTTCATTTATTAAAATTCAATATTTAAATATTATAAAGACATTGACTTGATAATAATGATTCATCTCCCATATTTTGGTGGCTTTGAATTTCTTTTTCCTCCTGAAATTAATAAATGAGTAAGGAAAATCCTCGTCTCTCTTATTTTGGAGTTGTTCTATTCATCATGTCAATAATTATTGCAAATTATGGCTGAAACAATAGTTGTAGGTTGTGCATTTATGGTCTGACTCTGCTAGTTAATGAAAAAGACATAGAAGTAAACTTTCGAGGACACAGTCACACAAACAACACAATGGAGTTATTTAAGTATTTTGTGTCTGACTTTACTTGATCATAAGTAATACTTCTAAAATGTTTTGCATATTTCTTTTTAGCCGCACTTAAGCTTTAATGGAAAATTAAAGTTGGGACTAGGTTAAGTTATTGAGATTAAATAAAAAAATATTTTTATTATATTTAATGGAAAAATATTGTCTAGACTCGAATTTCACTAAAAAGTTGAAGCTAAAAAGAATTTATGCCACAAACTTTTTAATATTTGGACATTAAATGACATAAACAAAATTTAAATAAAATCCAATATTTAAAACCTAAATATAAAATTTATATTTAAGGTTTAAAATAATTATAAACAAAGTCTAATTGTAATGCATGTAGGAATTAAAATTTAACTATAAGGATTTATGTTAAAGTTTTTAAATTTTTTCTCTTTAAACAAGAGAAATTTGAATAAAATTTAAATAAATTCCAATTTCTTAGACATTTAAGAAGTAAAATCTAAGCACCATGTTTGTATTGAGGATTCCAAAGTCCTCACTAGGGTTGACCATTTCCACCATAGGAAGCTTAGAGAGGTTATTGAGATTGAAAGGCATGCCAGGAATCTCAATAGAGATGATGGTTGGAAATTGAGTAAAAGTTGGATTTCGATCCTCTCCTTATGGTCCTCTTGTCTTTTTTGCTCATTTCGATTTTTTCTCTTTTTATTTTTATTTATGTATAGCATATTATTTGTAACTTAATGACTCATTCTCCCTTTATTTATAACATATATCCTTTTTTTGATTTATCATTTTTAACCCTATTTTTAACTTATTTAATTTCAATTATTGATCTCCTAATTACTTCCATAGTATTTAACCTCTTTTTTCCTTGTAATACATATTATTGAGATCTAAACCTTATTAGTTTTAATATTACTTATAATCTCCCTATTAAAATTTATAGCTTATCCTTACCCCCCTTATTAATTTATGGGTTTTCTTATCATTATATTTCTCCTTATTACTATTTTATAATTTTATGATATTTATTAATTCCTATCCCCCTTTGGAAACCTCTCTTTACCTTATTTTGGAACCTAATCATCATCTAATATTACATAAACAACTATTTTTAATTTATCCCCCTTATAACTTTGTTTTTATTTATTAAACACCTATTTTTAACCCCTTAATTTTCTTAACAACATCTGTATTCCTAACATCTATTTTATTACTAAATTAAGAATATTAAATAATTTATATCTAAAAAAATTTGGGATTTTAAATAATATTAAAATATTAAAACTTTTTATCACTAAATTAAGAATATTCAATAATTTACATCTATTTTTTGGGATTTTAAATAATATTAAAATATTAAAACTTTTTAAATAAAAATAATAATTTATTTACTTATTTCACTGTTTTCCAACATCTAGTTTTCAACAGCTAACCTAGGGCAATGATGCATCCTTACTATTTATTCGTGAAGATTGTACGATCAATGATGCATCCTTACTATTTATTCATGAAGATTGTACAATTTCTTTCACCTTGTCATGAGGATGAATCGCATATCCTAATGATGTGATTATTCCAAAAGACATTTATCTACAATATGGATCACAAAAGTCTTAGATCTAACAAAGTAAAATCCAATTCTCCATAATTATGAATAAAAAAATACTTCAATTTACTAATGAGTAAAAATTAAATTGATCTAACTCTAAATTTTAACACTCACTTAAATTCAGTATTTTTACTTTAATTTAGCTACTATATAGCACTTATTTTATTCATTATAAATATACACCCAATAAAATTATGGATTGTCTTTAGTGCGACTTTTTGGAATCTTTTCCGGTGGGTTTTTTTGGTCTAATTTCTCTAAAATTTGATAGGAATTTATAGAAGTCACAAGCTTGATGGGTAACCTGTTGGAAGTAATGCTTCCATGTCTTCCAAGTTGTCATGAGTTGTATTGTGTGAGTTCCTAGGTTAATAGGTGTATTAGCTATTTTTAGTAATCCAGATCCACCATTCTCAGATCTAGAAAGATCATGTATTCCTATATATGTAATGTTCACGAGATCAATAAGAAATGTTGTGTGTTTGGTGTTGTGTTTAATGAATCTCTTTACTTTCTCTCTATTTTCTAATTTGGTATCAGAGCTAGATCTGGCTTGATTCCCTCAAGGGAAAGCCAGGAAAATGAGAGATTCTTCAATATTATTTCTAAGAGCCAAAGTCTCATTCAGAGGAATATGCGCCGTGAGCCACATGCAGACTTAATTACTTTAGAAGTTTATATTTATGAAGGTCACGTGAAAAAAAATGTTTTTTTTTTTTTTAAATTCAAGCCATTTATTCCAATGATTTGATTCATTTGTTTAATTACACATGAATTCGTATCATGTGTTTTACTGTTCACATATAGAGGATTCACATATAGAGGGTTCAATATGACTATCTTATCAGCCACATGGTAGGTAGATTTTTAGAAAATAGTGTGTGAAGTTGTGGTGGTTTTAGATTGTTGGTTGTAAAATTATTTTGTTGTGTATAATAAGAAAAGGAAAAAGGAAGAAGAGGAAATGCAAAACCACAAAGAACAGACTAATTATTCAATAGCTTAATGTGACCCGTCATGCTCTGGGAGCATTAGTCACAGGTAGTTCTTAATAAGGTCAAGCTGGTGTGACCCGTCGTGCTTCGAGAGTGTCAGTACAGGTTATTTATACAAGGTCAAGTTGTAGAATTGTCTGCTGAAGACATTCTGTATCCAGAATGTTATCCTAGATAACTGATGAAGGCTGCGGAGGGCCATGGATTCACAGATGGTGGCAATTCCATAGGATGGTTCAGTATCAAGACTGACCCGTTGCGCTCTAGGAGGTTGAGAAGTGTCAATTCTGCAAAGTTCATCAATGATGGTCAGAGGCAGTTACGTTTTAAATGGAGATCAAGTGACAGCTCGAATATGTGGTGGTGAAAGAGTGGTGTTTGGAAGATTCCAGAGTGGATATGGGTGTTGATGATCACCATATCTGAAAAAGATTTATTTATTGTTATAATATGGGTTTTTTATATTTTCTACATGTAAGCATTAAGGGAGGGTGTTGGAAGTAATGCTTCCCTGTTTTCCAAGTTGTCGTTAGTTGCATTGTGTGAGTTCCTAGGTTAATAGGTGTACTAGCTATTTTTAGTAATCTAGATCCACCATTCTCGGATCTAGAAAGATCATTTATTCCTATATATGTAATGTCCATGAGATCAATAAAAAATATTGCGTGTTTGGTGTTGTGTTTAATGGATCTCCTTGCTTTCTCTCTATATTATGTTTGATTGTGTCTTTAGAGATTAGGTCATGTCTCTTTTAGGTCACTATTTCTCTAAGCTATATAGCTTATCATGAACAACTCTTATGGACGGCATTGGATCTCGTATTAAGTCAAATATATATACTATATTGACATTAAGGTTTTTACTCATAAATGAAATTTATGATTAGATTAGTAGATCAACATTATAAATTAGAAGCCAGATCTTATGATCCTTAATTCTAATAGCTATGAAATTTGCGCAAATGATATAAAAATATTTAGGCGGATAGGCCTTCCTATGCATCAACAATTGTCAACACTTTTAACCTGAACCGTTTGATCAAGTTTGACAGTTTCAACCGTTGATTTGAATTTGACTGCTTTTTCCAAATATTTGAGTTGCCTTCTTTTCACTTCCAGTTCTGTTGTGCATTGAACCTGGCCCTTTGAGTTGCATTACTGTTTTTTCCAATTCTTTTGTCACTCTCGAAGATATGCATTACTGCTTTTTCCAATTCTTTTGTATTTTCACTGCTTTTTCCTTGACAGTTGTTGTTGCTGTTCTTCTTCCCTGGCTTTTGGCAGCTTTTTGGCAACCACTAAGCTTCATCTACCATCACCTTTGATGGGAAACTTAAAACATTGACCTCAGCAGTGGATCCGGATACTCTGTCTCCTGCAATCCTCGTAATCTTTTTTTAATTTTTAATTTTATTTTTTAAGTTAAACTTCTCGATGAAGTTTGAAAGGTACATAATATTATATATGGCTCTATCAGATTACAGGTCAACATATTCCATCTTCAAGGCACAGCCAGAGAAATAGTTGCAGTTCATCCTTCGTTCAAGCGAGTAATGTCAACCCAGGACAATTTTTTCAAACAAATACTCCTGCTGATCGAGATACGAGTAATTTGCCTGATGTTCGTGTGAGTAGGTTTGTGGGTTCAGATCATGACATGGAAAAATCTTTGTTTGCTTTAATCGGGATTTTCAGTGCTGGAAAACGAAGATCTTGTAGTACTTTCCACTCAAGCAATTACTATAGCACACAACCAAATCTTTTGCATGATTTTAGTGAAGGTAAAACGCTTTTTAGATGTTCAAAAAATATCCTTGCTTTCGATATCGTTTGCAGAATTCATAATTTTCTTTCTTGAATCACTTTTTGCGAACAACAGAGTTGGACACAGGCAAAGTCCATTCGGAGCTCAACAGTGTTGCTGCTGGTCAAGAAGAAATCATGTCTGCCAGTAGAATGGAGAGCGAAGACCTACCAAATATATGTAAAACTAGTTAAACCAAGAGGCATTGTCAGCCTTTGAAATGCATTGTGAACGTTTTTATTGATTACAATATTACACGTTGCACTTTTTTTTAACAGCCAAGCAGCTACACCATTGCCATGTCCACAAGTAAAAATGAATGTAAAACTAAAGATTATGCATGTCACCTTCATTTTGGGAACTGTTTTAAAATTATTATGAGTTTTCTTTGAAAAAAAAATAGCGTTAGGAGTTTAGAAATATTCAATGCTCAATAAGCCAATTCCCATCTTTATTTTCAGCTTCACTCCCAGCAATCATTGGAGGGATTGAAGGGGCTTTTAAGGTCGATGGCCGCCACAAAAATATATCAAACTCTTTCCATACTTTGCAAAACTTCAATTATCTAAAGTGTGAAATCTCAAATTTTTTTTTAAGTGTAAAAGATAAATTTTACGAGCTTCTCTTTCAATCCTTCTTTCTCTCTCAATCTGCCTTTCATGTTTTCTGTTCCTACCGATCTTTTTTTTTTTTGGGGAGATTTCAAATAATGTATGTATCGTTAATGCTTTCCAGTATCATGATCATTCTCGCAAACTTTACATTGTTTCTCACAAAACACACAACACTCTACATTTTATTTATTTCAATTAAAGATTGGTTCCTCATTAAAAACAATCTAACAACATTAATAAAAGAAATTAACTTATAATTAGGCCGATAGGCCTTCCTATGCATCAACAATTGTCAACACTTTTAACTTGAACCGTTTGATCAACTTTGACAGTTTCAACTGTTGATATGAATTTGACTGCTTTTTCCAAATATTTGAGTTGCCTTCTTTTCACCCCAGTTCTGTTGTGCATTGAACCTGGCCCTTTGAGTTGCATTACTGTTTTTTCCAATTCTTTTGTCAGATATGCATTACTGCTTTTTCCAATTCTTTTGTCTCTCTCGAAGATATTTTCACTGCTTTTTCCTTGATAGTTGTTGTTGTTCTTCTTCTTCCCTGGCTTTTGGCAGCTTTTTGGCAACCACTAAGCTTCATCTACCATCACCTTTGATGGGAAACTTAGAACATTGACCTCAGCAGTGGATCTGGATACTCTGTCTCTTGTAATCCTCGGCGGATACCTTTCTTTATCACTGGAAACAAATAAGTCACTATCAGGGCATTTTTATATTTTCCCATTTTCTTTCTATTGTTTCGTATGTGTTATATGTACACACATATATCTCCCATGCATGGGCTGGATGCAACGAGTGTTTAGATTAGAAGCACAAAAGTGAGTGATGGTCTTTGGTTCGTTTGAAATTTTGTAGCAGAATATATATAATAAATGTGGACTGGTGATTTGTATAAAGTCACTGTTCAGATTCGAAATACAAAAGTAAGGTTACAGATGGTTGCTACAGGCCATCATCTAATAGATTTGAGTATTGTTGTTGAAGAGTGTTTGTTTCTTTTGTCTTGACCCATATGAACAGAAAACATGTCTTCAGAAGCAAGGGAACATGTCTACAGATGGTTGCTACAGGCCATCATCTAATCTTGTGAGTAACATTATGTCAAATAATTTGGAGTTACACCCAAAAAAAAAAAAGGAAGACGATGTCGGCTTGTCGATAGGATGATCCAACTAGAAACTGGTGCATTTCTCTGAAAATATTGTATAAGCATTTTTAAAATGAGTGGAACATGGAAAAACACAAGACCCCCATGGCGTGATCATGGCTAATAGCTTTTATTTCAATTCTTTCTGTTCCAAAAGTATTGGATACAAGGAATGACATTAGACAAAGCAACAGTAGACATCGGCACCAAAGAACGATAAGGGCTAACGTTCACTGCAATTTCAAGAGTGCGTTCCTTGGCAGACATTCAAATCAATCCAGCATTCCCATTCTCACGCATTGCACAAATGCACAAGAATCCATATCTTAAGCATAGAAAACAAGAGGAATCATTGATTGCATCAAAATCTATGCAGGAGAATATACTCTAGCGAATTGTACAACCTGCTTTCCAGAATTACCCACATGATAAACACCACTTGCTGCAATAACCAAATTTCACATACATTTGCTTTCTATTACATTTAACCTCATATGATTTTATATTAGTTTGAAATCATTTATTTTATTTCAAATATTCAAACAAAATATTTCCCGCCAAGAACAACAAGGTCTAGCATTCATTGCAATTTAGAAATTTCTTTAAAAAATTATTTATTTTACTTCAACGCTTTAAAAAACATGCTTTCGTCAAACACATCCATTGTCACTTAGAATATTTTATTTTTGGATGGAAACAGGTATGGATACAGGCTATTTATGATTTTTTTATGAGTATTGCCAAGAAATTCAGCATCCTGCCCCAGCAAACATTGCCTCTTTACCGTTTGCATCCAACCATTGAATTGTTAAAGAAGGTAAAAGAAATACTCAAGATAACAATTCACATCCATGAAAGTGACACACAAAAAAGTGCAGCGTCAACTGCAGGAACAACTCTGTTGCCGATGCCATGCCCCATCATGCATATATGATTACTTGCTCATTGTCAATTACATCTATATGTAATAAAATGCTCTTACTGTACATATGTTTAGAAGCCAAATAATACTTTCATTGTATATATGTTTAGTTATTAGCTACCAAACATGTCTCTATGTGTAGACCATATGTAAAATTTCAAAAAATACATTGCAAAGCATGTAACTATCTCCTGTATAATTGCTTGTGATAAACACACAATACCAAGTAAAATATTTAGAAGTATTCAAGTGTAATAAGTCTACTATGTTCCACCAAACATGATGCATAGTTATGGAGTGTCATAAGTTTTTTTGTACCTACAATTTTAATAAAAACTCAGTTTACATAGATTTGGCCTTTTGAGTGTGGTTTCTATTGTTCATGGAATGCTAGATGTTATGCTACTCACGTTAAGTTATCTTTGTTTTTGTTTTCAAAAAAGTTATATAGGAATATGTATACCTTACATGGGCTTCTGCAATGACATTTATAGAGTGGTTAGTTGTTTGTTTTTAAAATAGAATACATTTACATGAAATTTTCTAATTCTCTTCCTTTTTGTTTCAGTCATGTCAGCATTTTTATATACATGTGAATGAATAGAAAGTCTTGTGGTTTTCTTTAAGTATTTCTGCTTTGACATGCTGCTTTGTTCTCTTTTTCACTTCCAGTATAAAGATCTTACATTCCCAGTCTGTTCTGTGTCCTATATCTTTTACTCTATTTCATATTTAATAAACTGTACAATATCAATAGCAGCGGAGAAGGTGGCCCGACCTTTTATAAAAATTCAACAATTCCAACTTCATAAATCTATCGGCCTCTCTTTGTACCTTTTGGTACAATTACTAGTTTTAAAGACTAACGCAATATAATAGTTAAAAAAAACGACTCTATGTCCAAAGCATGACAAACATATTTTTCTCATTGCTAGAATTAAGGATGAGGCTATACGAGTCATGATGATCTATATAACGAGGGATATTCACTTTAATTTAAGTGAGATTAGTTGCATAAATTCCACTTCAAGGAATTTGAATATATTTTTTGATAAAACCAATGGAATTCAGGTTATGCTTATTGAGAAGGACTTTATCTCTACAGGTCGTCTCTCATTTGAAAGAATTCAAAAGAAACTGGCCCATGACAAGTACTTAGAGTAGTTTTATGTGAAAAATATTTTCCAAAGAATGATGGATAGGTTATAAAACTCATCCTAATGAATTTACATACAACATACAATGTGTTTTATTTTACATTCATTCTAGTTGAACCTCCAAAGAAGGTGATGGAAACAAATATAACTTTAACTATTTTTTTTAGGTTTATTGATTAAATCGCACAAAAAAATTTCCTATTTAAGGGACACTTGAGGTTAGCTAGTTGGTTCTATTTTATTTATTAATAGTGAAATGTAAAAAATATTATAGAGAAAGACATCAATAGAAGAAGAAATGTGACCATGTTGACTAGATTAATAATAGGAAGCATGGTGACTAGGTTCAACTAAAAATTTAGAAAGAAGGGGACCTACTACTATGCAAAAAAAATAAGTCATTTATAGAAGGATTGCTCGTACAATATCACGGACCCACGGAAGAGAATGAAGAAAATTTAAGGAGACATGTCAACTACACGATCAACCAACTTGCATAAGAATATAATGTAAGAAACATTAGAATATAATGTAAGAAACTATATGGTTTATATTGATACTTGATAAGCCTTGCATTCTTATAATTGTTATATTGAATGGCTAATTGAATTTGGTTGCACGTATCACTGGGCAAAGATACTTCTCTCCATCCTTCAATGGAGGAAGCAACACAAAAATAAGTCTTTATATCAAATGACTAAGTATTCATTATATTTGGGTGTAAAAGGATTGAATATTCATTATATTTGGGTGTAAAAGGATTGAATATGAAAATGGTGTGATCAAAAAAAGTCTCATATACCTATTCTAAGTGTAAATTTTTCATTGATAGTCCTAATAACATAAAGTGGAAATAAGCTTTTCCTTTGACTAGATTGGTGTGTTGTAAAGGATATACACAACTACTTTGTTGTTTTCACCTAAGCTTCCTTAAAATTGAATGCTCGTTTGTATAAGTTTTATGAATTGTCAAAGAATGATCTATGACCAAATACACTCATAGCTCAGGCTAATAATTGGATAAAATCGTGGCATGAATTACATAAACATCATAATTTTTTTATGGTTAAACTTGATGTTAAAACCAAATATGATACTGGATTAAATGAATTTGTTACCTTTAATATCATTTATAAATGATGTATAATTATCCATGATTACCATAATTACTAGTCTTCCTTAGAAATATGAAAAAATTGATGGGAAAATATTGAACTAGAACTTTTCTATAATAACATGTGTTTGACGAACTATTCACACAAGTTTGCGTGTGATATGTATTGACCTTAATTAATGACTTTTATGGGTATACTTGGGTGTATTTGTTGAGAAATAAGAGCCACATTTTTTAAATATTGAAGGATTTTGGGGTTTTTGTTGAAAGGAAATGAAGTTGAACTATGGAATTATTAAGATCCAATAATGGAGGAGAATTTTTGAGTAAGAAATTTGAAAATTACTTAATAGAAAAACTAAATTTCTTGATATATATCTATACACAACTTATAAATATTATAGTTGAAATAGGATGAATCCAAATTTGGTGAAAATGATCTTTTCTTGCTTTAGGCCAAAGTCCTATTGACTAAATTTGGAGAAGAAGTTGTTTACTTCTAAAATTTTTTTGTTAAATATGATTCTAAATAAAGTTGTATGAGAGAAAAATCTAGTCATAAGATGGGGTTGGAGGAAGACCTCACTTAGGCACCTTATAGCCTTTGTAAGAACCAAATGAGATTATATTCCAAATGATAGAAGTAATAAAATATATGCAAAAAATCAATTCTTGCATCATGATAGGATACTCTAAATTGTAGAATGCCTATAAGTTGTTTGACCTTAATATTAGGAAATAATCTAAAATGAGATGTCTTATTTTATCAGAAGAAAAAACTATCACTCTATTGAGTTATTCTTTTGTATTTTTTAAGAAATTATCCATTAACAATTCTTAAGAATTCTAGATCAATGTTCATTAGATAATCAACTTCTGAAACTAGCTTAATTAATAGTCATTCCTCCTATATCTAAATCATCTACAATATTTGGGATATTTATTTAGTTTATAGTGATGATCTTGGGATGGTAACTCTAGCAATTGAAATTTGTCTCACTAGAAAGGATACCAATATAATTGATTTCATTGTAGTTGATGGAGGAAACATCAATGAGTTAAAAGAAAATTTGAAGTGAAAGCAACATGATAACAGTTCGATAATTGTGGATTTGCTAGAGATGTGTGATCTAGATACATATGAAGAGGAACATGGTCATCCTTAATAAGGCAATGTTATAGTAGACATATATCATTCCTTGATGAAGAACGGAATATGGGATTTATTCCCCTAATAAAATAAGACGAATGTGGTGAAATGTTGATGGGTGTATAAGACCAAACTCATATCTAAAAGTGATGTTGAAAGACATAATATTATTTAATGAATCAAGGATTTTTTTAGAAGGAATACCTCATATAGTAGGACCTTTTCATCAACTGCAAAGAAGAAATTTTCTCAACTAATTCTTCCATTTGCTTCTCACTTCGGATGTGAAGTATGTCAAAGAGATGTCAAAAGGGTGTTTTTTCCAGCATGCTCTCGTTAAAGAAATTTATATGGAGAAACCACTTATTTTTTAGAAGAATAATAAATATGTGTGAGAATGAAAGAAATAATTGTATGATTTTAAACAAATCGCCAAGGCATGGTCTTAAAATATTAACCATATTTTATTTAATCTTAATTTTATTCACACTCAATTGGATCACATTATTTTTATATTACATGTAAAATATGGATCATTTATCATACGTTATATTTGGATGAATTAATCATTATTAGAATCAATGTTGATTTAATTTTGGATTTGAAGAGATAGCTATAAAATGCATTTACAATGCCTAGTACCATTTTTTTTTTTTTTTTGGAAATTTCAATCTTAAATATGGATGGTTCCATCCTTATTTCTCATCCTAAATATCTGTTGAATATTTTATAGAGGTTTAAAATCAAAATTTGACAACCTTCTAATACTTATTATTAGTTGGAATTTATACTAACTAAGTGTGATTCTCTAAAATTAAACACTACATTGTACTGAAATTTCTTTGATAATCTTGTTTATTTAATTCACAATCAACTCAATATTATTTTTACTACCAATGTCGTTTCTCAATTTATGTTTCATCCATGAGAAAGCCACCTTAAACACACAAAATAATTATTTGTTATATCTTTGGAATTTGCATGCTTAGCATAAAGTATTACAATAATAAAGTAAACCATTTAGTTTAATAAACTAAATTTAATTGGGATGAAGATGGAGATGATAGGAGGATAACCTCTAATTATGAAATTTGAGTTGTCTCTAGACTTATTGTCTAGTATTTTAGGAGATAAAAGTTCATTTCCTTATCAACTATAGAAGAAGAATATTTGGGTGTAATGCATGTTGGAATATAGGTTATGTGGACTTGCATTTTTTTAGAAACCTTGTATTTACAATCAAGACACTAACTATGGTGCATTGTGAAAATAAAACTACAATACACGAAGTAGAAAACCTTTTTTAGATAGTAAAAATATATATGTGAAATTTCATGCTTATTATTTGATGTGGTTAGTAGAATAAAATGTAGTAAGTCTTGCTTATTGAAAGATAAATGATTATATTGTTGATATTTTTATCAAACCTCTATTAAAAAAAATGTGAAAGTTTGAGATTTATTTGGCTATTAGGAAACTATAATTGTTGGGCTCTTTGTATAATTAATATTTCCTCTTGGATCCCTAGAGAATTATGTTGATGGGGGATTTTGGAAAACTAGAATTGAAATGTTCAATAATCCTCTAGATATTCTAGATATTATTAGATGGGAGTCAATAAACAACTAATAGAGTGAAATGGAAGGTATATAAAGTGGTTGAATATGTATTTGACTAAGGATTTGACTATGAGACCAACTAGAAGGTCATATAAAAAATAAAATGGATGGGTAGTTATAGTAAAATATTCAAGTAGTCTCAAAATAATGTGCAAAATAAGTACATTATACAACCAAATAAATCTATGTAGACCTCACCTTCCGCATTATGAGGGATTTATTCACATGTTGGTTCTATATAAGATGATTCTATGAGTTGACCTATAATGATTCTGAATATTAATGTGTATTTATTGTGTACAACTTTTGTTTGTTTTCTTAAACTTACATGTATATTGAGATACTCTTAGTTGTTCCAAATTGAAGTATTATGGGCATCTTGAAACACCACGTCTCTTTTGGAATATTAGATTTGTTATTTACCTGATCATTTTATTCTTTAACATCAATGTTAAGAAACATGTATGGCTTTTTTAAGGAATTTTGATGCCCCATAACCACTATGTCTTCTTGTTATTGAGCCAATTCCAAGTCCTTATCATCTATCAATGTTTGGCATATCTTGTCTTGGTATATAGTGAATAATCAATTCATAGAGTTTCAACTTTCATAATTAGTAGTTTACCTTATAGTTGGTTTTGGATAGATATCACTGATTCCTAAATTAATGGTTCTTTTCAGTGCTTTATTTCAAAGGAAACTCATAATGCAATGGTACATGGTAGCTTGGTAGACTACTGTAAACTTAGAAAGTATTTCAACTATTGATTACTAACTTGATGATTTCTTCCATTGTCAACTATAATTGTTTCTCAAATGAAGAAGGTTCATACATAATCATGTTAGTTATCTAGATCAAGTTGAAGTGCTTGGATATGAATTTCACTTTTAAACATTATATGGAGTGTTTAGACTAAGATTTCCTTCATTCAACTATTAACATCTCTTGACCTTCCTAGCATAGTGGGCCACATCTCATGTGGTCAAACCAGGTAACTTTTATCTTTCACATCATTTATATATTATGGCCTTTCTTCATATGTATCATCTTATAGAGCCATATTCACAAAATGTACTACACTATTGCACAAGCATATATATGCCCATGTCATTTGTAAAGAGATTACATAAAGGCATCACCTTACAATTTATGCTTTGTAGATTCCATCCATTTTATCTATAACATGTTTTAATCTCTCTAAATACTTCTAATACAAGCACATGATGTATTTCCCCAATATGATTCTCTCCTTCTCTCACACATTAAGGGGAATCTATTATCGAGAATATTTTATATTTTTATTTTTTTCTTATTTTTGACATTAAGGGCTTTATACTAATCACATTGCAAGTCATATTATGATATAATTTACAATCTAAAAAACTATGAAGAAAATAAGTTAGCTTTTAGTTTGATGAAAATGGAAAACTTGGCATCCATGCCATCGAGTGGTTGCAAACAATGTTAGTATTCCTTCATGAACAACATGGTTCATATTAAACCAACAATGGATTAATTTTTTAAGCTCATTCAATGTCAAGTTCACATACAATGTTGTTTTGATCAAGCGATCCCCATAGAATTTTGATTACTTCACTCAGTAAAAGGGTGAATGACTATTCTTTTTCTAAATATCATTAAATGAGCTTAATTTCACTACAAGCTCCATTTCCTTTTGTTTTCTCTAATTTGAAAATCAATAAATTGAAGCATCTTCCTCTTATTTTAGAAAATTCAATTAAATAATTTTTTTTTCAAAAATTATAAAACTCATTTGGTTCAATCATGCTTGTGAACTTGAAGCCTAGTAGCATCAAAAAATTATTACTCATGTAATCCTCTAAACTAATTTTAAATAAAATAAAAATCTCCAAAGAGAACTTGGAGGTTACTTCCATTATTCTCTAAAAGTGAAACATTCCATTTTATATTTATTTATTTTTAAATATAATATATATAGCATTTAGCATTAAATAAAATAAAAATATAAAAAAGAAAGTTTTGAGGTTACTCCCATTATTCTCTGAAAGTGAAACATTTCATTTTATATTTATTTATTTTTAAATATAATATATAGCATTTTTAATCCTATAATTTAGGATGATGTATTTAATTTCTCAATCAATTAAAATATAATGCATCTTATCTTTGAGCCTTTCGAATTTTTCAATTGAGATGGACATATTTTTATTTATTCTTATAATTATTATTATATAGAGAAATAATTGTGAAATGTTGTACAAATGGAGGTAGACTCCTTGTATAGGGGGTCTCTTTTAAGTTGTTTTTATTTTGTGATTATGAAGGCCGGATGAAAGGAAAATGTGAGGAGATAGGTGGTAGCAAGCACATGGTTTAATGATATTGATATAATAATGGTTGGATTTATAATTGTATATTAAAAAGACTTGTGTATCGACATTTTTTATACACGCCTGCTCGAGTACCAACAAAGAAACCAATAAGATATATATCATTATATTATCTGATGGAAGACTTTGTCTAGCAACAAAAAAAACTACATTATCTCATGTAAGTGTAAGTCTTTGTTTGAGCATGAAAATTTTAAGCAATTTCTTCATTATATTATCGGATGGAAGACTTTGTCTAGCAACCAAAAAAAAACTACATTATCTCATGTAAGTCTTTGTTGGAGCATGAAAATTTTAAGCAATTTCTCCAAAATATTCGAATGAATATTATCATTATGTATTTTGTATTTAAATGTACGCGTGCATGCAATATGCTTAAGATGTTCATATCCAAATAAATCTTTTCCCAGCAATAATAAATCTTTTCCCATCCAATAATAAACAAGAGAGCCACTGCCGTGGCGGTAGTCCCTGCCGGGGTCTGCCACAACCACAATGCAAACTCTTAGAATAAGCAAGACATAGAATAATCAAGACATGTAGAAAAGAAGCCTAGAACCAGCAGTTTCAGAACAAGCAAGCCGTTGTTTCACCTTTCTTAACTGTTTGTCGTTGGTGTCATTTGTCGATTGTATAAGCAGAAGAAAAATCGTACTTTAAGGCTTAAGCTTGTCGTGACATTATTATTATACAATAAATATTATGTTCATCAGGCATTGCCAAACTTATGCTTTAAACATTATATGATTTATGCTTACTCGCTTTCTCTCATATGATTTAAATATTTAACCCACGAAATAGAGATGGAACCAAATGTTTTTTTTAAAAGTGTAACCATCCGCAGGTCCGTTGTTCCTTGTGTTCTAGTTCTAATAGGGTTGGAAATGCGGAGGTAGAATCAATTAGTTATAGATACAAGCAGTGATTAAGCGATTTCCAACTCAGTTAAGCACATTGATAGCCAACTTAGATTCTAAACATTATGTTAGGAAGTCAAATCTCATAAGCTTGTGTAAAATATAATAATCTTTTAAATAATTGCAATATTTTAGGGAGGTGTAGCTAAAGACAGAGAATCACTGTGCATGACGGAAAACGTGGTTCAAGAAGTGTCGATTCTCGAGTAAGGAAAAATGTATGGCAACCCGAGGAAAAATGTATGACAACCGGGACAGTTCAGAGACGTGGCTAAATACAGAGAATTACAATGCATGACGGAAATGTGGTTGAACAAGTGTTGATTTTCGAGTGAGGAAAAATATATAGAAGGCAGAGGAAAAATGTACGACAATTGCGATAGTTCCTCATTGCAGAATTATCTTCTGGGTGAGATATTTGAGCCAGAAAGAGAGCCGGGACATGCAAAAATAGATTTTTTTGTATGAAAGTGGATGAATAGCATTCAAAGTCTGAACAACACTCATAAACATGTTATAAAGAGATTCAAAGTATGGTTTGGCAGTACAGCAGTTCGTATATTTCATAATGGAGAGTGGAAATTGCACAACATGGCAACCCTCACAGATCTTTCCTTGTTTCTTTCTCTTGTTGTTGCTTCGGGTAAAGCTGGGCGTTGCGGTAAATATTTCAAAATTACAAATTAAATTATTTGAAGATTTTAGAAATATAATATTGATTTGATTAGTTTTAATTAGTTTAAAATATATTTGTGAAAGGGAAAAATTATTTCAAATAATAGAAAATTTTAAAATAATTTCTTAACTCCAAATTTCCAAGTGTTATTGAGTAATAAATATCCTGTCAACCTATTATTTAAAAAATTAATATTACTAACTTGTATTTTAATAAAATTCATTGCTGAATTAAATGCATATAAAAAGTTAATATTACTAACTTGTATTTTATAATAAAATTCATTGCTGAATTAAATGCATAATTCAATAGAAACGTTGATTAAAAGCATCTTTGTTAAATCTATTTGTTCCTGCGGCAACTACACTATTAATATCATTTCATTTTAGGAAAAGTAAAAAACAGTCGATGCCGGACAACACAGATAACATCGTTTCATTTCAAGAAAGGTAAGAATCAGCCCGCTAATGTCTGACCGACCAGTTTGTACAGGATTAAATTCGGAAATTGAAAACACAATAACTTGAGATTAGCTTGTGATAGCGAGCTCTTCAATTTAGACATTAGTTAAGATTAAACAATCTAGGATATGTGAATGTGTTATTTGACCTCAATCAAAAAATTGAGGGCCGATAAAGAAGCTACGCCGGCGAGCCGCAGGCGGTATGTCTTTCCAGGTTTCAATGTCGGGCGAACATTGGCTGCTGGTAGCATTCCAAGTTTTACTGTTCTCTACCGAGCAGTTGTATTTTCCTCGGCCCTCTATCAGCAGAGACTGCAATATCAACCCACAAATTTGCATTTGTTCGTTGAGTTTCAATCAATCGGGATTTCAAACAGGAGTAGCAGGGAGACAATATATATACTTAAGTTTCCCCAACCCAGACAAAAGGATTGGATGAGAGGCCCACAGCCTATTGGTACGTACTAGTATGCCACAGTCATCGAGGATGATGGTCAGTAATTTTATAATATATACATATTTACTAATTTTGAAAAAATAATAAAGAACTTTTAAATATATACATATATAAATTTTGAACAAATAATAAGGAAAAGTGGTCTTAAGAGAGTTACATTTTTCATTTTTAAACAAACTCAACCCTTTTATTACATTTCTTCGGATGCGCACACAGACCTTGATATTGAAAAAATAAGCACTCACAGACAATAATTTTGAAAAACAAAACTAACATGCGGTCTGACAAAGAAAGGTAGTTTTGAGAAAGGATGGAAGCCTCATGGAGAATCTACGTGAATAAATTTTATTTTATTGAATGAAAATACCAATGCAGAAATCAATCAAAGTTGTTCAATACAAGAGGCCGAAAGTTGTTCAGGTTTGTTTCTTGAAAACTTAAGTACAGACTGAATCAAAATCGTTAAGATTTGTTGGTTGAATTTCAACACTGCTATTTACTCTTACCTGTTCATTTGTCCGGAGACAATGCAAGTTTCTTTAAAGTTTCTCTATTATGGATTTCAGAGAGAAATCACACTGAATCTTTATTGATTCTTCTATAATCTATATTCATTTAGCGAGAAATTTAGAAGAGCTCTGGCGAAATATAGAAAACTACAACCCAAGCAATAATTGTGGTTGTTCAACTACAACCCAAGCAATAATTGTGGTTGTTTGAACTTTGATGTACCTTCATCCCTTCATAACGGACTTGATTATGAAGTTGACGCAATCATTTGCAAAAATTTCCAAATATGCATATGATCCAAAGATGAAATTAAAATATTATTAATTGTGAGTTGTGATGGTTCACCATCCAGATCAAAGTAAATAAATAGACCTACGTTCGTCACCGTGACGTAATGATCATAACTGTTTGCTGAAATTAATTTTGATCTTTTAAATATGTGAAAGTCATGATCAGGTCTAACCTCGAGAGCAGATGAATAAACAAAGAAATCAGACAAACTGTGTTTCATAAAATAAAAACATACAGGCTTATAGTAAGCCGGCCCTCTGGTCCCAGTGGATAAAGAATCCCACTGTCTACCGATCCACATGCACAGAAATGACCATCATAAACTTTAGTGTTTTCATCATAATAGGAGCAATATCGTACTGGAAATCTTAGTAGGGAGGATAAAGATTCATGGAAAGCCCACCAGGGCGGAAGAATATTATTAAACAGTCACTCTTCTCGTTGGCAGGCTCCAAAGCTACCCGAATACAATGCCATAGGCAGATAAACTTAGACCCTGGTGCTGACTAGAGCCAGATCGACTAACGGACACTCAGTGTAGTGTAAATATGCCGGTAGAGCTACATACTATACCTATATAAGTAAACAGGGGAGAGAAAAACGAATCCGATATACATGGACACAGATTTCGGAGAAAAACAGAGAAGCGGTTCAACCTTAAGCAACCATAAAATGAATGTTACAGATCATTATGTGCGTCCTTAATCAACCAACCTTAAAACCCAACACAAAATAGATGGAGATTTGAATTTGCAATTCAAATTGCCTGTTCTGGATCAGGTTCTTTAGCCTCGGCGGAGTAACACTAAAAGGAATAAATGATTCCGTTCCTTTCCCACGCTCCCTAATTTACATAAAGAACCCAGTTCTTATCTACGGGAATGGATTTTATATTATTTGGGGATATGAGGATATGCGGTATATTATCGGTTTGACTAAAAAACAGAGCAGTATCTTGAATTTCAAGACATCGAAATCGACCTTATTTAATCTAATGTCTTTGTTGCCAGTCTCTTTCGAGTCTATCATCAAATAGGAATCACACACTATACTTGATTACAGAGAGGATGCGCGTCACTATACCTAAAAATTATCCATGAGAGCTTTTGCATTTAAAAAAAATCCATTAAGCAAATTGACATATAGATCAACTACGATACAGGCAATTAGGTATTGGGAAGGTACCTTAAGGGAATAATATTCCATAGCAGCAGTGCTCACTCTTCCCTTTCCAGTCGGTCCTCTGCACTCTGTATACTTGCGAGGACGCTGGAAGTAAGAGAGAAATTAACAAACAAAACGCCATTAGCCAAGAAAATAATTAATGAACCATTGAAACAGATTACAATTGAAATCAAAATTACCCCAAAAGATAACCACATCCCCAGAAGTGTTGGGACGGAGTTGCTAGGTACCTTGCAAATATGAATCAACTCTTTGCACTCAGTGCTCTGCCCAGGAAACAGGAAAGAATAAATAAATAAATGAAGAACTATTATTGCAGAAAATGTAGAAATATTCCATGAATTGTTTAAACTAAAACCGGAGAAATTAAAGATTTCAATCCATCCATCCAGCATAGCAATGGAAATTGTGTCGATCAATTTGGCTTACAGAATCACCTTTCCTTCAGAAATTAGGAAGGTACCTTAATGTGGTAGCGAGCTACTTGAGAGGTGGCAGACGGTGGCAGACAGTGGTAGCCAGCTGCGTGAGAGGTGGCAGCTATATAATAAACTTTGCATGCACCTAAGTTTCATGTTTGTCACCATAATTTTCCAGACTTTGGATAAAATACAAATTGGAAATGGTATATAAAATGACAGAACTTTGGTTAAAATAGTATTGCCACAATTTTCTTGCATCGGGCCACGTGAAGCCTGCAATAAGAGGTACAATGCGCTTTCAGAGTTAAAACTTTGGATAAAATTTAAGTGAACAAAATTGCTACGATTAAACTTTGGTTAAAACACAAGAAAACATAAAAAAAAACGGTCAACGGATGGATTAATAGGCGGTCAAACGTTCGATCGAACGCTATAGTCCGGGCAGGGACTAATAAGGTGTATGTACGTAAGCGATAGGTCTGCCATCCAACTAAATGTTTTTTTTTAACATATTCAATACATTTATATAATTATATACTAAAGGTGAATGCGATACTTTATCGACAAGCTTTATGAGATTAACGTTCATTAGAATGCTTAGTGTTAGTCAAATATTGATATTTTATCATTACGATAAGTTAACAATGTTGACATCAGGCATTTCTATGTGGATAGTTACAACTTTGCTTTGAAATACTTATTCTGAAGATATTTAAGTTTTTTAAATGAGAGGTGAGCATAATATTTTGATGAAGGTGTGCTTATTTTAATTATATATCTATCCACTATGAAGAAGAATTATACTTATATATAATTTTTTAATGAGGTTGTGAAGTTTTTTTTTAAACAGATTTATATATGTTATATTGAAATTTTATAATTAATATGGAATATAATAAAATTGATATTGAATATAATAAAATTTTATAATTAATATGGTTATTGTTTAATAAATTGTTACATTTTTGGTGTTTGGATAATTTTTAAAGTAACGGTTTTTTTTTATAGCATGTTGAAGTATAAGTTATTATTACTATTATATTGAATAAATATTCAATGTTAACATTCTTTACAAAATCAGTAATAAAATTAGTTTATTTAAAAAAACAACAATGACATTGTAAGATAATCTTCGGCAAAATCACATAGCGAATCTTTTGTCGACGCGTTTCGAACCAACCAGTGTGGTTCATCGTCAGGACAAGTTGAAGAACCAATCTAGCTTAGCGTGAATAAATAGAGTGTGCAGAGATCCCAACGGCTACATTTCTAACGGCTAATTTGACCAAGAGACCCTGGTCAAACTACTAAAAATTTTTATTTTATTTTTTTTTTATTTTTTTTTATTAAAAAATTATTAAAAAATTATTATTAAATTATTCAATTAATATTTCTCTAAAAAGCTAAAAATAGGTAAATATTTGGTAAATTTTAAAATAATTAGGTAAATCATTAGGTGTATTATTCTTATTATGTACATATTTAATTAAGATGGGGTCATTAATTCATGGTCTTTGGTAAGTAAGATCTATATCATATTTAATATTTTTAGTTAGATTGGTCCATTAAATCAATCAGTTATATAAGTAAATAATAATCTAAATATTCTTAGAGAATTAGCTATATTAGGTGAAAATTATAACTACTATTATGGTAAATCATAATTACCTAGTAATAATTATTCCAAGGTAAACTATTATTACTAATAATTTAAGGTCGATAGTTTATTATTAAAACTAATGTTATGGTACCTAAAGGTTAAAACAGTATTTATTAAAAAGATATTTATTCCAAATTTATTAATGTTAATAATGTCATTATTATCTATTATAAGTTAGGTCTATATCATATTTATTATTTAAATAGATTGGTCCAATAGATTAAAAGTTTATTACATAATCTATATCATCTTGATAGATCTAAACAATTTGTTCACCTATTATTCCTAGAGTTTTATTATATTAGGTAAATATTAGGTAAATCCTAATCCAAAATCTATTCTTACTTATAATCCAAGGTTGGTGAGTTTATTAAATATTAAGGTATCTTTAAACCTACAGGTTAAATCACTAATTATTAAAACGAATATTTATTCCAAATTCTTATTAAGGATAACCATATCAATATTATTAATTATTGATATTTATAAGGTTTAAAAAGCGTTAATAGGAATTCGTTTAAGGGAAACTTAATTTTAAGGTTAACCTAGAGATACTTAAATAGTATAATACTAATATGCCCCATAGATACAATAATAGCACGAAACAAATTCAACCGTTCCAAGATCATAGGACAAAACTGACAAAAGAAAAATAAGGGAGGGGGAAGACAGAAACCCTAAGACCTAACGAAAGGAAATGAGAAGGCTAAGAAGATAAGGCTAGGACCCAGCAACTGCTAATCTTCCAGCCATCATCCCTATTAAGGTTGACCGGCCTTTTTTCGATCTCCAGGGCCTCCCTAATTTGCGATGGTGAAAGTGCGCAATTTTGGCAATGACTTGAGCCTCCTCTATACACACATGATGCATAGTCTTTCCCGCATGCTCAGCCAGGGCCGAGGACTTTGTCCTTCCATGTCTTAAGTCAGCCGAATGCTCGCTTATCCGTTGATTAATAGAGCGACCAGTCTCACCAATATAAGGGGTCCCACAGGAACAGGGAATGACATAGACGCCCTTCATGTCCTTAGGGTCAATCGGGTCTTTCACCGACCTGAGGGAACCACGAATAGTATTGAGAGGTCTAAAGGTCGCGGCCACATCGTACTTCCTCAGAATCCTTGCAATCCTGTCCGTGGTTCCTTGGATGTACGGAAGGTTCACACCCATGATATGATCCTTGGGAACCTTACGAGTAGAAGGCTCCTTCTTAGCCTTGAGGAAGGCTTTTTGACCGAGGCGTCTATCATAACCATTCTTCTCAAAGACTTCTAGGAGGTGAGCCTTCTCCTTTTCTAGGCTCTCCTCATCCGAAATTCTAACAGCACGGGTGGCAAGCGTGCTAAGAACACCTAACTTTTGAGCAGGGAAATGGTGGGAAGAAGCATGCAAGTATTGCTCAGTATGCGTCTTCTTCCTATACACCTGATGAGAAAAGGAACCATCCACCTTTTTAGAGATGAGAACATCCAAGAATGGAAGACAACCATTCTCCTCTTTTTCCATCGTGAATTTTATGGCGGCGGATTGGTTATTAAGGTGACAGAAGAAGCGATCGAGCTCATCAGGACCATGAGACCAGACAACACCAGTGTCATCAACGAATCTTCTCCAAAGCTTTGGTAAGAGATGAGAGGAGGCCAAAGCCTTCGACTCAAAATCCTCCATGAAGAGATTCACGACAACAGGGGACAAGGGGGAGCCCATGGCAACTCCGCAAGTCTGCTCATAGAATTCTCCCTCGAAGCTGAAAAAGGTAGAGGTAAGGCACAGCTCAACTAACTTGGCCGTGTCAGGGTCAGTAAGCTTATTAATCACCATCATGGCCTCACTGATAGGAATGCAGGTATAAAGAGAGACCACGTCAAAACTAACCAAAATGTCCTCGGGTTCAATATTAATATTCTTGAGATCCTCAATAAAAGCAGCCGAGTCTTTGACAAAGGACTCAGTCTGCCCGACCAAGGGTCTCAATTTTGCCGCGAGGAACTTGGCCAGGAGGTAAGTCGGACCACCGATGGTATTGACAATGGGTCTCAGGGGGACCCCCTCCTTATGGATTTTAGGAAGACCATAAATCCTAGGAGTGATGGGGTTACCCTCAATAAGTTTCTGGGCTAGAGGAATCGTGGAATTGCACGACTTGATCGCAAGAGCGACCGCTCTGGAAACCTTTTTGAGGGGATTCTTCGAAAGCTTCTTATAACTCCCGCTATTACTAAGATGGTCCAGCATCTTATTCCTGTAATCCTTTCTATCCAAGATCACAGCAGCCCCACCCTTATCAGCTTTTAAGACCACGACGTCACGATTATTGTTCAAGATTTTCAGAGCCTCGAACTCGGCCTTGCTGATATTGCTACGGGGAGGCTTAGCCCTCCTCAGGGTAACGGCACAATCCTGCCTAATCGTGTCTTTAATCTTATCAGGAAGGTTCTTAATGCCATACTCCACATCGCAAATGATGTCTTCAATCGGGATCTTTCTGGGGGCTAAGGCAAAATTCAGACCTTTCCCTAAGAGACTAAAAACTGCAGGCGGGAAGGAAGAACTCGACAAATTTACCACCTTATTGCCCTGAGGAAGGGAACCCGATTTACACACTGACATACCCTTAATCTCAGACTTATCATAACGGCTATTCATCCCAACTTTATTACCATGACTATTAATATTATTATTATATACTTTATTAACATGACTATTAATATTATTAATATATACTTTATTAAAATCATAATTATGAATATTGATTATATCCTTGTTATTTTTATGAGATATAGCTCCATTCCTATCATTCCAATTGTTAACGTTATTAACATGTTTAACGTTTACGCTATCTATATTACTGCTACAGTCCATCCCAACTATATTACCACCTATATTACCACGACCACTCATATTATTATTATATACTTTATTAAAATCATAATTAGGAATATTAGTTTTATTAATTTTATCCTTGTTATTCTTATGTGATATAGCTTCATTATTATAATTCGAAATGGTAACGTTATTCATAACTTCAATCTGCTCGTTATCTATACTGCCATTACCGCTACAACCGAAGTTAGAATTAGGGTCCTCTATGCGAACAGAACCACATACCGTTTTATCGACCGAAGGGACGCTCTGCTGGAAGGAAGTAGATGGAAACAACGACTCCAGCCCAGGGCCTGACCTTTCAGCGCCTAACACTCCACCAGAGCCTCCGCGCGGAACACCGACTTCAGACTTACCCAACTCGAAGCCAACCGGACCAGAATTACTAACGGTTTCATCCACCAACGAGCCAAGCTGCAGGAAAGACGGAGATGGAACCACAGGCTCACAGACGGCCGGTTCAATCCGCAGTCCAATCGAATCTGAATGGCTTGACCATTCTGCGCCTGTCACTCTGCGATGATCAATACCTTCAGATCTATGAATAACAGTGCCCACCGGAATCGCGTCCCCCCGCAGCTCAACATCCAAAGATCCAGCCGCAACTCCATCTGACAGCTGCGAACGGGAAGGAGAGCCACCGACTGAGCCCAGTGCTTGGTTAATTACCTGCTCCTGGCTACCGCAGCCTGCTGCAGAGCCCGACACCACGCCTCTCCTAACATCAACGCTATCTCCCAACAGATCAGAACCTTCGGGTGGCGGATCAAGACCGCCAGAAGAAGGGCCGTATTACTACTGTATTGAATAAATAGTCCATGTTAACTTTGTTTACAAAATCAATAATAAAAATAATTTATTTTAAAAAACAATAATGACGTTTTAAAAAGAAAAGGATTGACTACCGCACTATAAAATATAAATGAATCTATATTTAATTTGAAAAAGTTATGCAATATGTTATAGGAAATGCTCCAATAACATATTAAAAGTGAAACCATTAACTAAATCGATATAAATGAGAAACAATTTGTATTTAATCAATTGTGAAGGTGAGTAGGAAAGATATGCTAATCACTTTTCACCTCCATTTAACAATTAAAAAAAAACTTGTTAATTTCCACTAAATCTTAAAAAATAGTTTTATTTATATATTTTGTCTTGTTTAACGGACTAAATGATCAAAATGTTTTGATTTATTACTATAAATAATTTTATCTTCTATGTTATCATGATGTTTTGGCGGGGTTAATAATAATATTATTTTAATGGAATTCAGTTTTAAAAGTAAAAATCTAGATTTCCAAGTGTGATATTGCTTATAAAATATTGATATTCCCCAAGAGTAAGATTGGATTATGAATATGTGAATATTAATGTTTTCAGTTTATAACTTTTATTTTAAAAGTGTGAATTTTGATAGCAAAGAATTGCGAATTTAGATTTTAAAATCATCAATAAAATTGTATTTGGATTTCAATATTGTCAAATTTTTGTTCTCATTTATGAAACTTTAAAACTAATATATAACAATTTAATATTTATACTTGTGTTTATATATCACTATGACATAAAAACTATAAACAAATGCGGTTATTGTTGCACTTTAGGAGACAATTCATGGTTGAGTAGAAATCAATGCCCAAGACATTCATTAAAGATTGCATATTGATGGTTTGTTTGTCTCATAATTTTGCAAACCCCAGTATATTAAAATTTAAACCCTTTAACCTTCAATACATGAACATAACTTTAAATAGCCTTTAATTGTGGGATACAAATGAATAGAAATATGTGAAAAGTGTTGGTGAAAGTTTCAGAATAAAAGGTTGTCTGCACAAAATATTTTACCATAAACTTAGAGGAAAGTGTGTTTGATGAGAAATGGAAAATTTGAAAGAAGAGCACTATTTAAGGATTTTTTAACATCAAAATTTACAGAAACTTATAACCATTAACTATAAATAAAGAATAGGTTGCTTCAATTTTTCCAATGAAGAAATAAGTACATAATATGAAAAAAGGAAAAAAAATCATACTCAATAATTTTTGGAATCACTGCAAATCTTTATTCATCATTCAAGTGAATATCAAAGTACAAAAGTAGTCTTCTCTGAGGTATGGAAAAATCCGAAACCCTTTTTCATCTTACTGAAGTACATTTATACAAACTTTCAAAATACAGTTATCAGAACTGTCAACCTCCTAACTACCCAACTATTCGAACATTACATTGAAACATAAAAATTACATGACTTGAAAAATATAATAACTTTTAAAAGTAAACATTTCATCCTAAATCAATCTGAGATTGTAGAGCAATAGAGGGTTCTGCTTCTGTAGCAACATCTTGTGGTGACATCCATTCCTTGGTCTTCCTCCATATTTATGTACTTGTACTTGGGGAATTTATAAATTTAACATGTTCTATATTGAAATCTGTGATTCTGCTATATGTAGGCTTCTTAAAAAAAAGATTTTTCATCATCCAAAGAAGTTGAAAATCTTTATGAAAATAACTCACAATTGTAGCTCCCTTTAATACTGCAGTATTTTCATGTGTATAATCAATCTTACTTTGTGCTTCCACTAGTAATGTTTCATAAAGTTATGAGGAAAACAAAATAGTTTGCTGATCCCAACAGGATGGTAAACCAGCCCTCATTGTTTGATCAAAAATGATATTAAACTTCATCATTGCTTCCTTAATTTCCATCAATTTCTTCTCTACTACTTTTCTGTTGGCATTTTTCAATATCATTTTTTTAATTTCTATTGCATGTTTAGTCATGTCTTCTATTCCAAACCCCTTCATTTCTTGTGCAGACTTTGAGTTTAAGAAGTCCATCAATTTCTTAGCAGATTGGGCTCTATTTGTATCTTTTGTTTATTACTGAGGATGACTTCTTTTAAATCTTTGACAATAATCTTCTCCTCTTCAATGATAACCAGGACTTCCCAAACATTCTTTACTGTATTAATTATGTCATTCGACAAGATTTCTCTTGCTTGGACCCGAGACATGTTTCCTTTCACTTTCTCCTTTAATTCTTTAATTTCTTGATGAGCAGCATGGAAATCCTTTCTATATTTTTCTACAGTCTCCTTAGTAAAAAAAAACTCATGATTAGTTCCCTTGATAATTTTCACATCATTGTGCAACTCTGTTTTCTTCTTCTTCAACTAATTTTCAGAAATGTGAAATTCAGTCCTAACTTGAATGAGTTTCTCAGTAGGATCATGTGAATTTACTTCCGTTATAATCATGCACACATGTGAATCAATCTCTTTATGTAAAAAAAGATTCATCTATTTCAACTTCATTATTTTTGCATCCCTTTGTAAAAGCTCTAGGACTAGTAACTCTTTCTCTTTTTCAACCGCTGCTACATCTGAAGCCATGGGATGCTTTGCAAAGGGTAATTTCAACTTCTTCTTCAGTGCCTGAATTTCTACCTCAACACTCTGCAGTAACTTCTGAACTGCAGACCTGTCTTCTGGATTCACACCAATCTTGACAATTATCTTCTTCAGCACCTCATTTTGGGTATGAAGAGCTCCGAAATTTGGTTTCTCTAACTTCGACTGGTTTACCACTTTCTCTAACATATTTTCAGCTTTAGAAGTAGCTGAAGCATGTACAAATCATGGATGATTAATTGACCAATTTTCATATGTAAATTAATCTTATGAGGTAATGGAATCCTCTTTCCATCTACTGTTAAGCTAACAATCTTGAACCTTGGTACAGATTATTGGGTGTGGAGCCTGATTATCTTTTGTATTCAAAGGTGTCGGTACATTCGATCCCAGTTTGAAATGGGGTGGCAATGCCACCCATAAAATATTCACTGCAGGGGGGTCCAGGAGGGGGTGGCTGCGACCTTTGGGGAGCCCCCCCTGGCGGCGGGTTTCAGAGGCAGTGCCCCCGAAGCTAAGAATAGATGTAAAATTGCCTTGTCAAAGTATAGTAATTTCTAGTCAATCTAGGCCATTCATTAGGCAATGATTTGATGGTAGAAGTTATGTTTAATTTAGGGTTTTTTTTCCCTAGAAGGAAGCCCTTCATTATATATGAGGGAGTTGTATTGTGTCTATGTAGATCTGTATTCTGAGTGAGAAAGAGAGAGGAGATTAAGAGTGAAGAGGGTGTTACAACAGATCTGCTGTAGGTTGTATCTCTTCATTTTGCTGGATAATAGAAAGGAAGGACTCGTTGTTTGGGGTGGACATACCCCAAATTGGGTGAACCACGTATATCGATGTCTCTCTGGTTTTATGCATTTTTTGTGTTTATATTTATGCAATATTCTATGTGTTCAATTGCTCTGTAATATATAATTTTTTAACAATTGGTATTAGAGCCGAAGGTCTATTTGGCTGATAAAATCACAGGAAAGAAGGGTTCCTGGTTCGAGTGGGAGAAATGGCGGAAGATGGTAAGTTTAGGGTTGAGAAATTTAATAGCCATAACTTCTCATTGTGGAAGATGCAGATGGAAGATTATCTGTATTAGAAAGATCTGTACCTACCATTCGACGAAAAAACAAAGATGCCAACGAGTATGACAGATGAAGAATGGAACCTTCTCGATAGAAAGGCACTCGTAACAGTATGGTTGTGCCTCATAACGTTGGTCGCCTTCAACATTTCGAAGGAAACAATGACGGAGGGCTTGATTAAGGCGTTGGTGAAACTATATGAAAAACCCTCATCCTCAAATAAGGTATTTCTTATGAAGCGTTTATTTAATATGAAGATGTCGGAAGGTGGATCTGTTGCAGACCATTTAAATGATTTTAATACTGTTACAAGTCAATTAAGTTCTATAGGGGTAAACTTTGATGATGAAGTTAGAGCTTTGTTATTCTTGTGCTCATTGCCAAAAAGTTGGAATGGTTTAGTAATGGCCATTAGTAACTCTGTTTCTGGATCTAGTAATTTAAATTTTGATGATATTTTCGATGCTATCCTTAGTGAGGAAATGTGATGGAAAAGCTCCGATGAGACATCGGGTAATGCTTTGAGTGCAGAGTATAGGGGAAGAAAAATGGAAAGAGGAAAGAGCTTAGAATATCTCAGCAAATCAAGGAAAGGCAGATCCATGTCTAGATCGGGGATAGCTGGAAATGTGGAAAGAAAGGACATCTAAAGAAAGACTGTAGATCTCGGAAGGGAAAAGAAAGAGATGCATAGCAAGAAAACAATCATGAAGTATATGTGATAGGTGAGGTGTTACAAGATGCTTTGATTCTTTCTTTTGAAAATATTACTGACTCCTAGGTGGTAGATTCAGGGGCCTCATTCCATGCCACACATGATAAGAAATACTTTCATGACTATGTTCAAGGAGATTTTGGAAAAGTCCATTTGGGTGATGATAAACCCTGTAAAATTATTGGAATGGGTAAGTTTCTTGTAAAATAGCAGAATGGAAACCAATGGCTACTAAAGGAGGTAAGGCATGTTCCAGATCTGAAAAAAAATTTGATTTCAACAGGGCAGTTGGCAGTGAAGGTTGTGTGACAACTTTCACAGATAAAGCTTGGAAGGTCACCAAAGGATCCCTAGTAATAGCAAAAGGTGGAAAGGTTGGTACGTTGTATTTATGTAATGGTATTTCTAACTCTGTCAATGCTTTAACTTCCAAAAGAGCAGATGCAGTATTATGGAATCATAGGCTCAGACACATGAGTGAGAAGTGGATGAAGATTCCTCACTCAAGGAATTTGCTACCGGGTTTGAAGAATGTTGATTTTGACTTCTGTGAGAATTGCATATATGGAAAATAGAAGAGAGTCAGATTTCTGAGAGTTGGGAAAGAAAAGAAAAGTGAAAAATTAGAGCTTGTGCATGCAGATGTATGGGGACCTGCTCAGGTATCATCTCTAGGTGGCTTTCATTATTATGTTACTTTTATTGATGATGCAACTAGAAAAACTTGGATCTATTGTATTAAGAATAAATCTGATGTATTTGATACTTTCAAGAAATGGAAAGCTTTGGTTGAGATTGAGACAGGAAAGAAATTGAAGTGTCTCAGTTCAGACAATGGAGGTGAATATTGCAGCAATGATTTTGATAGGTACTATTCAGAGCATGGAATTTTCAAAGAGAAGACAGTTCCAAGAACACCATAAGAAAATGGCGTGTCAGAAAGGATGAACATGACAATCATGAGCATGCAAGGCGCATGAGATTGCATGTAGGATTACCTTTACAATTTTGGGTAGATGATGTAGATAGTGTTGTTTATCTAATAAACAGAGGGCCTTCAAGTTCCTTGGATGGTGATGTTCCAGAGGAAGCATGGACAGGTAGAAAGGTAAACTACTCTTTTTTAAAGCCTTTTGGTTGTGAGGCCTTTGTCCATATTAATAAAGAAAATAGAACAAATCTTGAGGCAAAATCAAAGAAATGTACCTTTATTGGATATGGTGTTAATGATTTTGGTTATCGCTTACATGATTATGAAAATCACAAAATCATTAGGAGCAGAGATGTAATATTCAATGAAAAGGTCTTGTATAAGAATCAGTTGTAGGAAGAGAAACAAGAAAAGTAAAACAAGGAATACACAGTTCTTGATGAGATCACTGAAAAAGTAAAGGTGCCTAAAAATAATAATAATCAACAACCACAACAACAACAACCACCACAACAGCAACAGGCACCCCAAACACCTAAAAGTGGTGTTAGAAGATCTACCAGGATAAGTAGACCCCCTAAATTATACTCTCCATTATATTATTTACTGTTGACTAATTTTGGTGAACCCGAATGTTATGAAGAAGCAATGTAGGTAGAAAGTAGGAAGAAGTGGGAGCTAGCCATGGAAGAAGAGATGGACTCCTTAATGCATAACCAGACTTGGGACTTAGTCAGGTTGCCTACTGGTAAAACTACATTACAGAATAAATGGGTTTACAGGCTGAAGGAAGAAGATGGAGGAAAACAGAGGTACAAAGCTAGACTTGTGGTGAAGGGGTTTGCACAAAAGAGAGGTATTGATTTTGATGAAATATTTTCTCCTGTTGTTAAAATGACTTCAATCAAAACTATTCTAAATCTAGTAGCAGCTGAAGATTTGCATCTTGAGCAGTTAGATGTAAAGATAGCCTTTCTCCATGGGTATTTGGAGGAAGAGATATATATGAAACAACCACAAGGATATGAGGTAAAAGGGAAGGAGAAACTAGTCTGTAGGTTGAAGAAGAGCTTGTATGGCTTAAAATAGGCTCCAAGGTAGTGGTATCTAAAATTTGACAAGTTTATGTCTGAACAAGGTTATACTAGATGTCACTCTCATCATTGTGTTTATCTGAAAAAGCAAAATGATGGCAGCTATATTAGATTGTTATTGTATGTAGATGACATGCTTGTTGCAGGGTCTAACATGCAGGAAATAAATGTGTTCAAAAGAAAATTGGCAAATTCATTTGCAATGAAGGATTTGGGAGCTACAAAAGAAATCCTTGGTATGAGAATAACTAGAGATAGGAAAAATTGCAAATTAGCATTGTCTCAAAATGAGTACATACAAAAGGTGTTGAAAAGATTTAATATGCACAATGAAAAATCAGTTAGTACACCTTTTGGTAGCCATTTCAAACTTTGTAAGGAAATGTACCCAAAGACCCAAGAATACAAGGATTATATGTCTAAGGTTCCATATGCATCAGCAGTTGGAAGCTTAATGTATGAAATGGTCTGCACAAGGCCTGATATTGTACATGCAGTGAGAGTTGTAAGCAAGTACATGAAAAATCCAGGAAAGGAACATTGCATGGAAGTGAAATGGATTCTCAGATATTCGAAAGGTACCACAAATCAAGCATTACGCTTTGGTGGTTCAAACATTTCTCTACATGGATATGTTGATGCAGATATGGCGAGTGACAGAGATAATAGGAGGAGCACTACAGGATATGTATTTACTGTAGGTGGAACAGCTGTTAGTTGGGTTTCAAAAATTCAAAGTGTTGTTCCACTTTCAATAATAGAAGCAGAGTATGTTGCTGCTACAGAGGCTAGTAAAGAAATGATTTGGTTACAAAGGTTTATGGGTGAATTGGGTAAGGAGCATGATATGGGCACGTTATACAGTGATAGCCAAAGTGCCGTTCGTCTTGCAAAGCACTTAGCATTTCATTCTATGACTAAACACATATAGCTCAAGTACCATTTCATACTATCAGTGTTGGAAGATGGAGAGTTGAAGCTGGAAAAGATACACACTAGCCAGAATCCTGTAGATATGCTAACAAAAGTTGTAACTAGGGAGAAGCTAAGAATATGCTAAGTTTCAATTGGTCTTCAAGTATGATGAAGAAGATGAGAAATAGCCAGGTCCAAAGAGGAGTCATTGTCCAGCAAATGAAGTAGCAGTGGAGTTGCTATAATCAGTCACTAAGTGGGATATTGTTGGGTGTGGAGCTTGATTATCTTTTGTATTCAAAGGTATCGCCACATTGGACCCCAGTTCGAAATGGGGCGGCAACGCCGCCCGTAAAATATTCGTTGCAGCGAGGTCCAGGAGGGGCGGCTGTGACCTTTGGGGAGAGGGCAGCACCCCCGAAGCTAAGAATAGATGTAAAATTTCCTTGTAAAAGTATAGTAATTTCTAGTCAATCTGAGCCATTCATTAGGCAGAGATCTGATGGTAGAAGTTATGTTTAATTTAGGCTTTTTTTGCCCTAAAATGCAACCCCTCACTATATATGAGGGAATTGTATTGCATCTATGTAGATTTGTATTCTGAGTGAGAAAGAGAGAGGAGATTGAGAGCGAAGAGGGTGTTACAATGGATCTATTGTAGGTTGTATCTCTTCATTTTGCTGGATAATAGAAAGGAATGACTGGATGTTTGGGGTGGACGTAGCCCAGACTGGGTGAACCAAGTATATCTGTGTCTCTCTGGTTTTATGCATCTTCTGTGTTTATATTTATGCAATATTCTATGTGTTCCATTGTTCTGTAATATATAATTTTCTAACACAGATGTCACTGACATTGTTGATGGATGAGGGAGAGAAAATTTCAACTGACTTTTCTCAGGACCCATAGTTAATAGTGGCCTTGTCTGATATTAAGAATATTCTTGAGCTTCTGATTGTGATTCCATATTTTCTATAATATTCTTGTTCCTTTCTTCCACCTACAAAAGCATTTGTTTAATCATGGAAACCAAATCTTGATAAGATTCTCATTGAACTGGATAAGATGGAGTACAAAAGGAATTCCCCAACTACAATTGTATACCAGGATTAATGATGTACTAGTCTCTTCAGATATATTTTCCCTTTTTTCTGCTCTAACTTATTGTTCCTCTACATCAATTTCCTCTGACCTCCCACTTTTCAGGTTGTTTTCAGTAGAAAGAGGGGTTTCAATTTTTATATTTTTCAAGGGAGATGATTGTCCTCCATTTTCCAATTTCTCTATTTCTAGTTTCGATTTGCACATAAGGAGCATAACCATTTTCTATTCTTCTATTTGAAATTATATGATATGGATCATAAGCCCATTTCTCCTCCAGCAATAAATTCATTCCTTCTAACAATTTCTCGACTTCATCTGCTACTTGCCTAGTATTCACAATGAATGGTCCAATAATCCTAGGCAACCTGAAAATGATTCCCTTCTTTGCTTGTACAAAATGTACCAGATCCACATTTAGACTCTACCTAATGAATTCCGAAGCAAAAATTGTCATAGGGACAAAAGTTGGTAATCTGTAAGGCTCAACCTCAGCTCCATACAGTATTATTTCAACGTGATCCTGGAAAGAAAACCAATCTCCAACATTTACATATTTACTCACTTGAAGGAGATATTGAGCTTTAGGGAGTAAAGCTAGTGTAGGTGAATTGTTTATGATTGAATACACAACTGAAAGGAAAGAGGATGTGAAATAGGACAAACCCTCATTTTTAGGATCAATTCTTACTACATCAGTCTAGAAGAACACTAATTGTTTATGTTTGAGAGTGTCCATGATATTGAACCCTAGACACATGAATTTCTCAACATTATTAGTACAAGAATAGATAGTTCACAAGAGAAGGAAACCTAAAACAACCTGTAAGAGTGAAAATCTTGAACCGGACATCAATTAATTTTTCCCAATATGCTAGTATATCCAATACAAGTCTATGTTTCATCATTAGAGAAAACATTCCTAAATTGCTTTGTCAATTACTGTAATGTCTTTTTTCCCTAAAATTCTTGCCAACACCTCAAGAACTGGTCTTACATCTTCAACAAAGGTATCCAAGGGAAAATGAGTGGAATCTACAAGGAATTGTTTCCCATCAGTTATCAAATACAAGAGAATTAGAGTAGATTTTGGTTCGAACAAATATTCAAAATAGGCAAAGAATGATTCTTTGAAAAAAGAAAAGTAAGACTCTACATAAGGATAACAATGTACTTGTTGAATCAAGAGAGAGGACATCTAAAAAACAATTTCTCCTAGCCTATTCATTACAAAGCACCTTTCAGGATACATTGCTGAAACTAGCTAATGAATAAATTCATGAAACAAATATGTTTGAGGGAAAAAGGTTGCCAACACACCAAATTTTACCATTGCAGCATAAATTATGAAAGTAGATTGGTTTAACTGAACATGTTGGTAGAATTCATGATGATTAATAGGGAAAGAAACATCGTGTTATGAAACCATCTCACAAAAAGATATAAAAGATAGATTAACGACTTAGAAATTAGCCTCCTCGAGGGGCAACCCTCTTTACATTACACAAATGAAAAATTCTTGGATGATAGAAATAACAAGACCTCCTTCCTATGTATAGGAGTTTAAAGGGTCATAATATAATCAGAGCTGACATAAAAATAATAATGTAAGGGCACAACAATAACAAAAGTGGGCTTCTATGGGGTACAATAATAACAATATTGGTACTACATGGACACAACAATATAATAAGGTGGTTGAACTAATAACAATAAGGGGTTATAATAGCGGTATAGGAACCTAACATGCCCCTCTCCTTCAAAAAGTGTTGTCCTCAACGCTTGAGTAGTTCTGCATGCTTCTTTATAAAATTATCATCCTTCCATGTGGAATCTTCAATCAGTAAGTTCTTGCACTTGATGAGATACTCTGAAATTGATCGATTTCGTAGCTATCGATTGCTTGGTTTTGTGACTGCTTCAGGTTCCAATATGAATTTTCCTTCCTTGTCAAGTTCTGGAAATATTGTTTGAACTGTGATCTTCTGCAACGTTTGAATGAGTTCCCACCCTACTTTTTCATTCTTGCATTCATCCATTGCTTCATTTATCAAATTTTGCTGGATAATTATACCAACCTCTAGCATTTTGGCAACCATACGTTCAATTTTTCTCCTTTGGGCATATGAATATCTGTAAGGCCTGATGTTTGGAGGAACACTTCGTGGAATCAAATGAATAGCATGATCATGATCACAAATAGGTAGGAGGCCTTTGGGAGTCTCAAATACCTTGGAATGATTGTCCAAGACTTTTTGGAGATCTGGAGAAATAGATGATTTTGATGTGGGAAGCTCCAGCGAACATAATTCTGCAATTACGCCTCTCTGTTCTTTCTTTAGAAGCTTTGTCATTCTGTTAGAGCTAATTATCTTTCTTGGTTTCCCTGTGATACTCATTAATTCAACTTCGTTTCCTTCCGAAGAAAATTACATGAAAAGTTCTTGAAAATTAAAAGCTTTTTGTACCCAAGGATTGTAGCCATTAGGCTCCTAGTACAACATCAACATCACTTGACACTCTCGGGCCGGATATAGGAAGAAATTCAATTCCTTGGCTATCTTACAATGAATAAAATTATGGGTACTGCCTGAATCAATCAACACTATTATCTTTCTCTTCTTGATATGTCCTTCTATCTTGGTAGTTTGAGGAGTGGTAAATCTTACCAATTCTTTACAAGATATGTTCAGATTCATTTCTTCTTTCTTTGGGGTTGGTTCCTAGTGTATTTCCTCTTCTTTTGATGTTTCTTGATCCTTTTCTTCCTCCTCTTCACAATCTATGTAAGATAATTTCTTCTCAGCACACTTATGACCTTTAGTGTATTTTCTATCACAAATGTAACAAATCCTTTGTTCTCTTTTTTCTTCCAATTGTTGTGGTGTAAACCTTGTAGGTTGTCGAAGTCTAGGAGCAAAAGCACTTCCATATTTATAGTTGTGAGTGGTGGGATTCCTTGTTTCCATAATTCCACTTTCAATATTTCTTGCCAACTTGAATGCCTTCTTCAATGAATCAGGTTCCCAAAGACGAACCTCATGTTGAATGTTATCCTTTAAAGTCCCTATGAAGACATAAACCCTTTTCTTCTTTGTAATATCATTTACACTTATATTCAATTTTTGGAAGTCCTCAATGTGCTCTGCCATTGAACCCTTTTGTTTGAGATTTATCAATTGGCTAAAGAAGGTGTTTCTCTTTGTATCCTCATAATGTGCTATCATTTCCTCCGTGAAAATTAACCACATGACAAGTGGTTTACAAGAAGAAATCTCTTCATACCATAGAAATTGATTTGGTTCTAAATATAAAGATGCAATACATACCTTTTGTAACAACTGCAGATCAAAATATTTCTCCATCTATAGTATCCATGTTACGGGATCCTTGCCATCAAACTTCCTCATATATATCTTTGGAATATGTTGGATCTTCAATCCAACATTAGATTCTATCAAATCATGATCAACATTAATTTTTTTCTCATCATGACTTTCCTCTACTACCGTTTCACCATTAGGAGGCCTTCCTTGTAGCAACTTTGTCCCACCTTCCTTCAAACCTTTAATGTCTTTCTTCAAATATTCCATTCCTCTCTTCCAATATTCTTTAATTCCATCAATATCAACTTCCATGGCATAGATAATAAAATTTACCTTAGCATCGATCACATTCTTCAAATCACCCATCAAATTTTGATTACTAGGTGTTTCTATCTTCTTGATTCGAGTCATTCTTTTTCTTTCATTTAGGATCTCGATCTTCAATATAATGTATATCTGAAAGTTTAGATCTCGAAGGTTTGTAATTATGACCTATGGCAGCCCTCCGCGTCCTCTTTCTATCCCTGTAATTCTGATCACAATTGGATTCTCGAAGAAACAGTTATGCCCAATATTCCACGATGACCTAATTATAGACTAGTTCAATAGAGCTAACTTGTACGACGTGCCATGTGTCACTGTTTCGGCCTTAGGTTCTAAAAATTATGCCCAACAAACTATAGTCTGGTTGACTTCTGTCACTTTTTATGCATTTTGAATCAGATGCTCTTAGAGAGAGTTATGATGATTTTCCTAAGATCGTCTTTTTGGGATGTAGCTCAGGAGCTTACCGAAACCCTAAATAGCTTGGACCATATCTATGAAAATATAGCGAACCAAGATCTAAAATTTGGGCTCACAATTCACCCCATTATTGTTGCAAATGGGTTTTAATATCAGAGTCTAAAATTTTGTATAAAAGAAATTATAGAGAAAATTCCAAGATGACCTATTTGAGATGGAATTCTGGAGCTTGCAAGAACCCTAATTTCCTGAGATCTGATCTCTGAGAATATAGCGAGACAAGTTATGAAATTCAAGCCTGAGGTTCTGCAAGGATTCTTCTGAAGTGGGTTTTTTTTTTAGCTTCTAAAACGTCACAAAAAAATAATTATAGCAAAATTTCCACGATGACCTGTTTGGAGCAGTGAAACCCTAGAATCCAAAGCTCTAATACCAAATGTTATGAAACCAGCTCACAAAAATATAGAAAAGATAGATCAACAACTTATAAATTAGCCTCTTCGAGGGGGAAACCTTCTCCACGTTACACAAATGAACAATTCTTGGATGATACAAATGACAAGACCTCCTTGATATATATAGGAGTCTAAGGGGTCATAATATAATCAGAGCTGACATAACAATAATAATGTAAGGGCACAACAATAACAATAGTGGGCTTCTATGGGGTACAATAATAACAATATTGGTTCTACATGCACACAAGAATATAATAAGGGGGTTGCACTAATAACAATAAGGGGTTACAATAGTAGTATAGGGACGTAACACATCAAAGATATCCCTTTCAGTATCCATGAGTGGAATGTGAGAAGAGGAATTGGCTAAAACAATTTTCTTGGCCATTTTCAAAGGATAAAATGATTGATTATGACATAAATATCTGGTATTGGTGACGAGCTTGACTTGGACATGAGCTAGACTTTGAATTTATCGACAGTGAGCAATAGAATAATGTACTAAGAAAAAAGCCAAGAAAATGTTTTATAGCAAAATGAGAAAATATAGGAGGGAAAATGGGATTAAGTTCTATTGTTGGGAAAATGACCGAATTTAATGAGGGATTTGACATTTTTGAGGACAGTTGGATGAAGCCATATGACATGGAAAATGAAAAATATGAATTGGCTCACTTGTTGATGTCACTAAAGGGGTACTGCTCTATACGCGACTAATTCCAGGGTGGTGCCTCCGCAGTAAATTTGCACCATTCATCCAAAAGTCAACAGGCTGGATAAAAGTATTTATGGAGGAACTACTAATGTTATCCTTTGACTTAGTTGTGTCATCGAGTTTTCTCCATCAGGCGGGTCCCATCTTCTTTTCCTTTCTCTCACCGCTGACTTGCCCACACTATAAAATTTCTGATTGCCACTGCAGGGTACCACTATCCATCTTTATTTATTACAAGAAACTTTATAGTGACAAGATATTAGTATTAAAAAACCTTTGATAAACCAAAGTAGCTTTATTTTAATCAAATAATAAGAAGTCTTTCACATTTTTTCTTTTCTCTTTTTAGTATTTGATTTTTCCTTTTACAATTGTGTTTATTATGTACAACACATAAAATTTAAAGCAAGTTACAACATCTGGCTCCACCTAGGGATAGTCTTTTTAAGAAGAAATAACACTACGAATCACATGTTAGTGCCTTCACCTTGGGCATGGAGTCAATCTGTAACATTGCACATTACCATGGATAACTCACCGAAATACTTTCAATGAACACTCTGATATATACAATGATTGGAAAAACATCAGTGAGTGTTGGAAATAGTGTTTAAGGTACTACCCATTCACTGACAGTTGTAGCAGTTCACAATATAAATTCTTCAAAATGAAGGTGTTGCTTTCCTTTGACTTTGTGACTTTGAAAGGACCAAACCACAAAGGATCAAGCTTACCATGTTTTCCTTTGCCTTCCCTTCTTGTATGTCATCTGAGGACTAGGTCACTAGGCTGAAAAAGAATATCCTTAGCCTTCTTGTCAAAAATCATCTTCATTTTTTGTTGATAACCAATCAAATTCTCCATGACTTTTTCCTGTTTTCATTAAGTTCAATCAACTGATTCATTCTTCTCACCAGAGGGCTTGACTCTTCTTGAATATCTTGGACCAATAATGCAACAGGCTTTATCAACTGACTAGGAAATAATGCAGTTGTTCCATAAACAAGTTCAAATGGTGATTTTCCAGTGGACCTTCTTGGGGTTACTCGGCTTGCCCATAGAGAAAATTTCAGTTTAGTATCCCAATTCTTTTGATTTTCTGCAATGGTCTTCTTAAGTATCCTCACCAGTGTTTTATTTGATGATTCTGCTAACCCATTCCCCTAAGGGTGATAAGTAGTAGAATGAGACAATATCACATTATATTTTTGACAAAAATATTGCAATCTAGCAGACCTGAAAACTTGCGCATTGTTTGCCACTAATCTTTTAGGACACCCAAATCTACTGAAAATATTTTCCTCCAAAAATTTAATCACCACCAAATCATTTTCTTTTCTTGTTGGAACTGCTTCCACCCATTTAGTAAAATAATATGTACCTGTTAAAATTCATTTATATTTCCCACTTGAGGCTAGATTTATTTCTCCTATGAAATCTAATCCCCACTATCTGAATGATTCTTCTATAAAAACAAGAATTCTTTGTGCTACCTTCTTCTTCTTAGTAAACATTTGACATTTTTGACATCCCCTTACCAACTTGTAAACATCTGAGAATAAAGAAGGGAAAAAAAAAACAGCTTTCAAAATCTTATTAGTTGTCACTTTCCACCCATAATGACCACCACAAAAACAACCATGATATTCATTAACTATTTCAATACTTTCCCCTTTTGTCAAACAAAACAAAAGAATACCACTGGGATCCCTCCAATATAATTTTCCATTGACTAACACATATTTCTGAGTTTTAACTTTCAGAGCTTTGTATTTTGATCTATTCAAATTGGGAGGACAACAAAGAAAACATAAATAACGGATGATGTCCTTATACTAATCAAAACATGAGTATTTATACTAAACTTTATCATTATAATTTTCTTTCTTACCTCCATTTACTTCCTCATCTCCTTCTGCATTGGTACTATTTTTCTCAACTTCAGTCAGCAAATTGATTCCCATAGCTTGGCAATTTGTTTATTTTAAGATCTTTGCCAAACCCTGTCCTTTTACTAACTTAGTTGGCTTTATATCCAACTCATATTCTTGTATATTTCCTATCCATTTCCTCTTCTTCCTTCTAAATCACCCTAAATCAAAACACCTTTTATAGAAACAATTGGAACATATGTAGTTACTTGAGATTGGAGGATATAAACCATGAAAGACTTAAGTGCTTGGACCAGAGCATAAGCCTTCTTTTCCAAAATATTATACTTTAGTTCTACATCTCTTAATACTTTACTCAAGAAAGCCACCGTTTTTTCCCTTCCTTCTTCATTCCTCTGTAAAAGTACTCTTGCAACAGTAGAAGCATAAGAAAATGAAATAATTGAAAAGGATTTTTATTGTATGGACTTATTAATGCATTAGCTTCTTGAAGTGCCCCTTTGATTCTAGAAAAATACTCCCTCGCAATTGAATTCCATTTCACTTCAACACCTTCCTTTAGCATATCAGTAATGCCTTTTACAATCTCTACATAATTGGGAACAAATATCCTAAGAAATTTTTTTCTCTCTAAAAAACTCTGAATTTCTTTCTTATTCCTAGGGAGTGGTATTTTATTGATTGCTTCTACTCTTCTTGGATATATCTTGACTCCTTAGTTTGACACAATATGGCCCAAAAACTTTCCTTCTTTCAGATAAAAATGAGTTTTCTTAGGATTCAATGATAGACGATACCTTCTACATTTTTCAAAAATCTATCGTAGATGCTCCAAATGTTCTTCATCTGAATTTTAGAAAAAAATGATATCATCCAGATAAATGAAAACAAACTTATCTTTTTCTCCCACAAAAGTTATGTCCATAGCCCTCTGAAATGTATCCCCTGCATTCATCAGTCGAAAAGGCATTTTAGAATACATAGAAGTAGCCCAAGGAGATGTGAATGTGTAGACAGGAATTTTAAGTTGCTAAAGAGGAAAATCACAGAGAAACCAGTTTTAGCTTTACCCAATTTTGAAAAGGTATTCCAAGTTGAAACTGATGCTAGTGGAGTTGCAATTAGAGCAGTTTTGAGTCAGGAACAAAGACCAATAGCATATTTCAGTGAGAAATTAATTGAAGTGAAGAAGAAGTATTCTTCTTATGATAAAGAATTTTAGGCTATTGTACAAGCCTTAAAAGAATGGAGACATTATTTGCTACCAAAGGAGTTTATATTGTATTCTGACAATCATGTATTAAAGTTCATAAAAAACCAACCAAAATTGAACCAGAAACATGCCAAGTGGGTAGATTTTTTGCAGAGCTTTAATTTTGTGATAAAGCACACATGTGGTAAGTTGAACAAAGTTTTTGATGCTTTAAGTAGGGTAAATTTCATTGTGTAAGAATTAAAAGTTGGTGTTATAAGATTTGAAGAAATGGTTGGGATGTATAAAGACGATGTAGATTTCAAAGATATTTACATAGTAATAAAAAATCCAATAGTTCATAACAGAGGTCAGTGGTTCGATTATCTTATCCAAGGAGGTTTATTGTTTAAAGGCAACAAGTTTTGCATTCCCAAATGTTCTATGAGGGAAAACATAATAAAGGAGAAACATGGTGGAGGATTATCTGGTCACTTTGGAAAGGACAAAACCTTTTCTCAGGTAAATACTTTTTATTATTGGCCAAAGATGTAGACTGATGTTAAGAGATTTGTTGAGAAGCGCAGGATATGTCAACATGCTAAAGGGAGAATCCAGAATACAGGATTGTACCAGCCATTTCCAATACCAGACTGACCATGGGATGCAATTAGCATGGATTTTGTTTTGGGATTACCTAAAACTCAAAGGGGGAATGATTTTGTTTATGTTGTGGTAGAGAGATTTTCCAAGATGGCACATTTCATTGCATGTAAAAATACTAGTGATGCAACACCTATTGCTAATCTATTTTTTTCAGAAATTGTAAGATTACATGGATTGCCTGTAAGTATTGTGTCTGATAGAGATACAAAGTTTGTAGGGAATTTCTAGAGAACTCTTTCAAAGAAACTAGGAGCTAACCTCAATTTCAGTTCAACATACCATCCTCAAATAGATGGAAAAACTGAAGTAGTAAACAGAAGCTTGGGAAACTTATTTAGAAGTTTAGTGTATCAAAATCTTAGGCAGTGGGATTTAGCACTAGCTCACGCCGAGTTTTCTTATAATGACACTCTAAATCGAAGTACTAGAATGATTCCATTTAAAAAAAAATTTGGGATGAATCCAAGAGGTGTGTATGAGCTCAAAAATTTGGGTAAACATGAGACAAGAAGTGCAAAAGCTGAAGAGTTTGCAAAGCAAATGCAGAGACTACAAGAAGATGTCAAAGGCAGATTGCAGGAAAGTAGTGGCAAATAAAAACATAGAGTAGATATGAAAAGAAGAGAGAAATAATTCCAAGTGGGAGATCTAGTGATGGTGTATTTGAGAAAAGAAATATTTCCGGCTAAGATTTACAATAAACTAAAAATGAAAAAGTTAGGACCATGTAGAATTGTAAGAAAGTTTTCAACTAATGCTTATGAAATTGAATTGCGAGAAGGGATTGGAATATCATCTATCTCCAATGTTGCAAATTAGTATCCATAAAAAGAGACAAAGACAGAGCTATAGGAGGAAACTACAGAAGATGAAGTTCAAACTTTGAACTAGAAAGAACAAATGCCAAAGACAGTTAAGAGAGAGGTGGAAGTTGTTTTGGAGAAAAAGGTATCCAAAAGAACCAGAGGATAGGTTTATTTTCAATATCTAGTCAAATAGAAAGGACAGCCAGTGGAGGATGCTAGTTGGTTGACAACAACAGAGTTGCAGAAATATGGAGTAAACCCTAGAAGTTTGAGCGATGATTATTCTCTTCCCCGAGAATCTAATGTAGGAGGATCTGAAGTTCGCTAACAATGTGATGGTTTGTTCACATGTTGTGGCTAAATGAGTTGAATTTCATTGACCTGAGTGGTCAAAAGTCAGTTTTAGTCGAGAGGGTTGGATCTCTTGAAAATGATCTGTACTGCATTATTGTAATAGTTAGGAAATTGTCTTCATTATAAATAAAAAATTGTTACAAGACTTGCAGCTTGAAAACAAAGTAGAGGTCTACAATGAAAGTCTGAATTATTCCCAAGTCTTGGTAAGTAACTGTGAATAACTAACTAAAAAAAATAAGGTCCTAAGCCTCTCTACTTATACATCTGAAGTCTCCAATGAATTACTTTAAAATTAGGGAGGCACAGTGCCCAATTCAATGATAAACTTGTGTTTTCCCTTTCACTAGCTCGGCTGCCTTCTAGTAGGGAGGCTTGTCTCCCAACTCAAGATAAAATCATACTTTCACTTGCTTGACTACCTTCTAGTACACCTGATTTGGCTATTTTTACCTTCACTTGCTTGGCTACCTTCTAGTACACCTGATTTGGTTGTTTGTACTTTCAGCTGATGGAGGTATATTCGAATGGAGGGGCAGTAAATGAGGAGGATTTACCTCCTGTAATTCCTCTCCCTTGTCCCATTCTAGTTTTTACCAAGGTCTTTACCATAGTTCCTTGCTTTTATCTTTTATACCTGCATTTTCCTTTCTTTTATTCTTTATTATTGCATTACCTGCACATTCAACCACAAACCAAAATATCCAACTCTACTCATCTCATAAACAAAATATAATCAAAAGTATTCAATAAGTTGTGAGAATAGTTGGTTTGACTAAGCTAGGAGGTGAATTAAGTTCAATTAAGTCCCATATAATTACTCAATTATGAGACTCATCAATCCACTATCAATCGTTGCTTGCACACCACATGACCCAGCAAGATTCGAAAGGGAACACATAATATGCATTTTTCAAGTTCAGTGTGATCTATTATCTCTGAGATGTATCCAACATTAGGCGTAGACTTGTGACATGGTGCTTCACTAATCCAAACATTGTCGAGTCATCAAAGTATACTTCTAAGAACTTATGAATGAACTTTTTAAACACTGTTATGACTACATGGGAAAATATCGCAGGCGCATTCTTAAGGCCAAACGTCATCACAGTGTACTGAAAAAAAACCCCACTCTATCACGAAAGTAATTTTTCTCCTATCCTCTAGTGCGATCTTCATCTAATGATACTTGGAAAACCCATCAGTAAAGGAATAAGACTCCTACCCTCCAAAATTGTCTAATACATCATCTATAAACAGCATGGGGAATGGGTTGTGAACATACACGTCATTAAGCTTCTTCATATCTATGCAAATCCTTATTCACCTTTTTGTTTCTACTCCTACACCACCATCAGGCTCACCTAGTTAAATTCTTCAACAAGTTCTATGATACCTGCCTCCAGCATTTTATCCATCTCTTGGCAGACCTTTTCCTTGTATTTAGGATTAAGGTGATACGAATTTTGTTTATTAGGCTTTGTGTTTGGCTTGAGAGTGATCTTCATAATGCCAAAGTCACCAACTGTGCCCTTTAAAATCGAGAATTTAGTGGGTAATATATCCTAGTATTCGTGGAGTCACTCAACAACTTTATCGACTGTAGCGTCATCCCAATAGTCCCCAATTTTTATGAAATTCGGTTATTCATTACTGCCAATGTTTACCTACTTTGTCTTCAAAGGTGTGGAGATGTCCGAGTTTGCTATTTGTGGATCTTCGAATTCACGATGCCCTTCTACCTCTGGAATATTAATGTTTCATGGGTCTTCATCTTCCTCCTCAGCAGTTACATTATAGCATTCCAATGCATGACGCAGTTTGGTGCTCCAGTTTGGTTGGGTCCATTCCATAAGTTTCGTTAGAGTTTTGAAGATAACCACCTTAATTTCTTGTAGTGCTTCATCGATGCTTGAAAAGGTGTATTCAAAGTTGAAGGTTAATAAGAATTCTTCCTTCAATACATCCCATTCCGTGGTGCCATTGCAAAGCTCCATTTCCAGATACCTGTTCATGGGATTTGTATCAAAAGTATGGAAAAATATGTGTACCCATTCTGGCTGTGGTTTTATTCCCCATGCTTTAGTCCATTTTCTAGGTGATCACGCAGATTGTATCATCCAGTATATTTATCTATCATTCTAGTGTTAGCACGCCCAAATTATAGCTTCATCCTTCTTCTGTAATCTCGCCATCCAACAAAACTATCCTTATGCGTACCCGACTATCGTGTAGGCGTAGCACACAGGGCCAACTCTAATTCTTGGAAGCATTGATCCTTAGGGACTTCATGCTCAATTTCATCCAAAAAGAGATCTACATCAGTTAAACCATCATAATAGGGTAATTTACTTACCTCTGATGAAACACAACGCAACGAATTTGTCATCATATTCCATGGCAAGGTAGACACTTCATGTACGAAATTCTACCAATGTTCTAACTCCTTGTCTAAATCAAAGGTGCAAGAACTCTCCTGGTCCCATGAAATCCTCCCATATGTCATTGGATTGATCTAGTCTAGATCTTGTGCTGTTATTTTGTAGATTTGGTCCAGTTCATCATCACTTTCTTCATAATCATAGACCGGTTCAATATATCGTGCCCCTTCTAAAGGGTCCAATAGTACTATCACCAGAAGTGACTTCCTTTCAAAAGACATTTTCCTCTTCTTCAAATTGATGACTCCATTCACACTAATAGCCTAGTCAATTCCCAGGAGCGTGGGCTAGGGATTACTATCATCAACAATTTCTATAACTTCAAAGTCTGCTACCGCGCTCTTACCTTCAATATCAACTGTTACACCATATAATTGTCCCTTAGGGATGATTTTCTGCTGATTTTCCATTCTGAGCTGAATCGGAGACCGCTACAGTGCAAGTCTCCCCATCTTTTCGCATGTTTGTTTTGGTAATACGTTCGAATTGGATCCCATGTTCAAAATGACATAGTCCATCTCATAATCACCTATTTGCGCGGTGAGCCTCATCTCATGCCCTCTTCGTGCCTTATGTTTGACAATATTTATGACTACTCAGTGTCACTCAGGGGCTTTCTCTTTGCTGGCACATTTATTTATTAATTCTTGTAGGCCCTCCATAGCCTTTCTATCATGCAGTAGTTTCATGCAGATCTCCAAAAACGAAGTGAGTACAGAGGGATCAACCTTTGCAGGCACGCTTATTTCTTGCACCTTGTCCTAGCCTCCTAAGGTGGAGGCCTCAATGAAGCTCTTCTTTGATTCCATAAATGTTTCCTTAGTGCTATTCAAATCAAAGCCCACTTCTTTCTCTAGCACTTTGCAAACCCATCCTTCTTCTTCAGGTTGTTTACCCTTATCAACACCAGTCATCATTCCACTTCTTAGCACAATGTTAATGCTTTGATCTTCTTCACGATGCTCAACCCTCATCATCTATAGATTCTGTGTAGGCTGTTGAGGTTGTGTTTTCTTCTCTTGCATTTGAGCTATCAACACTGGGCATTCTTCTATAGTATGGTCAAACTCTCTGCAATATTAACATGGCAAGTGCATAGGATTCTGGAACTCTCATGCATAGTGCCATGACTATTTGTAGTTGTAGCAGATAATCTAACTGTGACCTCTACCAAGTCCTCCTCCTCCACGGCCCCATCCTTGACCCTGATAACCTCCACATGCTCCTCTGACACCCTGATATGGACACCAAGTTTCTACTTGCATCTGGTATGTAGGCGTCCTTTCCATCATCAACTCATAGCTTTAAAAGTAGCACTCATTGTGGCCCATAGATTTGCAGAAGTTACAAAAAAATTGTTGGGGTGTCTAAACGAAATTTTGAAGTAAATGGAAATTATCCATCGCATGTTGTCCAATAACGTAACAAATAACACAGCATAGCACAACCCCCACGCCCAGCCCTTCTGGGGCTTCTGGATTCAAGGGAATTGGCCCCCCTCTTGTACTATAATTCATGTACACTAGACAATGATCGTTATCATGCCCCTGGCCCTTGCACTTAAAATACCAGACTTTTGTGTGCACTTCTAGTTTAGTCTCCTTACCTTTCTTCAAAGTTTGTAACTCTAGGTGTAAGCTAGATAATTGTGAGTGGATCTGCTATACTCCCAGGTTCATGTCCTAAATAGGTGATCCATGCAGCCTCATTGTGATTTCCAAGGCTTCTCCCTGTGTTTCTATCTTCTATTGTGACAGAGCAATTCTTAAGTGGGGCAAGAGCGATGCTATATACCATTTGCGATGCTGGCTATATGCATCTTAGCTTCTCTATTTTGACACTTCAACCTCTAATCAAATTCCCAGGGCATCTCATCAACCCTCATCATGATTTCTTTAAATCCAATTACTGATTGTGAGTCAAACTTAGTCTTACTAAACTCTTTGTTTAAAGTAGCCTTAGTATTTGATAGCATTGCAAGAGGATTATTAGAACAATACTTAATATACAAGGTTAGCACGTGATCCTACAAAGCGGTAACCAACTCGGACTTCTTTATATTGTCATCAATAATATTTTGCATTATTCATACAACATTCGTAACAAACCAGAACTGCTCATCTTCACTCGCTATGCCTTTAAAGAGCAACATTTTCATCGTGTTCGCCATGTGGAATGGTGGTGGTGGAGGTGGAGGTGTGGGCAAAGGTGTATGCAGTGGATATGGAGCTAGAGGCGGAGTGGAAGGATGATTTACTCAAGGAATCCCCTAAGTGATCAGATTAATAGTTCTTCATGACATAGTCTGTCCCGGCCCTTCATCATCACTTGGAGGAGGTCCAATTAATGGACTATACTTCGACCCCAATCCTTCATGATTTCTAAATAATCATCCACTTCACATAGCTCTGAACATCAAGGTAATGGCATGACCCATTTTTCACATAACAACATTTTAATCTAGGTATTCAATGATCTTAAATACTTACCTCACGGTCTTTTGAAAATTTTTTGGTCTGCTTCTCTATAGCTAACTGAGGTATCAACTGAAAATTATGTAACAAACCATCCTAGGATTCGATCGAGCCAATGATCGACAACACGCATGATCTTTTCTTCAAAGGTTTCTAATTTTTGTGCTAATTCTGGAGTCCACACTATAGGATTATCGAGCTTCCACCTTCCTTGGCTATCTATCAATTTAGCCAACTATTCATACAAATCAATAAAGAAGGTGCAGAAGAAGATCTTATGTATCTCCGTATACAAATACTTGTTCAACCACTCTTCCTTTGACAAGCGCGGATTCCTATTTTTTTGCACCATGAACTTTTGAATCTTCTAATCCAACCACTTTTCAATTTCCTTCTTTGTCAGATTCCAATGATGCGATATCACACATCCTTTTCAACCAAATCTCGGTCTCGGCAGCAAAACCATTTGCTGGCTTAGGGGGGCCTCACCCAGGTTCAGAGTTCGCTACTCCGACCAACAAAACGCTACACTACTAGCCCTTTCAGCAACAACTTGCGTATAGTAGGCTGCAATCTCACCCGAAGTAGTATGGGAGATACATGAACCAAGTTTCTGCATCTAGAGACTAGTGTGATGTCTTTTAGTGCCTTAGATATGCTTTTACGTAGATTGATAAACTCTTAGGGCTCACCACTACACTCTGTTAAAATAACCTTCATACCTTCACGAAGGTCTACGATCAGTCCTTGTGGACCTTTAACAATTAATTATCCTACTTACGCACATTATAGGGCAACCCTAAATTAGTGTTAGCACAAATTTACTTAAGTTATTAGTAAACATAGGAGAATTCATTAGAGTCTTCACGAAAGTACTTAGACATGCATTGCATCCATCATTAACACTTATTCAAGAGAATCACATAACATTCAATCAATATCTCATAAAACAAATCATTCATTGAAAACATATAACATTAATAGAAATAAATAGAAATAAATAGAAATACTCAAGAATTCTTGGAAAACTGTCATTATTGAGCTTCAATTCAGGATTATAGACTCAAAACTTCCCTACGCACACAACTATAGGGGTCCATGCACTTACTTGTAGACTCTTCCTAGGCCTATGTGCACTCAGCTGCGGAGCCTTTATTCTTCTCTCTTACCTACTTCTCTATCTTCTCTCTTCTTCTTTATTACTTTGTTACCTCTTTTTTTACTAAGACTCACTACTTATAGGGTTTTTCATACAATTCCATGGTCCATGGACCATGGGTGAATCTCAAAACTGACTCACAACTTATCCAAAGCAAGGGTCTAAGCCCCTTTGACTCTTATTTACCTACGCGCTCCGCATCCACAAATCGCGAAGACTTTACATTATTTACAAAATTGTACCAAAACTTTTGGTTATCTTAACCCCAAGCTAACCCAGGGGACCCCATCCCAACAATAAACCTTTTGTTCATTGCAAATATCAGGAAGTTGAAAAAAACAAAGGATTTACATTAGAATGTGAATTTTTTTATCTAAACTTGGCTAAAATATAGAGAAAAATCATACAAAATAAGAATTGTAATTCAACTCGAGAAGAATATATATATATATATATATATATATATATATAACCTACGACTATAATAAAATTTTGATAATACCTCATGAAAAGAAGCTAGCTATTAACGTTTTATTGTAGAATGCAATAGTTAAAACTATTCGTTGAGGAAAAATGGTGATGCTAGTAAAAACAAAATACATAAATGTTTACACTTGGTTAGGGTTTTAATTTTAATAACCCTATATATTCTTTTTCTATTAGAAAGTTTGGAGGAAAAACACAACTAAATGCGAGATCAAATACTTGTGAATTGTGCATACATAATTAAATGTATTAGGATAAAAATTTTGCATAGTAACAAAAATCTTACCGTACTCGACTTATAAGATAAGTAGGGTTTTTTCATTATTTCAATTGAATTACCCTAAAAGTGAAACCCTATATTGTTAGATTTCAAAGTACTTGGGAAAATTATCACCGCCCAGTAGGTTAGGGTTTTACAGCTTGAAAATATAGACTACTGGCATTGTATGGAAGCGAAGCATAATAAAATCACTTGTTAAATAAATTGAATGAACAATTTGTTTCAAGAAGAATTCCTGAGAAAATGTTTAAATTCCAAATTAATGCGAAGCCAGGAACAAACATGAGTTAAAGCATTTGTAGAATACCATGCACGAAAGTTTAGCTACAAAACTAGTTTCCAAACAAGGGTTTCAACAATTAACTGCAAGATTGAACAAAACAATCACAAAAAGGTTAAACCCTGAATCAAAAATAAAGAAATATTTTTTTTTTTAAGTAGTGCTAGGTGGAAATGGTTAAGATATTTTCTTTATTACCTTTTAGCCAATATTGATAATTTTATTACATCTTCAAAGAGTGAGTGTAACTGGTGTATAGTGTTGGTGGAATAAATGTTGCCCATAAAACAAAATAAACCCAATTAAAATTATGAAGAAAGATGGGATGGAATGTGTAAAAAAGGAAAATCATATTTATATGTAATACTAATCATATAACTCTTGACAAAATTACGAGAAAATTACCTTGAACAAAGATACACTACTTTTGAACCTTTGGAAGCACATTCTGTAAAGGCAGACAACGAAGAAACATGACAAGGAGCTAAACATTCCTTCTATTTTAATTGAACAAATAATATGAACGAAAAAATAGTTGCATAGTGGAAGTGCTTTGTTTTTGCTTTGTAAAACATCAAGTTGGTAGTTGAAAAAGCCATTAAAAATGGACTAGTAAACCTAGTTCACCGCCACCCCAGGATTTTATGATTTTATTCCTCACCATTGATGAGATCGTAAGAATCAAGATATGTGTCAAGACCATATGATAACACATTCAAGGAAAAAGGACCATATGCCACCGCATAGAGTTCCAGAAGTGTATGTGAATATTATACTCCATTACACTTGCAAACATAAACTAACACATATATCAACACATGTTAAACGACACAATAGGAAGTTGTGACACATGTATGTGTTATATGACTTCGAATAAAAAAATACGTGATGTTATAATGTATTGAAAGAGTGGTTAATGATAAGGTATACTGGGGTAAATATATGTCAAGCAAATACCTTTAAAAAAATAAATCAACATAGGAGATATATCAATTAACAATTGTAAGTCATATTTCAGAGAAAATAAGGGAATTTATATAACACATATTTATAAAGAAGGATTCCATATAACTTTTAAAGAAAGGAAAAGTTAAACTGATCTAGAAACTATGTATTCTAGTCATAAAATATGTGTTTAGCAAGAAATGGTTTTATTAAATTATTTGCAAAATTCTTAAATGATTTGAGGGTATGGTAAGGACGGACCCATTTTTGGTATTTTTTCCATGCAGAGAGACCACAATCATAAAATAGGAATCTAGAGTTCCTTTATGAACATAAGGCAAAGAGAATGGAGATAAATATTCAAGTATGTAATGAATTAACAAGTTAAGTTAAAGAAATTAGTATAGAATTTATAACAAGAAGAGGTAAAACCTTATAGGAAAATAATTTAGTTGTACACAATAAATGAAAGGTAGAATTAATTTATTATTATTATACAAATAAATATGTATAGACCTTAAGTGCAAAGTTACAAGTCAATAGTATAAATCTAATTCTTACTAATATAAAATACTAATACAAATAATAATTGTGTTAAGAGGGGTATGTTAACTGGGTTATATTACAATTGGTATCATAGATTGAAGCTAAAACAATGGACCTTTAATGCATCATAAACATGAATAATTAATTTTTTTTATGTTATGATCAGATAATCAAAGAACTGTTAGAAACGTTTGAAAAATGGATGAAGAAAATAATGGACAAACTTCTATAGGGTCGCTTAAAGGTGGTGCGAAATCTGATACCAAGACTAGTATGATGGGTGGAGGAACTAATAATACAAAAAATCAAGGGTCTGACATCCTATTAGTAATGCATATCTTGAAGGAAAATTTAGATAATATAAAGGTAAATCAAGAAAATATTTCCAAAGTTGAGGATGAGAAAGAAGAGATTAATGGCTACTTATTGAGGAATCTCGAAGAAAATAGAGCCAATAGGAGAGCATGAGAAAATCAGAAAAAGAGGTCGAGGAGTAAATCTGTTGATACAATTGATTCCATAACTTCAAGAGAAATTAAAACCCATAAGTTTGATGAAAGAAAAGAAAAAAAATATGAAATTAGTACTTCTGTCTCCAAAAAGAGAGGACTACATCTCAATTGCAAGGAGAATTCAAAAGATCATGCCTCCCAATTTTGATGGAGAATCAAAAGAGGGATTAAAATCATGGCTTCAAAATATGTCAAAATATTTTGAGCTCTACAATTATCCAAGTAATTTGAAGGCCATATCGACAACATACCAGTTACCTAGTAAATCATCCTTATGGTGGGAGGAAAATAAAGCCATGAAAGGAATCAAAAGTAAAAAATATGGCATGGAAACTCTTCAAAAAATAATTTAGAAAGAAATATCTAATTGAAATATATTTTGACAAGAAGACCAAAGAGTTACATGAGTTAAGGTTGGAACAATACAACATGGATGAATTTGTAATAAGTATATGAGTTTGTTAAGATATGTACCATATTTGAAGGAGGAAAAAGAGAAAATACAAAGGTTCATAAGTTTCTTACCTTTTTCATATAGATAAAGGATTGAACTTGAAAATCTAAAAGCCAATGATGAGACTGCAAGAAAATAAAATTTGTCTTATAATCATAATCAAAAGAAGGGTGACAATTCTAAGGGGTGGATGGCCGAGAAACATGAGAAGTTCAGTATTAAGATAAGGGGTTTAAGAAACCTTCCTTTCCTAACACTTTTAAAACTAATCAAGAAGGTAATTACAACAAAAGTTTGAACTAATAGAATAATATAGGATAGAAAGGTAGACAAGGCACTAGATCAAGAGATAGGAACTTGGGAGAAATAACCATACCACTAATTAAATGTTAAGGTTGCAGTGAGTACCATTTATGGAGAGACTATCCACAAAACCCAGTACCTAAGAGAGAAATAGTAAATTACCTACAAGAGGCCTCTATATTCAATGATTTTTCTTGCAACATTCCAAGAATTAATGTTGCATTGGATGGAAGACAAGCAGACCTGATGCCAGCTGACTGACATCCCTTCATAAATCCCATGTGGACCTATGAGTTAAGCTCACATTTGCATCAGAAGCGCTATTATAAGTATAATTCACATTAAAACCTGAACCGTACAAAACTCAGAATACACAAGAATGGAGGAAAACCCAACCGAACACATAAGTCGGATCCCAAAAACAATTAAACCACATCTATAGATCATCGGGTTTTCCTCTTTCTTTTCGCTATGCTCAACCATCATTTTTTATCTTTGATCTCCGATCAAATGAACAAACAACATAATATAACGATGCCTGACCAACGAGCACTGGTCCCACTCGAACGCACAAAATCGGACCTCAAAACGAATCAACTCCATTCCATAAACTATCGGGTCCACTAGAATTGTTAAAAAATGTGCACATTTGAGCGCGATTTCCATTCAATCAGTCAACCGATGGACAGTCCTGATCACCGAAACTTAGTGATGACTAATCCCCACTATATAAAATCCCATCGGGTTCAAAATCTGAATTAGCCTCCATGCTTGTTCATACCCGATATCCGTCTGATCAGTTTTTTAACAGATGGTCCGATCACCTCTACATTTAAACTCAATTAAAATATGGCTCATAACCTCATCGGGTCCACTTTCTGGAAACTGCTAAAAGCCTTTGAGGCCACCCAATAATCTGCTTACCACCATTGAAAACCACCTTTGCTACTTAACGCTTGCACGTCTCCACCACATAATGACCGTCAATCTGTTGATCTGTTGATTAGACGATCGACATATATTTACTCCACCATTTGATGGATTTTCACTTTAATCCAGTTCCTCTACCATATACCCTGTCTTCACACTGTTAACACATTCCAACACTTATACAACAATTCATTATGATATTTTTAGATCGACGACTGGGTTTTAAAGCGCGTCAAACACTGCTATTAACTCTAAGGACCCCAATTATGCTTTGAACGCTGCGATTTATAACCTCAGGCATAAAAATAGAGAAGACACTTAGATTGATCCACAAGTGGATATATAGAGATAAGGGAAGGGTTTTAATAGAAACAACACCTTCATAAACACTGATATTTTATTCAATAATGAGTTACAGAGTCTCGACCCTCTGGCTCGATTACAACAATAAAAAGACCTTGTTTCTCTTGCTAGCCTCTTTCTACGCTCTAGCTAATCTATTTAACCTCTCCAACCTATCCAACCTCTGAATTATACAAAAAGATCACAATTTATACAAAAGTGGATTCATGAACCAATTCTGGTTCAGATCTAGAAATATCTCACTCTCTCCTAGAGAATCTCTTCAACTCCACTCTTTTCTAAAACAAATGCTAAATTAAGCTTTCAAATCCCTCATATCCTATTCACAACCAAATATATCTAACTGCTTGGCCTGATCTCCACACAAGGAGGATCAATCAGCCACTATGCCCTTTTCTCATATTTGACAATAAATAAACACTCTCACACATTTAAATAAATAAAATTAACTAATCTCTTATCTTCCAACCCCTTGTTAGTCACAACATGTGATCATTCCATCACATTGTTGACTAGGTCTAAATGCTCGTGCATCAAGACCACTAGTCCACTCTGGTAGAAGTCCAAGGTAAAATATATGAGGGAAATATTTTAGTGTTAGTAGGACCTAGATGCACTTTAAGTTTTGTTTCCCTTTCTCAAATTAGAAAATGTGGACTTAAAAAGAAAAACAAAGTAAGCCATATTAGTGCAACAAGCCACAAGAACAAAAATAAAAGTTACATAAATAAGCAAAGATTATTTATGAAATATGAATGGAATGAACACTCATCCAAATCTAAACATTTTACTTTTAGGGTCATATGATTTTCTTTTTGGGAAGGATTGGATGGAAAATCATATAGTAATTTTAAATTGCTTAGAAACATATTTCACTAGTATTATTGATGAAGAAGAGTATTGTATAGTCAAAAGAGTGTTAATAACTATTTCTGTGAGGAAAATTTATGCTTTACAATTAAATAAATGTACTTGTAAAAGTTGTTAAATGTTTGTAGTTCATATTGAATACTTATCTAGTAGTAAACAAACACCGTCTTTTAAATATTATCCTATTTTGATGCAATATAAAGATGTTTTCCTAAAGAAATACCAAGAATTCCTCCAAGGAGAGATGTAGACTTCACCATTGATTCTTGGAGTAGTTTTGGTATCAAAATATCCATATAGAATTAGTATCCCCAATCTATTGGAGTTAAAAATTCAATTGTAAGAACTACTAGATAAAAAATGCATAGAACCTAGTTTATCTCCTTGGGTTGAACCAATTTTATTCATTAGGAAGAAATATCACTCTTAGGATTTGTATAGATTACAAGAAGCTCAATAAAATGACCATAAAAAACAAATATCCTTTTCCCCTGATTGATGACTTTCTTTATCAAGTCTAAGGAGCTTCCATATTTTCAAAATTTGACCTAAGATCTGGATAAAATCATATTAGGATCAAGCATGAATATATTCAGAAAAGAACATTAAGAACAAAATATGGACACCATGAGTTTTTAGTGCTGCCATTTGAACTCACTAATGCACCAACCACTTTCATGTACCTGATGAATAGTGTGTTGGTGTTTTCTTAACAAATTTGTCATTATATTCATAGATGATATTGTGGTGTACTAAAAATTTAAAGAAGAAAATAATCAATAATTGCATATTTCTCTTCAAAAACATCAAGAGAATGAGATTTATTATAAGCTTAGAAAATTCTCATTGTACCAAAAACATATTCAATATTTGTGACATGTAGTATATGAGGAAGGAATTTTTGTTGATCTAGAAACGATTAGAGCTATGATTGAGTGGCTAGTATCTAAATTTGTAGCTGATGTCAGGTCATTTATGGGAGTCATAGGTAATAGAAGATTCGTAGAAGGTTTATCTAAATTGGCATATCCAATTACTTCTTTGCAAAAGAAGGGGACCAAAATTGAATGGAGTCTGAAGTGTCAAGTTTTGAGAAACAAAATAAGCTACTAACTACTGCTCCAATCTTGAAACTAGGTGATTCCAGAAAATATTTTTTTTATCTACACATGCTTTTAAATAAGGATTAGGAGGTTTTTAATGCAAAATCCATGTCGTCAAAAATGAATCTAGGAAGTTGAAGGATCATGAAAAAAAAACTACGCCACGCATGATTTAGAATTAGCAGCCATCTTAGATGCTCTAAAATGTGGATAAACTATCTTATAAGAAGATAATTTCACTTAAAGACAAACAATGATAGCCTCAAATACATTTTTGAGTAGCCAAATTTCAATGTTAAACAAGCTACATGGCTAAAATTCCTTAGTGAATATGATTTTGAAATCATATACATTAAATGAAATGAAAACAAAAAAATTGATCCCTTGAGAACAAAATTAAATCAAATCTGCGTCATTTCAACAACTACTTGGTAGACAAACTTGATATAAAATATTAAAACAATAACATAATTTGATGAATAATATATGAAAATTAGAAGAAAAATATAGAAAACTAAACTCTTAGGTGAAGAGGAAATTGATTTTTCAGTAAATAATCAGGGCAAATGGCCATCCTAGGTATCAAATGCTAATAATTCTTTTGTGGATGTATTTCTATTGGCCTAACATGAAAGTAGAGATATTATAGTATGTGGCTAAGTGCTAATAGTGCCAACAGGTGAAGGATTCCCATCAACATCCAACATGATTGTGGTAACCATTGCCCATTCTAGAGTGGAAATGGGAAACCATATCATTGGATTTCATTATTGGATTTCTAAGGACTAGGAAGAAACATGAATCTATCATGGTAGTGGTAGACAAACTCAACAAAGTTGCACACTTTGTTCTTATTAAATCTACCTTTATGGTTATTAACATAGTAGAAATATTTATGAACTATATATTTCAACTCCATGGTATGCTCAAAACTATTATTTTAGACCATGATGCCAAGTTCATTTATAAATTTTGGAAGGGATTATTTGAAGGTATGGGGAAAAAGTTAATATTTAGCACCACCCATCATCCTCAAAATAATGATGAAATACAAAGAACAAATAAGATCAAAGAATATATTTTATGAATGTATGTTATGGACAAGCCAACCAAGTGGGAAGGCTATCTCCACTTAGTTGAGTTTGCCTATAATAGTAGATACCAAACATCTTTGAAGATGACCCCATTTGAGGTATTGTATGGAAGAAAATTCAAAGTACCTCTATGTTGGGACCATTCTAAAGATCAATTAGTATTGGGACTAGATATATTAAAGAACATGGAGGATGTAGTTAAATAGGTCAAGCATTATTAAAAAAACCCAAGATCGACAAAAGAGTTATGTAGATTTGAAAATAGTTTAGAAGGAGTTCAATATGGGAGATCATATATACATGAAACTAAACCCAAAGAAAATAAAACTCAGGCTTGACAATTGTGCCAAGTTATCACCTAGATATTGTGGACCTTTTGAAGTATTAAACAGAATTGGACGAGTTTCTTATTCGCTCGCCATTCCAACAAATATAAAATTTCATAATGTATTTTATGTATATTTGTTAAAATATTATGTACATGACCCAATTTTTCTAATTGATTGGAATATTGTACATTTGAAATTCGTGGGAGAGTTCCCAAAAGAATTGTTACGTATTTTAGACTTAAGGGTAGTCACACTCTAGAATAGAGACACAGTTCAAGTGAAATTTAAATGGAAACATTTTAGCATAGAAGAGGAAACTTGGGAGTTGGAGGATGCTTTTAAAGAAGTATATCCATATTTTTTTAAGCAATATGGAATGGATTCAATAGGTTATAAACAGGCATTCAAAAAGTGTCGAATTCAAGTGGGGGAAGATGTGGTATCGCCTGACTTGAATATGCTATTGTGAATTTCTAAATATAGTTAAGTTTGATTGTGATTTGATATTAGAAGACATTATTTGAAAAATTATTTATTATTTATCAGTATGATAAACTTATAAAGGCTAAATATAAATATTTTATTGATAATATTGTTAATAAAATAAATATATTGAATTGATGCTGGAATTACATTTCGCTGAAACAATTATGGTTGCTAGTTAAATTGTTGATATTTATTACCACTCATTAACTCCTAGGAATTTAATATAAATGATTAAATAATTAAATGATCATATGCGTAACTGATCTTTAAATTTCCTAAAAGACAAGAAGTTGTCATGGAAAGTGGTCAAGTGGATCCCATAAATGAGCTAGTAACTACCAGCCACCTGTGTGATGAGGTGGAGGTGGTTACAGACTACCAAATAAATGGTAGGGAGGCTAATCTACTTTTGGTCATCTTGTTGGATGAGAAAAATCACTCCAAGGTAATATGGTGAAAAAGGAAATAATATAACAAACTGAATTGGTAGACATGTATACTTAAGGGGATACTAGTGAAGGGTATCAAACTTTGGGAAGAAGCAACTAATTATTGTATCAATTCAGATATACTTGGACAACTTAGTATTTTAAGCTCTCATATTTTGCGAATACAACTTTAATAAAAGAATGGCGTATGGAAAACTATTGTTTTAAAGTTTTTTTACTTTTATATATAGTTTCATATATTTGTATTGAAGGAAAGTGTTATAGGAATTAATGTAAAAGAATACCTATTATCTGTTTATTATGTTTATACATGTAGATATATATATCTATATATATGTATGTATGTATGTATGTATGTATGTATATTCTAAAGGAAAGTAATATTATATATGTGCAAGTGTTTTATATTTACATGTTACTATACTGGAATGAAAGAGAAATGTTATAGGATAGAGTTTACACTATATCCATATGAGTGGATACAAATAGTTAAAATTTTAGTTGGATATCTGTTGACAAAAATTACAATCCAAGGAATGATAAAAATATGTATATATTTCATTTTTTAGAAATAGATATTTCTTACTATTAACCGTGTACAAATTAGAAATAATAGTAATTTCAAGTTTACGATAGAACATGTGTGTGTGTGTGTGACTATATATATATATATATATATATATATATATATATATAGATATATATATATATATATATATATATATATATATATATATATATATATACATGTTTATCAATGAAAAATATAGGTAGGAGTAGTATTAGGAGTTATAATACTTGTAAAATAGGTAAAAGCACAATAATTTGTGAAGAGTGACTAATGAGCCTCAGCATTGTAGCAAGAATGTTGCAACTCCTAGGGCTAGCAACTTTACTTTATCAACCCAAGGTTTTGTATAAACTTGGAGGTGATAGTGCTATATACGCAATAGATGCATCATTCTACTCATGTCACTTCTCAACTGGGGCACTTGACCATTAGGGTTCTGAACCATTTATCTATTGGACTAAAGGGAGTATGACTACTGACGGTGGAATGTAAACCTAGTTCTAGTGTAGGAAAAGTAAATGCTTGACAATTCAAGAAATTAAAGTTGCTAACTTGTAAATGATAAGATATGACATAAATCATCTAGCTATGAAATAACACAAATCGCTTACAGGAAGGAAACTATACTAACCTTTCACTTGATCATCTAGCTACCAGAATTTCTTGAAAATAGGAAGTTATTCTATCATTTCAAAATCCAAATATGCATGCATTAATTATCTCATTCACACTTACAAAATAGATAAAAGTCCTAATTGCTAAATTAAGAAATATAAAAGCTAATTCTATCTCATCTTGCAGGAGGGAAAGGAATGAAAAGGCCAGTCTAGATGGTAATTTTTGTTATGGAGTCCAAGTCTGGGGTTAACCTACTCTTACACTAGGATATACTACCATTTTAGGTCAAAACAAGGTGGAAATAGGTAGCTATAGGTTTTCTACAAGAAACCGCTACAGGATGTCCTGAACTGCTACAGGATGTCCTGTACTACTATAGGAAGTTGGTTGAGAGGTTTTGAGGGAAAATAATGGTGAGACGAAGAGCTGGAAAGGTACATGACAATTGTGTAAGGTGTAGTGGAGGTGAACATCACCCAAGGCCAAGCCCATCACTCTAAGAAGACTGAATTATCATAAGGCAATTTGGTCATAGTGGTTGGAAAATAGAGGTTTGGAATATGGTTCGTATGCATCAACGGAAGATACAAGGGACCTAGGTTGATTTGGTTGGAAGTGTCCCTTCCTGTAGATCAACAATACCTCAATTAAAATTTGTCTCTCTTTTCATTTAGAAATTATTACATGTCAACATCGAAAAGATGAGTTGAATTTAGAAAGTATGCTCTAACTATTGTTAAAGACTAGATTTCTAGAATAGAATTTCCTTCTAAGCTATAGAAATCTTAAGAAGCAAACTAACAACTGCAAATATTTCCAAGGAATCATAAAAAATTATCTAGCTAAGAAGGAAACTTAACCTAGGCAATGAATAAAGGAAAAACTCTATTTTTGGGCTGTGAGAGTGGGGTCCCCTAATCATGATCCCATAAGGGAGAAGGGATAGGTGTCATTTTCATAAGATTTTCTAGTATATTTTCCTTCACTAGACTACAACACTAATTGACTCTTTAAGTTAATGAAAGAATGGATAAGAAATAACTTAATAAAATTTCTAAGATAAATAGAAAAAATAAATAAAATTCAGCAGTAAATCAACATTCTAAGCTAAGAATACGGATAAAAAAGAGAGGAACTTCTGTTTCTAGGGTTGGGCCCTAACCAAAGAGCCTCAACCCTCTAATTCAAGTCAGTTCTAGATCAAAACAAAATTTATCATTATCATAAAAATGTCAAATACATCATAACAATAATAGTCAAATGTGCTTCAACTTAATGGCCTCTCGGCTACAACAAAATTTCAAAATCCTAATGAGTCCCTTATCTTTCTTATTTAAACAAAATTGGACCTACCAACAATTCCCTAGAAAATAGGGATACTTGGCTCCCTAACTTGAGAATAACTTTTCCTTGACTCACATTAGCTTGGTTGCCAATGAAATCGGCTTGCTTGGTTGCCAGTGACACCGAGATGATGAGATAGAGTGGGAGAGTCTTCAACTGATCCGAGCAGTTAAGGAGGGAGACCACTTCCTATAATCTCTCTTGCTTGTCTAATTTGAGTCTTTTCACTCAACTCAACTCAAAACTACTCCAATTTTCTACATTTAACACACATTAGGCCATAGGACATAGTAAATCACTTTTACTCTTCTCACTAAGAAAAATATAATAAAACCTGTAAATAAATGTGAGAAAAGACAATTTAATAAGTTGGAGAATGGCATTGTGACCCATATATTTTACCTATTGATGAGCCTCATCATCACCCCCTACTGAAATTGTTTCTCATCCTTTCAGCATCCTAATCATCTATATCCATATCCTTCATAGCCCTAGTAGCCTCCCTAACATCCCAAGCTTCTATGGATGTGTCCATTCCTGAGGATAGAACCCTCCATTTTTCTCTATCTCTTCCCTCTACTCTCTTTCCTCTTCTTCCTTTCTACCTTCCAGCAAACCTAACAACAAAGGTGGGCTAAGCTTAAGTCCAATCCAATTTATCTTTAGTCTTTGCATGACATTTTCATACAGGGTTGTTCTCTCTAATGAGTTTCTCAATCTCTTAGGAGTGATACTCCTTGATCCTGAGACTGTGTGGCAGGTTATTCCATCTCCTCTGGCATGCTTGTTGGCTCGCGGTCCCTAATAGTCTTAGAGTGTTGACAAAATTGGAGATGGTCCGTTCTTGGCTAGCCAGGTATCTTGGTACAAGTTGAGCATCATTGGAAATGATGTTGTGGTTACCGATTACAACACTTGATTTATTTTCTCTGCCCTCATGTAGAGGGGTTCCTTTTCCTCTGTTTCTACTATTCTCTTCATCTCCTAAGCCTATGCTTCCTCATGACTCATCCATGATGCAAGGTCCATCAGCCGCAAGTATCCCAACTTTGCATTGGGGTCCCAAACATTCAAGTCTGTTAAGGCAAGGTTGTGCAACTAGAATTCAGATACCTATGCCTTGTCCTCAAGGGTACTCTTGTCACACCAATCAAGGAATTTCTTGTAATCCTAGAATGTCATGGTCCCCTGGTGTGCCAATGTCTTAATTTGGAATTACATAGGATTTGGATGGCACTCTACATTGAAGTCCCTCCATGGAGAGGCTTGCCATCGTGGCCACTTGGGTCTCTTTTTCTTGGAATTTCCTCCTCATCCAATTGTTTTCTGCCTGCAATTGTGTTCTCATGGTGCATTCTCTATCTCCCAATTCACTCAACTCCTTCCCCATCTCTATGAGTTTTTCTTCGATAAGTCCCACATCTTCTACTTTCTTTGATTTAGCAATCTGCATCCAACGATGTGTCCTTCCTCTTACTTTTTCAAGTTCAAATAAGAGAGGAATAGCAAATTTTTGTGGGATCACTCTGCCTCCTTCAATGAATTTGTACTAGGAGCTCAAGCTACGTTGTGGGCTAGGCTCCTATAGCTCTATAAAATCTCCTTCAACTTGCTTTTGGGAAACTACCCCCTCATGTGCTTTTGGTGTTTCTTCTTTGCCTCCTTTTTGCCCCAGATACTCTTCCTGTAACACTTCTTCATTTCCTGTAGCACTACCAGTGTTTCCTGTAGCACTATTTGGAGATCCTACAACAAACCTTTTCCTTTCCATTGGAGTGTTATAGGTGCCTTGGGATCTTGGATGAGGTTGACCTGGTGACAAGATTCCTAACATAGGTAATGGTAGTCTTTGGGGTTTCTCTTGGTGATGTGACTTTCTCAACCACTAGTCCTAGGGATTCTAGCTTCTCTTGTTTACATGGTGATTATTCAATTATAATAGGTGGTTTTGTGGGGGTTTGTGGCTGCCCCTGCTTAATCCTAGTGCTTCTTCTTGTTTTGAAATAGAGGGGAGTTTACCTCTACCTTTTCTTTTTGGATTTGATGGGTGTGCTCAAAGTAACTAAGGTAGGAGGTTCCCCCTTTTTAGTGGGTTTAGGATACAATCTTCCCTGATATGGGGATATCTCCTCCTCTTCAAGTGTAGTGGTCTTCTCAAGGTTGGTCTCTTTTTGCTTCTCCTCCTCTTCTTCTCTTTTTTATTCTTCCTTCTCTTCTTCCTTCTCTTCTTCCTCTATTTTGTCTATCTCTACCTATTCTTCTTCTCCTTCACTTGAAGCTGGGTTATGACCAAGTGTAAGGACTTGGGTCTCCAGGAATGATTCTCTGTCCATATCTCTAAATGTGGACCAGAGGATAGGGACTCTTGATCTACTTAAAGCATCCTCTATTATTAACTTGATGAGACCATGGTGTACTAACTATTTTTGCTTTCCCTCCTTCATCTTTTCGCTCATGTCTATGATTGAACATAGCAGAAAATAGGGCACACTTAATATTTGAGTTGTGGTCAACTTGGCTCGAAATCGCAATTCATGGAGCAACTTGAACTAGTAGCCATAGACTATACTCAATTTCCCTTCATAATAAATGTATTTAAGGATGTGGTAGGGATAGGGAAGACTCTCCCTTCTGACCCCATTTTTGTCTTCAATTGGTCTCTCATCATTAGTGAAGAAATTTTTCTTAGAAAAGGTGTTGTTGGCCTTCCCTTCCCTTCTCCAATTGACCCCTAAAGGAAGTGTTATCACTCTACTGATCACCTCAAGATTGATGGTAATGGAAAACCCTCTTACCACAGTGGTAGCACTTGTTATTGCTTGAGGATTTAATGCCATGGTAAACTCATAAGTTATATCATCATCATATCCCTTGAGCAACTCAAAGAAGCCTAACCAATGATGCTTCCTGAAGATTTCTACCATAGGGGGATGAAGGTGAATTCTTGATGTATCTATGGGATATCTCCTATTGAATCCCCCTCCCATTTTCTTCTTTGGTTTCATCTAAGTGCAGGAGGTTTTGTAAGATAACTTCAATATGAATTACAGGGTAGCTGAGAGCTAAACGTCTTAGTGGATGATTACAACTACCACAACTCGTTATAGACACAATTGTTTTTTACTTTTATAGCTCCAGACTCTTTTTAATTCCCAAGTTGACTGTAATTACTAAGATAGTGTGGAGTGTATCAGTTAATAAAACCATGAAAAGAGGAGAGATAGGCTACTTCTCACTGTAATGCCTGGGATTATGACAATTAAGGACCAAGTTGACCCTAGGCACACCCTTGCAGACTTCATGCAAAATTACACTATTTCCTGTAGCTTTCTATAGCCTTCTGTGATTCCTGTAGTTGTTTCCTGTAGGAAGGCCAAAGTAGGGTTCAACTTTTTCAATGGCTTCCCAAGCTAGTCTATATCTCCTTGATTTCAAAATGAGAAAAAAAATGCATGAAATTCTAGGGTTTTTATACTCTTTATGGTTGAGGCTCGGAGTAATGTGCTAGATGGAAATGGTACGATATTTCCTAATTGGTTTACTTGGCCCACCATTGGTGATCATTGACTTTCTCCTCGTAATCATCACACTCCCTATTAATTGATTTTGACCACATTTCTAACTGATTCCCACAGATGTGAAATCCTTACTTGGCATGTTGACTTATAAAAAAGGCTTTTCTTTTACATTTACACATCTTTCATCATATCGTACATAGGGAAGAGCTGATTAGGTTACCATACCTAAGCCTACCTTTCGTTGATTGGTGCATGCTAGAGTAGTTGACTTCCATGTTGTTGCTCAGGGAATTTCTTCCTTGCTCTCTTCTTGTGTTTTTCTTTTGGCTCCTCTATAGCTAACTTCTTGTCTTGTTCATGTGTGTAGGTACTTGATATCCTTTTGTTGTTAATTATGTTGTGGAGTCTTTCTAGGAAGAACAAGGTGCCCGTGGATGATGTTACCTTCCTTACTCTGTTTGGGTAGACAACTAAGCTTCAGGTTATTTTCAGTAGTGGCACAAGATGCTATAGGAGATCCTGTAGCTGCTACAAGAAATCCTGTAGCAACCACTTTTTCTTCCTTTTAAAGTTTTTTTTATTTAGAAGGATGTTAGAAAGTGGTGTAGGGGTTGGAGGATGATAGCAGAGCTCTAATGGGGTGGTGAAGGGTTGGGAAAATTGGGGACATGTCCCCCCCCTTTTTTTGACATTTTCTTGTGTTTTATTTTGGATGAGACAGAGCTAGTTATGGGTGTGGTGATGTTAATTAGGGATGAATGGGTGATAGGTCAGTGGTTTGATGATCTGTAGGGTTTCTAATCGACCTGGTATAGGAATTCATGATGATTTTCTTATCGGGTCCCCTTTCCTGTAAAATTTTAGGACACCTTATAGTGCTACCTGATCTTCCTCTAGAAGCAACAAGAGATCTTGTAGCACACCAAAAAATGTAAAAAAAATGATATTTGAGGCCTGATAATGGATATGAGTGGTAGGGTCATGGTTGACATGGATGAGATGGAGTGGATGGAAGGAGAAATGGAATGAAATTGAGTATGTTGTCCTTTTAGCTATGTAATTTCCACTATCTCCAAAAACCTGCAAAATGATATTATTTATTAATGAACAAGTTGGAGTTCCCTGTCACGGTATTTTTTTTTTTTTTTCTCTTTTTGTTTTTTTTCAGGGACACACAAGTTTCATCAAGGGAGGTTTTCAACCTGTCTTCCTAGCCTAGGCGCCTCAAGAGAGGTTATCACCCAGAGATATTTTATTTTTATTTTTCCTGTTTTTTCACTCCCGAGATGCCTCATGGAGGTTTTCATCCAGGGCTCTTATTGTTTCTTTTTCTTTCACAAATAAAAACAATTTTCAAAAATTTTGTGACTTGGAAGTTAAGACACTTCTAATCACATTTACCTCCTTGCTAATGGTGCTGATGAAATATTCCCTTAATAGAGGTCTTTTGTAAGCCTTCAACCTGTATCCATTGACAATGAAGAGAATGTCTTCCTCATCAATGGTCCTGATTTGAACAACTCCATCATCATGGAAGTTCTCTATCAGGTATGGGCCTAACCACCTATTCATCAATTTACCTTTGAATTCCTTGAAATTGGAGTCATATAACAGAGCCCAATCCCCTTATTGAAAAAAATTGTCCTTACCTTCCTCTAAACATGGATACCTTTGGTGTGTAGGAGGGCCTGCATTCTAAATTCATCTAGGACATTTAGTTGTACAAGACTCCCTTCTTATGCCTTTGTAACGTCGAAATCCAAATGTGCTAGCATTCTGAAGGTATTGTATTCAAACTTAATGGAGAGTATAGCCTTCTTTCCATAGATCAAGTCATAAGGAGTGAAACTAATAGTTTTCTTCCAAGTTGTATTGTAGGCCCAGGTGTCCTCCACTAGACTATCTAGCCAATCCTTTCTATTGTTGCTCACAACCTTGGTGAGGATGCCTTCTAATTCTCTATTGGTGACCTCAACTTGTCCATTGACCTGAGGATGATAGGAAATAGTTGTTTTGTGCTTTATCCCATGTTGTATTAACAAACTTTCGATCAGATGTGATGTAAATTGAGCTCCTTGATTAGTGACTAGCTCTCTAGGGTACCCAAATTTGTAAAATACATTTTGCCTCAAGAACTCAACCACCTTTTCCTCTATTGCTACCTTGATAGCCTTGGTATCATCCCACTTTGTCAAATAATCAATGCATATAATTATGTACATTCTCTGCCCTAATGGTGGATCAATTGGTCCAATGAAATCCATGCCCCACTTTTCAAATGGCTCTGAATCCACCTAAGGTAGCAAGGAAATTTCATACTTGGTAGTAGGTTTCCCCATCCTCTAGCACTAATCGCATCAAATGATGTACCTTCTTACATCTTGGCAGAGAGTGGGCTAGTAGTAACTAGCTTGCAGTACCTTGAAAGTTGTCCCCTTGACAGCAAAGTGACCTCCACAAGACCCATCATGACATGCTAAGAGGATGTAAAAGACATCCTCCTCCCTGACACACCCCCTCAAAATTTTATGTTGGCCCAATTTGAAGAGATTGCCCTGAATCCAAGTGAATGGGATGTTATTCCTTACAATCTTGCTCTTCTACCTAGATGACAAAATCATAGTAAACTTTGCAACAACTAGGTAGTTGACTGTGTCAGTAAACCACAGAGAGGGAACAAAAATAGAAAATAAATGTTCATCTAGTAGTTTATCATCAACCATCCCTTATTCACTTGCAATCATAGCAATTCTAGATAAAAGTTTTGCAACTTCATTTTCTTTACATGGCTTATCAATGATGGTTAAATCAAATTGCTACAATAAAAGCAACCATCTAATAATTCTAACATACACATCAAGCTTGTTCATTAAATACTTGATAGAAGCATGGTCAGTATGCACAGAGGTTTGATAACCAGTGATGTAGTGTCTGAATTTATTCAAGGAATGGGAAATAGCTAGGAGTTCCTTCTTAGTCACAGTGTAGTTCAATTCAGCCTTAGAAATGTTTTTGCTAATGAAGTAAATGGCATAAGGTAGCTTGTCATCTATCTATCCTAGAGCTACTCCTATAGCTTTGTCAGATGCATTAGCATGAATGTGGAAATGAATATCCCAATTTGGGCCTCTAAGTATGGGAACATTTGTCAACTTATCCTTCAAGATTTGTAGGGCCTCTTGGCAACTATCCGGCCAACAAAATTTAGAGTCCTTAGCTAGTAGTCCAAACAATGGTGAGGCTACTTTGTTGAAGTCTTTGATAAATCTACTATAGTATCCAGCTAAGCCCAAGAAAATCCTAATATTCCTCTGCTTCTAAGGAGTAGGGACCCCTTTTATAATGGAAATTTTATTTGGGTCCAATTGTATTCCTTCCTGGGATATTGAATGACCCAAAAAACTTCCCTCATTCATCAAGAATTCACACTTCTCAATACTAAGTGATAGGTTCATTTCAATTCACTTCTATAGTACTTTCCCCAAGTTAGAGAGAGCCTCCAAGAAGTCACACCCATAGGGAATGAAATCATCCCTATAGATTTCTAAAGAATTATGGACTAGCGCGTCAAACATGCTCAGAACTGCCTTTTGAAAAGTGGCAGGGGCATTACATAATCAAAAAGGAAGGACCCCATAAGCAGAAGTACCCCAAGGACAGGTGAAGGTGGTTTTATCCTGGTCCTCTAGGTTGATCTATATTTTTTTATAACCACTGGATCCATCCAGGAAAGATAAGAACTTCTTGCCTTCAAGGCTATCCAATACCTAATCAATGAAACTTAGAGGAAAATGGTCTTTTTTGGTAGCTTTGTTTAACTCTTTGTAATCCACATATATCCTCCATTTTCCATTCTTCTTTGGGACCAAAAATAGAGGGGACACCCACTCACTATCTGAGATGGGGTAAGTGAACCCTACATCCAACAATTTCTACAACTCTTCCTTCACTATGTCTTTGAGGACTGGGCTCATTCTCCTCTAATATTAACACACTGTGTTTAGGGACAAGGTCCCCTAGGGTCTTGAGTCAATACTCTAGCAGATCAGTGGTTATCTACAAAGAAAAACAAGCATTCCACACAACCATGATGCTAATATAAACAAACTACACGGAGAGAGGTGCACTTGGGGGTCCTTCGTTTGGGTAGATCCAGCCAGGGTCTAAACCCTCTTGGAGTTCCTTTCGATCCTTCAACCTGCAAAACAATCAATTCAAGAAATCACAACAGTACATTGACCAAGCATCATAAAGAAATCAACTTCATAGCATATAGAAATGTAGTTAGTTATATAATTAAAACAACCATTCATATATAAATCATAAAATTGATATCATAATCATGAAGAAGATCAATATCAGGAACAAGACAAGTGTTTCTTTTATTACAAATAACTATAGTATAGAAAGGAATGATCTCACCTGAGTTTTCCTTTCGTAGGCTCCAAGCAGAACTGTCCTTCGGATTCGTCCAATCTCAAGCCTTCAACAAGTTCCTTCCATGAATCACTCAAGGATATCTCAACTAATGGAAAGACATCATAACTCAAGGAAACAAGGGTTTCTTGTAATGAGGGAAGTGTTGGAAGCACAAGGATCTTCAGACCTGGCCAGGGATAATCTCAATAGAGTGATTTTTATCTATATTCTCTCCTCCTTATGCCTTCCCATTGAAGCCTTTTTATACTTCTCCCAAAGTAGTTTTTTAGTTTGGAATTCATTGGGAATAGTTGGGCTACGAGCACTAATAGGTAATAAATAGGTAAAACCCATGATCTGCACCTGAAATTAAGGATATTTAAGTTTTTAAGTGTTTTAAGACATATACGTGGGTTGGGTATACACAGACTCGCGTACACACGTGTTTAGCTCAGGGCAGTGTTGTGTATAGGGAGTAAAACACTGTTTTTTATGTATTTAGACCATGTCTGGAAGGAGGGGTTGCCCTAGGCCATGACTACAGCATCACAAACATCAAGGGTTAGATTTGGAGCTATAGCAAATGCCCCCTAATAAATGAGGTCAGAAGGGGTACATGATGGCCGAAATGTATTAAGTAAGTTTCTGGAAAGGAAACTTGTCAAAAACTGAGAAGGACTTCACCAAAGTTCAACCTGCCAAGCCACAAAAGGATATCAGAAAGAAACACTATCTAAGGTGAGCATACCCATGCTTAGAGAATGTAAAGCATGTCTGCATATCAAGTACAAGTGGATCCACTAAGTATGAAAGTATAAAAGACTAGAAAATACATAATGGATCATCTGATCATGGTCGAACAAGTACATGTCTGAATATCACATATAAGAATGTCAACGATGTTGAAGGATGAAGAGGATCACTAATATCAAAGACTGATCCAAAAGTACCAAATGAACATGATGGAGTATGATGGTACTACACTGCAAACTCAAGTGCCAGCATATAGAATGTCGCCATGAATGACTGCAACATATAAGGTGGAGTGGTATCAACTAGCAGCAACAAGAGCAACTGTCAAGTGAACCAATGAATGCTAATGCAACCTGAGGTCTTCACCGACTGCCGTGGTACATTTCTACACCATGGGAATAAATGATCTGAAGTCAACCATGTGAGAAATTGTTTGATTAACGGTCATTGATGTATACCGTTAACAAATGCAAGACTACTCACCGATAATGATAATGAGCGTCAAGGTACCCAATACAATCTAAGAAGTGTGAATAGATGAGTTGGAGTCGAACACTTGTAAGAATCTATCAATCAGGAGACACTGATGGTTTCCCACTGTCGATAGCAAAGGATCTGCCACTAATGATTGCAAACCCCAAGGTACTGCCAAATGGACTCTATATCTTTGCCCCAGAGCAATGAGTCGTAGTCAATAGGGAAAGATCCACTAGAAGGAAGGCATTAATGCATCCTTCATCAATCTAGCATGAGTGTAACCCGTAGGCCAATAATGTGGAAGGAATCAAATGAAAAAAAGATGTAGTAACTCGACCGAAGCACGTTTCCAACATACACAAGATGTGGTTACCGCATGACAGAAACCCTATGAACCAAACAATAATGAAAGCTGACACAAAGGTGAGGTATCCACCAATAGGGTCAAATGGAAACCAAGGTACTGCATGAATCCCAATGTGTGATAGTGTAAGATGATGTCGAACACAAGGGAAACCACTCAGTCAAAGAACCATGATAATGATCGAGAGCACAAGGTGACCTATCAATAATGAAAATAAGGCAAGGGTGTGGCTCTAGGCCTGTCCTCAGAGCAAGATGTCGTCGTCAATAAGGACAAGACCCGCCAGCAAGAATTCAATGGGGACCTTCTTAAACCGGCACGAGTAAAGGACCAATATAGCTGATGTGATGATAGGAAAGACACTCACAACTAGGGATGGCCAGCTGAAAAATGAGTTAAGAGACACCGCAGAGAGGCCGAATTAGGCTAACATCCCTTGAACAAAAGCACAACTCAATGTGACTATGTGGCAGCATATGATGACTCTGTATAAGTTCATCATGCAGGAGGCATGAACAAACCCTCCATATGATTGGAAGAGATAACCAATTAGGGGAGAACTGACTCAATAACAAGGTTAAGGCATACCTAAGTCAAACTAAATCCCACCCAAATGGAAGAGACTTTGTTTTGAGTGCTTTGTTCAAGGGCGACATGACTAACTCTAGCTGCCAACAATAAGTGGAAATATTGTCCCATTCCCGCTCTTTTTTGGAATATATAATTTTTTGTCTTTTTCTTTAAGCTAGAAAAAGAATAAAAGAATGCTATAGTACAGTGGAAGGAACAAGTGTCGGTGAAACAAATGATCTAGTTCCTGGGATTGGAACAATCCTATGCTCAATGCAAGGAGGTGAAAACTTGTCAAAGACACTCAAAGGTGTGTTCCTTCCACAAGTCAAGGTGTGTCAAGTTGTAGAAGTCAAGGGCATGCAAGTTTGATTTTGCAGTCGACATGGTCAAAAGTTCACTTAAACACGATTCCAAGTGAATCCGGCTCAAGGCCAAAAGGTGCAAATGGTCAAAATGCAATGTAGTAGTACAACTCAACACAAAGGAGCCTCTAGGGTATAAGGCCAGAACGAAGTGAAGAAGCCAAGAGGAATGAGTCTTCATCGCATAAGTCATGGCGGGACTACAGAGGACTCCCAAGCCTACTCAGATCAAAGTAGCATGGGCAACAAATGTCAGTGAGGTGCTAACTACGATGCCCATGAAATGGATGGCTCTACCATCATGTCATGATTTAAAAATCGGCGAGTGAAGATGGTTTACAAACGATAATACGATGGGATCGACCCTATGGCTAGTGTATCGACAAATGGAGGTTAGTATGCATAATGCAGTGGAAAAAATGGCTTCCCAACCTATATGCCAGTGAGAAAATGATACCTACCATGATGGGTCTGCAGTCATGGAACCATCTCGAAACTATCAAAAAAGCATCCAAAATGTCCTGAAAATCAAACCATTCTCAACATTCCAAGCTCCCAAGTTAAAAATTACATGAGGCAAAACAAAAATCAAGTTTTGAAAAAATTTACCATTTTCAAAGCTTATAAAATAGTTTTTTGACTCACCATTATCACCATTTTGATTTGAGAGCAAAGGAGTGAAGCAAAAGGAGCAAGCATTGCCATTTGCCAAATTCAACCATTCAAATCTTCCCACAATCACCAGGTAACGCTTAAAATTATCTTGCATTTAATTGTGACTGGTTTTAGAATTTTCAATTCAACTTTCAACATTGAATTATTGCTAAAAAAATTTGTCACGATGTATATGCGGGTTGGCTATGTGCAACCAGCGTATAAGTAGGCCCTAGACATAGCTTTGTATGAAACGAACCCATCTATATGCCGCAAAAACTTCAAACCAAAAATCTAACGGTCAAAATTTGTATTTTCTTCAGGATCCCAGTCACTTGGAGAGAAAGAGAGCATGCCTTAGTGGATGATGCGGTTATGAATGATCCTAATGCCCTGGATGCCTTAAGACTATGCGGTTTGCTAAAGTTCTTTAAAATGCTAAATATGAAAGCAAACACTTGCCTGCTCAAAATGCTCATCCACTACTGGAGCATTGAGGATGACTCGTTTATGATTGATCAGATGCCACTCAAGATAGAGGTAGAAGATATTTATTTCATCACCATTCTTTCCCGGAGGGGAGAGGTAGTATATTCCATGAGCAGATCTCGAGGCAGTCTCTCTATCAAGGACTACATGTGTTATAAAATTATATATTACAGAGCAATGGAACACATAAAATATTGCAGAAATATAAACACAGAAAACGCACAAAAACAAGAGAGACACAGATATACGTGGTTCACCCAGTTTGGGCTACATCCACCCCGAACAGCCAGTCCTTCCTTTCTATTATCCAGCAAAATGAAGAGACACAACCTACAACAAATCCGTTGTAATATCCTCTGTTTTCTCTCACAGTCTCACCTCTCTGTTTCTCGCTCACCCAATACACATCTATTTCATAGCCTCAAATACAATACCCTCATACAAAGAGAGGGGTTGCCTTCTAGGGCAAAAAACCCTAAACTAAATATAAATTCTACCGTCAGATCATCCGCCTAATGAACGGCCCAGAGTGACTAGAAATTACTATACTTTTACAAGGCAATTTTACATTTGTTTTTAGCTTCGGGGGTGCTACCCCCGAGCCCCCGCCGGGGGACCGCTGGCCCCCGGACCCCCCAGCTGGGCGGGATCGACCCCCCCGCACCCCCCGCGTGGAGTGGTGTACAAGACTTCCTGGGGTATACATCCGGCTGAAACAAAGACCTTTGAACAATCATGCTCCACACACAACAACGTGCATATATATTTCCCGGGTCATCCAAAAAAGGTTGGAAGTCAAATTCCAATCAAGCATGTGGAGAGTTTATCATTGAGAATCATCCTGTTCACTATAGCCAGAGTGAACGAATCATCTTCCTTGCACTAGGCTTCATGGCTAGCCATGAGCTTGGTGGTAGACTGTCTCACCACTGTATTTGATTGGTGTACTCCTCTTCTCGCCAACTTGAAGAGCCAGCTTACTTCTATCAAGAATGGAAAGACCAAAAACTTCGGGTATGGAACAATTTTGTGCTCTTTATTCTTTGAGAGGGCCTGAGCACTCCATCCTAGAGTATCAGTTTTGATCAACACTCCATGAGATCCATGAATGGGCAGGTGGGCTAAGTAGATGAAATGACTAGGAGGTGGGGACGTTCCATGGACTGCTTTTGACGATGACTTCTTCTCCTGGTGGGAGCAGCAGATCATTGCCATAGATGACTACCCTTATGTTGGGATGGACTTTCGAGGAGATCCAGATCTAGCCTTGCCACCAACCATAACATGGGGCAATATAGGTAACAAATGTTTTTTATTTTATGATTTTTATGATTTTTTATGATTTTTCAAATATAAAAATGAATTTTGAAAAATATTTTTGATAGGATTCAAATGACTAATATGATGATCATGTTCCAAATATTGGGCCAGTGCGACCAGATGGGTTCCCATGGCATGGACGTCGCGGCTGAGGTGCCGAAGAGGCAGTTGTGGAGACAGAGCGACTTCTACACACAGTTCAGTGGCACTTGGTGAGACTAACTCACCGAGTATCGATGGAGGCTATAGAGGATCTCCTTATAGATATGCAGTGTGATGTGGTAGGCATGCCACGAGGCTGGGTTCACACTCTTAGGCATGTGGCCAAAGCAGTAGTTGCATACTTAGCCGCTCATCCTGAGTCAGGGAATTAGATGTACTGGACATGATTATGGGCATTTGAGTCCCAATTTTTGTATATTATTTTGGACACACTTATGTACACTCGAGATATTTTATGATATATATACAATTCGACTTTTTGATGCTTGATTTTATTATGATGAATGAATGATGTGCCAGTCTAATGCTTGATTAGCGATAGAATCAGCTAACCAATTATGAGATCTTAGAATGTGCAAATAATTAATGTAAGTAAATGATCTTTGCAACAACCTCACCCTTAAATATTGGTGGTATAAACATGGATCCCTTACTCGATAAATGTTATTTAATTGTGACACTATCAATTGTGAATCAAGATAGACTACCGACGAATCGATTTCATAAGAAATTTCTTCAGATAGTAAATTAACGATAGCAGTATACTCAGCCATATTATCTGAACCGGGACCAATGCATACTCCCCTTGACACTATCAACTGACTAGTTGGATAGTAGATTACCCAAGCTGCGGAAGCAAGGTTCCAAGTGTGTCGACTAGCACCATCGGCAAATCCAAAATAGATGAAGTCATCCATCAACACCTACCACAGTAGACCAAAAGTGTCGATATCAAAAAACTCCTGATGAGATATGTACAAACATACAAAATGTACAAAGAAGCCATTGCCTAGCTGCTACCTAAGCAAAGTACTTCTTGAGGTAGAGCCCATTTCGGGGTTCTGCCAACTTGTTTCCTTCAAAATCGATTAACTCATATGCCCCTTTTTCTAAAACTTGTTTAATTATAAAGTGATTGTACCACATAAGCTTGAACTTGCCTACCCCCAAGGCATCCTTATCTTGGTCATAGACCAAGACAAGGTCACCTTCAGAAAAGACTCGAGGATGGATAGCTTTATTGTATTGAGTTTTAACCCTTTTCTTATGGGCCTCATTAATTGTGGTGGCATCTCGACGCTGCTCATCAAGATGTTCCAAATGAAGGAGGCACTCTTCAAGACTAGAGGTCTTTAGAAGGAGCTCAATAGATAACTTAAGAGATGGAATTTCACATTCAACAGGAAAGATAGATTCCATCCCATAAACTAACTGAAAAGGTGTAAAACATGTAGCAGTCTTTACGGAGGTTCGGTATGCCCAAAGAGCCGAATACAACATAAGATGCCAATTGGACCAATTTTTGTCGATCATCCTTTGCAAGATCGTCTTAAGGGTTTTGTTCACTGCCTCGACCTGTCCATTGGCTTGAGGATAATATGGAAATGAGTGCTCCTACTGGAAACCCAATTTAAGAGCCAATTCAGACATTAGTTGGCTCTAGAAATGACTTCCATTATTAGTGACAATCTCTCTCGGGTTACCGAACCTTTAGATAATCTAATTAAAAAGAAACAATGTCGTTGTTTCACTATCATTTTTATAAGTGGGCATGGCCTCAGCCCACTTCATGAAGTAGTCTACGGCCACGATAATGTACTTGTGATTTGCTGCTGAAGGCAGATTACAAGTTGTAAAATCACTACCCCGCTTAGTAAAAGGACTGACAATGACAACGGGAAAAAGAGGAGTTAGATGTGCGTGCATCTTTCGAGTATAAACTTGACAGGGGTGATAGCACTTGAACACTTCAACACAATCTTTGAAGAGTGAAGGCCAAAAATAGTCAGCATGCAAGATACGCTAGGCTGTAGCAAGCCCTGAAAGATGACCACCGCAAGCTCCACTGTGGCAGTCATTAAGTACTAACTCTGCTTCCTCTAGGGTTAAACAACGCTGAAGGATTGAATCAACCCCTCAACGATACAATGTATCACCAATGATGACATAGTTCTTAGCCAGGTGACATAATTTTCGGTGTTCATCCTTAGAGAAAGTAGAGGGAAACTTCAAAGTCTCGAGATAGACAATGATATCTCCATACCAAGGGTTGAGTGAAGAGATGATGAATAAATGTTCGTCGGGAAAAATTTGCTCATAAACAATATCCTCTTCACAAGGCAGCTCAGAAATTAACTCCGCAAAAACCATAGATTTCTTAGACTTGGAAGACAAGAACTCAAGATCGAATTCTTGTAAAATGACTATCCATCGATTATATTTGCCCCCAATCACTCACCTACAGAGGACAAATTGGAATGGATTGACCGCCGCTAAGACAAAATTTTTGCGTAGCAAGATATAATGGAGTAGCTGCTGGACATCATGGGCAGTTGCCAAATCCAACTTCTCAACAAGAGAATAGTGACGTTTAGGACCTATCAAGCCTCGGCTCAAATAATAAATCACATGCTCTATGATAGCATCATCTTCTTGAATGAGAACCATACCTATGGTTGATTCTACCATAGCGAGATAAAAGGAAATCCCTACCATAATCCAGTGGACTCAAAAGCGAGGCAGAGACTAATGCCTTTTTCAAGGCATCGAACGACTGCTGAGCAAAGTCATCCCATACATATGGAACTCATTTCCGTAGCAAACACATAAATCTTTTAGTGATCTCGGCATAATTCGCTATAAACCTTCTTAAGAAAATAGCCTTCCCTTGAAGACTTTGAAGTTGTCGAATTGAGGATGGGGGGGGGGGGGGGGGAACTAAAATATTGCCTCTACCTTGAAGGGATCAACTCGAATCCCTTGATTTGACACAATGAACCCTAATAACCAACCTGATGTAACCACGAAAATGCACTTATTGGGATTCAAACGGATCTTGTAAAATCGACATCGCTCAAAAACCAATTGAAGGTGACTAGGATGATCTGTTCTCTTTCGAGAATGAGCAGCTAGATCACCCAAGTATGCTTCGATGATATGTTTAATGTCGTGGAAAGCATATGACATGGCCCACTGGAAAGTGGCTCCAACAATTTTTAGACCAAAAGGCATCTTTCTGTATGCAAAGTTACCCCAGGGACATATAAAATATGTCTTACGCTAATCTTCAGGACGGATAGAGATCTGATTATAACTGGAAAAACCATCCATGAAGGAGAAAATCTCATTACCTGCACACTCATCAATAATCTGATTAATGAATGGCATGGGGTAATTATCTTTGGGACAAGCTTTATTTAGGTCTCTAAATTCAATGCATACTCAGATTGTTCCTTGCTTTTTTTCCATAGGGACCATATTAGAAACCTAATCGGAACAAGGTATATGAAACCCACCTTGAGCAACTTTTCTACTTCAACTTTAATGGATGCTGCTTTCCTAGGATTAACCATCTGAAGCTTCTGACGAATCAGCTTGGCATTTTCATACGTCTTGATCTCATGTTGAACTATGGATGGATCAATGCTAGGCATTTCTTCATAAGACCAAGTGAATACATCTTTAAATTCCTTAAAAAGGTTGGTGTAAATTTGAATTTCTTCAGGGGAACATTCGGCTCTGTTGAAGAGATTCTCAATCACATTAGGGTTCCTAGAGATGTTTATAGATATTGTTTTGAAACCATCGACATATTACCTTCAACACGAAAATGTACTAGAGCCAAAGGATTTGATACCATACAAACATCCCTAGTAAACAGCTCGGAGAACCTAGATTCTACTTCCTGCAACGGAGGAAGAAAATATGAATGATGGTGTAAGTCTTCCCAGGGTCGATCTACACCCATCATTACTTCTAGGATTTCTTCTTTGGATGGTAAAACCATATATAAGCAATCCATAATAGAGGTAGAATCAAGGGTCCAGGCCGGGGCCACATCACCATCTAGCTCCTCCTCAGAGAAAGGAGTAGAATGGTTGTCTGCAGAGTTGATGGTAGACTGATATCTAAGCTCTACTACAGACATAGGGAATGCCATTCCACCAACTTTCCCTTCAGCTAATGTGGTCGTAGGTAAAGGCAAGGTCCAAGGGTTTGAAAAATAATGAGTTAGGAAGAAATCTTCTCGTGAAGACTCCTTGGGTGATGAAACGACATTGATTCTAGTGATAGGAGAGGAAAAATCAAATGTACCCATCAATGAAGAATACATCCCAACTCCTAGATTCTCAGTAGGTGAGTGAGGGTTATCCACTAAAGGAACAATAGAATCTGAAGTTGCTCTAGGATCAGCTAGAGAATAATCCAATTGATCAACCTTGATGATTTCCCCTCACGAGGAAAGCAAATGACATGAAACAGAGTCGAAACAATGGCTTCCATTTTGTATACCTAGTCCCTTCCTAAGAGGAGATTATAATCTAGGCTAGCGTCAATGACTTCTACTTTGATATTGATGACCTTCCCCCCAACACATATGGGAAAGGCTAGGATAATCCCATGCAGCTTATGAGAATGCCCGTCAAATGCAGTCAGGAGGGTAGGTGAAGGAACAGCTGAAGGCGATCCAATGGCCTTCTAGCATGACATCGACATGACGCATGTGGAAGCTCCTTCATCAATAACGGTACGAAAAATGTTAATTTTCCGGTATTTAGACTTTATTTGAGAAGCCATGTGATGAGGGAGTCGCTTTTTGACATTAAGCATATCAAAAGTGAGCACTAAAGAGTTATTTGGATAAACTGCCCCTATCACTGAAAGCAAAGCACTTTGTTGATCTAGACATGGCTGGAGAACCTCTAAAGTGGACATGGCGCATGGACTCTGAGCCAGATCCTCGACAATGGAGTAATTCTAGGTGGCCCTAACATTAGGATTGACAGTCGCACGTTTAGCAGAACCTTTCAGTATCTGTGGTATACTCTCAACTGGGGGTTGCTCAATATGAAGGTTGGTATTTCCAGGAGCAGTTTTTTCCTTGGATGTTTCAGCTTCACTGTAATCATGCGACCGAGTGACCACATGGACATTAGAACCCATCATGAAAACATTTGATGATTTCTCCCCTTCCTGGTCGCCCCCTACAGAGGTACCAGGATTTGAATTCGCGCCAACAAGCAGTTGTTACCCTTGCGGAAAAGGGTTAGTTAACATAGATTGAGAGCTAGAAGTCCCTTGCTGCCATAACAAGCACTGAGCGTCTTGAATCTTTGTGCAGAGATGAGTTAAATGGTCTCCACTGCATAGCTTGCATGGAAACTTGACTTTCTTTCGAGACTCATTTCCACCACCACCAGCATTATTGCCAGGTTTATTTGCGTCAGTCTTCCCATCTTAACTCTTTTTCTTACCTCGTCCTTTCTTTTTCCCATTGGAATTTTGATTTCCTTTGGGGTTGGTAGATTGGACAGCATTAACCGAAAAGGGTTGAGAAGACAAAGGGTTAGACGCTGTGACCTGATTGTTAGAAGCATTTTGTAAAGGAAACTACTACAATTGCTTAACAGGTTCACCACATTTGTGTCTATGGATCCAATGACACCATCTGCATGGGGACCTAGCTTTGACTTGGTTATATCAACCTTAGTCCCAGGAGCATCTAGCAAGATTTTTTGTAGAATCCCAGACTGAGAATAAATCAATTCTAATTGCTAGGCCCTAAAAATAGCTTGCTCCTCGGAATAGACTCTGGACAGGGAGACATCCTTAGAGATTTCAGGTTGTAAAGATTTCAAAAACCATTCGAGACAGTATTCCAGAGGAATTTCGACTTTAATGAGCCTCCTTCTTCGTCTCCATTCCTGAATATGATCAGAAATGTGAGTTGCCGTGTCCTAACAAAAATTGGCCAAAAGTTCAGTTTCGACACCATAACAAATGGGACACTGGAAATGATTTAGGAAAATATTAGCTAAGTCAGCGAAAGATGTAAAGCTACCCCCTGGCAACTCTATATACCACTTGGCCACATTACTAGTCAAGGTGTGTTGAAAAAGTCTCAACCTAACCGAGTCATCGATAAGGGAGTTTGATGAGCACCACAAATGGAATGTGGTTACATGGTCGCTCGAGTCTTCCCTGCCCGTCCCTTCAAACTTTGGAATGTCCGAAGGGATTTTGGTTGGGACTGGAGGCCAGGCCGGATTGTATTTGATTGGATCGTTTGTTAATTTCGTGAGATCTATCAAATTCAACGTTGCCAGAAAAGGAAGCCTAAGAGGACCTTGGGATTCCACCCATACTAGGCAGTGTTCCCAAAGTTCTGAAAATATTAGCCTGGATTTTGGAAGGCACTAGGCTGCCCAAAGTAATAAGCAGAACTAGTTGATCCAAAAGGTGAGCCTAGTGATCCAGCATAACTCGGAGTTTGACCAACTCCGACCGAGAAACCTCCATAACAACAAAGTTCCCTCCTAAAGGATTATAAGGAGTTGATAACCCCTGATAAGGATTCCATGTAGAAGCTAAGAGAGGAATACTTCGAAACGTGTTAACTTTGGAGTATGGCCTATTCCCTTGTTAGCCAAAAAACAGATTCCCAATTCCCATGTCAATAACCGCAGGATTAGTCCAACCTTGAAAGGGATTGCTACCTTGTACTGTAGCGGGAAAAGGCATAGATCCTATTGTCGGGTTGGAATGTCGTATATGACCACTTCCAAAAGGAAATCCCTGAAATGAAGCCGACCCACTTGTCATGGATGTGGAGGCACTGAATGGAACTGACAGAATACCTTGCGAATGGGTGTCAAACGGAAAGAATCTAGAACTAAAAGCATTGGCTTGGTAATTTCCACTCATAGAAGGAATGGAGGTAGACCCAACTAAAGATGTGCTAAAAGACCCGAATAAAGATGCGGAGGGGATGGAAATAGTTCCTCCCCCTTGTACTGATATTGGAGTCTCCATGGTTGTAGCACCTATGGTAGAAGCCATCCTTCCAGTGGTGGTCATGGAAGGTAAGTGTGTAATATGACCTGGACTTGACGGTCTATGCTTCAAAGTCCCAACGTATTGTAAGACGTCTAGATGGCTAAAAGGTAGAGGAGAATTCGGAGCCGCTAACGACTATGGGAGTTCTTCTACCTCTGTGTTATCTTTCGATTGAAACAGAACTTGAGAAAGAACTGGAGTGTTCCTCTTTCATTCTGTGGAAGTACTAGGCCTGTCCTGAACACTAATGCCCCCAAGGGGACGATCAATCCCCGATGTGTCAACTGCCATGGGATGAAACCTACCAGCAATATTACCTCTGCTCCTTCTAGGAGAAGGCTCCAAACTTGGTGGTGAAAGACCACGAAGTCTTCGAGACCGTCTAGGCGATCGGTCAACCACTTTGAATTTTTTATTAAGATCTAATTAAAGACTCAAGAAAAAATGAAAGCTAGGCCAACTAAGAGCACAAAGCACACACTAAAAAGTCCCTAAAAGATGCCATCCAGTCAAACAACTTTCAAGTATTTCCGCTTCGGGTGATGAGGACCAGACACCAAAATACAAGAAAGTGAAGGGGCCTTCCGAAGATAGTCTGGGATAATGATGGCCCAGTCCTACCAACGAAGGTAATAGAGGAAGTTATGCTGACCTGCTAACAACAGCCTGCACTGGTGCAAGCCCCCAAGCTTCGTAAGGGTGCCCTCCAGTAGTATCGTTGAGAGTGATACAACATAGACCTCGGGTGCCACGTGATTCCCCTCCGAAGCCACCTATGTAGATCCCTAGGAGAAGAAACTAAGGTTACTAACTCGTGTCAAAGTCTAGGCAAAACAGTCTTGAGGTAAGATCCGACAAGTAGTAGAATGGGTATCTCTCTTCCTTATCTTCAAAAACCCTCGTGCTTAACTCCCAGATCCGGAGCTTTCCTGGTCTTCCTAACGTTATTCGATTTGCACTCACTATTTAGACTCCTATGTTTGATAGTTTAAATGGCCTTGCAGATTTCTCCCCACATGCCTCATCCAAGGCCCCGAAATATCCTAAAACTTGTTGGTGTGTCTAAATTGACAATTATAAAAAAGTTCTAGTATATTTTAATTAGCGCTTGCTTTTAAATGGGTTGTTATTTAAGTTAAGCGATAAGCGGAAGTGAAACTTGTGGTGTTTTGATGCAAAAGAAATTAATAAAAACCAAACTATATGCAAATGCACTCATTTTGTTCTTCAATAAAAGAAATTTCTACTTGGTTCTGAATAACTTCTGAGAAAGCAAAAAAACAAAAAATTATTTTCTTTTCCTTTACTCAAGCTTCACACTCACAAAAATTATCAAAACTATGGATGCCCTAAAAGATGCACAAATTTATCCTAATGCAATGAGTACATGCTGATGCAAAACTTAAGACTACTCTAAATCAAAGAATGAAAGTAACTTATTTATCAATTGTAATTTGCCACATAAGATGTTTAGATAGAATATAAGTTGCTAATACTCATTTTCGTCCAAACACTAAAAGCGAAATTCAAGACAAACAACAATGCACTTTTACTCACAAAACAGAAACTAAATCAAAACAAGGCCAAAGAAAGCAAAACCAAGTTTTCAAGAAGTTTTCTTCAAAAGCGAAAACAAAAATGACTTTTCAAAAGTGCTCCAACTAAGACTGCAACTTTATGATCGAAGAATAGGCAACAAAACACTTTGTAATTTAACAACACAAAACGGGTGAAAACTCGACAAAAAGTGTGTTTCAAGATGCTCTTAACAATCAAAAAGTAGCCCAAAAGAGCTTAGTGACAACGATCAAAAGATCAAGAAAGAAAAATCTCAAAATTGTCACACAACGACTTTCAAAAAGAAAGAAAAGTGAATGGTCACAAAGATGCAGTTTGACACGCAAACAAAAAGATCACCAAAACAAGATTTGGCACAAAGATTGAGACCAATCTTTCTACCCTGGAAATCCATAATAGCCAAGATCCTCATAAAGAAATCTTGTGTGCTTAAACAAAAATGATAATGCTTGCAACAAAACAAAACAAGACCAATACTTTCCACAGCCAGAGAGAGTTAGAAATCATGAACTTGCTATAAAAATAAAGACTGACATAGAAAAGTAACTGTTCAGGAAAGACTAGGACCAACAGATAGATCTTCAGAAACAAAAATATTTGAAAAATATTGAAAATTATATGGTATACACGACTGCATTAATGCACAGATGTGTGTTTACTCTATTCAGCCCAAGGAAACCTGCGTATACGTGGGTTCGCTTGAGGAAACTTGTGTACATACACTTCTCTAAACTAGAAAAGCAACGTATATAACAAATTACAAGAAAAAACAAAAGAAGGTTTGAAGAAATTGATCAAACTCATAGTTCAGGTTCCTACAGGAACAAACTACACAGTCATAGCAAGCAAATAAACAACTGAGCCCTAATTGGCATGAACAAACCCAAACTAGGGACAATAATACTGTTTTTTGTTTTTTTTTTTTGAATTTTGTGGAAAAACCTATGAACAATTTTGAAACCAACGTTTCGGACTAGCTTAGTGAGTCCATCATCAGGGCAATGAGATTTGTATTCGAGAAGAGAGAGCATGAAGTTACAGAGCTTAATAATACTTTTTTCCCCAATGGAGTCGCCAATTTTTTTTAGGGACAAAGTCCCCTAGGGTCTTGGGTCAATACCCTAGCAGATCGGGGGTTATCTACAAAGAAAAACAAGCATTCCACACAGCCATGATGCTAATATAAACAAACTAAATGGAGAGAGGTGCACCTGGGGGTCCTTCATTTGGGTAGATCCAGCTAGGTTCTAAACCCTCTTGGAGTTCCTTTCGATCCTTCAACCTGCAAAGCAATCAATTCAAGAAAGCACAACAGAATATTTACCAAGAATCATGAAGAAATCAACTTCATAGCATATTGAAAGGTAGTTAGTTTTATCATTAAAACAACCATTCATATATAAATTATAACATTGATATCATAAGCATGAAGAAGATCAATATTAGGAACAAGACCAGTGTTTCTTTTATTATAGATAACTAAAGTATAGAAAGGAATGATTTCACCTAAGTCTTCCTTTCACAAGCTCCAAGTGGAACCGTCCTCCGGATTCGTCCAATCTCAAGCCTTCAACAAGTTCCTTCCATGACTCACTCAAGGATATCTCAACTAATGGAAAGACATCATAACTCAAGGAAACAAGGGTTTCTTGTAATGGGGGAAGTGTTGGAAGCATAAGGATCTTTAGACCTGGTCACGGATAATCTCTGCAGAGTGATTTTTGTCTATATTCTCTCCTCCTTGGGCCTTACCATTCAAGCTTTTTTATACTTCTCCCAAAGTAGTTTTTTACTTAGGAATTCGTTGGGAATAGTTGGGCTACGGGCACTAATAGGTAATCAACAAGTAAAATCCATGATCTCTACCCGAAATTAAGGAGATTTAATTTTTTTTAGGTGTTTTAAGACATATACGTGGGTTGGGTATACACAGACCCACATACACACGTGTTTAGCTCAGGGCAATGTCACGTATAGGGAGTAAAACACTATTTTTTAAGTATTTGGACTAAGACTGGAACGAGGGGTTGCCCTAGGCCATGAGTGTAGCATCACAAACATCGAGAGTAAGATTTGGAGCTATAACAAATTGGTTTGCATCATTCCTTGATGTAGATGTGGTGAGTACACACCGAAGGATTCACTCCCTTCATGTTCTTATAGCTCCAGGAAAAAGCATGCAAGTTCTCTCTGAGCATGTTGCACAACTTTTCTTCTTGGTTAGTTGAGAGAGAGGGGTTGATTTTCAATGTTCTAGATGGACCAAATTCTACCATTTTGACACGATAAGGACTAGGGTCAACTAGACATAAATTAATCCAAGGGTTATCTTTGGATTCCTTCACCATATCATCAAGAGGCATGGTGTTTGGAGAGATAGGTATGGAAGATTTGATCAATGAGGTCATCTTCATCAAGTTTCCCCCTCCTATAATAACATCTTTGGTAAATATTAGATAGGACATGGTATGATATACTTCATTTTCATCATCCTCTTCCAACCACAAGGGTAGGTCGTGCTCTAGGGATGGTTGAGGAGGAGGGTACAAGACCAACTGTTTGGACAAATAACCATTCTTAATGGTCATGTTACAATCTCTTGAACTTATGTAAGAATCATCAGTGACTAGCCATGGTCTTCCAAAGATGAGAGGATAACAATTGAATTTGGTCTTAGGCTAGAGAACTAAAAGTTGAGCAAGATACTCCCAGGGATCAGTAGAGACCATGACATCGTCAAGAACTCCCTCAGGAATTATTGTGGACCTTTTTTCAAGTTGTAGTACTATTGTGGTCTTTCTTAAGGATCCTTGGAGATTTAGTTTGAGCATGGTATCCTTAGTCATCACATTGATCGCTGCCCCGAGATCAATCATGGTGTGACGGACAATGATTCCATCAATGTGCACATCTACCACATGAATTCCAGGGTCTAGATAATTTGGGAAAATTACTCTCTCCACCATTAGGTCAAACAATTGACCAATGAAATTTATGGTAGGGGTGTATTTATTTCTCCTCCCAAGATATTTGAAACATTTCCCATGATTATCTTGTTGTATATGGGGACTGTTGAGTTATGCAATGGGTATGTATTTACTCTCAATTACATTGCCTTTTTCATATTTTCTTATCTCTTTTGTACCTTGATACGCTAACATATTGATGGATTATGATAAGAAATCAATGAACTACTCTTGATTAAGATTTAGCCACCATAACTAAATCTTATTCCTTTTTATGCAGAAAAATGATGAACGGAACAACTGTTGTTCACTAGAGACAGAACAATGTAAACCAACAAAGGAAGAATGAGGCATGTCGGTTGCGGTCAGGCCAGAGTATGAATCAGGAGGACCAATGCTAAATAAGAAGAATGTCAAAAGATAGGATTCAGTTGTGAATCCCTCAGGATCTCCCGATCCTGAGGGATCACATTTATCTTTTATCTTTTTTACTATAAAACTGAAAACTGTAGGAGCAAAGGGGATTGATCTCTGTTTATTTCAAATTGTAATTTTAATTTATAGACTTGTTCTTTTGAGTAACACGACCGTATTGTAATGAGGATTTAGTTCAATGGTTCATACATAATTTACGTTGTTGTTCATTCGTATTCTTTGAAGTAGCTCAGCGGTATTCGCTGGTGGCTAAGGGCCCGGTCTCTGGTGGATCAAACTACTATTCTTTGTCTTATATCTTTCTAATTCATGCAAGTTTAATTGGTTTGATGTTTTTCCATTCTCTTCTAGTTTATCTTGTTTGCTATTTTCCAATTTCCTAGATTGTAGTTAGTTTACTTTCCTTTATTCTGACCTTATGTACTTCGTAGATTTATCATTTGATTCCATTAATTTGATTATCAGTTAAGGCATTGAATCTTGTTGATTACAATAAGAGTGTGGTTATTATAGAATTAACTGAAAGAGATTGGTTAATGCCACTGAACTCTCGGTTGACATCATTTCCATTTGAATTGCTTAATTGAGATTGAATGTGATTTAGATAGAATCAGCTAGAAGCGATTTGTTAATGCTACTATGCTCTCGGTTGCTGATATTGTCAATTGAACTTATTGTTTGAGATTTGATTCCAATTTCAGTTGAGGATTAATTCTTGATGCTTAGATGTAATATTTCCGTTAACAGTTGCAGTTTGAGATTTATAAATGCATCCATTTACTCTTGTATCAAATTTTTATATTTCATTTTAAAAATCATTACTCTCTGGATTTATAGCTTGCACATATTGTGTACACTCTTGGAACAAAAGGACTTGCCTGGGTTGATAATTAATGTGAGGCAATTAGGAGTTTTAAAAGACACCTTTTAGCACCCAACATTTTGGCGCTGTTTCTAGGGAGAGTGTTGCCATTTTACAAAGAGTGATGTATATTTGATAATTGTTGCTGGGAAAGAATTGGGTATTGAAAACGAGAGGTAAGAACCTACTTAACGAGCAAGTAAAGTGCTTGCTCCTCTGCTCGCTTTTCAGCACAATTGCATAGAAGTGAAGTAGGTGTTTGATGTTTGTCTGCTGAGGGAGAATTGGGTATTAAAAATGAGAGGTAAGAACCTGCGTAAGGAGCAAGTAAAATGCCTGCTATCCCACCCACTTTCTAGTAGAATTGCTAGGAATTTAAGGTAGAAATAAACATTTGAATTTTTTCATGAATGACTAAGAAGAAAAGACTAGAAAATGATATAATCCCACATCCCAAACCTAAAAAATCTAAGGGACCAGTGACCCTTGGACGATCAACTTTTATCAACAAAATCATAAGGAAAGCTAAGTCTCAGCCATCAGTAGGACCTCAAACCGTTGCTTCTAGACACCCTAATGTCCCCCTTCAGGCCATAGGATGACCATTTGTAGCCTACACTGAGGTTCATAGTAAAACTGAAGGGATTGAACATATTTTTCAAGATATTGAAAATTCACGATCAATTCCCTCATAAGAAGGGAATTCTTGTAACCTCCGTGAAGGAGAAGGAGAAGCAGGTAAATCTGAGGTTAAATTAGTAGAACCAAGATCTCCTAAGGTAGTAATTGAGCAGGGGACACCAAGTGTCCCAGATCAAGGGAGTGTTGTTAAAATCATTCCTGCCTATTCTAGACATCCTAGGAACAACTCTCTAGCTCCGAAGATCCCAGAAGGATACTAGCATATCTTTGACCAAATGGCCAATAATCCACAACCACCCCAGACATCTACACTACAGTATCCTATTGTTGACACAATTGTCAATGGCCCCATGAAAGCTATCCCATTACAAAACATTCTCACCTTCCATGGACTCACTTCAGAAGATCCAGATGCATTCCTGTTTGAATTCGATGTCCTATGTAGGGGTTATGATTACACCACTGACCCCCAAAAACTGAAGTTGTTTCCCTCCACTTTAAAGGGAGCAATGCTGCATTGGTTTATGGGACTGAGTAGAGGCACCATCACCTAATGGGACCAAATGAAGACTACCTTCCTTAAAAATTATCAATATTATTGCAAATCTAGAGAACTAAAAGATTAGATATTCCAAATGGTAGCATAGCCTAGCGAAACTTTGGATTAATATGTGGAGTGTTTCCAATATAACCTCCAAACGTCTCCTTATGCAAATCTGCCTGATAATGTTCTAAAAACCATGATGATTAAAGGGATGAAAGACTAGTGTTTAAAGACACTAAATATCATGGGTAAAGGTGATATTTATCAAGAATACTATGGTAATATTATTGATTTGTGCATCAGGTGCTCAAGGGGTAGTACAAGACTGAAACTAGCTGGACATGATGCGATCACCAAGGACAACAAAGTATCTAGAGGAAGACTTACTCATGTTGAAATCGACAATCTGTTGGAAGATTTCAAAACAGATATCCTGGGAACCTTGACAACATAGTTAGACATCATGCAAGCCAAGTAGAAGCAGGTCGAAGAAAAGCAAAACCTGGTTATTTTTTTCCCTCAATGTAGAAAGAAGAATAGTCATAAAGAATGCCCACTAGATATGGTATAGACCTATGCCATATGCACCAATGAACATGCCACAGAAAGTTGCCCATCGCTCCTAGGATTAAAAGCGGTCTTCAAGGAGGCAAAGGAAGAAGCAGAACTAGTATACCTGTTAAACCAGCATTGCCAATGGCAAACATGGCAAACAAGTATGCCTACCGACCCATATTAATTATTTCAGCCTTCTCAATATAATTCCTAGCAGTATACAAGAGCTACATGGCAGAACCAGCCACCTTTCCCTAATTGGCCACCACAAGAATTATCCATGCCACCTTGGTCCAATCAGTCAAACCTGAACAATAGTTGGCCAAATCCCTCTTACCTTCCATCATTCTGGAAGAACAACCCATATCCATCTCAATGGTCCCCCTCCACTTCAAAAAACCAAAACTGGTAATCAAGTAGGGATAGTCCCCTTGCCTCAACCCATGCTACCAGTACCTTATACGTTGCAACAAAATCCTTAATCCAACATACGACTGCAACTCCCAATCCATCCCAACCTAAATCCTAACAACAGACTAGTCCAGTCAATATAAACCATTGAAGGTTTGGATCCAAAAACTGAGTTGAGAGAATGTAATGAACTCAAATTGAGGTCTGGAAGAATAATCGCACTAGAGGATGATAAAAATATGCAACTTGAAGAACCATACCCAAATAATCCATTGATTGTAGAACAAACACCTCAAAGGGAAAATACAGTCAAGTAGAAAAGTCACAAACAGATCATTACCTCTTCTCCACCATTCCTAGAAAGATTGATTATACCTCACCCAATTGAATATCCCAACTTCAATCTCCTGGGAGAACTAAAAAATCTTTGCATAAAAATACCCCTCCTCCAGGCTATTCAAGACATTCCAATCTATGCAAAAACCATTAAGGAATTGTGTGCCAAAAAGTCTACGAGGAAAATAAAGGTAACACCAACTGTCCATGTAGTCAGAACTTTGTCTGATCTATTATTAGGAAAATAGGAACAAGTGAAATATCAAGATCCAAGAAACCATATTGTCACAGTACAAATAAATGGATGCTCCTCTCCCAATGCGTTAGTCGATTTAGGGTAAGACATTAATATTCTCACAACAACAACCTGTGAGAGGCTTGGCATGACAGCCTTAGATCCAACTACAACCTTGCTGGAACTTTTTGACCATTCATTTATTAAACCAAAAGGGACATTACAGGATGTGATGGTGTCTATAGACTCTTTGGAATACCCAGCAGAATTTTTGATTATTAATCCTAGAAACTGGCTACATGGACATCCTTTAATATTAGGAATACCTTGGCTAGCGACTATAGATGCTTATATAAGCTCCCGAACAGGTAGTATAACTATAACTAGAGGGAAGTGCGTGAAGAACCTAGCTTTATATCCTCCAGCTCAGCCAAGCCTAACCATAATAAAAACTAGGAAGCAGCCTGTAACAAATTTTACAGAAAATATTTGATCACCATTAACTGTAGCATATGCTCTTGAATTTAAAAACCAATCAGAAGATGATATTATTAACACTTTCATTAACCACCCTGGTGCAGTATCTAATCTAAAATGTCACATGACTAAAGCAGTCCTTGATAATGAAATTGAAGAAGATCCTTTAAAAGATATAAATGACCAAACAATACCAATAACAACTATCTATAATAGAAAACCTATTGAAACTGAGCCAGAGAGAATCCTTAACATTAATAAAAACTTGAGTGATGACTAGCAGCAGAAACTTATTCAAATCCTTAGAAAATATAAAAAGGCTTTTGCCTAGGATTACCAAAATATGAAATGGATTGACCCTCAGCTATGTATGCACCACATTTACACTGAAAAAGATGCAAGACCCATATGACAACCTCATCGTAGATTAAATCCTCACCTAAAGCATATCGTTAAAGATGAACTACAAAAACTATTAGATGTGAATTTTATCTATCCTATATCTGACAGTAAATGGGTCTCTCCATTAGTTTTGGTGTTGCACAAAATATTGTCACCTTGACATTCTACAATCTATGTGAGTCTATCACCACTCATACTTTCCTCCTTTACAAGTCTTAAGCCTTAGTTCTTCATATCAAGCCTTGAAAATAAGAGAAAGTCCTCAAAAGTCTTTAAAACTCTGGTTCCGCACTTTCACCTGCGGTCCCGCACCTAAAGGTCATGTCCCCTGCACATCTGACCGCTCTGTCTCTGTGTAATGGGTGCGGACCCCTGTAAAAGTAAAAAGGGTGCAAGTATATTCCTAGAAACTCACTTTGAGTCATTTCTAGAAGCTTTTGGAAGGAATCTTGAGGTGGCAAGTTCGCTCCTTTAAGGTTCACGCATCCCATACCTTAAGGAGCTAACCCCTTGATGTGAGGAGCTTATCCCTTTGAAGGAGGACTCTATCCCTTCATAGGTGGACCTGCAACCTCCTTCCTTTGCACTATAAAATGAAGCATTGGGCTGGTTACTGAGTAGGTTGAAAGCTGGATATTTTTGAGGTGAAATGCTGCTGGAACTTAGTCTTCCTAATTGAGCTTTTGTGAGGAAATATTACATGCCCCTTTGATCTCATTTGAAAGAGTATGAGGCTTGTCAAAGTAGAGAAGATTCCTGTTTCGAACCCCGGAAGAGCTTGTACAACATCAAGGCACCAAAGGTTGTAAATTTCTTCTATTTTCAAACTTAATACAATAAAGTTTATTTTTCTCAATAAGTTGTGTTTTATGGTTTATTTTATGGATTCCTTGATCACCATAATGAACATGATTTATGATATTAGCTATGCAGGTGTTATTTGATGTGTGCCTGTTTGTGATTGCAAGTTCTCCAAAGGAAACTCTTTCGGACGGTTGAAGGATGGCTACTACAAGCTAGCGTTGGACTTAAGGTAGGGTCTAAACACCTCTATAGTTTTTATTAATGAATCACAATATGTTTAGAGAAAGGTAGATTTTCTTGTCCTATTTGTTGCTAGATATCCTTTGATACTAGCGAGATCGGCCTTGTTCGCAAGATCAATTTATTCGGCCAAAAAATTGGCGACTCCACTGGGGAACTAAATTTGGTTTTTGGTTTTCCTTTCTCTTTGACTTGAGAAACTAGTTCTTGTTTCTGCTTTTTGCTTGATGTGTGTGGGATTAGGTAGTTTTTAGGATTTGGATTATTTTTGTTTTTTTAGAGGTTTACAAGGAACCACACTTTCTTTTTACAGACAGTGCGGACCTCTCCGTACTTTTCCTTTAGCACACAGAGTGGTACTGCATCTGGTTCTACTGGAAGCCTGCGGACCTTCTTAAAAATTTTGAAAAACCTAAAATGTTTTCTTCCAGTTAATTTTAGGTTTAATTTATGGCTTTTAGTGTCTACCTAGATCTGCATGTGTTCTGTCAAAAATCTCTTGCAAGTAAGTTCCATTGGTATTTTTGTTTTAGATGATTTTCTAGAAGTTTTGTGTGGCTGGATTGGTTTTCACTTGGTCTTTGTAGTGACTCAGAGATTAGAAGCCTAAAAAACCTTAGATTACGCTAGTCTTTTTTGTCTTCTTGATGAGTCTGATTGGTTTGTGAAATCTGCACTTGGTGAGAAATAGATTTCGTTTTCTCTTTGCAAAGCTTTGAATGAACTTGCTTATAAGTTTTGAATTTCATTTTTATAAAAGAAAACACATTTGGATGTTTTTTGATTGATTTGTTATTCTGAACGAACTAATCCTTAGTTTTCTAAATAACTAAGTAAAACGTCCTCAAAAAGATTTGAAGCTTTTATTCAATTAGTTTTTTTTTTTTTCAAGTTTTTAGATCTCAAAATTAGTTTTTTAGTTTTGAGTGTTTTCTAGAACTTGTACAATCTCTTTTGAAAGAAAATTGTTCTTTGTAGTTTTTGAATTTTGGAAAAAGAAAAGGGATTTTTTGTGAGCTTTAATTAGTAGTCTCATTTTGAGTTTATTGAAAAAGACAAAAGATTTTCTTTCATTTCTATGTTGAAAAAAGGATTCGTTTCTTAAAGAATTGCATTCTCAAACACTTTCTTTTAGCTAGAAATTCGTTGAAGCAAAAATGAATTATTTCTCATTTTAGGTGCATTTTTAGTGTTTTTGGAGTCAAGTCTTCACACCATCAAAGTTTCATTTCCATACCTATTGACTTAAGAAAAAACCATAAAAGTAACACTTAATTAAAATTGATCTAGCAATCTTTTTATTTCTAGGGCTCTTATCACCAATATAGCTTAGACAAGTATCTTGGAGTAGGGAGTAATTAACTCTCCAAGATATTTAAAACAAACAAGTAGATATATCTTGCAGTAGGAAATAAATCCAATTGTAATTAATATAATCTAGGAAGCTCCTCTTAAAGGAGTCAATCATGAGATCATGTCTGAACCTTTGAGACAATCAAGTCTGTCTCATTGGGAAAGATAGAAGATTTTCACGTATTAAAAACGGTAAACCTCAGATTAACCATTTCTGAGGAACCTGGGGTCACTTGTTGGTAAACCTCAGATTGATCATGTCAAGGAGCCTTCAAGGGGAGTGAGCTTTTTTACTCTGCCCTTGCGCGTAGATCGGATCGTAGACTGTTCCCGCAGTTGTATTTGTCGTTGTTGGTAACCTTAGTGTCCATATACTTAAGATTATTTCCTAAGGTGACAGTGAAGGACCAGTCTCACTGTACCTGGAACAGACATCGACTAGACTCACCTGGACTCTCTGGGGGTTCTCTTCACTCGAGATGGTTATGTGAAGAAACTTGTGCCAGTCTGTTTCATTAAGCAGGTTGTCAGGGTAATTGTTCCAACTGCCCTTTCTGTATTAAATTCTACGACGTTGGATTTCATCACCAACTAGTGTTTTTGGTACAGAAAGTTACTGTTTGTGTGTGGTTTGAACTCTTAGATTTTTTAGGAATGTGATTCAGTTGTTTGTTTCTTTAGAGACTTTAGGTGCTTTTATTGAAATTTTCTTTGTTTGCATGTGATTATTTTCATCCTACACTTGGAGATTATTATCCTTGATCAATCATGTCAAGACAATCACCCATGTTTTGCCAATCACTGGAAACATTTTTATATGGCAGTCCTACTATTCCTTTGGGGTACCAGTCACTTTCTGGTACTTTTTTAGGAGCAACTCCTCGACCGACTAAACATAAGTTATCACCTGGTAATAATGGAACTAAAACGTTGAATGTAGAACATATCTTTATGATGACTGGTAGTATTACAAATCCTTAACCTCAAGGTAGTCAGTTACTGCCTAGGGGGAAAGGTAATCAGTTACCGCCTGAGGGGCAAGGTAGTCAGTTACTACCTGGGGGGCAATCTCAAGGTAGTCAGTTATCGCCTAGGGGGCAACCCCAAGGTAGTCAGTTTCCACTTGGAGGGCTACCTCAAGGTTTTCAACCTTCAGGACAGTACATACCCCAAGGTCAACCCCATATTCCTTAGGATGCTTATCAACCCCAGAATCAGTACATGCCTCAGGGTTATCAACCTCAAGTTCAGTACCCAACTCAAGGTTTCCAACCACCTTCTGGTAAGTCATTCTTACAAGGAACTGGAAATATACCTCGTAATTATCAGCCCTACGTTCAACTAGGTTATGGTCCTTCATATGTACAACCTTTTATGGGTCCTGGAATGACTATGGTGTGGGATCTATCTCAAACTCAACAGATTTTGCAAGCTAGTGTGCAGTTAACTTATCAAGCTGGACAACCTCTGGTTTCTGGTCCAACCCAACAACATGTCCAACCTACTGTTCAAACCTCTGCACCTAGTTTAGTTTAGTCGCCTGGGCCTAGCTCACCTCAGACTTCGCCTCGAACTGCTGCTGCAACTGTTGCATTTTCTGTTCAATATACCACACCTGTTTTTGGAGTATCTGTAGCTCCAGTTTCTACTATCCCTGCATCAGTGTCAACTCCTCAAGTCTCTGTGCCCCAGTCAGGACCTACGGTTCAGACTTCAGTCCAGATGCCTGCAGGACAAGCTGGTCCAAGTACAATTGTCACGAGTCAACCGTACCAGGGTTAGTATCAATCTGGTCCTACTGTAAAAAATCCAGTTTATCAGTATCAACCGTACCCTGGCTATACTTATCAACAGCCTCAACAACCCCAGTTTGGTCCAGTTAATCCTGGTTTCCCAGGAGGTTATAACATTCCTAATACAAATCCAATTCCAGGGTATCCTGGATATCCTCCTCCTAGAGTTGGTCTCATTACGCAAGGTTTTCGTGAACCTAACCGTCAGTTACCATTTATTGAAACTTTGGATTTACCTGATTTGTCGCACCTTACAAACGATCCAATTTACTATCTTCCGTATTGGCCTCCAATGCCTAATAAGTTGCCCAGTGATATCCCGAAATTAGAGGGTAAGTCAAGTGAGGATCCATCAAATCATTTGATGACTTATCACCTTTGGTGTGCATCTAATTCAATTGTTGATGATTCAATTCAATTGCATCTTTTTCAAATAACTCTTATTGGTCTTGCTGCCAAACGGTACATTGAGTTACCACGAGGCTCTTTTTATAATTTCAGTCAGTTAGCCACTTCTTTCTTAACTCATTTTCAGTTGCTTGTCAGATACAACAATGCCACGGAATTGTTAAATTCACTAAAACAATCCACGTCCACATATATTTCTGATCATATTCATGAATGGCGACGTAGAAGGCGTTTAGTGAAAGTTTTCATTCCAGATCAAATTTTAGCAGAATGGTTCGTTAAATCATTGTTACCTAAAATCACTAAAGATGTAGCTAAGGCAGGAGTTGTCACTGAAGAGCAAGTCATTGCTCAGGTTCAGTATCTTGACCTAGTCTATACTTAGTTAGGTACATTACCCGAAAAAATCCCTAATCTTCTAAAAACTACAACTCTTTCAGGGTCTCATACCGCTAATTGTATCATTGGTTCAGTTAGCATTAAAAGCAAGAAGAAATCTTCAAAGAATTCTTCTCCTACAATAACTTTACTTGATTCCCCGAAAAGAGTTTCTTCCACTAAAGTTTCTACCGATGTCCATGTCGTAGATTCATCTACGACCAAATCTGGTAGTAAAGAGAAGGGGAAGAACAAAAACAATTGAAATTCAAAAGATAAAACAAATAAAAATGAATATATTGACGAAAAAAAAAAAACCTCACTATCCTTGTTTCATCTGCGATGAGGATCATTATACTAAAGAATGCCCCTATCGAGCAGAGTTTTCGAACTTCATTAAAGGTTCTCAAACACCTGCTATTTTGAAGGATTCTCCTCCTACTCAAGATAGTAAAGCAGTTTCTTCTTCCTCGAATACCTTGGAAGAACCCATTATGATGATGTCTCATGTTAGGATTGTGACACGATCTCAAGATTATGGTAGTAAAAATCCTATTGATGGTAAAGAAGTAGAATCTTCTAATTCAAACCCATCAACTACACCTCCTCCTTGGTTTGCTCCACTACAGATCGAGAAACCCAACCCAAACATAGTAACCAAACTGCCTGCTAAAGGTATATTTCAGAAATCATCTTTCAATCCATATGCGAAAGCTGCTAAGAATTATAACATTGTTGAAGACTTAGTTGTTGCCCCTTCAACAATGTCGGCTTTGGAAGTGCTGCTATCATGCCCAGCACAGCATAAATTACTATTGTCTGCTATAGGAGCTGTTGATATTTAGGATTCAAACCTAATAATCTTCAATTTAGAGAATAGTACACCCCACCTTCCTCATCAAATGGCTTTCTAGATTCCAATGTTAGTCAAAAAGAGACCTTGCTTTTGGACTGTGATTGATGAGGGAGCTTCTACATGTATTATGTTGATCGAGTGTTGGAAATCGCTTGGTTCTCCTACACTCAAACAGTCTCCGACAATTCTAAAGGCTTTTGATGGCTGAGGGTTCCATCCTTTTGGTATTTTATAAGATTAACCTATAGGGGTCGAAGGCAAAATTGTAAATATAGATGTGGAAGTGCTTGATGCCCCTATAGATTACAACCTTCTCTTGGGTCGCAGTTGGTCTTATGCTATGACTACTATTGTTTCATCAGTCTTTCGGCTTATTAAGTTTCCTCATAACAGAAAGATAGTTACGATAGACCAGTTGAGTTATTTCTCAGTGTTCAGCACGTCAATAAAACGACTATCCCTTATAAGGATGTTGGGGTAGGTTTGATTAAATATTCTAGTTTACTACGCACTGTTTCTTTCCCTCCTCCTAACGTATTGCCTTCTATTGCAACTATTGATATGATTTCATCGAACACTATTGCTTTTGATGGTCCTTGGATCGTACCTTCCAATTCTGAGGTGGATTCATTTAATGGTGTGATGCCTTTAAATCCCTTTGAAATTGCATATCAGGTGGTATAGTCGTTTTCTAATTCCTGACCTATTGCGAGGATAGTTTCTTCCTCTATCAACCTCGTTGAAAAATGAAACAAGGAGTGTGGAGCATAGTTCCTTTTCTTGTGTCAAGCTTGCTAAAAAATGAAACAAGGAGTCATGAGCATAGTTCCTTGTCTTGTGTCAAGCTCGTTAAAAGTGAAACAAGGGTTTTGAGGATAGTTCTTTTCCTATGTCAACCTCATTAAAAAATGAAACAACTCCCTTTCCAAGTTGAGTCTTTACAAGATCTTGAAAGTGAACCTTCATTCCATCCACCTAGCTGAATGCAATGAAGCTTCGGGGGCATGTACCTTGATTTGCGTCATTATGTTGGGGGCATGCGAACTTATAACAAGCATAGTTTTTCATTTCAAGCTTGTGTAAACATGAAACCGAATCCAAGAAGAGTTCTCTATAGTTCAAGCTTGTATAAAAATGAACCTATACCTTTACATCTCATGATTGCCGTCTTTATCCACTAAATTCTATTAGATGAGCCTTGGTTGTTTTCATTCCATTTCCACCATCTCTTTGGCTAATCATATGTTTTCACTTGGTTGTTTGCCCTTCCTGACGGACCGCAGTGATGAGTGGTTCTATTAGCCAGCCTCTTAACCATTACATGTTTTGAGCAGTTCCTCCATTGTTGGAACCAGTTGTTACCCTTTATACCACTCATTCCTCTAGGATGAGTCCTCTTTAATCTCTTTTATGACTCGTAAAATATGAAAATATTGCCGAGTTTTTTCCTTTTTAACTCGTTAAATGGAATTGAAAAGGTTGTCCACTTACAGCTCTTTTCTGACCATATAAACATGAAAATATCACTAGACTTTTGTCATTTCAAGTTCGATATTGGTAATAAAATTACGTGTCTTCGATCTCTTTTTTTTACTTTTTCAGATCGAAGCCACTAATTATGAAAAGTACTCCTTGATCGTAATGGTCAAGCGGTTCTCTCAAGTATTATTTTATACCTTTTCGGGCTTGAGGGACACAAATTTACGAAAAAGGACATCCATGGAGTTTCCTTATGTTTTTCTTCTGACTCCCTAAAATTGAAAAACATTGAGCTTTTCCTATACTAGACTCGTTAAAATTTAACAGTAAAGGACCTGTTCAATTTTAAACAGGTACGAACCACTCCTTCTTAGGGTTCAGATTTTAAACTAAGTTGGACTCATCTGAAGGATGAGCTTATAACCATGCAAATGTTATCCTCCTCAACCTTGTCAAAAATAAAGAGGTACTTGCCAGAAATGGTGGGGGAAAGAGAGAAAAACGAACCTGTTTGTTACACTTTGTGTTTTAGAAAAGCAGTTAATCACTCTTGAACACGACACTTTTTGTTCACTTGGGTTGGGAAATCCTTTGCCTAACAGTTAATCAAACCATATTGAAAGTCTTCAGCTGGTTTCTGGGTATTAACTTTGGGTCAATTGTCACAAAACCATCTGCAGTGTCGTTATGTGTTCAAGAGGTCAGTTCAAATAAACCATTCATCTACAAATATTTGTCATCCATTTTGACCATCCCTGAGTTAGTCCTTCCCAAATATATTTCTTCAAAACTTGATCTATGATTTCATGTTGTGGGCTTGCCTACGACAGATCGCTTTCTATCGACTTCAGCTCATTATCTAGAAAGATGATCTAGAAATCGTCAGTACCTTGGAATCTACATGCCCTAATGGCAGGTTTATCGCCTTCAATGATAGGTTGCATCATTAACCTTCAATCAAAGGATTCTATGACATGTTTGACATCAGCTCATCTATTCACATTTCATGGATTTTACTGAGTACTTTGAGATCCATTGACATTATTGGTGGTTTCTCTCACACTTGTTAACAGTTCACATCATTGACTGGTAATCAAGTGGTTTCTACCATGTTCGACTTCGACACATTCATTCACATGGATAGAATCGTATTAGCTCGGGAAGCAAAAATCAAGACCCTGGATCTAGTTTCCACCATCCAAGCTGCGAGGAATTTTGTTATTCATTATATAGTGGACTATTCATAAATAGATGGCTGCATCCATACTGTGTCTACATATGTCTATACTCATGATTTATTACAAAATCATCCCTGTATCAGAGCAGCTTAGTTAGTTTTCTAGTCAGTTTTGATCTGAGCATGGGAATGCATACCTCAGTGATGATATGCTCACATATATATATTTTGCATTGAATGTTTTTACAGGTTCTGACTGGGGTGTCCATAGGATGATCCTTGAAATGATAAAGTACTTCACTGTTCATACATGAAAGACTTCATCTTCATCTATTATAGACTTTGCACTTTAGGGGGCAATCTGTTGCACAAAATATTGTCACCTTGACATTCTGCAAACTATGTGAGTCTATCACCACTCGTACTTTCATCCTTTGCAAGTCTTAAGCCTCAGTTCTCCATATCAAGCCTTGAAAATAAGAGAAAGTCCTCAAAAGTCTCTAAAAAATGGGTTCTGTACTTTCACCTACTGTCCCACACCTAAAGGTCATGTCCCCTACACATCTGACCGCTTTGTCTCTATGTAATGGGTGCGGACCCCTGTAAAAGTAAAAAAGGCACAAGTATATTCCTAAAAACTCACTTTGAGTCATTTCTAGAAGCTTTTGGAAGGAATCTTAAGGTGGCAAGTTTGCGCCTTTAAAATTCATGCATCCCATACCTTAAGGAGCTAACCCCTTGATGTGAGGATCTTATCCCTTTGAAGGAGGACTCTATCCCTTCATAGGTGGACCTGCAACCTCCTTCCTTTGCAATATAAAATGAAGCATTGGGATGGTTACTAAGGAGGTTGAAATCTAAATATTTTTGAGGTGAAATGCTGTTGGAATTTAGTCTTCCTAATTGAGCTTTTGTGAGGAAAGATTACATGCCTCTTTGATCTCATTTGGAAGAGTGTGAGGCTTGTCAAAGTAGAAGAGATTCCTATTTTAGACCCTGGAAGAGCTTGTACAACATCAAGGCACCAAAGGTTGTAAAGTTATTCTATTTTCAAAGTTAATACAATCAAGTTTATTTTTCTCAATAAGCTGTGTTTTATGTTTTATTTTATAGATTCCTTGATCACCATAATGAACATGATTTATGATATTAGCTATGTAGGTTTTATTTGATGTGTGCTTGTTTGTGATTGCAAGTTCTCAAAAGGAAACTCTTTTAGATGGTTGAAGTATGGCTGCTACAAATAAGCGTTGGACTTAAAGTAGGGTCTAAACACCTTTATAGTTTTTATTAATGAATCGAAATATGTTTAGAGAAAGGTAGATTTGCTTGTCCTGTTTGTTGCTAGATATCTTTTGATAGTAGGGAGATTTCCCTTGTCCGCAAGATCGATTTATCCAGCCAACATGTGGTTCCTAAAAGAATGGGAAATGGTGTATATGCATCGATTACAGAGAGCTTAACAAAGTAAATCAAAAATACCATTTTCCCCTTCCGTTTATCGACCAGGTTCTAGACACATTGGCAAGTAAAAAATTCTTCTCTTTCCCGGATGGCTTCAATGGCTACAACCAAATCCAAATTGCTCCCAAAGACCAAGATAAGACTACTTTCACTGGCCCCTAAGGGACGTTGCTTACAGGGTATTACCTTTTCGACTATGCAACACACCTACTACATTCCAAAGAGCCATAATCAGTATTTTTGAAGACTTGATAAATGAAGGATTAGAGGTATACATGGATGATTTAACACCCTATGGAGATGACCTCGAGCAGGCATTATAGACATTAGAGAAAGTCCTATAAAGATGCATTGCTACTAGGCTCTATTTGAGCCACGAGAAATGCCATATGATGATGATAGAGGGCCTGATCCTGGGCCATTACATCTCAATATCTGGAATTTAGGTAGATCCAGCAAAAATACAGGTAATCCTCTTACTAGCTATCCCCTGCACTCAAATAGAGGTACGCAGTTTTCTAGGATTTTCTAGATATTATCAAAGGTTTATTAAAAAAATTCACAGATTCCTGCAACATTAGATAGGAAATATTGATTTTATATGGACTGACAAATGTGACATTTCCTTTGTAGAATTAAAACGACTACTATCAACAACACCAGTATTACGAGGCTCGAACTGGGATATAACATTCCAGATTTCATCAGACGCATCAGATATAGCCATTGGAGCAGTTCTTGGCCAAGAAGTAGACAAGAAACCCTACGCGATATAGTACATCATAAAAAAATTAACTCCTGCTGAGTTGAATTACATAGTTACAGAGAAGGAGTTTATAGTTGTAATCTATGTTATTAATAAATTCAAACACTATATAATAGGATACATTATAGTCATGTATACTGATCACTATGATATCAAATATTTAGCTAATAAACCTATTACGAATGGAAGAGTAACACAATTGTTAATCCTTTTGCAGGAATTTGACATAACGATCAAGGATAGACAAGGAAAGGAAAATCTGGTGGCAAACTTCCTCTCCTGAGTGCCAAGAACAGATCAGGCAGTGGCGGTAGAAGACTAGTTCCTTGATGAGGACCTATTTGCTGTGATTGTAAAAACACTGTGGTACACAGATGTGGCGAATTACTTAGCAGTGGGAAAACTACCCAAACACCTGACACCCAGAGAAAGGAAATTGATAGTGCAACGAAGCACTCGGTTCTCCTGGATTGGAGGATACCTCTTTCACACAGGAACCAATATGCATATCCGTAGGTGTATTAGGGAAGACGAAATTTACAATATCCTAAAAGCCTGCCATGATGGACCTTGCAGTGGACACTTTGCAGACCGCAGGACTGGACATAAAATCTTATAGATGGGCTATTATTGGCCCACAATTTTTAAGGACACCAAGAAATTTGTCTAGACATGCAATAGCTGCCAAAGAATGGGCTTCCCTAGCCAGTCTAACGAGATGCCCCTCCACCCCAAGCTAGTCATCGATCCTTTGAATATTGGGCATTAGATTTCATCGGCCCAATAAATCCATCATCTAATAAAAAATCATATATATTGGTTGCAACAGAATACATGACTAAATGGGTGGAGGTAGTAGCGTTACCAAGAGCAACAGAGGAAATAGTAATCAATTTTCTCTTTGAAATTTTCATGTGGTATGGTTTACCCAGAGAAATAATTACAGATGGAGGGCCATAATTTGTAGGCCATGAGATTGCTGCTACCCTAAGAATCATCACATTTTGCATAGAATCACCTCTTCGTACCACTAGTAGGAAAATGGCTAGGTAGAGAGTACCAACAAGGTAATCGAGGCCATTCTAACAAAGACAATCACCTCGCACAGACTCGTGTGGACTATCTAATTGCTAGAAGCCCTGTGGGCATATTGCATGACTTGGAGGAATACAACAGTATACTCCGCATATCAGCTGGTGTTTGGTAAGGAGCCTATCTTCCCCATAGAATTTGAAATAAATACATTAAGGATAGGCCAAGAACTGGGGCTATATTTGAATGAAGCACAAATCAACAGATTACAACAAACAAATGAATTAGATGAAATCTGGTTATTGTCTGCTGAGCATACTGCACTTATTCAACAACAAAGAGAAAAATGGAATGACACCCTCATCGAGAAAAAGGCATTCCATGAAGGTGACTAGGTGCTTCTGTATGATTCCAGGTTCCAGGACTTCTTGGGAAAACTCCAGACTAGATGGCTAGGTCCCTATGAGATAAAAGAGGTGGACGATAATGGCACCCTTACATTAGCCACCATTGATGGGTCTGGCTATTCCTTTAAAGAAAATGGGCATCGGGTATGCCTCTACCACAAACCACTTATAAGGGAATCCTTTTGCCAACGGATACGTGAAGATTCTATGATACAAATTCTTGTTGTAGAAGGCAACTCTTCGGTAGCACCAATTCTGTAAAACATTATTTTTGAGACTTGTAAATACAATTGTTTTTTCTATTTTTTTTCTATTGTTTTTCTTTCTTCTGTATCATTTCCCTTTTGTTGTTTAGAGTAGTAGGGATGATTGCTTGTCTACTTTTTTTCTTTCCCTATTTTCCTTTGTTGTTCCCTCTAAGGAACAACACCTTTTTGTGTGTTGATTTGTTTTTCCCTATAGGGAACAATTGTTGTTCCCTAAAGGGAACAACACTTTTCTCTGTGTGTTTTTGTTGTTCCCTATAGGGAACAGCTATTGTTCCCTCCAGGGAACATCACTTTCTGCGAGTATTTTTTGTTGTTCTCTAAAGGGAACAACACTTTTTCTCTATGTTTTCCTTTGTTGTTCCCTCCAGGGAACAACAAATTTTTCTTGAGTATGCTTTTGTTGTTCCCTCCATGGAACAACACCTTTTTCGAGTGTTTTTTGCTGCTCCCTCTAGGGAACAGTTGTTGTTCGTTGGAGGGAACAACACTTTTCGAGTTTTTTTTCTATTCCCTCCAGGGAATAACTATTGTTCCCTAAAGGGAACAACACTTCTCTTGAGTGTTTTTATTTTTTTTTGTTCCCTCCAGGGAATAGTTGTTGTTCCCTAAAGGGAACAACACTTTTTCGAGTGTTTTTGTTGTTCCCTTTAGGGAACAGAACTTTTTCAATTGTTTTTGTTGTTCCCTCAAGGGAAAAACACTTTGGGAGCATTTTCGAGAACAACCCTCTCTTCCCCTTGCATGATCATTCCTAGCCCATCGCAACTCATTTTTTTTTAATCCTCTTTATGGAATAAAGTACAATACATATATGAGGACAACAAGTATGGAGTCTATTGAAGCAGGTGAATATCCTTAACATTATTATCTCTAACAAGACTAATTTGTGTTGACCGAAAAAGAAAGGACACAATTACCTATATCACTTTATAATCCTCACTTTTGCTATAAATGATACTGATTGATTATCTTCACCATGATGTTTCTACTCCCTCTAGTATAATTATCTCTGCTTAATATCAATAAGATTATGGGTATACTTCTTTTCTATTGATATGTTCAAACTTCTTCTTCCATCCCTACTCTTAAGGAGTACTGAGCTACCCTCTAATATAAAATGTGGAGTGTAAAATATATATATATATATATATATATATATATATATATATATATATAATAATAATAATAATAAAATTCACTAACAAATTTTTTTTTTAATCTACAAATGGAAGATAGGAGGTCTCGTCACGAGCCAAACTACCATGTTCATAGGGATGTGGCGAAGTGGCATTCCCACTATGGCCACCACACCAGGGATATTATCCAATTGATGCCTCGAGAAACAAAATCCTTGGAACATGAGGTCTCATCACGAGCCGGCCTGACCACTTTCACTACTTCCTAGTAAATAGAAATGTGTTCATCTGGTTACCATGCCAGCACATTGGTCTCTACTGTGGACATCGTAATGCACTTCCCTAACTATACATAGAGGATCTTGGCTCCTAAGGGTTAGAAAGCAACTCTATCGAGGCTGCGGACACCTGCAGGCAGCAGAAGCTATGCTTATGGTATTGAAGTTTTATTTCCTACATCAATAATTATTACAATTCCCTCTTCTTATTTTTCTATTTTTCTATGGAGGGATTACTTCCCTAACTTACCTTACCTTGAACCTTTATGCATGAGTTAATTTTTTTCTAAATCAATCACATCATTTTCAAGTGGAATAACGATTGTAAGGTATCATCTCTTACATATGCTATCCTTTTTACTTATCACATCACCTCACGACATCTTATTGCTTATTAATAATTCTCGTTACACACCTCGTTTTCATTACTCCAATATCTTTTTACGATCCTTTCATTAATATACATACTCTGCTGCCTTTACTACCCAATCCATCACCCCTGTAATTTTCTGCCAAAACGTCACTTTTTCGTCCATTTGGTCATAGGCGACCTTTAATTTCGAGAGGGGGCAAGGACCTCCAGTACACTCATGCATGCGTTGTCATTGTTTTATTGGATTTTGTAGGATAATACAACATACCATAATCATAGAGCATGTGGCATTATAATAGTCCTCGATTTAATGGTATTTAATTTTATAAAACATCACCTAACAGTGTTGTTACAACTATTCATTTTTCCATCCCTTGGTTGCTGCTCGTTGCTATGTTTTCTCCACTACACTAATCGTTTACAGGAGCAGGAAGAATTGAAGCATCATGGGAGGTAAAACAGTGCATTGAGAACCTTTAACACTGGATGTCTCCGATGGAGCCAGGGAAATTCTAGCTCACATAGGACGGACAACATATATTACAAGATTTCAACCCCCCAATGAGGAAATCGCCATTGAATTTCTATGGCATCTATAGAATGGAAAATCCTTGGTGAGAGGTAGACAAATCATCATATCAGATGATGTGATAGTAGAGGTGTCTGGGCTGCCAGCAGAAGGACCAGTATGGGCTGACAAGCGACTAAAGTTGCACGACGCTATGGATATTTTTAGGGATGAAGGACAAGAGCTAATCAAGAAGGGCAAAGGCATTCAACCATCTTCTCTCGGAGGGCCATGGGGAGAATTGGCACGAATTGTCCAGAACTATATTACCTGCGATGGGCGTCGAGACGTGGTAAGGCCACAGCAACTCAAACTTTTAGTAGTCTTAAAACAAAAATGCTCTGTTAATTTTCCTGCACTATTGAATTCATTATTGTGTGACACTGCCGAGAGGCTGAGACGGGAATGTCTAAAAATCCTCAAGGTAGTGCTAGTTAGCCAACAGAATCATCTAGCCCAGTAAATGTACAGGACTTTCAGGGATAAGATAATCTTGAATCAGAACCTGAGGGAGGAGATAGACCCAACTCAGTGCAGGAAGGAGCAGGGAATTCCGAAGATGAACGCAAAAACAAAGTAGGGCCTCCTCCAACACTAAATATGAGTTCTCAAGATGATATTTTGCAAGATTTTGAGGTAGGGATGGCCCAAGTCCTAGCCAATATGAATGTCTACATGTAGCCTGAAGAACCACTTAATCCTAACTTAGGAGAAGCCCAATCTCTAGGGAATTATGGCTATATCAGAATTCTACCTTCCCCAAAAGATACAAACATAGAAGAGGAAGTAGATACAGATTCTATTCATGAATCAGAGAACCAATCTGGTGAAACACTCCCATTGGAAAATAGTCATGATCAACATACTCCATTGAGTTATGCAATGGGTATGTATTTACTCTCAATTACATTGCCTTTTTCCTCTTTTCTTATCTCTTTCGTACCTTGATATGCTAACATATTGATGGATTATGATAAGAAATCAATGAACTACTCTCGATTAAGATTTAGCCACTGTAACTAACTCTTATTCCTTTTTATGCAAAAAAACAATGAAAGGAATAGTTGATGTTCCCTAGAGACAGAACAACGTAAACCAACAAAGGAAGAATGAGGCGCGTCGGTTGCGGTTAGGCTGGAGGATGAACCAGGAGGATCAATGCTAAATAAGAAGAATGTCAAAAGATAACATTCAGTTGTGAATCCCTCAGGATCTCCCGATCCTAAGGAATCACATTTATCTTTTATCTTTTTGACTATAAAAGTGAAAATTGTAGGAGGAAAGGGGATCGATCTTTGTTTATTTCAAATTGTAATTTTAATTTACAGACTTGTGCTTTTGAGGAACACGACCGTATTGTAATGAGGATTGAGTTTAATGGCTAATACATAATTTACGTTGTTGCTCATTCGTATTCTCTGAAGTAGCTTAGTAGTAGTTGCTGGTGGCTAAGGGCCCGTCCTCTAGTGGATGAAACTGCTATCCTTTGTGTTATATCTTTCTAATTCACGCAAGTTTAATTTGGTTTGATGTTTTTCCATTCTCAGCTAGTTTATCTTGTTTTCTATTTTCTAATTTCCTAGATTGCAGTTAGTTTACTTTCATTTATTTTGACCTTATGTACTTCGCAGCTTTGTCATTTGATTCCATTAATTTGATTATCAGTTAAAGCATTGAAACATGTTGACTATGATAAGAGTGTGGTTATTAGAGAATCAGTTGAAAGAGATTGGTTAATGCTACTGAACTCTCGGTTCACATCATTTCCATTTGAATTCCTTAATTGAGATTGAGTGTGATTTAGATAGAATCAACTAGAAGAGATTGGTTAATTCTACTATGTTCTCAGTTGCTGCTATTGTCAATTGAATTTCTTGTTTGAGATTTGATTACGATTTCAATTGAGGATTAAGTCTTGATGCTTAGATGTAATATTTCCATTAACAGTTGCAGTTTAAGTTTTATAAATGCATCTATTTACTCTTGTATCAAAGTTTTATATTTCATTTTAAAAAGCATTACTCTCTGGATTTATAGCTTGCACATATTGTGTACAGTCTTGGAATAAAAGGACTTGCTTGGGTTCATAATTAATGTGAGGCAATTAGGAGTTTTAAAAGACACCTTTTAGCACCCAACAGGGACATCATTGATGGCTTGGAGGAGTGGGAGTTTCACACAGAATTTTTTTAATTCTCTTCGAAATTCAGTCTCTTTTGGGATGTGCTAATTAGAATGGATCAATATTTCAGGAAAAGGAGATGGATTGCCTTTGGGAACACTTCTTGTTGGGAAAAATTATAAGAGGGGGGGTGAACCAATATTTTAAAAACTCACAATAATAATTTTCTTTTCTAAAATGTATATGTGACTTGATTGAACCCAACTAGTGTATATACGAGACTATTATAAAGGAAACTAGTGTATGCTCAGTAAGCTTGTAAAACAGTTAATTCCTTACCTATTAAACTTGAACCAGAATGTAAGAGGCTTATCACACATTTCATAAGTAGTAAACAGGTGTAGTAAGAAAAAAATAAAGTATCACACATAAGTAACACACATGAACACGAGGATTTAAGGTGGAAACCTAATGTGGGAGAAAACCACAGCTGTTATTGTCTCAGTCTTCAAAACTTATTAATATCAAAAAATTCTTACATTCTTGTACTAGTGCATACTCATACTAGTAGGCAAGCACCCACCTGCTAAAGGCTACAACCTTCACTTGTTCTCCAACGCCTACTAGAAGGGAGCTCCAACCCCCTGATATGATCAGTAGCTACTATTGGAAGGAAGCTTTGACTTGCTTACTGACAGCTCCAACCCTCAGCAACATCCATGAACCACATTTCATTAATTTTTTCACTCGATACAATATCAACACTTATGCTCAATCATCATTGTAATACAATCATCAATCTCTGGCAAATAAAATTAGCGAGTCACTAAAACCTAATCAACTGACACTTAGTCAAAAATAAACCAATGAACTGGAATAGTTAGATCACTGTAACCAATACACAAAACTGAACTCAGAATACTACATCAAAACATAGAATCAACTACAACCCTAACAATTCAAATGCCAAAATTTATATGTTGCTTCGCTTAAGGCAACCTGTGTGCATACACGCTTTTTAGTAGAGAAACCTGCCTACATATCTTAATATATTGAAAACTGAAAACTTGTAATTCTGAATAGACACAGAATTGACCAGAGATATTTTGAAATGTTCTGTTAGCTTACAAAACCCTCACATTGTCAGCAACATCGATAATCTTTTTCAACCAATCAACATGTAAACAAATTCAACTTCATCATTCAACTAGTTCTACTTCAGACATTATCACTCAACCTAGATCAACATGAGGACATCATTAATGGATAGTAGAGAAACAACAACACTGATCAGGTTTATCAGTCATTTATGAAAAATAACCCCTTACTTTATATATGTGACTTGGAAGAAGTGAACCCGTGTGTATACACACCTTTCCCGAGACTAACCAGTGTATAGATCTCAAAATTTTAACCTATTGTGCAGCTCTTTAGAACTTTTGAAAGACTTAGATCAGAATATTCAAAGATAAATACATGTATCAATACTGAGATCTAGTAAATCCATTAGCAAATCATACAATGAAAAGTCGTTTTAGATCTCATGATCTCGATCCATAATTGTATTCATTGGTGCATAATTATTTCAAATCTATGTGACAATTATGACCCTTACAATGAAAATACACTTTAGATTGAAGTATAAAAAAAAAAATCTTTCACTTGCACACTTAACCCTTTTATCTTCACCTCTTTATATATTTTATCCCTTATTCAATACCAAAGGTTAAAACTACAATAGTGTCGGTGGTAATCTTTGACGATATCAATATTCGTTGTTGCGCTAATTACTCTAGGCCAATGCCATCGTAAGGAACCTTGGTATTTAGGATACCTTGGTGAAAAAACCATATGCTACTTTTCTTCACTAAACTCACATGTATACACGACTTGGCCTTGACAAACCCGCATATAGATTTTAAAATCTTCACTTGTATCAAACTTCTGATTCTGATTTGTAAACCCTTGCCCCATCATTCTGGTATTCCATTCCATCATTTTTTCACCTTTGAATTGACCTATGAATTGATCTAGTTACCATATACTTGTTCTATTACAAGTGAGTTTCCATCAAGGACAACACATGCCAACAATATCACCCTTTGGACTTGATGGAAACCATGTTGGTCTTGATCACCTCAAGTTGTAGATACCTATTAGATACATCAAATAACCTTTATTCAAATGCCAAGATTGTTATGAAGCCAGCTCACAAAAAGATAGAAAAGATAGATCAATGCCTTATAAATAAGCCTCTTTGAGGGGGCAACCTCCTTTACATTACACAAATGAACAATCCTTAGATGATTCAAATGACAAAACCTCCTTTCTATATATAGGAGTCTAAGGGGTCACAATATAACCAAAGCCAACCTAACAATAATAATATAAAGGCACAATAATAACAATATGGGGTCAATAGGGGCACAACAATAACAATAAGGGATACAACGACAATAGTAATGGGGGAATCACTAGTATTATAGTGACCTAACATGCCCCTCTCCTTCAAAAAAGTGTTGTCCTGAATGCTTGAGTAGTTTTGGATTCTTCTATATAAAATTATCATCCTCCCATCTGGAACCTTCACCAGGTAAGTTCTTCCACTTGATGAGATACACTGAAATTGATCGATTTCATAGCTGTCGAGTTCTTGTTTCTTTCACTACCTCAGGTTCCAATATGATTTTTCCTTCCTCATCAAGTTCTGGAAATATTGTTTGAATTAGAAGCTTGTAACCTATAACCTTATTTAAGCATGAAACATGGAAAACTGGGTGCACTTGGGAAGCTACTAGAAGGTCCAATTTGTATGCCATAGTACCTATATTTTGCAACACCTTGTACGGACCATAATACTTTGGTGATAATTTATTATCCTTCTTAGCTTGATTAAGGGACATTTGTTTATATGGTTGTAGCCATAGGAATACCCAATCACCTACATCAAAACTTCTTTCACTGCGATGTTGATATGCTTGTTGTTTCATTCTATTCTGCGCCAAGGTGAGGTTATCCTTTAAGAGTTGGAGAACTTGTTGATAATGATCGATGTGATCTTCCTCTACTTGAACCTTAGATTTTTCTCTTAAATATGAGGTGATGGATGGTGGATGATATCCATAAAGTGCCAAAAATGGGGTCATTTTTGTTGCAGTATGGAAGGAAGTGTTATATCACCATTCAGCTAGAGGCAACCATTTGACCCATTGTGTCTATTTATCAGATACAAAGCAATGAAGATATCCTTCCAATAATTTGTTTACTATCTCAGTTTTCCCATCAGATTGAGTACGATAAGATGAGCTATGAGCTAACTGAGTACCAAGACAAGAAAATAATTATGTCAGAAAAGTTCCATTGAAAATGGCATCTCTGTCGCTTACAATAATCTTTGGGTTTCCATGTAGCTTTTGATTATTTCCCTAAATAAAGTAGAAACTGTACTCACTTTAAATGGATGAGATAATGCATAAAAGTATGCATACATGGTAAGTCTATCAACTACCACCATGATAACACTCTTTCCTTTGGACTTAGGTAATCCTGTGATAAAATCCATTGAAACCTCCTCCCAAAGTTGGCTTGGAATGGATAAAGGTTATAATAGTCATGGGGTCTTAATTGTTTCAAGTTTATTTGTTGGGAAACCAAACATTTCGTCACAAACTTTTGAATATCTGATTTAAGGCGATCCCAAAAAAAATCCTTCTTAACCCTGTGGTAGGTTTTTAGAAATCATGAGTGCCCTTCTAAGGGAGAGGTGTGCAATTCCCTAAGAATCTTTTGTTTGAGTTGTTAATTCTTACATAGGTATAACCGATCCTTGTACCATAACGAATCATTTCTACAACTAAATGTATCAGATGTACTGGGATCTTGTTGTATCTTTTGAATGAGTTCCCACACTTCCTTGTCATTCTTCCATTCATCCCTTGCCTTGTTTATCCAATCTGGTTGGATAATGGAAATGGCACAAAGAAATGCTTCCACATCCTCATCCTTTCTTGAGAGTGCATCTTCCACAACACTTTGCTTCCCTTTTTTGTAGATGATTTCAAAATCATAACCCAACATCTTTGTGACCCATTTTTTCTGCTCTTCTAAAGATAATCTTTGTACTAAAAAGTATTTAAGCTTATCAAGATATGCTTTTACCTTGAAGTGTCTTCCCATTAGGTAGGGTTGGCATTTGTTAAGTGCATGTAGTATTGCCAACATTTCCTTCTCGTCAATAGCTTTGTGTAATGCTTTCCTTTGTTTGGACAACTTTCGAAAGCAATGGGTCTTTCTTCTTGCATTAAAACAACACCAATTCCATTTCTTGAGGCATCACATTCCACAATAAAGGTTTTTGTGAAGTCCGGTGTAGCTAAGACTGGTGCTTGGCACATTGCCTCTTTAAAATGTTCAAAGGCCTTCGTTGCTTCTTGAGTCCATGAAAATGCATCTTTCTCCAATAATGTTGTTAAAGTTGCTGCTATTCTCCCATAATTCTTAACAAACTTGTGATAATACCCTGTCAACCCAGGAAATCCTCGTAGATTCTTTATGGATGTGGGAGTTTTCCATTCCTTAATGGTTTTAATTTTGCTAGGGTCTACCTTAACACCTTCATGAGATACAATATGACCCGAATATTCCACCTCTTGTACTCCAAAGAAACATTTCGAGATTTTTGCATATAATTGTTTCTCCTCCAATAGTTTGAGCACCATGTAAAGGTGTTGGACATGATCCTTCCAAGATTTTTTGTAGATTAGTATGTCATCAAAAAATACTAACACAAACTTTCTATGGAATGGTTTGAAAATGGAATTCATCAAACCTTGAAATGTAGAAGGTGCATTAGTAAGGCCAAAAGGCATGACTGAAAATTGATAATGACCCTCATGAGTTCTAAATGTTGTTTTTGGAATGTCTTTAGTCTTCATTCTGATTTTATGATATCCTGAACGAAGATCCAACTTGGTGAAGTAAATTGATCCATGCAATTCATCCAATAATTCATCAATGACAAGAATTGGAAATTTATCTTTAATAGTGAGCTTGTTGAGATCCCTATAATCTAGACACATATACCATGATCCATCCTTCTTGTGAACCAATACTACTGGAGTAGAGAAAGAACTTTGACTAGGTTGAATTATACTAGCCTCTAGCATTTCTACAACCAAACGTTCAATTTCACTCTTTTGGACATAGGGATATTTGTAAGGCCTAATGTTTGGAGGAACACTTCATGGAATCAAATTAATAGCATGATCTTGATCATGAATAGCTGGGAGGCCTTTGGGATTCTCAAATACCTTTGAATGATTGTACAAGACTTTTTGAAGATCTGGATAAATGGATGATTTTGATGTGGGAACCTCTAATGAACATAATTGTGCAGTTATGCCTCATTTTTCTTTCTTTAGAATCTTTTTCATTCCGTTGGAGCTGATTATCTATCTCTGTTTCCTTGCGATACACCTTAATTCAACTTCCTTTCCTTCTGAAGAGAATTTCATGAAAATTTCTTGAAAAGTTAAATTTATTGTACCCAAGGGTTGTAGCCATTGGACTCCTAGTACAACATCAACACCACCCATTGGAATGGAAAGCATTGGTCTATTCAATAAATATTCTCCCATGGATAACTTGATATTGTGGCACTTTCCTAAGCGATTTATGGTTCCTCCACTTGCAACCATCACTTGACACTCTATTGTTGGATATAGGAAGCAATTCAATTCCTTGGCTTTCTTACAATGAATAAAATTATGGGTACTTCCCGAATCAATAAACACTATTACCTTTTTCTTTTTGATATGCCCTTCTATCTTGATAGTTTGAGGAGTGGTAATTCCAGCCAATTCATTACAAGATATGGTCGAATTCATTTCTTATCTTTCTAGGATTTGTTCCTGGTGTATATCCTCTTCTTTTGATGTTTCTTGTTACTTTTCTTCCTCCTCTTCACAATCTATGTAAAATAATTTCTTCTTGGAACACTTATGACCTTTAGTGTATTTTCTATCACAATTGTAACAAACACCTTTTGCTCTTTTTTCTTCTTATTGTTGTGGTGTCAATCATGTAGGTTGTGGATGGCTAGGGCCAGCAACACTTCCATCTTTATGATTGTGAGTGGTAGGCTACCTTGTTGCCATAATTTTTCTTTCCATTTTTCTTGCCAACCTGAATGCCTTCTCCAATGAATTTGGTTCCCAAAGGCAAACCTCACGTTGGATGTTATATTTTAAAGTCCCTATGAACACTTCAATATTATGCTCCTTTGGAATATCTTTTACCCTTATATTCAATTTTTGAAAGTCCTGAATGTGCTCCATGATTGAACCCTTTTGTTTGAGATTTGTCAATTGGCTTAAAAAAGTGTTTCTTTCTATATCCTCATAATGTGCTATCATTTCATCCATAAAAGTAGTCCAAGTGACAATTTGTTTATGAGAACGAAGCCATCGATGCCATACAAACTAATTTGGTTCCAAATATAAAGTTGCAATGCATACCTTTTTTGTAATTTTCACATTATGGAGATTGAAAAATTGCTCCATCTGTAGTATCCATGTCCCAGGATCCTTGCCATCAAACTTCTTCATATCAATACAGGGAACATGGTGGTTCTTCGATCCAACATTAGAGTCTATGAAATCATGATTAACATTTATTTTGTTCTCATCATGAGTCTCCTTTACTACCCTTTCGCCATTAGTAAGAATTTCTTGTAGAAACTTTTTCAAATCTATATTTAAATCTGTCTTCAAATCTTCCATGCCTTTCTTTAAATCATCCATCTTAGCTTCCATTCCATCCATGTTAGCTTCCACATCATTCAGCTTGGCTTCTACGCCTTTCTTTAAACCATCCATCTTAGCTTCTGTTACTTTTTGTGCGAGTGAAATTTGTTGCACTTGGTCTCGTAATTTTGATATATCATGTTGCATTTCTTCCTCTTCTTCATGAGTCATGCTAGAGATTTCAAGTTTCTTACTAGGTGTTTCCATTTTCTTTCTTTGTGGCATTAATTATCAATAATAATGCTTCAGTATGGCCTTTTAATTCCTTCAAACTAATTTTTCAAATCAAGCTTATGAAATTTTTTTAAAAGAACTACACACCTTTTTTCACTTTGTGGGAGCTCGATATTGAATCTAATGTATCTCTGTAATTTTGGATCTCCAAGGTCTGAAATTTCTTCCTTTGGTAACCCTCTGAGTGATATTTCTAACCTTGCAAGTCTGATCAAGATTGGATTCTCCAATGAAGATTTATGCCAATTCCTCCACGATGACCTCTTGTATGCACGGGTTCAGTAGAGAGAACATGTACGATGTTCCGTGGGTCATTGTTTCAACCTTAGGTTCTGAAAATGATATACAAAAAACTATAGTCCGTACTATTTTTGTAAATTCTTACGAAACTTCAATCTGATGCTCAGAGCGAAAGTCATCACGATTTTCCCAAGGTCAGCTGTTTGGAATGTAATTTGGGGGTATGCAAAAACCCTAACTTCCTCACATTATATCTCAAAAAATATAGCAAGTCAAGATATGAAATTCGGGCTCATGGTTCAAATAGATTTCATCTCAAATGTTTTTTGTTTTAGCTAAAATGTCAACAAAACAAATTTATAGTGAAAATTCCACGATGACCTGTTTGGAGCAGCGAAACCCTAGAATCCAAAGCTCTCATACGAAATGTTATGAAACCAACTCACTAAAAGATAGAAAAGATAGATCAACGCCTTAGAAATAATCCTCTTTGAGGGGGAAAACTCCTTTAAATTATAAAAATGAACAATTCTTATATGATTCAACTAACAAAACCCCCTTTCTATATGTAGGAGTCTAAGTGGTCACAATATGACCAAAGCTGACCTAACAATAATAATATAAAAGCACAATAATAACAATATGGGGACAATAGGGGCACAACAATAACAATAAGGGATACAATGACAATAGTAATGGGGGAATCACTAGTATTATAGGGACCTAACAAAGATATTCTCCCCCTTTGACATCACGGGAAAATGGTGGACCAATGTTGAATGAAGACTTTCATATCTGAACTATTGAATACTGACCGTGCTCCCCCTGATCACATGGTCCCCCTAAGCACATGTTGAAATCTCTAATAGATGTTCAATGAAGCACATGACTCTATGACTTAGAAATTGTCCAATCACCAAAAACTTACATCAATCACCCAATCACAATGCGTTTTCACATTTGTAATCATTATTACATAAACTTCCCAAACACATTGGGGATTCAAAATTCATCATATCTCAAGAAGGACATGACCAAAATAGTCCATACATGAGTGAATATGAAAATAATAGATCTCCACATGACCTTTACAATAGATGACAGAGATGTTATTAATAACTGAGACCAAAATATCTTAAAAGTAGCATAATTTAGCAGCCATAATGCCAACAATGCATTATATTCTATAGGGTTGATTCTCCCCATGAACATATGCTACCTGTTTATTTTCAACAACTCATTCATCAAAGCATGTTCATCAATCAGATAAATGTCAATGAGAAAAGCATAACTCAATACCACATCAGTTTACTGTAGCCGTCAACACCAGACCACGAGAAATCAAATCATAGTTGTGAGAAGCATGTCATAGGTTGATCTTGAGTTTGCCCCACTATTTTTCTATCAGAGAAAAACATACACAATTGTCTGCAAAGAAAATCACGTATATATCTGAATATACCTCATGAAACCCATGTATACATAAAAACCTTTTGATTTTTGACCTAATTAACAACAAAATGAGGCAGAGAAAACTCTCGGTTTCTGTTTGAGATATTCAAATCCTTCTCTGGGAAGTGGTTTAGTAGATATATCAACAACTTGTTCTTTCGAGGGAACATACTCCAATTTAGCATTTTTCTCAAGCACTTGTTCCCATAGAAAGTGATACTTAATAGGAATATTCTTGGTCTTGCGGTGCATAATAGGATTTTTCGAAATACTAATAGCACTTGTATTATCACATAGGATGCAAATGGGTGGATAAAATTTGATTTCTATATCCTGTAATGTTTGCATCATCCAGAGAATTTGTATATAAGGCAATGGAACTTTGTTTCTTACTGAAGCAATATACCAATCAGGGCCCCATGTAAAATGCACCTCCACTAGTGCTTTTCTAGTCATCAACATTTCTAGCCCAATTTTCATTTTTGTATGCATGAAGGGTAAGATCTACATCTTTAAGATACCATAGACCAAAATATTGGGTTCCTTGGAGATATTTGAATATTCTTTTTACTTCTTGAAGATGTTATTCCTTTGGATTGGGTTGGAAACGTCCACGAATTCCAACTGCATGCATGATATCTAGTTTGTTACCTATTAGATAAAGCAAAATACCAATCGTAGACCTGTACTCTGGTTGGTTTATTGTGGGAGAATCATCATTAGGAATGAGGCTACATCCTGTCATCATGGGAGTACATATAGGTTTGCAATCTTCCATCCCATACTTGTTCAAAATTTGCTTGAGATATTTTATTGTGAGAGAAAGATGCCATCGTTTTCTTGTTGTGCTTGTAGACCAAGAAAATATGCTAGTTCCCCAAGTAACGACATTTCAATTTCTTGCTGCATAACAGAAGTAAAGTTTTGACTCATAGATTCTTCATTACTTCCAAAGATGATATCATCCACATAAACAACAATAATTAGTAGTTTATCACCCTCAATTTTTGTGTGCAAGTTGATGTGTGCGGATCCTTTTGTAAAACCTTGTTGTTGAAGATATTTGTCAAGACAGTAATACCATGCCCATAGAGCTTGTTTTAGTCCATATAAAGCCTTTTTGAGGTTTTATACAAGGTTTTCATCATTCCCCAAAATGAATCCTTCGGGTTGTTCAATACATACTTCTTCTTCTAGATCTCCATTAAGGAAATCATATTTTACATCGATTTGATAAACTTTGAAATTTCGAAAACTTGAAAATGCAAGAAAATTTCTGATGGCTTCAAGTCTGGCTACTAGTGCAAATATTTCTTCAAAGTCTATTCCTTCTTGTTGAGCATACCCTTTACAAACAAGTCTAGCTTTGTTTCTAATGAACTCTCCATTTTCATTCAAATTATTTTTGAATATCCATTTCGTCCCAATAACATTTTTATCATGAGGTCTTGGAACCAATTCCCAAGTATCATTCTTTTCAATTTGATCAAGTTCTTCATTCACGGCCTTAACCCAACAATCATCTTTACTAGCTTGATTTACATTTTGTGGTTCAATGGTGGATAATAAAGCTAGATAACTAGAAGATCCTACAAGTGTTCTTCTTGTTTGTACCCCATATTACTTTTCTCTTAGAATTTGAGTTTCTGGATGATTCTTTTGAACATGCCTGGATGGAGCCTTTTCTTTATCTGATGTATCTTCTTCTATTGCTTCACTAGTTTCTTCTTATATATCATTGCGATTTGATGTGGGAAAGCATTCATCATTATCATCCTCATTTTCTGATGTTACCTTTTTGGACCCTGTGCATGCTTCATCAATCACAACATCGATGCACTCAAAAATTTTCCGAAGTTTATTATTGTAACATTTGCATCCTTTGTTTCTAGATGAGTAACCAAGAAGTATTCCTTGATTTTCTATAGCTTAAAACCTTCCATGTTTTTCATCATTATTTTTTATGAAACATTTGCTTCCAGAAACTCTGAAATTCTTTACAGTGGGAGGCTTACCATACCAAAGTTCATACATAATTTTATCACTATTCACACAAACATGAGCCTTGTTGAGAATATTTATTATAGTATGCGTAGCTTCACCCCATAAGGTGTCAGGAGTTCCATACTCATTAAGCATAGCACGATCCATTTTTTGAACAATCCTTTTCATTCTTTTTGCCATGCCATTTTGTTGAGGAGTTTTAGGTGTAGAAAATTGTCTTTTTATACCATGTTGTTCACAGAAATCAAAGAATTTATCTGATATGTATTCTCCTCCTCCATCAGATATAAGACATTTGAGTTTTAGATCTAATTTATTTTCAACTAATGGCTTGAAGACTTTAAATTTATCAAATGCTTCATCTTTTTGTTTCAATAAATTGATCCAACACATTCTGGACAAGTCATCAATGAATAAGATATAGTATTGTTCTCCACAGGATGACATTTTCTGTACTGGTCCACACAAATTAGTATGTATAAGTTCAAGAGGCTTACATTCTGATCCTTCTTTGGCATTGAATTAAACTCTTGTTTTCTTACTGAATTGACATGACTTACATATGGTACTTTCTGGTATGGTGATGTAGGGTATATCACGAACAACTTTCAGCTTGCTTGATTTTCTTACTTGAGAGAAGCTTAGATGTCCCATCCTTCTATGCCATAAGCAATTTTCTTCTGCCTTTCCTAGGCGACATTATTCTTGGCCACATTTTAATATATACATATTGCTCGGGGTTCTTGTTCCTTTTGGCCTTTCATGTGTCAATTTCACAAACCACACATTCTTGTTATCGAAATACTACCTCATTTCCTTGATCACACATTTGGCTAACAATAAACAAGTTATGCTCTAATCCATGAACATACATAACATTACTAGCTTTATCATTTTCTTTTAGAAAAACAAAACCTTTACTCTTAATGACAGCGGGTGATTCAGTTCCAAAAGTGACATTCTTTTTTTTCTCTAAAGCATTGTATGAAATATGTTTATCTTTTTCACATGTCATGTGTTTTGAGCATGTGCTATGAATGTACCATTGATTTTCTTGTCCTTTTGTAAACAATGTTATGCCACGGCTTTCAGATTGTAACTCCTTCCTTTTCCATACCTTAGAATTTCTTGATATTTGATCCTTTTGAGATGTTGGTTGTAATTTTCTCTTGCATTCAAATTCTTCATGTCCAAATTTATTGAAAAATGAGCATTCAATTTCATCTATAAGAGGTGAGAACATATTATAAGTGTTCTTCTTGACTCTTGCATCATTCCTTTGTTTTCTTTCTTCTCTAGTCATGATACTTTTGTATGCAACACATTGAGCAACCTTATGACCAAAATTATGACATGTGAAACATTGTCCATTAAAGAAGAAATTTTTGTGATCATATAATCTTATGGTTTTGTTTACATTTTGATTGATTCTTCTGTTGATGTTCATCCTTGGATTGGAGTGAACACTATTTACCTATGGAATGCCTTTATTCTTTTGCTCAGGACTAGAGCTTTGCTGAATAGTTTTTGTGGTATTACTGAAGCTTTGCAGACTAATTTTTGCTGCATTACTAAAGCTTTGCTAACTGGTTTCTACTGCATTTAGATAGCTTCTGGTGGTGGTTGAAGACTTTTATGTTTGAGATGTTTCTCCAGTGTATCCAAGACCTATTTTCATAAGAGGAGAGCCTTATACCTTCATAATTTCATCTAAGGTTTCAGATACCATATCAAATATAAGATTCAAAGTTTTTATTTTCTCAAGTACCTTTCTTAGACTTACTACTTCACATTCTAGATTTTCATTGTGCTTTTCCTTTTCTATGAGTTGATGCTTCAAAGTATCTATGGCTACCTTGTTTTCTTCCAAGAAATTTTTGAGTTGAGTAACTTGTTCAAATAAATATTTTTCCTCTAAATCGTCCACAAATTTATCATTAGAATCATTATTATTTTTCTCAAAAGCCATGAGTAATTTAAGATCTTGATCAAATTCACCTTATTCACTATTTGACAAGCCATCACTATCTTCATGAATATAATAACTTCTTATACTATTAAAATGTATCCTATTACCTTTTACGGTATCCCTCCCTTTTCCATCGTTCTCTTTATGAGGAAATTTAGTATCATGAAGCAAAAAATTTGAAGGGAAACTTACCTCTGAATCTTCTAATGCCTAGTTGAAGTTTCTTTACAAAGTTTACCTCATTTTCTTCTAATATGTATCTATATTCCTTATGTTCTTCCTTTTATTTTCCTTTTGTAGATGCTTTAAATGGGGCTTCTTTGACATTTGAGGCACCTCCTTTCCTCATTTCAAAAGCTGTCAGGATCCCATGAAGTTGAAAAATAGTAAGAGTCTGTAGATCCTTCGTTTCTTCAATGGACGACACTTTTGACTTGAATTTAGGAGTTAGAGATCTTAAAATTTTTTCAACTTAAGTAGTGTCCTTTATATATTCACCGAAATTTCTCATGCGATTTACAATATCATCTATACGTATAAATAAACTGGCAATACTTTCATCATTATGCATTCTGAGAGTTCATATTGAATTCTAAGAGTTTGGAGAATAAAAGTTTTACCTTCATATCACCTTCATAGCTTTAAATGATTCTATACCATATTTCTTTTGTTGTGTTTAGCTACATAGCTTTGAAAATTTATAATTCTATGAGAGTTCCCAATAATGGATTGACAACATTGGGATTGGTTTCATATGTCTTCTTTTCTACTACATATGTGGGAACTACAATTGGATATTGGTAACCTCCTTCCACAATTGCCCAAACATTTTCTCCAAGAGATTGAATATAGGATCTGGTTCTTCTCTTCCAATATATAAAATTATTTCTGTTAAAGAGTGGTGGTCTAATAGATGTCGTTCTCTCTTGATTGCTCATCTTGAGAGATATTCCTTCAAGTGATCAAACTTCCTTTGAAGGACATCCTCTTATACCAATTGTTGGGAAAAATACTAGGGGGGGTGAATTAGTATTTTAAAAAACACACAATAATAATTTTCTTTTCTGAAATGTATACATGACTTGACTAAACCCAACTAGCGTATATATGCGACTGTTGTAAAATAAACTAGTGTATGCTTAGTAAACTTGTAAAATAACTAATTCCTTATCTGTTATACTTGAATAAGAATGTAAGAAAATTATCAGGCATTTGATAAGCAATTAATAGGTGCAGTAAGAACAAAATAAAGTATCACACATAAGTAACACACATGAACACAAGGATTTAAGGTGGAAACCCAATGTGGGAGAAAACCACCATTGTTATCATCTCATTCTTCAAAACTTATTAATATCAAAAACTTCTTACATTCTTGTATTGGAGTATACTCATACCAGTACGCAGGCACCCACATGCTGAAGGCTACTACCTACACTCGTTCTCCAGCTCCCATTGGAAGGGACCTCCAACACCCTGATCTGATCACCAGCTACTACTAGAAGGAAGCTTCAACTTCCTTACTGAAGTCTCCAACCCTCAGCAACATGCATGGACCATGTTCCATTAATTTTCACATTGGATCCAATATCAAAACTTATGCTCAATCATCATCGTAATACAATCAACAATATCTGGCACACAGAATCAACCAATCACTGAAACCCAATCAACTGACACTTAGTAAAAACTCAACCAATGAACTAGAATAGTTAGATCACTTTAACCAGTACCGAGAACTAAACTCATAATACTACATCAACACATAGAATAAACTCCAACCCTGATGATTTAAATGAAAAAATGTATACACTACTTCATTTATGGCAACTTACGTGCATACGTAATTTTCTGTAGAGAAACTGATGTACATATATTAATATATTGAAAGTTGAAAACTTGTAGTTCTAAATTAGACACAGAGTTTACCATAAATAATATGAAATGTTCTATCAACTTATAGAACCCTCATACGGTTAGTAGCATCAATAATATTTTTCAACCAATCAACATGTAAACAATTTCAACTTCATCATTCAACTAGTTCTACTTCAGACAACATCACTCAACCCAGATCAACATGAGGACATCATTGACAGACAGTATAGAAACAATAACCCTGATAAGGTTTATCAGTAATTTATGAACAAAAGCCCTTTATTTTATATCAATGAGTTGGAAGAAGTGAACCTGCGTGTATATGCACTTTTCCCAAGACCAACTAGCATATAGGTCTGCAAATTTTTACCTAAAGTTGTGCAACTCTTCAGAATTTCTCAAAGACCCAGATCATAATATTAAGACATGAATACATGCATCAGTACTAAGATCTAGTTAATCCATCAACATATCATACAATGAAAAGTCATTTTAGACCTCATGAACCTAATCCATCATTGTATTCGTTGGTGCATAATTATTTTAGATCTATGTGAAAATTATTGTTAGGTCCCTATAATACTAGTGATTCCCCCATTTCTATTGTCATTGTATCCCTTATTGTTATTATTGTGCCCCATAGAATCCCACTATTGTTATTTTTGTGCCTTTATATTATTATTGTTAGGTCGGCTTGGTTATATTGTGACCCCTTAGACTCCTATATATACAAAGGAGGTTTTGTCATTTGTATCATTGAAGAATTGTTCATTTGTGTAATGTAAAGGAGGTTACCCCCTTGAAGAGGCTGAATTGTAAGATGTTGATCTATCTTTTCTATCTTTTTGTGAGCTGGTTTCATAACATTTGGTATCAGAGCTTTGGATTCTAGGGTTTAGATGCTCCATACAGGTCATCGTGGAATTTTCACTATAACTTTTGTTCTACAATGTTTTAGAAGCGAAAAAAAAAAACCCATTTGAGATGCAATATTGCTAAACCTCGGGTCCACATTTCATATCATGTCTTGCTATATTTTCAGAGATATGATCTGAGGAAGTTAGGGTTTTTGAAAGCTCCAGAATTTCATCTAAAATAGGGCATCATGGAATGTCCGCTATAACCCTTTCTCTACGAAGTTTCAGAAGCTAAGAAAAAACCCATTTGAGAAGAAATTGGTTTGAACCTCGGCTCCAAATTTTAGATCCTGTCTCGCTATATTTTCAGAGACATAATCTGAGGAAGTTAGGGTTTTTGCAAACCCCCGAATTACATTCAAAATAGGTCACCCTGGGAAAATCATCATAACTTTCTCTCTGAGCATCAGATTAAATTTTCGTGAGACGTTGCAGAAAGAGGACGGACTCTAGGTTTTTGGATACCATTTTTAGAACCTAAGGTTGAAACAATGGACGATGGCATGTCGTACAAGTTCACTCTACTGAACAAGTCTATACTCAAGTAATTGTGGGAGAATTGGCATAACTTCTCATTGGAGAATCCAATCTTGATCAGACTTGTGGAGTTAGAAATATTACTCAGAGGGTTACTGCAAGAAGTAATTTCAGACCTTGGAGATCAAAAATTTTAGAAATACATCAGATTTAATATCAAGATCCTACAAAGTGAAAAAAAAAGGTGTGTAATTTTTTTTAAATTTTTGCACAAGCTTGGTTTGGAAAACTGGTTTGGAGGAATTCAAAGGGAATAGTGAAGCATTATTATCTATAATTGATGCCTCAAAGAAAAAAATGGAAACACCTAGTAAGCAACCTGAAAGCTCTAGCACGACTCATGAAGAAGAGGAATAAATGCAACATGATATATCAAAGTTCTGAGACCAAGTGTAACAAATGTCACTTGCACTAAAAGTAACAGAATATAATATGGATGATTTAAAGAAAGACGTAGAAGCTAAGATGTATGGTGTGGAAGCTAAGATGGATGATTTAAAGAAAGGCGTGGAAGCTAATATGGATGACTTAAAGAAAGGCATAGAAGCTAAGATGAATGATGTGGAAGCTAAGATGGACGACATGGAAGCTAAGATGGAAGGTGTGGAAGCTAAGATGGATTATTTTGAAGATAGATTTGAAGGCAAGCATGGAAGATTTGAAGACAGATTTGAAAAAGTTTCTACAAGAAATGCTTACTAACGGTGAAAGGGTAGTAAAGAAAACTCAGGATGAGAACAAAATAAATGTTAATCATGATTTCATATACTCCAATGTTGGCTCGAAGAACCACCATGTTCCAAAGATCGATATGAGGAATTTTGATGGCAAGGATCCTAGAACATTGATACTACAAATGGAGCAATTCTTCAATCTGCATAATGTGCAAAACACACAAAAGATACACATTGCAACTTTATATTTGGAACCAAATCAGTTTGTATGGTATTGATGGCTTTTCTCTTGTAAACAAATTGTCACTTGGGCTATTTTTACAGCTGAAATGATAGCACATTATGAGGATACAAAAAGCAACACTTTTTTTATCCAATTGATAAATCTCAAACAAAAGGGTTCAATGATGGAGCACATTGAGGACTTCCAAAAATTGAATATAAGGGTAAAAGATACTCCAGAGGAGCATAGGATTGATGTGTTCATAGGGGCTTTAAAAGATAACATCCAACATGAGGTTCGCCATTGGGAACCAGATTGATTGGAGAAGGCTTTCAGTTTGGAAAGAAAAATGGAAAGCAAAATTATGGCAACAAGGAAACCTACCACTCACAATCATAAAGATGGAAGTGTTACTGCCCCTAGCCATCCACAACCTACAAGGTTGACACCACAACAATTGTAATAAAAAATTGAAAAAGGGCTTTGTTACAGTTGTGATAGAAAATACACTAAAGTTCATACTTGTGCCGAGAAGAAATTATTTTACATAACTTGTGAAGAGGAGGAAGAAAAGGAACAAGAAATGTCAAAAGAAGAGGATATACACCAGCAACAAACCCTAGAAAAAGAAGAAAAAACTCTGACCATCTCTTGTAATGCATTGGCTGGAATTACCACTCCTCAAACTATCAAGATAGAAGGGCATATAAAGAAGAAAAAGGTAATAGTGTTGATTGATTCGGGAAGTACCCATAATTTTATTCATTGTAAGATAGTCAAGGAATTGAATTGCTTCCTATATCCAGCACTAGAGTGTCAAGTGATGGGCGCAAGTGGGGGAACCATAAAATGCTTATGAAAGTGCCATAATATTAAGCTATCCATGGGAGAATATGTATTGAATAGCCTAATTCTTTCCATTCCAATGGCTAGTGTTGACTTTGTACTAGGAGCCCAATGGCTACAATCCTTGGGTACGATAGCTTTTAATTTTCAAGAACTTTTCATGAAATTCTCTGCAGAAGGAAAGGAAGTTGAATTAAGGGGTATCGCAGGGAAACCGAGAAAGACAATTAGCTCTAATAGAATGAAAAAGCTTCTAAAGAAAGAACAATGAGGCATAATTGCACAATTATGTTCACTAGAGGTTCCCACATCGAAACCATCCATTTATCTAGATCTCCAAAAAGTCTTTGATAATCATTCCAAGGTATTTGAGGCTCCCAAAGACCTCCCACCTATTCGTGATCATGATCATGCTATCAATTTGATTCCAGGAAGTGTTCCTCCAAACATCAGGGCTTACAGATATACCTATGTCCAAAATAGTGAAATTGAATGTATGGTTGCAAAAATGCTAGAGGCTGGTATAATTCAACCTAGTCAAAGTTCTTTCTCTACTCTAGTAGTATTGGTTCACAAGAAGGATGGATCATGGCGCATGTGTCCAGATTATAGGGAGCTCAAAAAGCTCACTATTAAAGATAAATTTTCCATTCCTATCATTGATGAATTATTGGATGAATTTCATGGATCAATTTACTTCACCAAGTTGGATCTTCATTCAAGATATCATCAAATCATAATGAAGACTGAAGACATTCCAAAAACAACATTTAGAACACATGAGGGACATTATGAATTTTCGGTCATGCCTTTTGGCCTTACTAATGCACCTTCTACATTTCAAGGTTTGATGAATTTCATTTTCAAACCCTTCCTTAGAAAATTTGTGTTAGTATTTTTTGATGATATACTAATCTACAACAAGTCTTGGAAGGATCATGTCCAACATGTTGACATGGTGCTCAAACTATTGGAGGAGAAACAATTATATGAAAAAATCTTCAAATGTTTCTTTGGAGTACAAGAGGTGGAATATCTAGGTCATATTGTATCTCATGAAGGTGTTAAGGTAGACCCTAGCAAAATTAAAACCATTAAGGAATGGAAAATCCCTACATCCATAAAGCATCTATGAGGATTTCTCAGGTTGACAGGGTAATATCACAAGTTTCTTAAGAATTATGGGAGAATAGTAGCACCTCTAACAACATTATTGAATAAAGATGCATTATCATGGACTCCGGAAGCAACAAAGGCCTTTGATAATCTTAAAGTGGCAATGTACGAAGCACCAGTCTTAGCTACACTAGACTTCACAAAAACCTTTATTGTGGAATGTGATGCCTTAGGAAATGGAATTGGTGTTGTTTTAATGCAAGACGAAAGACCCATTGCTTTCGAAAGTCATCCAATCAAAGGAAAGTATTTACACAAAGCTATTTATGAGAAGGAAATGCTGGCAATACTACATGCACTTAAGAAATGGCAACCCTACCTAATGGGAAGACACTTCAAGGTAAAAACAGATCGTGATAGTCTTAAATAATTTTTAGAACAAAGATTACCTTCAGAACAGAAGTAAAAATGGGTCACAAAGATGCTGGTATATGAATTTGAAATCATCTACAAAATAGGGAAGCAAAATCTTGTGGCAGATGCACTCTCAAGAAAGGATGAGGAAGTGGAAGCATTTCTTTGTGCCATTTCTATTATCCAACTAGATTGGATAAGCAAAGCAAGGGATGAATGGAAGAATGATGAGGAAGTGTGGGCGCTCATTCAAAAGATACAACAAGATCCTACTACATTTGATACATTTAGTTGGAAAAATGATTCATTATGGTATAAGGATTGGTTATACATACGTAAGAATTCCCAACTCAAAGAAAAGATTCTTAGGGAATTGCACACCTCTCCCTTAGGAGGGAACTCAAGATTTCTAAAAAATATCACAAGGTCAAGAAGGATTTTTTTGGGATGGCCTTAAATTGGATATTCAAAAGTTTGTGGCAAAATGTTTGGTTTTCCAAGAAAATAAAGTTGAAATAATTAAGACCCTAGGACTATTACAATCTTTATCGATTCCAAGCCAACGTTGGAAGGAGGTTTCAATGGATTTTATCACAGGTTTACACAAGTCTGAAGGAAAGAGTGGTATCATGGTGGTAGTTGATAGAATTACCAAGTATGCATGCTTTTGTGCATTAACTCATCCATTTAAAGTGAATACAGTTTCTAATGCATTTAGGGAAACAATTCAAAAGCTACATGGCAACCCAAAGATTATTGTAAGCGAAAGAGATCCCATTTTCACTAGAAATTTTTGGACAGAATTATTTTCTTGTCTTGGTACTTAGTTAGCTCATAGCTCATCTTATCATCCTCAATTTGATGGGAAAACTGAGATAGTAAACAAATTTTTGGAAGGATATATTCGTTGCTTTGTATCTGATCAATAGACACAATGGGTCAAATGGTTGCCTCTGGCTAAATGGTGGTATAACACTTCCTTCCATACTGCAACAAAAATGATCCCATTTATGGCACGTTATGGATATCATCCACCATCCATCACATCATATTTAAGAGAAAATTCTAAGGTTCAAGTAGTGGAAGATCACATCGAGCATCAACAACAAGTTCTCCAATTCTTAAAGGATAACCTCACCTTGGCAGAGAATAGAATGAAATAGCAGGCAGATCAACATCGCAGCGAAAGAAGTTTTGATGTAGGTGATTGGGTATTCCTACAGATACAACCATATAAAAAAATGTCCCTAAAGTAAGCTAAGAAGGATAATAAATTATCACCAAAGTATTATGGCCTATACAAGGTATTGCAAAAGATAAATACTATGGCATACAAATTGGAGCTTCCTACAGCTTCCCGAGTGCACCTAGTTTTCCATGTTTCATGCTTAAAGTAGGTTATAGGTGACAAGATTCTAGTTCAAACAATATTTCCAGAACTTGATGAGGAAGGAAAAATCATATTGGAACCTGAAGCAGTCAAAGAAACAAGAACTCGCCAGCTACAAAATCAATCAATTTCAAAGTATCTTATCAAGTGGAAGAACTTACCTGTTGAAGGTTCCACATGGGAGGATGAGAATTTTAAATAGAAGCATATAGAACTACTCAAGTGTTGAGGACAACACTTTTTTGTAGGAGAGGAGCATGTTAGGTCCCTATAATACTAGTGACTCCCACATTACTATTGTCATTGTATCCCTTATTGTTATTATTGTGCCCCATAGAATCCCACTATTGTTATTTTTGTGCCCTTATATTATTATCGTTAGGTCGGCATGTTTATATTGTGACCCCTTAGACTCCTATATATAGAAAGAAGGTTTTGTCATTTGTATCATAGAAGAATTGTTCATTTGTGTAATGTAAAGGAGGTTGCCCCCTCAAAGAGGCTGAATTCTAAGACGTTGTTCTATCTTTTCTATCTTTTTGTGAGATGGTTTCATAACAATTATGGCCCTAAAAATGAAAATACACTTCAGATTGAAGTATTCATAAAAAATCCTTTCACTTGCAAACTTAGCCCTTTTATCTTCACCTCTTTATATAGTTTAGCCCTTATCCAATACCACGGGTCAAAACTACACTAGTGCCAGTGGTAATATTTGACGGGATCAATATCCATTATCACATTCATTACTATGGGCCAATAACATGATAAGGACCCCTAATATTTATAATAACTTGGTGCAAAAACCATACACTTATTTTCTTCACTAAACACGTGTGTATACGTGACTTGGGCTTGACGAACCCATGTAAAGATTTTCAAATGTTCACCTGTATCAAACTTCTGATTCTGATCTGTAAACCTTTGCCCCATCATTCTGGTATCTCGTTCATCCATTTTGTCACCTCTGAAATGTCTTTTGAATTCATCTAGTTACCATATACTTGTTATGTTACAAGTGAGTTTCCATCAAGGACAACACATGCCAGCATCTCTTCCTTTTCCTCTTCAATCTCTTTAGCTGGAGATGGAGGTTGGTTATCTCATAGAACTCTTCTAGACCTGAGGTGAATTTCTTGAATCTCCACAACATAGGTAGGGTTTAGATTTGGTTGGGAAAGCATCTGAGGTTGCTTATGTGGAGTAGGATGAATTAGTTGTGGTTGAGATAGAGGTGGAGGAAGTAAAGTAGGAGATTGGTCAAATGAAGGCCTCCAACCTTGTGATGGGGTATTCCACTCAGGATGTGTAGAAGCACATGGATGCAATGATTGATTAGAAGGTTGGGAAGGCTACTGAGGTGCATAAGACCAAGGAGAAGGTGTGGACCATGAAGGGTGAGTAGGAGAACACCAAGGGGGCAAGGGTGTGTTCTTATTGGGATTGTAATAGGAATAAGATGCACCTTGCATGCCCTGTTGGTATGGCCAAGATCCTTGGTGCCTCCTTTGGTTGATATAATAGAATTTTTCAGCCCCATGTTTAGACCCTTGTTATATAGTCTTAAATCTAGGTAGAGAAGGGAAATTATCTCGGGAACGGTTTTCCTCACAGACCGAGCATACCTCTATAACATTTAGTGGACATTCATTTATGGGTTACCTGTTGTAGTTCCTAAGTTTACTTAGTTAGAAACCCTCCATGCACTTTATCTTATTTAGTCCTACTTACTTTTTATTTTACTTAACAAGTTATTTATAATGTAAATACTAAAAATAAACACTAGTGCATGCTCAACATATTACAAATCAGAAAGTAAAGGAAACATAAATAATCACACCATATGACACCATCATTTTTGGAATAATGTCTCTGGAAAAACCCAATGTGGGAAAACCGGTGCAACTATCTGAGGGTTTTTGTACTAAGAAATATCAGAGTACAATCTGGGTGGTGAAATTAGCCTACCCAACAGAGAATTTCCTTGGTAGTAATACCTCTCAGTTTCTAACAAATCCCCTAGCTAAAACCCCAGGTAAACCTTCCAACAGCTACTCAACACAAATCTTCCCCAGAAACCCCAGCATCAACCTCTCATTCGACTGCGTCAGCCCCTCTTTGCCCAGCACTAGCCCTGCGTCACCCTGGATGGGTCTTTGTCAGCCCTAGGAGGCCCTGCATCAGCCCCTTGGCCCTCTATGTCAGCAACGATGATGAGCCCCGAATTGGGTAACTTATTGGGCTCATTTTGCCTAATTGTCCTTGTTCAATCCTCCATTTCTCATAGATTATGCATGTTTTTCTAGTATGTTTATGTTATTTGAATGAATAAGGGTGGTCACTCTACCAAGGAGGCTAATAAATGGTCATTTCATGTTTTTTAGACAAATTTTGGAGCAAAAACCAAGCAATTATGGCCCAGGTGGCAGCCAAGCTTGAGGTGAGGATTCGTAGGGAGGTTGTATGTGGCATTAAATGGCCCTTCCTTGAAATCTCCACCCTCAACTCCGAGCTCAACAGGCCACCAAAATGAGTTCTAAAGGCAGCCAAGCAGCTTTGGGAAGAGTGAAATCAACACAGGAGGCATGTAACCACCTCCGCTTGAACATGAACACCTCCTCGACAGCTGAGAAAAGGTAGAGCCGTGCATGCAACGTTGACCACCAGTGGATCGGGTCCCGAAGCCTTGCATGCAGCATCAGAGAATGAACAAAGGAATTCCAGTGCCTGTGCACAAAGCAGCAATGAGCAAAGCCATCGTTCCATGTCCGGAAACCTACAGAGCACGTCCACGGCCACACAGGTAAGTGCCTAACCTTATTTCATCAAATTGCATAAACTATACTATGAAAATTGCATGTCTGTGAATGGTGCGGATTGAACAAATTTGGTGGCCAATCAACTGGCCACCCACAGTCAGTCGAATGGCCTCGTGGGATCCAAACGAGCTCCGTTACGCTCGAATACTCCAGAGGGACATAGAGCCGACACATGGGAAGTGTCTAGTCGAGGAAAATAGGCGAATTTGCAGCGAAATCGGCGGATGGGCAGTGATGACGGTGGGTAATGGCAGAGATAGAAAAATGGAGGTGAGAAACATGCCAAAGAATGATGGCTGTGACATTGGCCAACGAATCGGCCTGGACACCTCACCCCCGCGCCATGAATTGTGCCGTAATTCAAAATCCTTCAGCCATAACACTCACATTAACCACTGTCATTTACTATTACAACCGATTTTCAGCAACGTACGCATCCTCCTCCTCTGCAGTTTGTTAGCTCAAGCTTCTCGGCTTGTTTCAAACTCCTCTCGCGTCCCAGGGTTGCAATTTCAATTCTACAAGCATAGAATAGAATTTCAATTCTGCAAGAGTAGTCTAGCATTTCATTCTAGCAATTTGATTTCAGCAAAGTAGATTAGTCCTTTCCTGCTTTCATTTCAATTCCGCATTTTCATTTATGCAAGATAGATTTTAGTTATTTGCAATTCCATCTGTTTTATTTTTGCAGGTACAATCAGAGAAAAAAGCAAAAACAACCAAAAATCCTTTCATGCCTCGTAGGAACAGAGATAATACCAGAAAATTCCTACCCAAAACCCCCACCACTTCACTGAGTCACCCTTCTCTCTTCTTTGGTGACAGTGATCCAGAAGAACCTATAGGTGAACCTCCTGAGATATACGAAGATCCTATAACAGAAGAAGAGCAAGAAAAAATTCCTTTTGAGACCATGGCTGACAACAGAAATGGTAGAGACGTTGACGAGAGAATAGAAGGTACCTTCCCCATCCGAGAGACCAACAGGGACATGAAAATGAATAACATAAGTCCCTCAGCCTTACCTTATTTCCATGGATTGACCACTGAAGACCCTGATACCTTCCTGTTTGAGTTTGTTGTCCTTTGTCAAACTTATGACTGTACAGAAGATGAGCAAAAGTTGAAACTCTTTCCCTCTACCCTCAAGGATGCAGCATTACGTTGGTTCATGGGGTTACCTGGAAACAGTATCACTACATGGGCTCAGATGCAGCAAGCCTTTAAATACAAATACCGGGATTACTATAGGCCAAAGGAAACCAAGGGAGAAATCTTTCAGATGACCATGGGGAATGATGAGTCTCTAGAGGACTATGAGGAAGGGTTCCAACTTAGCTATAAACAGGCCAGGTGCACATTTAACCCTGAATCTCTAAAGCTGGTTCTGCTCTGAGGAGTCCCTGAAGACCTTCTAGATACCCTTCACATGCTAGCTGGAGGAGACATTTACCAACTACCTTATGAGGACATAAAGACTATGTTTAGAAACCACTCTAGGGCAGCCCGGAAAAGAGGTAGGGGGAATCCACTTTCAGCTAGTACTACCTTCTCCAAGCATGAGTTTGCTAATCAGATGGAAGACCTCAAAAGTGAGATGAGACAGACCATTGCCTTACAATTTGATACTTTCCGAATCCAACAAAAGAAAGAGGAAGCTAAGAGGGCTTTGGCCATTTTTTGTCCCAGATGTACAAGGAAGCACCCTAAGGATGAGTGTCGATTGCACTCAGTAGAGGTATGTTTCGTTTGTGAGGAGAACCACCCCACAAACCAATGCCCAACCTTACCCGGATTCAAAGCCATGTACCAAGGGACTGAGGCACCCACTGAACCTCTCTACTTCCTCAACCAAAGGAGGCCGCATGGACCCAGACCTTAACAGCAGGGGATGCAAGGGCCATCCCAAGCTTATTATAGTCCCAACCAATCTGCTCACATTCCTTCTTGGGGTCCCCCTACTCATCCTTCTTGGTCTGCACCTCCTCTGTGGTCTTATCCACCTCAATACCATACTTAACCCACTACTCATTCGTTTCACTCACATGTCCAACCACAACCTCAGTGGAATGCAACTCAACCGGGGTGGAGGCCCCAATACAACTCTCCTCCCGCCATTCTGCCTCCACCACCGGCTCAACCACAACCATTACCTCCTGCTCCTCCAAGACAACCCCAGATGCCTACTCAACCGAACCTGAACCACAACAATCGATAGGCCCAGCAGGTATACACTGGGGAGACAACATGTCCTACCTATGCTATGGAGATCCAGGAGATCAACCTGCGATCCTAGAAGACCCTTCCAGATCGCCAACCTCCTCCCTCAGAGGACGAGGAAGAGAAACAGGAAAGTGAACCCGAAGCCATTCCACCCTTTCCTGAGTGACTAACAGTAACCACACAACCAAACCTAGAGGAGACTGAACTTCTAGGAGAACTGAAACAGTTGTGTGTGAAAATACCACTTCTCCAGGCCACCAGAGATGTACCGATATACAACAAATTGATTAAGGAGAAGTGTTTCAGGCACCCAGGCAGGCGAAAGAGAGATGCATCGACTATCAATGTCATCGAACAACTGTCCGATCTAATGTTGGGGCAAGTAATTTGTCCAAAGTATTTGGACCCTGGGAGTCCTCTAGTTAATGTCCACATCAATGGCACCATAATTCCCCATACCTTGATTGATCTAGGGGCTGCTGTTAATGTGATGACCAGGGACACCATGCTTAAACTCAACCTTCAGAATTCCTTAAGGAAGACCTCGACAGTCCTGTAGTTGGCAGATTGCTCCACCGTGACTCCCGAAGGGATTGTGGAAGATGTCTTGGTCTCTATTGACTCTTTGGAGTACCCTGCGGACTTCTTGGTCCTTCAGCCAAAGGCAAAACTCACTGGATACCCCCTCATTTTGGGAAGGCCTTGGTTAGCTACTGCGGATGCTTACATCAGTTGCCGAGCTAGAAGCATGACCATCAAGAGTGGGCCTATGTCCAAGCAGCTGGTCCTATATCCTCCTGCCCAACCTCTGCTAGAACATGACTTACCACTCTGGTTAGAAGAAGGAGATGAGGATGAGGTCTACTCTGCACCATTTTTCACAGTAGAAACCACTAGGGGAGGTCCTCAAACTGAGGATGATTTGATTGAGACTTTGATTCAAAATCCACCACCCAGTGCACTGTCCTTAGAGGAATTGGTGGAGGATACCCAAGCCAGCACCTTAGTGGACCTCTGTTTGACTGATCCAACCTCTCCTAGAGTTAAGAATGTGGAATTTGGTCCCGAAAGAACTTTAAATATCAGCTCCTCCCTATCTCCTTCCCAGGAGAAGGAGTTGTGTAGCTTACTGAACAATCATTTAGATGATTTTGCTTGGAACTATAAGGAGATGAAAGGAGTCCATCCTTCAGTCTGTACCCATCACATCTACATTAAAGAAGATTGTAAACCGGTCAGGCAGCCTCAGAGTAGAATGAATCCAGCCCTTAAGGAAATTGTCGAAGAATAATTGCAAAAATTATTGAATGCAGGATTCATCTATCCTATCTCCGATAGTGAGTGGGTCTCACCTCTAGTGCTGGTACCCAAAAAGAACGAGAAGTGGAGAATCTGTGTAGATTACCGAGAACTTAACAAAGCCACTAAGAGAGACCATTTCCCTTTGCCTTTCATAGATCAGGTGTTGGATGGATTGGCAGGGAAGAAGTTCTTCTCTTTCCTAGATGGGTTCAGCGAGTATAACCAGATCCAAATCAGCCTGGAAGACCAAGATAAAACCACCTTCACTTGTCCTTGGGGTACCTTTGCCTACCAAGTCCTTCCCTTTGGGCTATGCAACACTCCTTCCACTTTCCAGAGAGCACTATTGAGCATCTTTTCTGAGTTGGTCCATGATTCGGTAGAAATCTATATGGATGACTTTACTCCTTATGGGTCCAACTTCCAAGAAGCATTGACTAATCTGGGAAAAGTTCTAACCAAGTGCATTCAGATGAACCTGTCCCTCAGTCCTAAAAAATGTGAATTCCTAATGACTGAAGGGACTGTGCTAGGTCATACCATTTCTCAGCATGGATTATAGGTGGACCCTAATAAGATTGCTATCATCCAAAAGGTCCCACTTCCGCAAAAGGTAAGAGATGTTTGGAGTTTCCTAGGCTTAGCAAGATGTTATCGTAGATTCATTAAAGACTTCAGCAAGCTGGCCTCACCATTGTTTGGCCTCTTAGGGAAAGATCTTGAGTTTAAATGGACTGACAACTTTCAAAGGGCACTGGATGAGTTGAAAGATAAGCTGGTGTCCGCCCCGATCTTGAGAGGTCCAAACTGGGCCCTACCTTTCCACATCCACATTGATGCCTCGAACAAAGCCATAGGGGTAGCCTTAGGACAAGTTGAGGAGAAACTCCCATATGCCATATACTTCATCAGGAAAAACTTGTTCGAGGTAGAAATGAACTATACTGTAACCGCGAAATAGTTCCTGGCTGTAGTCTGTTAGCGCTCAAATCTGCCTTAGGCTGAGGAAGGCAAAACTCAAGGCAACATCAAACCAAGCTCAGCCTTGTAGCTAGCCCTACGAGGACAGGAGAGGGCTCTCTCCGGGTCTATCTCGGCAAAAGGTCTTCAAAGGGGCTGAGATGACCCAAAATTAATACTGATTTTAGGCTAGTAAAAAGATGGGAAAGTTTGATTTATATTTTTGAGTTTTTTGTTGGAGAAACGGGAAAACCAATTTTGGGTCTGGGGATTGAGGTCAGATCTTTGAAGATTTCGAGTTGGGGCGAGGTAGGAAATAGTCTTGATGCCTTTGATCAGGTGTATGAATGGATCAGAACGACAAGGAGCTGAAGAGGGAAAAGGAGAACATGGATCCTCTCCAAACTGGTGAAAACATGTAAAACTAAACAAATTTAAAGGAAGAGCACTGTGAACAATGTATTCAACCTCATTTACTCATTCATTTAGTTTCAGAAGCATAAGAAGGGAATGGCATACATTTAAACATGAATAAACTTACAATAACTGAGAGATAACACCATCAAGAACTGAAAGCCACAAGAATCTCAACAGGTGCTGCAAAACGTCTGATCTTTCCTTAGCCAAAATATGAAAAATATGTACAATAATGTGCCAAAATCTTCCCAAGAGTCCAACCTGTGCTACTGACTGTAAATTTACATATATAGATCAAGCCAACTCATTCACTAACCTCTAGGGGTCGAGCTCCTCCTTCTAGGAGCAGTTTGAACAAATTCTAAACATGGAGCAAGAATCTAGGTGACCAAAACAACCTGCCTCTAAAAAGAAGGAAACTGATTCATTACAGTAATTTTTTGCTATTTTGTGAATGAATCATCTAGAATAAGGTAAATAGGTGCCAAGTTACCTCATACATACCAAATTACATCATGCTAGGTCAAAAATCACATCAAGGAGTGAAACTGGTGAAAACTGGCCGAATTCCTGAGCTGGAGGATGAAAACTGGACCAAAAACCTCTATGCGTAGCGCCCTGATCTCTATGCGTAGTGCACCTTTCAGCCTATTTTTTGGGCACTTTCCGACATCAAAATCAAGCTCACAATAGCTGGTTTGAAATCTCTAGATATCTACTATCCATCCCAAGTGGAATTTCCAAATTTGGAGCTCATTTGCCCCCTCAAAATTTCATTCTCCCAGAAGTACTTCCTGCTGTTGCAAAAGGTGGCAGCAAGGTGGTTTTCATGGTGTTTTTAGGCCTTTTGATCATCCAGAACTTGATGAAATGCTTCGGAAATAACTGAGCATGCATAACTTACTATGAAAAACCCAAAAATACAAAGTTTCCCTCCAGCAAGTGTCGCAATAAAAAGCGAGCACGTCAACGCACTACTCATAGAGCTAAAAAAACTGTTTTTTGGGACCAAAAATTTCAAAATGACAAAAATTTCTCTGAATTTTCTCAAATTCAGAGCGAAGACACTCCATCATGTGTCATGCTCAGCTAGCGAAGCCTCGACCAAAACTCAAAGTGGATCTAGCCTCTTTCGCCGTTTTAGTGCTTTGCTCAACCTCCTTTTCAAAATCTTCATTTTTGCTTTGCTGACATGCATGCGAGCCCAATAATGATTTTTCATGTGACGAAGCATATCTTTGTCCCTATTGGCCTTCACCAACAACTCCTCTAGATGTCAATTGACTTTCTCAAGCCAAAATTTCCGCTCAACAGGTGTCAAATCACCAGGTCTTTTTCGGGCTAGCCTTCGGTCTTCATGGATTTGTCGCAGCTCTATAAGTGTATGCTCATCCTCTAGCTGTTTATTGCGCTGCTCCAAGTATTTGATCAGACATTCTACCTTCAGTAACTTCTCATTCAAGCTGTCAATCTCGACCTTCTGCTCTTAGATGATCTCTTTCAGCTTCTGGCTAGGAGAGCTCCTATCCACATCACTCAATGCAACATCAACATCATGACCACCTGAATGGCCCTCCTCATAAATTGACCTCTTGCCTCTGTCCTGAGCCTGTACCTGTACTGAAGAAGAAGGCAAGACCCCTTCCACACCATGTGGAGATAGTACTCGTCGTGTAGCTGCAAATAAGGCCCTGTGGCCTCGCTGATATGTCACATATGCTGGAGCATTGACATGCTTGGTCTTAGGAATGTCAAACTGATGTGAAGGCTCTCCTTCATCATGAACTATCTCTGGAGGTGGCTGTGGCACTGTGAAAAAGTCACGAGAAATAAAATCCTCCCAAGTAATGCCCTGCTGTGCCAACTGATGAACCACTACGATCTTGATCAGCGCGTAATGATAAATACTTCTATGCTATTGTGCTAGGGTCTTCTTTTGTACTAAGACAACCATCCTCTCTATGTTGCGAAACATGAAGTATGGAATGTTCATCATACGTACCCTTGTAAAATGCATCAACAAAAGGACATGGTATGCATAAAGACGCGAGAATCTGCCCTCACAACTGAAATACCGAATGATGAGTTTCATCAAAGGTGCAAACTGATCACTCAGGTATTGGAAAGGAAAAACCCTGCTCAAGTGCCTCATATACCCAGGTTTGATGTATGGCTCATATTAGGATTTCTCTAACTGCTGATGCTTATTCCATTTCTCTCCAATATTTAGTATCCCAGTGGCCTCTGCAATAGTCTCTGGCGACAAAATGAAATCAACTCCAGCGAGGTTTACATGGCCATCATGTAAATGTAGAACAAACAAATGAGCTAGTTCACGATGATGCTGGATTTTTGAAATTAACTCACAATAGTGATAGCATGACTGAAGACGAAAACAATACATTGCAAGCGGGCAAGCCTGTAATTCAGCCAAAGAAGTATGCTCTTCCCTGAGATGCTTACCACCTTTGCCACCTCTGCGAGGCCTCCGTGGCACATTACCCTCTGTTGTGGAATCATTGTCATACTGTTGCTCATAAACTGAATATGTATCTGACATGGCTTTGATAACAAGATGTCTGCAATATGTATGTTGATATAGGTGTGGTGAAATCACAATTTCACTGCATACTCAAAACCCAAGTATGTTTACCACAGCATCATAAGAACCAAGCCATAATGGTAATAACTCTGTTTCAGTGTATTGGCATAAAACAGTCATTGTTTCGATCACAAGGACAGTTTTGACAAATGAACAAAAGTGTAATGTGCACCCTTTGTGATGTTGGCTAAAACTTGGCAAATGAGTATGGGACTGTATTTCACCAATGGAAAATGGGAAAATCTTTACAAAGCCACCCACATTTCTTTTTAAAAACCCTAAGGAATGATTTTGGTATGAGCCTAGGGTTTCATTTTTTTTTACACCCAATACATCAAATTTCACACCTTAAACACACTACAAACATTTTAAAATTGACTGAGCAGCCATGAAACACCTACTTGCAAGTTTTTGAGTCGATTTGGCAGGATCTGGTCGCATTAACAAACATTTTTTGGTGATGTGACTGTGTGTAGCACCCGAACGCAACGCGTAGCGCACACCTGTGTGCGTAGCACCTGTGGTTTTTTACACTGGGTGCTGAGGTCCAGTGCGTAGCGCGCACTATGTGCGTAGCGCACACCTTGTATGGGTAGCGCACGCCTGTAAAACTCTATCCATGGGTATGAAACACGGCTCCGGCCTTCCAAAAGCTCAAACACGATTTTGCCTTGGGATTTTTTGAACAAATGGACTTGTTTCCCCTTTTATATGTGAACAAAATATCTTATCAAATCAGATTTGATTTAAATTTGTTTCATTACCCACTTTATAATGTTTGGCACTTTGACATTTGACCCTTTAATACAATGTTGTTCTTTGGCTTTTCCTTGCTTTTTCTGAGATTTGGACTGATAATATTTTGTTGATTTTTGCAGGGATCTAGCATTTTGGCTTTGGAAAAGATCAGAGGCTTGCTCTGAAGCTTTTTGAAATGAAACAAATACAATTATTTACAATAACAATTTTTAGTTCCAAAACAGAGTTTTGGACTAAAAATGTTTTAAATGCTTTCTGAGAAAAATATTAAATGAGAATGTTTTGAAACCAACCTCATGGCCTGCGGGCTTTTATTATGTGTATGCAAAGGACTAACAACCCTAGACTCTAGGACTAAATACTTTTTAACGAAACTAATCTTTTATGACGATGAATGCAATGATCATATACTTTGGTGAATTTTGAGAAATTTTTTACTAACCCTGCAGGGACAAGCATGAGGAAACACAAGACAACCAGACCCCCTCGTCAGTCAATGGCATGCCCCTAACGAAATGCAACGAAATGAAATTAGCGAGACACCTAAAAATGATATGCAAAAGCGAAAAGATCTCTGACGGAGGGCTGTAAGGACCGACTCTAACATAGTCCATTCCCTAAACAAGTTCAGACACTACATCACTGGTTATCAAACATTTGTACACACTGATCATGCTTCGATTAGATATTTAATACATAAGCCTGATGTCAATGCTCGTATCATTAGATGGTTACTTTTGTTCCAACAATTTGATTTGACTATTGTCGACAAGGCAAGTAAGGAAAATGTTGTTGCTGACTTCTTGTCTAGATTGGACTTGCCTGCAGGCGAAGAAGGAATAGTGGATGACCAGATGCCAGATGAACATCTGTTTGCTATCTCAGTGCTCTCTCCATGGTTTGTTGATATAGAAAATTACTTGGTCTCAGCACAGTTCCCTCTGCATCTATCCTCAAAGGAGAAGAGCAGAATTGTAAGGAAGAGTGCCCCGTTCACTTGGATTGGGGGCAACCTGTTTAAACTTGGCCCAGATCAGATCTTGAGACGTTGTGTTAGGGAGGAGGAAGTCTTTGAGGAGGCCACTTTGTAACCAAAAGGACTGCCTTCAAAATTCTACAGGTAGGCTACTATTGGCCTACTCTTCATCATGATGTCAAAAGATACATTAGCCAGTGTGACCGATGTCAGAGGATGGGAAAATCGACTCCAAGGGATGAAATGCCTCTCCAACCTCAAGTGACCTTCGAGCCATTTGAGAAGTGGTGCATGGATTTTTTGGGTCCTATCAACCCTCCTTTAAAGCAATGGTCTTACATCATTATGTGCACCGTCTATCTGACCAAGTGGGCAGAAACGAAGGCAATCAAAGAAGAAACAGAAGAAAAGGTGGCTGAGTTTCTGAGGGAAAATATCTTCTACAAGTATGGCTACCCAAGAGAGTTAGTCACAGATCAAGGAAGCCAGTTCACCTCCAACCTGATTGAAGATTTTCTCGCTCATCACAAGATCAAGCACAAGACTTCCACCCCCTATCATCCTCAAGCAAATGGGCAGGTGGAAGTCACTAATAGAGCATTGGAAGGGATTTTGACTACGGTTGTGAGCAGCAACAGAAAGGATTGGGCGGATCGCCTGGTTGAGGCCACCTCGGCCTACAACACCACTTAGAAGACCACAACCGGTTTCACACCTTATGAGCTGGTCTACGGGAAGAAAGCTTTGTTGTCCATAGAGTTCGAGTACAATACATTAAGGGTGGCAGCTCAACTGGACCTAGATCTCAGCCATGCTCAACGTGAAAGATTATTGCAGCTGAATGGATTAGATGAACAAAGAATGCAGGCCCTCCTCCACTCAGAAGTAGTTCAACTCCAGAGGAAGATATGGCATGACCGACACCTTAATGAAAAGCAATTCCAGCTGAGAGATTGGGCGCTGCTGTATGACTCAAGATACAAGAATTTCAAAGGAAAGCTGAGGACAAGATGGTTAGGACCATATACAGTGGAGGAATGCAATGACAATGGTTCAGTCCTTATCAGAACCATTGATGAAGAAGCCATCCCCATGCTTGTCAATGGGCATCGATTGAAAATCTACAAGAAACCCCTTTCAAGGTAGGAGTTCATTGAAACTGTGGAAAAATCAGTGCTGGTAATAGAGTAGGGTTCTGCCTCTGTTCCAGACACCTTGATCATCCAAAAAAAAAAAAGAGAAATAAAAATATCCCTGGACGAAAACCTCTCTGAGGCGGCCAGGGTAGGCAGTGAGGGTGAAAACCTCAGGGAGGCGCCCTTGCTGTCTCTCAGAAAATAAAGAATTTGAATAAAAAGATACTTGGGTGAAAACCTCTCTGAGGTGCCCAGGGCAGATAGTGGGGGTGAAAACCTCATGAAGGCGCCCCTGCTGTCTTTCAAAAACAAAAAGAGAAAAAGAAAAAGAGGAAAGAGAGAGAAAAAAAGAAAAGAAACAGGTCTAATCTCTGAAGAATTATTGCAGGTTGCAGGGAATGCAGTGCAGATAAAGGAGGTTGTGCAAAACAAGGAAAGGGGTCCGTACTAAGTTACCAGACATCCTCACAGACACTCCCTCCATGGCCACTCACTTTTTCTAGGATTTGGACACATTCGGGTCAAGGTTCAACCTCCTACAAGAAGTTTCAGGGCTTTCTATAGGAAGTTCTACATTTCTAAAGGAAACATCCTGTAGAACCTTTGGGCAAGCCAAAATCGATTCTAAAGAGGGATTTAAAGCTTGAAATCTGTTGATGAGGCATGCAACCACCCCTTTCTTCCATGCATCACCTGTTTCATCTCTTTCCACTGCCATTACACCAATCTGGACATGTTTCCCGCACAGTCATGCAAAGAGTCATGTTTTCCTCAGATTGCAATTTTTTTTTCAAGGGACAAATCAAGTACATGAAGGCCCGCACACTCTACCTGTTAAAGCTTCATCAGGACCCTTCAATAGTGAATACAACCCTACTCGTTTCAGCATGCATCCCAGGAGGAGAAACAGCTACAGGATGTCCTACAGGAATCCTGTAGCAGCTGATCCGCCTGGAATACACACTATGGAGTCAATAGCAGTTGAAATCAACATAGGAGGCATGTAACCAGCTCCGCTTGAACATGAACACCTCCTCGACAGCTGAGAAAAGGTAGAGCCATGCATGCAACGTTCACCACCAGTGGATCGGGTCCCGAAGCCTTGCATGCAGCATCAGAGAATGAACGAAGGAATTCCAGTGCCTGTGCACAAAGCAGCAATGAGCAAAGCCATCGTTCCATGTCCAGAAACCTATAGAGCACGTCCACGGCCACACAGGTAAGTGCCTAACCTTATTTCGTAAAATTGCATAAACTATAATATGAAAATTGCATGTCTGTGAATGGTGCGGATTGAACAAATTTGGTGGCCAATCAACTAGCCACCCACAGTCAGTCGAATGGCCTCGTGGGATCCGAACGAGCTCAGTTACGCTCGAATCCGCTAGAGGGACGTAGAGCCGACACATGGGAAGTGTCTAGTCGACGAAAATTAGCGGATTTGCAGTGAAATCGGCGGATGGGCAGTGATGACGGTGGGTAATGGCAGAGATAGAAAAATGGAGGTGAGAGACACGCCAGAGAATGATGGCTATGACATTGGCCAACGGATCGGCCTGGACACCTCACCCCCCCGCCATGAACTGTGCCGTAATTCAAAATCCTTCAGCCATAACACTCACATTAACCACTGTCATTTACTATTGCAACCGATTTTCAGCAACGTACGCATCCTCCTACTCTGCAGTTCGTTAGCCTGAGCTTCTCGGCCCGTTTCGAATGCCATACCCGTGCATGATATTTCGAAAGGTAGTAAATTAAACTGTTTGGAGTAGGGAAAGTTAAAACAAGTCTGTCTGTGGGTCAAGAATGGTGGTTTGCTTGTATGATACATGGAATTTCTTTCAAATGATGCTGCGTCACATTCTCCTCCACGGTTCCTATTAACAAATTCCTCCTCTAGAAACAATAAACCTCTGTAAGGACTGATCCGTGCATAAAAAATTGTGACTTGTATATGGTTGGTGTGAAAATTAAGCTCTGCACTCTGTCTGTGAGAGCCTAATTTCCTTTTGACAGTCAAGTTTTGGGGCAGCAGCAGCATTATAACCAGGGAATTGGTGAAAAGGGAGATACACACATCTGAGAAACCCTTTCCTGAGAATCAAAGGAGGAAACCATACACAGAATTCCCCTTCTGATCAGAACATAAGCCAAAACAAAGTATTTTTCACCATGCGAGGAGGGTTTATCAGAAAGGAACCCTCGAATTCCAAGAAATTGCAAGAAACTCCTGAGGTGGTAGACCTATTTACCCGTGCAAATTGGATGACCTTCTTTGATAGAATTCAAGGTCATGATGATGAGAAAACAGAGGAGTTCCTAAGGTCCCTGTAGCCTAAACCCAAGATACTGGCCACTGTAAATTTCTGAGGATTGACCTTAAAACTCACCCCACAACTCATTAGTCGGGTCATTGACTTGCCATTAGGGATACCCTGGGATAAAGAGGTAAGGAAATTGGGCCAGAAGGCCAAGAAGGAATTCTTCCTACCAGAAGAACAGTTTTCAGAGGATAAAAATGGGGTCTGGAGAGCTAGCCTACATCCATTTTGGAACGAGGTCAGCCTTCAGATTATGAAATACATTACTTGTGAGGGGTGATTCAGTATTGTATATGGTTGTCACTTCCAGCTGCTAACTGAACTCAGACATAAGATGGATTTACCCACAGAACAAAAGCTAAGCATCCCCTACTTCCTCCTATAGTCATTGATTGAGTGTGGCAGAAAACTGAAGGAAGGGACACCAGACCAGCTGGCCCATCATGGGCTTATCAAGCTTCTAGTAGAAGATGCCTTCCACACTTATACTGTCCCTCTCTCCTGGGAGATTTTTCGCAATATGTCCAAGGATGATGATATCTGAATTCTGGCCGAAGAACTCACTTCATCCAGTAGTGAGGAAAGGGAGCATATTGAGGCAGAGAAGAAAACTAAGGGTAAGGAAACTAAGGGTAAAGAAACCCAGGATAGATCACCACAGGGAGAGCAAGAAGAGAAACGAGAAAAAGGCCAAGCTACTGAGGCCAAAGCTGTGGGTGGAGTAAAAGCACAAACGCCAAGGGAGAAATGGTTGCAAATCAGGGCATAAAGGACTGAAAAGGTCCAAGCAAGTGAGGGCACATCCAACGAAACCACAACAAAATTGAAGAATACACCCCCAGCCAAGCAGGCCAGAACAGTGAAAATTGTTTCTACAGGAAGACAGAAAACAGTTAGCACAAGACTTTCTACAGGAAGTCTGAAGACAGAGCAACAGAGGGAAAAATCACTGGAAATTTTAGCTAGGGAGGAAGCAGCTATGCTGGCCACCCTAAGCACATCTCCCAAGCAGAAGGAAAAGTAAAAGAGGGAGCCTCCCCTGTATTTTAAGGCAAGAAGGAGTGTGAGGATTAAGACTGGAAAACCCCAGCCTCCATCAAAAGAACCAATCACAATTGTAGACACCCCTACCACAGAAAAGGAGAGGTCCCCCTCCAAGGCATCCATCACTTATGAATGGGGAATCCCGAAGACATCCACCTAGAGGGAGAGAATGAAAATGTTGGACACAAAGGCCTCTCTACAGGATGCTGAGACTATTCTACAGGAAACAGTGGCTAGGCTGAAGGAGACCGAAGAAATGGAAGATCAGGCAGCTAAATCACCATAGGAGGAAGAAAAGGTGTAGAACATTGTGGAACCTAGCCCCCAACCCAGCTTGGGCTCCTACTATAACTTCTTGGAGGCCGGAAAGATCATTCCTCAAAAATTCACAGTGCCACTTTTCCTTGCACTAGAAGAAGAGAGAGTGAGGACCCACACTTGGATGAAAATCGCTAAGTCCAAGGGTGTGGCGGATATAGGTCCTCTCGAGGAACAACTCAAAGAGGCAAGGATGGAATTGGCTATGGTACGATACATGGAGAGCAGCCAACGGGTCAAGCTACAGGAAGAAAATGAGCTACTTAAACAACAGCTACAAGTACAGGGACAGAGGAAGGAAGACAGGCCTCATATATTGGGAGAAAAATAGCAACAGGAGGAGCCCACAACAGCCAAAGATACCCCTAATGAATAGTAGAGAAAGGAAGGGATGCAGACTGAAATTGAGACACTGAATCGATAGCTACAGGAAAAAGAATTGGAGACACAGTCTCTGAAATAGTAGGTACAAGAAAAGGAGGCTCAACTGGCCTGCATTGCCAGCTGGGCAATGGAAGCTCTGCAGTGTAGGCAGCCTGCCAAATCCTATGCCTTATACCTCAAGGATCAGTGGTTATAGTTTCATATCAATACCTTGGCTCAAAGGGGCATCACCCCATTCCAAAATTATCATCAGTTTGCAGCTCTATGTGGCAGTAGTTCGTCTAAGGATAGGGAAAAATTATCAGAGTTTTACTTGCATAACTTCGCCCTTCCGGACATGAACACATGGGATCCCAACACGGTGATAGGAGATGTCTAGCTTATGGCCATGGCCTCTTGGATGAGCCATGAGGAGAAGAGAGTAGCAGAGGTCCGCAGTATCATAGGCAGAGAGCTCAGTGAGCCTCTCATGATCAGAGCAGAGCCGGATGACCCATCAACAGTGATAAGCACCCACCAGCACTTGGCCAACAGTCCTCAGGAGCTACCGGAATACATTGAGCAACAGGCTCAAGCCATTGCCCACTTTGAGGACATGGAGAGACTGTTGGGAGAAAACTACATGCATGCCTGCACAAGGCGGTGGAACACACTACCTCACAGCCTGAAGATAAAAGAATACCACTCTCCCACCAGGATGAGGGAAGCCTTGGCAAGGGTACCCCTCTACAAACAGTTGATGCAGAATTTGCAGGCCAATTGGATTGGCTTGAAATTCAGTCCTCCTTTACTTTTGGGATTGCTAGAAGGAGTGAAGGAAGAGGAAGAAGGTAGACAATGGGAGGAAGTGGAAAGGAAGGCAGGATTCCACGACCGGGAAGAGGATATCATAGCAGAGGCTTGGGACGTGAGGGAGGCGATCAAAGCCATAAAGGATGATGAGCTGGACTAGTTGCTCAGAGGATGAGCAACCCATTTAACAGGGGGGTGATGATGAGCCCCAAATTGGGTAACTTATTGGGCTCATTTTGCCTAATTGTCCTTGTTCAATCGTCCATTTTTCACAGATTATGCATGTTTTTCTAGTATTTTTATGTTATTTGAACGAATAAGGGTCGTCACTCTACCAAGGAGGCTAATACGTGGTCATTTCAGGTTTTTTGGACAAATTTTGGAGCAAAAACCAAGCAATTATGGCCCAGGTGGCAGCCAAGCTTGAGGTGAGGATTCATAGGGAGGTTGTCTGTGGCATTAAATGGCCCTTCCTCGAAATCTCCACACTCAACTCCGAGCTCAACAGGCCACCAAAACGAGTTCTAAAGGTAGCCAAGCAGCTTTGGGAAGAGTGACTGTCTACTAGCAGTTGGAATAGTCAAGTCCCTTGAATCTAGGAGGGCTATTAGCCCCCTCGTATTGTATAAATAAGAAGGCCTCAGCCTTCGTAGTTTACTTTTGGAACTGTTGGTATTTTCACTATAGTGCTGCCCTTTTTCAGCTCGTGTTTCTTAGCTACTGTTGTACAACTTTCTTGTGATGATTATTTTGGAGTAATGAGAAGTATCTTTACTTGGCATCAGATCTGAGTTCTTTATAGGAGCGTGCAGGTCTTGGGGTTGGGCCCAACCTAAGTGCGAAGGCCTCCTTTATGTATTGTTATTTGTTCTTTATGCATTTGCAAAATCATTTCTGTTAAGTAGATTAAATCTTGCTAATTAACTAGGTCATTGTTAATGGCTAGAAAGACTTTTGATGTTCAGATTTAGTTGATAGGTTGTTAACAGGGAAAAGCTTCAAAAAGGGGCCATCAAACATCTCTGGTTTCGCCTCTCCCTCAATGGGATCAAGAGCTGAGATCAGGGTGACCTTGCTGCCCACAAAAACACTAATTTTGCTTTGCCATGCAATCACTAGTGTTTGATTTTCATGTGTAGAAGTTGGTTACAAGTTCAGACTTTTGCTTGCTTAGTTGCATGAGTTAGTATACATGGTTTCATTGTAGTTCAAACTTCTTTTCATTCTCCTTACTGACAGCTAGATCAGATTAGGTCAACGTAACTAGGTGTTTGATTTTATAAGTCTTCGTTGGTTCAGTCGGAAAAATGACTTGCAGAGCACCTGTACCACTTCTCTACCTGCCCATACTTCATCAAACCCATCTGATCCATCCCTCAGCTCAGCTTCTAGCCTTACGTTTTCCATTTGCTCACATAACCCTAGTTTTTGCGCATCCTTGCTTCAGTCCTCCTTGAACAAATCCAGCCATCTACATTTGTCCTCAACTCCATCCACCAAATCCTGGACCACCTCCAACCCTTATCCTACCTCCATACCCACTCCATCTTTCTCCATCCATCCATCCTCCAAAATCCCATTTCTGAACATCCTGTAGAAAAATTCCAGACATCCTGTAGAAAAACCACAGACATCCTGTAGAACCCCTACAGACTTCCTGTAGAAGCTCACGAATCAGGTTTCTTGATAGCCAAACTCTGTGAAACTCTCTCAAAGGGTGTTAGGGACCCCTTAGGCCCTCTCTGAACCTTCCCGACCTCATCCAAGCATTTCCTCTCGCCAATCCACCTCTGCACAGTCAAAATAGTCAAATCGCATGCATGATAATTCTGGCAACTTATCCAAAAAAAAAAAAAAAAGATGTGTTTTTTTAGATGTTACTATAGAAGTAGCTTAGATACATGTATTTACCTTCTTAGAAGTCAATGGCATTTCTTTCAGTAGCTTGCATCCTCTTTCTTGCATCGGTGGGGATAGCTGGTAAAATTAGGGTTTTTAAATAATGAATCCATACAGGTGAGGATAGTTTTAGATAGAGGAGGAATGACCTGTTGTAGAGTTTTATGAACCCAACGTTCATAAAAACGTTCATAAGAGCCGACCTATTTTCTTATTTCTTTTGTTTAATAACTTATATATATACCCTAATTATAGCTCTTGGATACATCATTATGATTTTAAGAATATCTATTGACGCATTCTCCCCTGATGATGGACTCACTTGGTAGTCCGAAACGTTGGGTTCATAAAACTCTACAACAGGTCATTCCTCCTCTGTCTAAAATTAGGGTTTGCTAGGGTTTATGTTTCCTTTCAGCTTTCCAGTTTCTTTCTGCAAGTAGATCAGCCTTCTTTGAGTTAGCTTTCTTCCATCAGTTAAAAAGCTTCTTCTCAGAGCTCATAGAAGTTGGCTTAAGCCCCTAGCGGACTTGTGCCAACTGACCAAGTGACAGTTGCGGCAAGAGCTAGTACTTGTGCATACAACAGCGTCGCTTCCAAGTTTGTTACGAACTACCGGGTTGATAAAAGTAAAGAAGGGAGTCCTAGGAGTTGCAGCATTATTGCTGCAATACTAGAGCTCACCAAACACTGCCCTCTCTGAGGCTTTGCGCAACTCCTGGCTACCTCTATGTGATCCCTAGCTGGCTTTGCGTCACTCTCCCCAGCTACTGCGTTGCTCTCCTGGAACTATCTCTGCCTCTCTATCTCTCTGTACTCAAATTCCCCTCACCTACATCTCTCGATCACTAATTCTATCTTTCTTAGCAAACCCCGCTCTAGAGAATAGAATGACTGATCACTCTGGTGTACTCCCCAAGTGACCCTCAAGCCTCTTCTTATACTTTTCCTGTTCACATATCAACGACCAAGATTAATTCCCTAATCAATGGCTAAGATTAGATCTATTGATCCATGTATTTTCAACCATTCTAACACAGTTTCATATTAATCCACATTAATATTTTACTTTCCCTAAGTTTAGACTTAGGGACTCCATTAAAAATATTAATTATTTTAATATCTCCTGAACTGTTTAGAATTTTCCCGAACCCTTTCTGGGTATTAGATATCTCATGTCCGCCAACCTCTCCACCAAATTTCATGGCTAGAGCTCATCTGATGCTACCCCAAATCAACACTCCCTATTAGCGAGTATTGTGCTCTAACAATACTCCTCACTAAGTATCACTTTGATCATCCGGCATCAGTACCTGTGCTGATGCTAGGCCTTCCTGCCCAACATCCTCTGCATTGTTTCATCCTGTACCACTACCCATGGTTCTGACAGTGCCATTGTTTCATCTATACAACAACTCCCTCTGCATCAGTGCTTCTATTGGTCCTTTCTCCCAACACTACATCCGCACTACACCTCCTCTCATCATGTTTCATTATGTTTCCCACTGCTGCACTGCAACTCAGGTACTGAGAAGTAAGTAACTCATCTCCCAACCTGACCTCCCTGGTGGGCTAGTGACACCCACTAATGCTCAAGCTCCCTCTGTCGTTGACAAGTGCTCCGTCTCTGACCTTTGCGCTGCTGCAACAACTCCCTACATCTCGCACCATTTCACACCTCTCTATGCAATCCTGTGCTAGTGCAACATTCCTGTGCCTCCCACATTGCTACAGCCTGCTAGCCTTGTACTATCTCATGAATCCTTCACTGTAGCTCTCTCTGTCACTCCATCCACATCTGTCTCTACCCGACTCAACCAGTCTTGCTACTCCTCTTCGGGGCTCCCATAGCAAGGTCTAATCCAAGAGGGTGGGTACTTCGAGGATCCCGCCCCTTATAGTTTGTAGTCTACCTAGCTACAACTCGATGTCTCCACACTCCTTCTCAAGTGGTGCATGTGCACTCATGGCATAGTCATCGTCTGTCAAAACATCCGTCTCTAAGTATGTTGGCACTACATTAGTCTCAGAAGACTCTCCCTTACTCTTCTTCCTTGGATACTGGGTCACATAATGACCTAACTCCCCACAACAGAACCACTTGATCTCAGAGAGATCTTTGTTCTTCCACTTTTCCTACTTTCCCTCAGATGCTAGGGCAATGTCTTCCTCCTCCTGCTTGACTGTGATCCCCTTGTTGCTGCTACCCATCTATGACTTCCGTCTTATCTCTTCCTAGCGAAGCGCTGCCCACATGTCATCCCAAGGTGGGAGAGACCCTCTTCTTAGTATACTCTGGACAAATACCTCTCAGTCTTCTTAGACAACATTCAGGGTTATCCTCACCATCAACTCCTGATTTGATGTCTCTTCTATAGTAGTCAACTGATCTTAGAACTCATTCAGTCCTCCAAGGAAGGTGTCAATCGGTTCTCCCTTTTTCATCTGATATGACCTCAACTGATTCTCAAGTAGCATTCTTCTCTCCACAGAAGTATGCTGGTAAAATTCCCTGAGAGCCTCCCACATCTCAAATTTTCTTTCCTTCTCGGCTATGTGTGGTACTACATGATCCTTGACTCCATCAAGGATGAAGCTCTTGGCCCTTGCCATTGCCTCCTAATACTTTTCATTATCATTGGGGTCGAATGGGATAGATATTACCTTCAAGGCAAAGATCTTGACATCATTTCTGTCAAGTAGAGACAAAACTCTAGCTTACGAGACTACGAAGTTCGATGCTCCATCCAATCTATCCTGGTCTCTTACTCCATGTAGTGCCATGATGCTCCTCTACTTCCCTCCTAAAAGTTCTCTATTCGACTCTTCTAAGTCTCTACTTCCCATTTGGAAGTTCTCTTTTGGACTCCATCTAAGTCCTTATTTCCCTCATGGAAATCCTTCTACTACTATCGAGATGCCCCCTACTCTAATCATCTTATGCAACTGCACCACTAATCCAGGTTCCTCAGCTAGAAAGCCTCAATAGAAACTCCTCTCAGCCTTGCTCTGTCAAGTACTATTCTGACTACAATTTCTCACCAACTCTACTCTGCAATATTCCCACAGCCTTCTAAACCCCCACAATCTGAAGGTGAGAGCTCCTAGGCTCTGTGTAATCTTGGTACCAGCAACCTGGCCTCCTAATCTAACTACATCATCCCTCCCATCTACCACGTGGCTCTGCATGAGGCTCCCTTTGCCTTCCTTAGCCTCTGTGCTGCCTCTTCCTGGCTCACCTTTGATGATGTAAGCACTGCATCACCCTTCCCTTGTTGTTGCTCTACTAGAAACAACTTCTTTCACCTTGGGAAAATTGTTTTCTACTACTATCACTTCGCTCGGTTGATGTCCTTAGTCCTCTTATGATCTACAATAATGCTATGATACCATGTCGAAGTTTCTAAGTTTACTTAGTTAGAAACCCTCCATGCATTTTATCCGATTTATTCCTACCTACTTGTTATTTTACTTAACAAGCTATTTACAATGTAAATATTGAAAATAAACACTAGTGCATGCTCAACATATTATAGATCAGCAACTAAAGGAAACAGAAACAATCACACCATATGACACCATTAATTTTGGACTAATGTCCTCGAAAAAACGCAATGTGGGAAAATTGGTGTAGCTATTTGAGGGCTTTCTTATTAAGCAATATCAGAGTACAATCTAGGTGTCGAAACTAGCCTACCCAACAGAGAATTTCCTTGACAGTAATACCTTTTAGTTTATGACAAATCTCCTGGCTGAAACCCCGGATAATCCTTCCGACATCTACTCAGCACAAATCTTCCCTAGAAGCCCCAATGTCAGTCTCTCTTTGGACTGCGTCAGCCCCTCTCTGCCCAGCTCTAGCCCTACGTCACCCCAGATGGGTTTTCGTTAGCCTTAGGAGTCCCTGTGTCAGCCCTCTGGCCCTCTGTGTCAGCAATGTTGCCCTCTCTGAGGCTTTGCGCAGCTCTTGGCTGCCTCTGTGTGGCCCTGCATGAGCCCTAGCTGGCTCTGCGTCACTCTCCCAAGCTACTGCGTTGCTCTCACAACACTATCTCTACCTCCCTATCTCTCTGTACTCAAATTCTCTTCAACTGCATCTCCCGATCACTAATTCTATCTCTCTTAGCAAACTCGGCTATAGAGAATAGAATGACTGATCACTCTGGTGTATTCTCCAAGTGACCCTCAAGCCTCTTCTTATACTTTTCTTGTTGACATATCAACGACTAAGATTAAGTCCCTAATCAATGGTTAAGATTATATCTCTTGATCCATGTCTTTTGTACCATTCTAATAGAGTTTCATATTAATCCACATTAATATTTTATTTTCCCTAAGTTTATACTTACGGACTCCATTAAAAATATTATTATTTTAATACCTCCTAAACTGTTTAGAATCTACCCAAACCCTTTCTGGGTATTGGAGATCTCATGCGCCCCAACCTCTCCACCAAATTTTGTGGCTAGATCACATCCGATGCTACCTCAAATCAACAATACCTCCTAGTGCATTTAGGGAAAAATATAGCTAAGGCTCTCTCTACTTCCTCTTGTTTCCTCTTGATCTACATAATGTCCATTTGCAGAGAAAAGGTGTGAAACATTTCACTTTTAAATTCCTCCAACATGTTTCAAATTTCACTCTTGATAGATGTGTTGGAGGAAGAGGAACTGGCCAAAGATTGACTAGCCGTAATCTTCTTTCCAGTAGCCCTAGAATGTTTTTTGAACATTTTCTTGATATCATTATAGGGTAGCTCATAAATGTCCCCTCTAGAGAGCATGTTTAGGGTTTCTAGTATGTCCTCCCTGACTAATCTAAGAAGGAATAACTTAAGTGATTCAAGATCAAGGGTGCATCTAGCCCTTTTGTAACTTAGTTGGAACCTTTCCTCATAATCCTTCGGGGTTTCGTCAAGTCCTAGGGTCATTCTAAATATTTCATATTTGGTGTCTTTGGACCTACAACTCTCCATGTAATTTTTGTGAAAGGATTGTGGCATTTGAGCCCAGGTTGTGATGCTATCCCCAGGTAGACCCATGAATCACTGCAAGGCTGCATCCTTGAGGGTGGATGGGAACAACTTCAACTTCTCATCATCACAGGTATAATCATAGGTTTTGTTGGGTATTAAATCGGGCCATCTTTCCATCCATTTCTATTATCCTTTTTGACCTTTTTGTACTCATTTACATATGTTGTTATATTAAACCTACAAGGTAAACACCCCTGACTTGTCCAGTTGGAATATTTTAATTAATGAAGTAATTTCATAGAGTCTTATCTATTCGCACTACTAAAACATATGTTTGACCGCAACTTGGAGAATAGGAACCCTCATTTCAGCACCTCACAATAGATCTGGTAATGACCAACCATCAGGAGGCCGCGCAGCTAGAGTCACAATTCCCCTGGAACTATTCTTGGACCTTTTTGCTATCTCGAGCATCTGGTGATGGTGCCGTTCCAACTAATGTACATTTTGAAGATGCGGTTACCATGTTTCAGGGAGCTCTGTTAATCTCCCTTATTGTGTATAAAATGTAGATTGTTCCTGTGAATGGGGGTTCTCCCATCGCTATTGTAATCATTTGTTACAGACTAATAGAATACCACCTATTTTGCTACTCCAATATTTTTTGTGACTAACGCAACCTTGATCAAAGAGCTAGGCCCACCCTTTTGATCAGGTGTTGCATCTTTTTCTATGTGTCATTTATTAGTTTATGCTTGTTGTTATAGTTCTTTCATGTTTATGATTATTTCTAAAGTTCTGTAGTTAGTTTAATCTTACAGCCATGTTTTGAATCTTAAACTGTGAACCCTTGGTCAGAACGGATTATGTGTTTGCCCCTGCATATACCTTGTGTGTTGCCTTGAAAGGATACACACCCGGATTGATAATTTAATGTCGGAATAGGGTGAATAAATTGTTCATACCTGGACACCAACATTTTGGCACCATTGTCGGGGAGGCTAACAAGGTGCAAACAATGATCCGAACCAACCAGAGGGTCAATCTCTCGTCCTGGGGAGAGAACGAGTTTTCTCACTCTGCTTCAGGTCCTGAGCATAGGTATTCTTTCTTCTTGTTTATTTTTGCTTTTCTGTTTGATTTTGGGCCATTCTCTTGTCCTGGGGAGGGAGGAGTCTTTGAATGCCCCATTCCAAGACCTGAGTAAGATTTGTTTCTTTTTAATGCTTGTGTGTTTCCTTTTTTTTTGGGGAAAATCCTAGCTTTTACCCTGGGGAGGGAGGAGTCTTTTGACACCCTACTTCAGATCTGGAAGTATTAGGACTTCCCATGGTGTGTGATTGTTTTTGGTTCTTGTCCCAGGGAGGGAGGAGTCCTTTGACTCCCTTCTCTGCTTCTAAAACCCTAGATTTTTGTTTCGTTAGTTGTCTTTCTTTTTGTGAGTTCTTTCATCTTGGGGAAGGAATGGTCCTTTGACACCTTACTCCAAGATTGAAGCATTGCAGGTTCATACCAAAACCCTCCATCATATCAACTTTTGTTTGAACAATGAATCAAATAAGAGGGGCAGAGGGAGAGCCCCAAAGAGGGGAGGACCAGATCTGGGAAGAAAAACCTATATCTAACAGATCATAGCAAAGGCTGAATTAGAAGCATCCTCTCGTGCAGCTATGAAACTAGGGGCAAGGAGAGTGAAGTCCGAGGGACAGTCAGTGGAGAAACCAATGCTAGCTATGGAATTCTCTGGTGATTTGACACAATAGGTTCATCTAGTAGTCGAAGAAATATCTAGCAGTAGACATGATCCGGAGAATCTTGCACTGGTGATAGCAGAGGAAGAAATTGCAAGTATGACATTGACAGGGTCAGAGTGTTCCATTAAGGAAAAGGAAGTTGCAGCCAAGAGGTCAAGCCATCTGGCCTCAAGAGAAGGAAACGAGGAAAAACTTGCATCACCAAGAGACCAGGGAAGTGCTACTAAAGCAACTCGAGTTCCAATAGTAAAGAATCCTCAGCCACCCTCCACAAAGCCTGTTGAAATGCCCAGTGAGTATTGGAAGATATTTATGGCTCCCACAACCTCTGCCATTGATTTTCTAATTAGGGATCTAGGATTTGGCGTGCCTACAAAGCCTATTCCATTGGCAGCCTTACCAAACTTTCACGGGCTTGTTTCAGAATACCCTGACACATTTCTATTTGAGTTTGACATAGTGTATCGGGGGTATGATTACACAACAGATGCCCAGAAGTTAAGGATTTTCCTATCTACACCAAAAGGAATGGCTCTGTGATGGTTCATGGGCCTTGGAGGAAACTCCATTTCCACATGGGATGATATGCAAATAGCTTTTCTGGAGAAATACTAGGATTACTGTAAATCTCGGAACATCAAGGAGGAACTCTTCAAGTTCACATAGAAAGAAGATGAAAGCTTGGAAGATTGTGTGGAAAGGTTCAAGTACACCTTACAGAGGTCAGGCCATTCTACCCTGGATAAGGAATATTTAAATATTATCCTCCTTCGATCCTTTCGAGAGGACTTGATAGAACTATTGAACATTATGGGAAAGGGAGACATCTCCAAGGAGACATTTGAAGATATTTGAAATTTATGTATTCAGTGCTCGAGGGGGCTTGCAAGGAATAAGCTCGGGATCCGATCAGCAAAGGATCTGGTGGGGGTGTTACAAAAGAAGAAATCGGAAATCTGCTAGAAAATTTGAGGATAGATATCCTCAACACCCTGTCAGCACAAATGGACACTCTACAAGTAAAACAGAAGCAGTTGGAACTGGATAGGACCATGGCAATATTTTTTCCGAAGTGTAGGAAGAAGCACCCAGAAAGGGAATGTCCACTAAATTCCATAGAGGAATGTGTGATCTGTGAGCTCAACATGCAAAAAGCTCTTGCCCCTCCTTACCAGGCCTGAAAGTAGTATTTCAAGGAATGGGGGACATGGAGCAACTGTACCTCATGGGATCTAGGAAGCCATGGCAGCCTCGACCACCGATGGGAAATCAAGGTATGTACCTGGATCCATCTCAGTATTTCAATAATTACAATATGAATCCTCAGACCATACCTTATCCCCCCATGTGGCCGCAATACCAGTATCCACCTTGGCAGCAGTGGAACCCTCAAGCCAGTACGAGCTCTTCATGGGCTCCAAGTTATTGAGTATCCCCTCCTGGTGAGTTTCCTCAGCAAATGCCTCAGCAGATACCATAGCAGCAGCTCCAATTACCCTCCAATGTGCCTCCTGGTAACCAGCCTGCCCCTCCTCAGCTTCCAATGCAACCTAACCCTAATCCTAACAATAAGGGAGCTCATCAAGCTCATGTTCTTAACATGCCTTCATATAATATCTCCATTGCAGAGTTGTATGAAATGAATCTACGATCAGGTCAGATAGTTAATGTCCAACCTCCTCCAGTTATCATTGAACAAATTGATAGTGAAGGTAAGGAGGCAGAACCGATTAGTAAAGAGCCAAAACAAATTGATAGAAACTAGGCACCTCCTATTAAACAACATCAATATGAACCACATTACCCATAAAGACTAATTATGAGTAAACCAAGCCCTCAAGTTGAATTTGATTTATTAGGAGAATTGCAGAACTTATTTGTTAAAATTCCCTTATTACAAGCTATGAAGGATGTGCAAATCTATGCAAAGACTCTTAGGGAATATTGTTCAAAGAAAACTACCAAGAAAACTAAAGATCCCCTCACTGTACATGTTATGGGAAAACTATCAGACTTAATGATAGCAAAATCAATGCTGGTGAAATATGGAGATCTGGGGAACCCTATTTTGATAGTACAGATTAATGGGGTAGAGATTCCAAATGTTTTGGTAGACCTGGGTGCTGCCATCAACATCATCACCACTGAGACAATGCATGCGTTAGGTCTTCACAATTTGAAGCATACACCTACAGTATTGGAACTAGCAGATCGATCTACAGTGAAACCTGTAGGGAAGTTGGAAGATGTGATAATTTCAGTGGATTCATGGCATTACCCCATAGATTTCCTGGTATTACATACACAATCTTCAGTGGGCAGTCATCCCTTGATTTTGGGTAGACCATGGTTGGCCACTACAAACGCTTACATTGGGTGTCACTCAAGAAATATGGTTATTTCTAATGGACATAACACTAAGAATTAAGTGCTATATCCACTGGCAAAACCAAATCCACCCATAAAACTAGCAGGCGACAAGAAAGTTGTATCTGTAGTAGAGGCTGAAACGGAAGATGAAGAAGTGAAACCAATCCTCACTATTCGATAGGCCCTTTAGTTGAAGATGGAATCAGAAGATGATGTAATCACTTCCTTCATGGATGATCCTGTGGAAATAATACTGAGAGGGGGGGTGAATCAGTATTATCAAATTCCTTTCACTATACCTTCCAGATTTATACTTTAATTTATTCTTCAGATGTTGATCATTAATTTGTATGTCAGTACCATATATTAATGAACAAGAGCAAGAAAAACAGATAGTCACACCAAAGAACACCAGATATAAGGTGGAAACCCAATGTGGGTGAAAACCACCTGCTACAATATGTCTCTATCTTCTTTCAATTAGAAACTTCTTTTTACAATGATTTTGTACTGGTGTAGTCCTTTACCAGTACGCACGCTGCAACCTGCAGAGAGCTACAACCCTCTCTCATTTTCCAGACTCTCCTGGAAGGGAGCTACAACCCCCTTAGCTCTTGTACTAGCTGAGCTACTAGTACGTAGGTGCTGACCTACTTCTTTTCTTCCAAGGACCTCGTTTCATTAATTTTCAGACTGGATCCATGAACATCAAATAATCATCAAGTACATGTGAATCAACCAATCTTCTTTTACAATCAACTAACGAATCAACCGATAACCTCTCAGAATGCAGTAACCAAATAAGCAAAACCAGTAATCTAAACCAAGAATTCTACAGCAATAGAAAAAAAGCAGCCAACAAATATTTCAAGAAAAGTCCGCAACTTCACCAATATAAACCTGTGAATATCTGCACTTGTGCTGTGTCCAGCCTGCGCACGTGCGCTGTCTACTAGACTGCACATCTCCGCACTTGCGCCGTCTACTGCACTACGGTCCTCCTCACCTGTACCATCTACTGGACTGTGCACCTCTGCACCTGCACCGTCTATTGCACTGCGGTCCTCGACACATGCGCCATCTACTGGACTGTGCACCTCTGCACCTGCGCCGTCTACTGCACTGCGGTCCTCCGCACCTGCACTGTATCTCGCCTACGGACCTCTAGATATACACACTTTATCAGTCCCCAATTGTACCCCAGACTGTCAGATCCACAGATCTGATCATGCGCCAAAGAGATCACGACCCCTCAATTGATCAGTGTTCTCATGCTCAGGTTTAATTTTATCTCATTAACTGATTACAAGTATTTCAGATCTTGTTCCACTTAAGATATTCAACATTCACAAGTACATAGCCAAATGATCTCCTTTCCCTTTTATAGGCAAGCCCTTACACAAACCATGGATCAAAACCGTAGAAAGCCAATACAAGGGACCCAAAACCGGGGTTCAATATTTTAGATGCTATACCATGGACCAAAACCATAGGATCAAACACGTCAGACTAAATACCATGGATCAATCATAAAAATTCCCACGTGCACACGCTTTTCTGCATTGGAGTGAGTGAATTTGATGCTCGCACCTTTTGTTCAGAGAACCTGCAGGTATGCCCACACTTCTTGTTTGGGGCACCTGTGGGTCTGCAACTTTTGTTAGGCTCACCTGCAGGTATCTCAATTTCTATTATTTTGAGAGCCTGAACAGAGATTTGCCACTTCAGTGAGTTGCCATCAAGGACAACACCTGTGCCATAATGCCAAACCTGAGTCATAACGCCAACAAATCCTTGTTCCATTTCAGAACCAAACCAGCAGATCCTAGAATCTATCCTAAGCTGCGAGACTCAGGAAGCTATGGAAACAACAGAAAGATTGGAGAAGCCACCTACTGATACACCCCGTGAAAGTGTTCAAGTGGAATTGGATCCCGAGAAAGCTTTGAATATTAATCCAAACGTATCAGAATCCCAGAAGAAGCAACTTGTAGACGTTTTGCAGAAACATAAAGAGGCCTTTTCCTAGGATTATGAAGATATGAAGGGGATCCCTGCCAACCTCTGCACCCATCACATATATATTAAGGAATATTGTCGTACTATAAGACAACCTCAGAGGAGAAGGAACCCTGCACTGAAAAATGTTGTGAAAGAAGAGCTTTAGAAATTACTGGATGTAGGTTTTATCTATCCTATCTCAGATTGCCAATGGGTCTCACTGTTAGTAATGGTCCCCAAGAAGAATGGAAAATGGTAAATCTTCGTAGATTATCGAGAGTTAAATAAGGCGACGCAGAAAGACCATTTTCCCTTGCCATTTATTGATAAAGTTTTAGACACATTGGCTAGCAAGAAATTTTTCTCTTTCCTAGATGGGTTTAGTGGATATAAGTAGAACCAGATTACTCCTGAGGACTAGGACAAGACCACTTTCACATGCCCTTGGGGAACGTTTGCATACCGGGTCCTTCCTTTTGGCCTGTGTAATGCTCCTGTGACATTCCAGAGGGAAATTCTAGGAATCTTCTCTGACTTGATAGATGACAGTGTTGAAATCTATATGGATGATTTTACTCCATACAGGGACTTGTTTTTGGAGGGGTTGAAAAATTTGGAGAAAGTTCTCGCAAGGTGTATACAAGCGCGTGTCTCTCTGAGTACAGTAAAATGCCACATGATGATGGAAGAGGGAATCGTTCTGGGACATTTTCTCTCAACTGAAGGGATCAGGATGGACCCAACAAAGATAAAGGTAATTCTGCACTTTCCAACACCTAATATGCCCACACAGGTACGTAGTTTCATTGGTTGTGTTGAGTATTATAGATGTTTCATAGAAAATTTTGCAAAAGTAGCACACCCACTGTTTCAATTACTAACAAAAGATTCAGAATTTGTGTGGTCAGATGACTGTGATGCAGCCTTTACAAAAATTAAAGAATTAGTCTACAGTGCTCCGATCCTTAGAGGACCAGACTGGGCATTACCTTTCCACATTCATACGGATGCCTCTCAAACAACAATTGGTGTAGTATTGGGATAGCAAGAGGGTAAGGTACCTTACGCAGTCTACTATGTTAGTAAAAATTTGGCCCCCGCTGAATTAAACTACACGGTGACTGAGAAAGAATTCCTTGTTGTCGTTTATGCCATCAATAAGTTCTGGCACTACATTACCAGGTATCCTACTTTTGTGCACACTGATCATGTAGCCATCAGGTATTTAATGAACAAACCTATTACCCCTGGTCGTATTACAAGATGGTTGTTGCTACTACAGGAATTTGATATTACCATAGTAGATAAACCAGGGAAGGACAATGTGGTTGCAGATTTCTTATCTAGGATAGAACATGATGGTAAGGATACACCAATTGAGGATAACTTTCCAGATGAGCATCTTTTTGTAGTTTTTGCTAACACTCCATGGTATGCAGATATTGCTAATTATCTTGCTACAAGTAAAGTGCCCCATCATCTATCCTATAAGGAGCAAAGGAAGATCATTCACCGGAGTACCCGATATTCATGGATGGCAAGATATCTCTTCCATACAGGGGTTGTCCAGCAGATTCGGTGTTGTGTGGCAGGAGATGATATTTTTGAGATATTGAAAGCTGCACATGATGGACCCCATGGAGGACATTTTGCAGATAAAAGAACAGGTCATAAGGTGCTACAAATGGGATATTACTGGCCCTCCATCTTTCGTGATGCTCAGGATTATGTTCGAAGGTGTGATAGCTGTCAATGGATGGGACAACCTAGGAAAGTAGATGAAATGCCTCTTCAGCCCCAAATAGTCCTTGAACCATTTGAGAAATCGGCCATCAATTTTGTTGGGCCCTTTAACCGACCTTCTAATCAGAAAGCTTACATCTTGGTCTGTACTGACTATGTAACTAAATGGGTGGAAGCTAGAGCAGTCATGAGAGCAATAGAGCAAGTAGTGGCTGATTTTATTTTTTGATAAATCTTTGCCTGGTATGGGACTCTAAGGGAAATTGTATAAGACGGTGGATCACAGTTCACATATCATATGATAGAAAAGTTGATACAGAAATATGGGATCAAACCTAGAGTGACAACCCCCTATCATCCCCAGGTGAATAGATAAGTAGAAAGCAAAAAAAAAGTATTGGAAAATATCTTGACAAAGGCAGTAGCAAGCCATTGCCGGGATTGGGCACAGAAACTTCCAGAAGATTTATGGGCATATAGGACAACATGGTGAAATACAACATGGTTTTCTCCGTTTGAATTAGTCTATGGGAAATCCCCCTTGTTTTCAGTGGAATTTGAGATTAGTACACTCAGAACAGCTCTAGAAGTAGGCTTAGATCTATTAGAAGCACAGAAACACTGACTGGAACAGCTGAATGAGTTGGATGAGATTCGAGCAGTGGCTATTCAGAAGACTACTGTTGTTCAACAGTAGAGAATGAAATGGCATGATAAATTTATCAAAACTAAGGTGTTTCATGTGGGGCACTGGGCATTACTATATGACTCCTGATTTAAGGATTTCAAAGGCAAGCTATGCACTCGCTGGATGGGTCCATATCAAGTGGACGCAGTGTTCGACAATGGAACAATTAGACTGAGTACAATAGATAAGAGCCATACCTCGTTCTTAGTAAATGGACATCGTTTAAAAATATACCATTGTCTAGCCTCTAAAGATGCTTTTGTTAGAAATCTTTCTCCTTTATCTGATTTAATGGTCATTGGAAAAGAGGATACTCTCACTCTGTCCTAAAAAAACTAAAATAATAATAATAATAATAATAAATAAATATCAATATATATATATATATATATATATATATATAGATATATATATATATATATATAGATTAATACTGTTGCTACTTACTTTTTTGTCTTTTGCAGGAATAACAAAGAAATATGGCGAGGAGAAATGTAACAACCAGTGTTGTCATGAAGATATTGTTGTATTCCACTGGTGAGAGGCACTAAGTGTTGTTACTCCACTAAGTGTCGTTACTCTGTAACTGTCGTTACTTCGCAACTGTTGTTACTTCGTAACTGTCATTACTCTGCAACTGTCATTACTCCGTTGGTGCCATTACTCTGCAACTGATGTTACTTCGCCGGTGTCGTTACTCCGCAACTGCCGTTACTCCACTGGTGCCGTTACTCCGCAATTGTTGTTACTCTGCCAATGTCGTTACTCCGTAACTGTTGTTACTCCATAACTACTATTACTTGTTGTTGTTATTACTCCAAGTGTTGTTACTCGTTGTGTTGTTACTCACTATTGTTGCTATTCACTATTGTTGTTACTCCCTGTACTGTTACTGGATGTTGTTGCTACTCCGTGAGGCATGTTGCTACTATTCTGTCAGAACTTTTGTTGCTACTCTACCAAAGGTAGGTTCGCAGGTACATCTCTGTCGATTTTATGGATTTAATTAAATATTCCAAAAAGGACATTAAAACGTGTTGTGGACGACCATCATTAAGTTGTGGGGGAACCATCATAATGAATGATGGCGTACCTCGAAAAATCATTTATGAAAGATGATCCTTACCTAACCAAATCCATTATTTTGATACTCCGTAATCATACTTTTGATGTGTTGGTATGCGTATTCATATGCGCGAGTCATATCAGTCACCCTCCCAACATGCTGCATTAAATTTCAGAAACATCCCACAGTACCACCTTAACTTGTCATCATTCCCAAATGTACCAATACTATTCATTAGTTGTTTCTAAATCAACCATGACGTTATTTTAATTTCCAATGGTTTGGAGACCTGTCACTCTCCCTTTCTAGCCAACTACAGTCATCGCGCTGATTCTGCCTCTACAACAATCGGTGGCCGATCTATTCGCCATGAACCTATGGTTACAGAGGGAATTCAAAACAATCAGGAGGTGTGGCAGTTTTTCGAGAAGGTAGGCTGGGATGTTTATTTCAGCAGATTGAGGGGGTTGAATGAAGAAATGACGACAGAATTTGCATTGAACCTGGGAGAAGGAGGCTCTCTGGTCCGCAGAATTGAGATCCATGTAACAGAAGAAATCATCGCAGAAGTCAGTGGGCTTCCTCAAGTCAGGCAGCGATGGTTTTCGAGAAGGACCACCCTCCCAGAATTTCCTGAGGCTTTTCTACAAGCGGGTGAGAGTATTGCACAGAAGGGTTGAGGGTATGATAGGAACTCACTACCACATCCATGGGGAGGAGTGGTAGAGTTCATCATCAAATATATGACGTGTGAAGGAAGATACTCCACCATCTTCAAATACCATCTCCGCATACTAGCTCACCTGTGATTTCCACAGGTGGAAGCTTTTTCAATGAATGTGCCTTATTTTCTACTAAGGAGCCTTCACTTAATGGCACATTCGGCTCAAGGGTCACGGTAGGTATTGGCGGTCATCACTCACCACGGGTTAGTTCAATTGTTGATAATGAATGCTATTGGACAAATCCCGATTCCATGGGAGCTGTTTGGGGATTCCATAAAGGAAAAAATAGCAGCTGTTGTGGCAGCCAGGGTAGAAGAACCTGAACCTATGGAGGAGGATGTAGAATATGAGGATTATATTGACTAGGAGGAGCCGAAAGAAATGGAGATTGAAATAGAAGAACTTGGAGATGAGGCAAGTCCCAAAGAGCAAGCCAGAATTGTGGAGTCAATGGTAGATGTGGGGATTGATATAGAAAAGCCCACTAGTACCACAGTCGAGGCTATCCCATAAGAACCAATCTCGCCCGTGGAACCAACAAAGCAAGTTGATAACATGGCAACCACAGAAGTAGACCCACAATAGGCCAACATGGACGAAGTGGTCGATATGGTGACCGAGGGTACTCCACAAGGATGTCCTACCACCATGGAGCTAGTGGAGGATGAGAATATGATTGAAGATGAGGTCATGACCACTCAAACCATAGAACCCATCAAAGAGAGAGAACAGAGATAAGAAGGGTGCAGATTTGAGGAAACTAGGGGACCCGTGGAGGAAGCAGTGGGAGAATTAGGGCGTGAGGTTGACACTGACCCACAAGAACTAGCGTCAACTTCGGGGCTGAATGTTGAGGATTCATTCTATTTTTCCTTCTTTATCCCAAGAGGAATGAGGGTAATTCGTTCCCCACGATAGAAAGAAGAAGAAGAGTTTGTTGTTCCTGTGGCTCTAAATCTGTCACAAAGGCCACAACCATATGGGTTGAATGCTACACAGGTGGCAGGCACCTCAGAGTCAGAAAGGAGAGAAGAGAGAGAGATTTCTGAGGCTGAAGAACCGGAAGGGATCCCAATAAGCATAGTAGTAGGAGAGCATATCGCTAGGGCATCACCGGTCATGGTGAGCGAGCACGAAGAAGAAATCGCCGTTGGTGAAGAGGAGGGACCAAGCGAAGCGGTCCCAACGAATGAGGCAACGACACAGCTTGGTGAGAAGGCCGTGAAGCACAAAATAATTGAAGAAAGCGAGATAGTGGATGAAAACCTGACAGTGGGCATAGCAGAAGAGGTTTTGTGGGATTTACCTCCAGCTACTGAAATGGAGGAAGTACTGATTAAGAAGGAATGGATCGAGCTGTGTGAATACCGAAGACTTCCAGTTAAGCAAAAGTATCAACTACAGTTTAGGGAGACAATGTGACTCAAAATAGAGGTAAGGAAATTGAGAAAGAAGGTGCACAGAATGTAGAAACAAATAAAGAAGTACAAGAGGCAAGCGAAAAAGTCCAAGACCATCAGGGTTGAAGCAAAAACTCAAGTGGACTTGATAGCCACAACCTCTGCTGCCACTCAAACAGTCCCAGTTGAATGACTGTTTGAAGATCGGGAATATGCCTTAATAGCCGAAATACAGTCTTGGAAATCTACTGTTGCTCACTAAATAAATGAGATCAGAAGGAACGAGGAAAGAGCCTCCACAACCATCTTTGGATATGTGGAGCGCATAGATGTTATGAGATTAAGGCATACGAAGTAGCAACTCAAGGTGGAGCAGCTAGAAAAGCAAGTGGCAAAACTGAAGGCCGATAAGGAGCAGATGTTTAGTCTGGTGCAAGAGGTTATGGCATGTCATCCCCCTGCTTCTTGTTATTCTTTATTTTTGCATGAACATTTCCTTTTATTTTGCATGGAAAGCATCAGAAATGAGGTCAGCTATGAGATAGAATATGGTGTACAATTCCTCCAAATCTTGAGGAGTCATGACGTGCCAACTCAACATCTCTACATCTGGACAAAGATTTTAACCCGGTTCCATATGTAGGGAACATTCATTTAAGGGCCCTCACCTCTTATGCTTTCAATCAGATTCACTGGCAGAAGGCTTGTAACACTTTTGAATCCAATCAAGTTACAAAGCCATTTATAGTAAGAGGAGAACATGAGAGGTTAGTCACAATGTTCAATAAGCATAACACCTTTTTGGGAATTGGGGAGAATAGAGATAGAATGGTGAGGACACAAAGATGGTGTCTTGATCTTTGTGTCAAGCAACTCACCACATTTCAAAAAGAGGCCCTTGATTGTTGTCAGAGAAGGTGGATGATGTCACCTACAGCTATCCAGAACAGGGAACCTTTTGGGGCACCAAATTTTGCATGAGTACTTACTAGAGTGCCCAGATATGTGGCATGTGTCTAGACATGTGGGGCCCAGTGGATGGGGATTCGGTTTCAGTTTCCTATTCTTTGGTTGCCTGCCGAAATTTACACTCCAGCTTATGATGTTCCAAGGGATTGGTGGAAGGAAGTTCTCCTTTTGGATGGGTTTAAAGTTCCAGGAACAGAGATGGCCTCAGAATATGATCTCGCTGGGCTTCATGAGACTTACAATTTGCAAAACCTAGACTTGTGGAGGCGGTGGACTGCATGAGGACATGCAGAAGGCTAGTTGGGGGGAGATGTTGGGTACCAAATCGGGCCATCTTTCCGTCCATTTCTATTATCCTTTTTGACCTTTTTGTACTCATTTACCTATGTTTTTATATTAAACCTACAAGCTAAACACCCCTGACTTGTCCAATTGGAATATTTTAATTAATGAAGTAATTTCACAGACTCTTATCTATTTGCGGTACTAAAACATATGTTTGAACGCAGCTTGGAGAACAAGAGCCCTCGTTTCAGCACCTCGTAACAGATCTGGTAACAACCAGCCATCAGGAGGTCGCGCAGCTGGAGTCATGATTCCCCTAGAACTATTCTTGGACCATTTTTCTATCTCAGGCATCTGGTGTTGGTGCCATTTCAGCTGATATACATTTTGAAGATGCAGTTACCATGTTTCAGGGAGCTCTGTTAATCTCCCTCGCTGTGTATAAAATGCAGATTGTTCTTTTGAATGGGGGTTCTCCCATCGCTATTGTAATAATTTGTTACAGATTAATAAAATACCACCTATTTTGCTGCTCCAATCTTTTCTGTGACTAACGCAATCCTGATCAGAGAGCTAGGCCCGCTCTTCTAATTAGGTTCTGCATCTTTGTGTGTGTGTCATTTATTAGTTTATGCTTGTTGTTACAGTTCTTTCCTGTTTATGATTATTTTTGAAGTTTTGTACTTAGTTTAATCTTACAGCCATGTTTTGAATCTTAAACCGCAAACCCTTGGTCGGAATGCATTATGTGTTTGCCCCTAAATATACCTTGCATGTCGCCTTAAAAGGATACACACCTGGATTGATAATTTAATGTCAGAATAGGGTGAATAAATTGTTCATACCTGGACACCAACAGGTTCTGTATATGAAAACAAAGTCAAACAAGAAGGTATCAGGGTCCTCTGAGGTTAGCCCATGGAAGTGAGGAAGGGCAGAGGGACTTACTTTTTTCATCCTAATATCTCCATTAGTCTCTCTGATGGGAAAAAATGTCTCATTTATGTTTTCAGTCATGGTGTAAGTGTGTGGAATGATCTCTTCTTCTTCTTCCCCAATAGGCTCTTCAAATATTTCAAGTTGTTCTTCTAAGGGGTCTTCTAAATCTCGTGCGGTCAAAGAGGGAAGTTGACAATCACCAAAGAAGAGGAAAGGTTGACTCTTTGACGGTGTGGCGGTATTTGGTAAGAAATATATTTTTCTGTTTTTATGAGTTTTTTCAAAACCAAATCCAAGATAGAAAGGAAAGCAAGAGTAACATCTCTCTAGCAAATGAAAAATAGAAAGAAAAAGAATAAATTACATCTACCTAGACACCTCCCCGACAATGGTGCCAAAAAGTGATGAGCCTCAATATTGCAGCAAGAATGTTGCAACTTCTAGGGCTACAAACTTTACTTTATCAACCGAGGATTTCGTACAAACTTGGAGGTGACTGTGCTATCTACACAATAGATCCATCATTCTACTCATGTCACTTCTCAACTGGGCCACTTGATAATTATAGTTCCAGACCATTCCTCTATTGGACTAAAGGGAGTCTGACTATTACCAATGGAATGTAAAACTAGTTTCAGTGTAGGAAAAGTAAATGCTTGTCAATTCATGAAATGAAAGCTGCTAACTTTTAAATGCTATGACATGAAATAAATCATCTAGTTATGAAATGACAGAAATCACTTGTAGGAAGGAAACTATGCTAACCTTACACTTGATCATCTAGCTACCGAAACTGCTTGAAAATATGAAGCTATTCTATCATTTCAAAACCCAAGCATGCATGCATTAATTATCTCATTCACACTTGAAGAATAGATAAAATTTCTAGTTACTAAATTCAAAGTATGGTCTAGGTAGCACTTCTGGTCATGGATTCCAAGCTGAGGGGTTAACCTTCTCCTACACTAGGCTATACTACCAAAACAGGGTCAAAATAGGTAGTTATAAGTTTGCTACAGGAAATTGCTATAGGATGTCCTGAACTGATACAGGATGTTGGCTAAGAGGTTTTTAAGGACAATAATGATGAGACAAAGTGTTGGAAAGGTGAATGGAAATTGTGTAAGGTGTGGAGGAGGTGAACATCACCCACGACCAAGTTCAACACTCCAAGAAGGATGGGTTTGGCCAAGACAACTCGCTCATAGTAGCTGGAAAAGAGAGGTTTATAATATGGTTGGTATGCATCAATGGAAGGTGGAGGAGTCCTAGGTGGAGTTAGTTGGAGGTGTCCCTTCTTACATATCAACAACCGCTGCAATAAAACTTGTCTCCCTTATCATTTACAAATTAGTACATGTCAACATGGAAAAGATGAGTTGAATTTAGAAATTCTAATCTAACTATTGTTAAAGGCTAGATTTGTGGAATAGACTACCTTATAAGCTACAACAATATTAAGAAGTAAACTAACAACTACAAATATTTACAAGGAATCATAAATAATTATCTAGCTAATAATTAAAATTTACCTAGGCAACGAATAAATGACAAACTCTGTCTTTGTCTTGTGAGAGTTGGTTCCCCTAATCATGATTGCATAAGGGAGATGGGATAGGGGTCAATGTCACAATATTTTCTGGTATATTTTCCTTCAGTAGAATGCAACAACACTAATCTACTCTTTAAGCTACTGAAATCATTCATAAGAAATAACTTAATCAACTAATTAAGCTAAATAAAAACTAGAAATAAACTTCAGCAATAAGTCAATATTCTAAGGTAAGAATACAAATACAAAAGACAGGAACTTCTCATGCTAGGGTTGGGCCCTAACCCAAGAGCTTCAACATTGTGAGTCAACTTAGTGCTGGATCAAAACATGATCTATCATTATCATAAAAATGTTAAATACATCATAACAATAATAGTGAAATGTACTACAGCTTAATGGCCTCTTGGCTACAACAAAATTTCAAAATCCTAATGAGTCCCTTAGCTTCCTTATTTATAAAGAAATGGAGCTACCAACAGCTCCCTAGAAAATAGGGATATGTAATAGCCCTAATGAAAATTTCATGTAATAAAAGTTAATAAAGGAAAAATAAGACCGCTGTTAAGGGACACGTATTCCAACTTAAATTTTGGGCAAAGATATCCTAGTGGGGATCACTAGATGTGTGTTTTAGCTAAGGAAAATTGGCAAAGGCTAAGGCTAAGGCATTAAAAGGAAAAGAGGCATTTATGGCAAATTTATTTATGCAAATGAAGGAAAATAGGAGAAAAGGAAGGTAAAAGGTCATAGGTTGCATGTGTGGAGGAAATTGAAGGAAAATAAAGGCAAATGAAGAAATTAGAGGCTTCAATTATAAAAAAATCTTATGAGGATCACTTTGCAAGTTGCTTAGTGTTAGGTTCAGACAATTTAAGATTTTTTCAACATCAAGTTTGGAGCTCTCTCATTATCCTCTCTCTCTCACTCTATTCGTCACTCGGACTTCTCTTGTAGCACTCTAGTTTGGAGCAAAGGAAAGGGATGGCAAGGAAAGGAAAAGAAAATGAAGCAAGGAACAAGGAAAGGAAAGAAGGATCAAACAACTTCAGTAGAAATACTTGCAGGTAACCTTTTGCATGTATGATTTCCTAGCTGGTTTGGACATGCTTGGATTTACATGTTGGTGCATGGTTCTCTTGTTGTTAGTGGCATGGTTTTGCTGGGTTATGATAGTGGATTTCGGCCTAGCCTAGCCTTTTTTCGAATGTCATGGTGTAGGGATGTTTATTTCAGTTTTGAGCTTTGGTTTGGGGGATGGATTTCGAAATTTGGGGCGTAGGTAGTTTCAAGGTTCATTCCCAAAGGCATAGGAATCCCTTGACTGGTTTTGGCGGGATACATGGTATATCCCAAGAGAGAAGTCTCGGATTAAGGCCTAGTGATCCAAATTTAGATTACAGAAAAGCAGGAGAGACTGGTCTCGATTTAGGGCCTAGTGATCCAAGTTTGGATTGCGGTAAATCCTGAGAAACAAGTAGACAGAAAATTCATCAAGGATAGTGATGGATTCAAATGGAATTCCAAGTTTTGTTCAATTGTGAACAGAGCACCAGCGTTGGTGTGATCATGGTTTGTTGAGGGTGGATGTGGTTTAACCTCTCGATTCCCTTGGTTGTTCTATGAGATCCCACATTCATGCTTGGAATATGGCATAGGGGTGACTAGCTGAAATAGAGATTTGGTTTAGCTCTGTCTATTATCAGATGGTATGTGGAAGTCCCGAACCTAGTCAGATTTACCTCTGATTAATAAAAGCTAATTTCTCTTACTTTTGCATTGATTTATGTGTGGATTAATGGTTGTCATATCTCTGATATTTATATGGTTTTATGCTGGTCATAAGCATGGTTATGTGATTGGTTTATGTCCTGGTTATTTCATGTATTTACTTCTAACTGTTAAATAGATGGATACAAGACCTAATTGATGATCTAGTAACTGAATGGAGAAGGAGGTGATACTTATGATGATGTTTCATAAGTCGTTTCAGTCATTTATGCTCTGTATTGTATCTTAGACCTGTAGGTTGCATTGATGCCAAATGTTTGACAGAATGTCAGTCCCAGTTGGGGATGCTCAATCCTAGTCCTAAGGGTTATTTTTTTATTGATCAGCATGGTTATCATGTTTTTAATGATTTCTGAAAGTTACAACAAGTTTTGGGCACATGCCAACATTCTAGGCTAGAAAAGTGGCTCAAATCCCTGAGTTGCTAGCACAAAACTGGCAATTCTGGACCACAATCGCTGGCAGGCAAGTCTGTGAGAACGAATTTAGGTTGTTGGTTGCTCCCTCACCCATAGCATGAGAGTGACTGAGGCCTAAGCACTGCATAATAATAGTGGGACCCACAGAAAGACAGGTTGTTTTAGTGGTTGACTTGTCTCTTGAGGGGTCTATTAATGATGTTGAATGATTGTATGTGATGTTTTGTCAATTCTACTTCCTTAAGGTGACATAGAAGGTCGACTCTGATTTTAGTACCATCTCTCCTCATGTTTATCCGAGTTGGCATGGATACTTTGGGTAGACCTCGGAGGGCGTGTTACAGGATACTTGGCTCCCTAACTCAAGAATAATTTTTCCTTGATTGGCACTAGCTTGGCTGCCAATGAACTCAGCTTGCTTGGCTTCTAGTGACATTGAGCTCATGAGATAGAGTGGGAGAATCTTTGAATAATCTGAGGAGTTAAGGATGGAGACCACTTCCTATAATCTCTCTTTCTACTCCTAGTATTCATGTCAACTCAAAACTGTTCCAATTTCCTGCATTTAACACACATTAGGCCATAAGACATAGTAATCAATTTTACTCTTCTCACTAAGAAAAATATAATAAAATCTATAAATAAATGTGAGAAAAGACAATTTAATAAACTCGAGAGTGGAATTGGAACCCATATAGTTTACCTATTGATGGACGAAAAAAGACAATTTAATAAGGTGAAGGTTGGCATTGTGACGCATATAGTTTAGCTATTGACAGGCCTCATCACTCACGGCATAGACATCATTTGCATGCTTATAAATTCATAATGCTAAAAATAGACAACAACATTATATATAGAAGTTTTGATAATAGATTAATTAAATTTATACTTGAGTAACTAGATATGGCTATAATTATAACATACTTGAGCAAATCACAACATGAGAAGTTTTTCCTATTAGCAATACAGGTCGTAAAGAACCCACAAACTATTACAATACTAGTTACATTGGTCTCTAGCCTAAAAAGAATATTCTAAGAAGGATGAGGAACTATGCAAATGTTTATAATGAGTAAAGGAACAATCACGAACATGTACACTTACCAGTCCAGGATTTGAAATCCACCCAGTTGGAATGATGACTTTGAAAACATAATGAGTGGAAAAGAAAACCCCTTGGTATCATCTTTAAGGAAAAGTTTCAAAATTACTTTGTACGCTTTAGTACCTGAAAGCGAAAGAGACATATAATTATTATTTGTTAAATATTAATATATATAACGATTTTTAGTCACTCTGATGGGAAGGAAAAGTAATTGATAAGTAATGTTACCTGAATAAACCTTCTGGTTAGTGCAAATATTAGGAAGTTGAACAAACCAAAGAATATACATTAGAACCGGAAGAAAAACTATCTAAACCTGGCTAAAATATACAGCAAAATCACATATATGCGTACTCTTGTCTAGTTGAATTAGAGAGGTTTTCTTCCGGTTCTAATGTATATTCTTTGGTTGGTTCAACTTCCTAATATTTGCTGTAAAAACACTGCACAGTAACAACAAACTTACCTAGTAACAAAGTTACCCTTACCTAGTAACAAAGTTACCCCACTCGGTATAACAACAAACTTACCTAGTAACAAAGTTACCCTTACCTAGTAACAAAGTTACCCCACTCGGTAAAATAAGTAGGGTCTATTCACTATTTCAAATGAATTACATTAAAAGTGAAACCTTATTTCATTGGAATCTGATGTATTTGAGAAAATCATCACCCGCACTGTAGTTTAGGGTTTTACAGCTTAAAAATCTGGACTACAACCACATTACGAAAGGGAAGCATAATAAATCACTTGTTAAACCAATCGAATGAATAATTTGTTTCAAGAAAATTACCAAAAGAAAGTTGAAAGTCCAAGTTAAGACAAAGCCAGAAATATATAGGAGTTAAAGCGTTTTCGAAGACCATGTGCCAGATTTTAGTCGCAGAGATAGTTTTCAATGCAGTTGTCTATAATGTGACTTTTTGGAACTTTTTCTGGTGTGTTTTTATTGGAATCTAGCTAGTTTCTGCACAATGAAAGCATCTCAGGGGTTTTCCAGGGTGCTGAATCCAAATATACAATTAAAAAATCATTTTAACTGCAACAAATCAAGATTTAACCAATCTCCAAAAAGTCACATTATAAACAATTCCGTTTTCAATAAAGAATTTCAACAATTATCTATATGATTTTAAAAAAAAAATAACATAAAGGTTAAACCCGGAATGAAAAATAAACGGAGAACAAATTTTTAAGTTGTAGTGATCTAAATAGTTAGGAGAATTTTTTTATTACCTGGTAGCCTGTATAGAGAATGTTATGACATCTTTAGAGAGGAGCGTGACTGATGTATAGTGTTGGTTGAATATATCGTGAGAAAAAAACCGGATAAACCCAATTAAAATTGCAAATAAGAAAGGATGGAATACGTAAGCAAGGGAAATTATATCTATATGTAATTGTAATCATAGTATTCTTGAAAAACTGAACAAGAAAATTACCACAAACAAAGATTAAATCCTTTCGAACCTTTGGAATCACATTCTATAGAGGATGATGACGAAGAAACAAGACAAGGAGCTAAACATTATTTCTCATTTACATAGAAAAACCAGTATGAAATCAAAAAACCAGTATGAAATCAAAAATAGTTCTAAAGCAGTAAAGCTCTATTTCAAACATAATGAATGCATAAAAGATCAAGTTTTCAGTTGAAATAGCCATTAAAAATGGAGTAATAAACCTAATTCACCCAAAATGTAGGATTTTAGGGTTTCATTCCTCATCGCTCATGAGATCGTAAGGATCAAGATAACGTGTCAAGACCTTGTGAGAACACGCTCATACGAAAAGTACCATATGTAACCAGATAGAGAGTTCTAGCTAGAAGCCTATGTGAATATTTTGCCACATTGCACATGCAAACGAAAACTAATACATATATCAACAAATCCTAAGCGATGATATAATGAATAGTTACACATGTATGTGTTATATGACTTTTAACAAAATAAATCAGAGAAAACAAGGGAATGTTTAATAATAAGATATATATCAATAAACTAGAGAAAACAAGGGAATGTTTATAACATATATTTACAAAAAAGAATGGATATAGCTTTTAAAGAAATGAAACTTAAATCATAGAGAAATGATTGCATATATCTTTTAAAGAAAAAGAAAGTTAAACCAATGGAGAATCTTTGTATTCTAGTCCTACAATATGTGGTTAACAATAAATGGTTTTAATAATAGGATATATATCAATAAATCAGAGAAAACAAGGGAGTGTTTATAACATACATTTACAAACAAAGATTGCATATATAACTTTTAAAGAAAAGAAAAGTTAAATCATAGAGAATCTTTGTATTCTAGTCATACAATATGTGGTTAACAATTTTTAATAAATTTTCGAATAATAGGATATATATCAATAAACCAGAGAAAACAAGGGAATGTTTATAACATACATTTACAAAAAAAGATTACATATAGCTTTTAAAGAAAAGAAAAGTTAAACCATAGAGAACCTTTGTATTCTAGTCATAAAATATGTGGTTAACAATAAATGTTTTAATAAATTAATCGAAAATTTCTTAAATGTTCTAAGGTAGGGTAAGTAAGTATAACTATTTTTTGTAATTTCTCCAAGGTAGGGTAAGGAAGTATAACTAATTTTGGTAATTTCTCCATGTAGAGAGATTACAGTGATAAACTAGGAATTTATAGTTCCTTTATAGACGTAAGGAAAAGATAATGGAGATAAATATTTAAGTACTTAATGAATTAATAAGTTAAGGAAATTGATATAGAATTTATAAGAGAAGAGGTAAAACTTTTTAGGAAAATAACTTAATCATAGGTAATAGTCAATTCTTGATCTTGATCTGGAGGGTGTAAATAAAAAGTAGAACTAATTGTCATTCTTAGAAAAATAAATAGGTTGAGACCTTAAGTGCAAAGTTGTAAGTAAGTCATATAAGGCTATTTCCTAATTATATAAAAAAAATGTCTGAAGTGGGGTATATTATAGAGATTAAGGAGGATTTCTTTAAGGGAATCATCCAATGCTTCCAACTAAAATAGGGATTCTTGAGTCTATACAATATCTACCCACTAGTTAGTCAGGGAATCCAAAAGCTTCTCCATCTTGAGCCCTCACTGAGTACAAAGAATCCATAGACTATACCACCTCCACCATTCATTCAATAGAGAGAATCTAAAGGCTATGCCACCTCCACAACTCAATAATATAGTAAATCTAGATGCTATACCACCTCCACCTTTAAACCAATGCTCTTAGTGGCTCTAACATGAACTAGCAATCCAAAACTCACTAAGCAGAACAAAACATAATACCTTCAATGGCTCCACCATACATCGGGAATCCACAACTCACTAAATTAATTAATTATCCTACAACCAAGAAAAGACTGTTCCAAGACACTCCTTGACTAGGAATCCAAATAAATAGGGCCTTCACCCAAACTAGGGAATCTAGAGAGCCTCTATCCTTCACTTGAGATGCCTAAACCACTCTTCCCTACTCAAAACTAAAAATGATTTCTCCTTTCATCTTATTTGTGTCTTTCCACCACTTCATCACACTGAGCATTATATTTTCCCACATTATGCATGCTCCCCTTTTCTTATATGTTTGTCTTATGCTACATCTAAGGGAAAGTCCCCCTTCTCATGGTTTATGTGGCTTCTCTTCTCTACTTGAGTTCTCTCTAGCTCATCATGACTTCCTTTCTACCTTGTTCACATATGTTCTCCCTTATCTATCCTTGTTAATGTTCTTGGTAAGATTTATTTCCCAAACACATCATGGGATGATTTCCTCGAGGAATCTACCCTCTAGTTTTTCCATGATTGAGCATTCTAATTTTCTTCCTTTTCATGTGCAATCATGCATCCTCCACCAATGGCAAGTCTCCTATTCTTCTGGTCCTAACAACTCATCCAACCTATTGTTCTGATTTGCAAATCATATAACAATTATGCCAGTTGGAATATGCTTCCATTAAGAACCAAATCCTCCTCAATTTTCCTAAGCACCTCCTTCCCTAAAGCTCTCAACCTGTGTCCAATATCTTAGCCTTTTTTTAATTGCAACATAATGATTATAACATTTATAATAGGGGAAATTAACGAGGTTTTGTCACAATTTCTCTATCAACCACTATTAATTTCGCATTGAGCAATTTTATTTTTTTTTGTAAACTAAGGCATTCCTCTTTCTATATTATGATAATAGAACCATACAGCAGTCTAATAATCAGGTGGTGAATCTGCCCGTAGGAAACCAGACCGCCACCTATCAGCATTATAACCAGACCAAAATTTAAATATGTTTTTCTCCTTCATACTGTCATAACCAAAATGTTGAGTACTGCTATATAAACTAACTAGAAAACCATGACATAGTAACCAGGCACAATTCATTCTTAACATCATTTTAAACAAAACCAGAGAATCCTTTCTGTCATTCCTCATCTGACGAGGTGACCGGGGTGGGCACCGTGGCACCACATCCAGGTTTCACCTGCTTCTGTTCCATTGACCATTTCATTTCCTACAACATTTGTGTCATCTTCAACAGCATGATGTAGTTTCTCGTTGTCTGGACTTGGACGACCGCAAGCTCTTTCAAGAGGGTTGCCTTTAGCTTATCTGTTTCCTCCCTTGTTTGGCATTTTTCCTATTCCTCTCTCTGCTTCCTGTCTTCCTCCTCTTCTTCTCTTACAGCGTGGTTCATTTCCCTAGCCCGGGCGACCACATGTTTCATTATCCACTACTGTTGTAACGTCTTATTAAACTGAGATTTTCTACTCCTAGTATTTTCGGGGATGGGGATTAGCTTCTCCCATTCCCCTCCGGGAATTTCCTTATTCTCGCTAATGGCCCTCAGCTCTCGTTCCCACCCATGGATTTGAGCGCATGTTTCTGGGGAGTTCCCAGCCATGTATGTGTTGATCAGGAACATGCTTTTCTCTGAGCCAAGCTGTCTTCCTCTCCGCTTCGGATTGCTATTGGTGCCTTTTTCCCTGGTTAGAGCTTCTTTTGCCTTCTTCGGTGCCATCTTGCTGTGGTCCTGAAACCTTGAATTTATTGAGGCTTGTCTACCTAGCAAGATAGCAAACCACAAGTCAGTGCCTTTGATTTGAGGTTCTGCGGACATCCAGTCGCTTACCTTCCTAGCCTTGGCCTGATGGGCTTGCCATTGGTTCTGGCTGGTAGTCCTGAGCCACCCCACAACTTTGCCTACTATGTAGCCCGTGACCCTTCCCCCCCTCTCTACATCCCTGAAATCCATGCACTAGCTAGCATGGCTGGTCTCGGCAAATAGAACAATCCTCCCTCGGCTTCCCCTCTGATTGGGAAGCCTTATAACCCCCCAAAGGCCCAAAGAGCTTCTACACGAAGCCTGTCGGGGGTTATCCAGGCAGCCGACACAGTTATGGAACTAGAGCCCATCATGGAGCTCAGCGAGACCCGGCAAAGCCACCCTCCCCTCCCACCTCTCCTTTCTTATCATGAAATGACCCTGACTACGGGGGCTGCGAGTTTCTCCACCAGAACTCTCCTCCACTCTAATGGGCCAAAGGTTATTCATCTCGAGGCCAGGATAACCACCTCCTATCCGTCTACTGGTTAAAGGCTCCCTTTTGCTGAACATTCTTGTTAAAAAATAGGCGATTCTACCTCTATCTAACACAAGGTCAGAAAGACGGGGGCTCAAGGAAACATACCACCTTTCTTCGCCACGACCTGAGATGAGGGTTGGACGCTGAGCCTTGTTGCCACCTTTCGACGATCTTTCATTTTTCATGCTATGCTACATGAATGTTCTAATGGCCACCTCAGGCCTTTGCTTATACCCTCTCCATTGTCTTTTCAACCTACCCTCCACTTGGCCACTTGATTGCCTAGCTCTCATCCCCGCATCCCTTCCTTGGGATTTGGTGATACCTATCTGTCCTCCTTTATTCTTCATTACTCCTACATTCTCCCGGCTGCTCCTGCCATACCCTTTCTATACCCGTGATGCCACCTGTCATCCTTCCTTTGCCATTTATCCCGGCTTCTCACACTCCCTTCAGTTCTTTCCTTAATGAAGCCTCGGTTCTCTCTACTTCCCCATTAGGTGGCCCTTGCCCCATCATCTACCCTGCCTCGTCACTTATGTCTCTCCTGTCCTTTCTGACGGATATGCTGTCTGTTTCTGCCCGTTGCAATCTTTCCTCGAAACTGTTGCGTCCTCTCTGATTCTGGTCGTTTGCCTCGATATTTCCATTACCACCCTTATCGTCGTCCAGTAATTGTTGTAATCTGTCGTGCTCCTCCTGTAGCAGCATATCCATTCCTTCATTGTCAATTGACTTTCCTCTATTCCGACTACCCCAATTTGCCAACCAGTCAGCTGGTTTGTTGCCCGAGCGCCTCACATGGGAAGGGATGAGATAGTCTATTTTGGTCAGGAGTTTCCCTATTTCGCCAATGAGCCATGCCGTGCGCCAGCTCTTACTGATTTTTTCCACTGGTTTTTGCTGTTGTAATTGCCTTACCATGTCCACCACCAATTTAGAGTCTCCCTCAATTTGGAGGCTCTTAATTTTTACTTGTATCGCAATTTCCAGGCCCCACTTCAGAGCATGCAGTTCCACTTCATTATTTGTCGCCTCCCCACAGTCCATTGCAAATATTCTCAGGGTGTTACCACAGTCATTTCTAAAGACTCCCCCGATACCTGCTTCTCCCGGGTTTTGTTTGGTAGCCCCGTCGAAATTTAGTTTTGTGAATCCCTGTGGGGGCTATCTGAACTTTGTTATTTCTGCCACCTCTCTGACTTGGGCTTTTCTTTGGACACTCCCACTTACCATACTCTGGTTTACCTCTAGTCTCTTCAAGATTTTCTCCTCCAGTGGTGACACTTGCTAGTCCTTGTCTTTCCAACTCTCCATTAAAATCGTTTCTCTCATATTTCTGAGAGTTTGCTCCCATATGTCTTCTAGAGCTCGATTTTCTGCCTTGAAAATGACACTATTATGTGCCTTCCATATGTTCCAGATCAAGAACCCAGCGGAGAGCAACCATGCACGATTAATCACCGGATTTTGGTAAGGTTTCATCGGCCAGTTTTCTATGGAATTAATGATGTTTTCATAATTTCTATGACATCGCTCAAACAGTTTGCGATGGCTTTCCCATAGGATGTTGCTAACTATGCACCGGTTCATCAGGTGCTCCATAGTCTCCTCCTGTGACTTGCAGAGCGCGCAGTGAGATGGGCCTTGCCGCCCCTTCCTCTAGATCTGGTCTCAGGTAAGCGCCCTTCTGTGTAGCATAGTCCAGACAAAGAAAGACACTTTCGTCCAATGTTTAATTTTCCATAGATTTTTTCATTTTTTTGTCTTTGCCTATTGATTCTAGTTAACTGTGTGAAAATATCCTTCCGATATTGAGAAAGTGCCTTGAATTCGAGTACCCCGTCCTAGAATATCTGACCCAGTTTTCCTCGCCAACTTTCGAGATGCCATCTCTTTGTAATAATCTTGCCATCTGTCTGTGTCAGGGGCCCTTTCCCAGTCTTCTTTCTACTTCCAGTTACGCCAATATCCTCCTACCCCTAGTTTCCAGAATTTGCCTACAACCCTCCCCTCTGTCTGGGACGTGAATTCATGGATGGCTTGGAGGTTTTCTTTGAGGATGAGCCTTTCACGTTGCTGCCATGATTCCTCCCAAAACTTGGCTTTATCTCCAACTCTTATCTCCCAAAAACTATAATCTCTTATCAATTCTTTGTTACCCCTTGCCAGGTTCTAAATTGCGGAGCCTCTAACCTCTGTCTGTCTTCTCACTTTGTCTTCGAGTTCCCGTATTTCCTCATATTTTCTTTCCCATATCACTTTCCATAGATCTTGGCCACCCTGGGCCAACCTCCACCAAAGTTTCGCCCCCATCACTTGGTTAAGAATGAAGGGGTCCCTTAATCCTAAACCTCCGTCTTTGGTTAGTCTGCTAAGCCAGGCCCAGGAAATTAGGGCCCATTTCCTAGTCTTGCTGGTTCCCTGCCAAAGAAATTTCTTGAACATGGCGACCATCTTTTGACTAATAGACTTGGGGATAGCTTGACATGAAACCTGGTAGATTGGGATAGCCTGCAGAACACCTTTTAATAAAATTATTCGGCTAGGGGCATTCAACGAGTGAAAGGTCCAATTTTCCATCTTGTTCCTGATTTTCTTAATCAGGGGTTCCCAGGTAACAGCCCTGTATTGGTGCTCATTCAACATAATGCCCAGGTATTTTGTCGGGAAGGTTCCAATTCTGAACCCCATGGTGCGCGCCAAGAATCTTTGGATCACAAGCGGGGTGTTAAAGAAGAAAACCTCAGTTTTCTCCTTATTAATCTTTATCCCAGAAGCTTGATTAAATTCAGATAATGTTTTAACAATCTTCTGGGCCTCCTTGAGCGTGGCCTGGCCATATAACATGACATCGTCCATGAATTGCTGGTGCGAAATAGGGAGATCATTCCCACATATTCGTAGCCCCTTTATCTGATCCCTGGCGACTTGGGCTTTGACCAGCCTACCCAGACCTTCCGCGGCCAAGATAAAAAGGAAAGGAGATAGGGGATCTCCCTGCCTTAATCCGTGCGATGGGTTGAAGGCTTCGGAGGGGGTACCATTCAACAAGACTGACATTACGGGGGTACTTACCATTGACAGGATCCAATTTACCCATCTTTGATCAAATCTGTGGGCCTTGAGAATGCTTTCCAAGAATCTCCAGCTAATGCGGTCATACGCCTTCGCCAAGTCTAATTTGATAAGCATACTTGGGTTTCTAGAATTTTTCAGGGAGTGGATCACTTCCTGTGCCACTATGATTTCGTCTGTTATCTGCCTCCCTTTGACGAAACCTATTTGTTCTTGCGCTATGAGCTCTGGTAGAATCGGCTTGAGTCTATTTACCATAATTGAAGCTAAGATTTTATATACCACATTACACAGGGATATGGGCCTAAATCCCTGCGGTTCGTCTGAACTGCCATTCTTAGGGATCAATGCCAAGAGAGTGGCATTCAGTCCCTGGTGCATTCTTTTAGAACGCCTTGATTCCTCCACCAAGTCCAGCAAGTCGTTTCCTATAAAACTCCAGGCTACTTGGTAAAACTCTATGGTAAAGCCATTGGGGCCTAGCACCTTATTCTTTGCCATTTTGTTAACCACTTCCTCTAATTCATCCTTGGAGATTACCCTAAGTAGAGCCATGTTTTGTTCTCTGGTAACTTTCTTAGGGATATGTTGGCAGACCCTTTCTATGTCCTCTGTTCTGTTAATGTTTGGTTCTGTTAGGACTCCTTTGAAATGCTCCACCAGGAGCCGTTCCATATCTTTCTGCTTCATCACTCTGTTTCCTTGACTGTCTTTCAAGGAAAAGATTCTGTTGTGATGCCGGTGATTCAGCATCACTTTGTGGAAGAATTTGGAATTCTTTTCTCCCTCTCTTAGCCATTGGACACGGGATTTTTGTTTCCACAGAATTTCTTCCTGTTTTCATCTTTCCTCCAGTTGATTGATTACCCTGCCTTCCTCCTCAACTACCTCCTCATTCCTTCCATCTGTAATGATTTGTTGTTGTATTTCTTCCAGTCTAGTCTGGAGTTTACCTTTCTCCTGCTGTATATTGTCGAATTCTTCCCTATTCCATTTCTTGATTTTGCTCTTTATTTCCTTAAGTCTGAGCTGGAACGAATGCATTTTGTTCCGGCCTTCCGTTCCCTTCTTACTCTCCTGCCACCAGTTCTTTACTTTGTCCAAGAAATCTGGGGCTCTAAGCCAAAAGGATTCAAAACGAAAGGGTCTCTTTTTATTCTGATCATTCAAAGCTATTTCCAGCTTGATTGGCTAGTGATCGGACCCTGTAGAGGGTAGGATAGAGGCTTCATAGAAGATATCCAGCCCTATTATGTACTCCGAGACTAGGAATCTATCTAGTCTTGATGCGATTTGTTTGCCCCCCCCCCCCCCCCCCCCCTCTTCTATTATTCCAGGTGAATTTCCCATTTATAGTGGGGATATCTACCATCCTTAATTCTGTTTGGAGATCTCTGAATCTTTCCATCTCTGGATCTTCTCTACTTATTCCTCCTTTTTTCTCTTCTCTTGACATTATCAGGTTAAAGTCCCCTGCGATAATCCATCTCTGTTCCTGGTGCATGTTTTTAATTTTTTCTAAATGGGTCAGGAATAGGCCTCTATCAGCCTGGGTATGGGGCCCATAGATAGCCGACACCGCCACCCATTCACTTTGCCCAATGAGTCTGAATCTTCCAGTCAGGATTCTTGGCATTCCTATCCACCAATCTGATAGGACTTCTGCTGGATTCCAAATAACTGCTATCCCACCTGCACTTCCTTTGGCATCAATGGTAACTTGTTCATATCGTGGTGTTATTTTGTTAAGAATTTCCTCCATCTTCTGACCTGAAATTTTAGTTTCTTGAATAAGCATGATTTGGGGTTTGTCCTTCCTCAGTCTTGCCGCTAAATGTCTCTGTTTCCCTCTGCTGTTTAGGCCTCTAATATTCCATGATGTCAAAATCATTGATTAATTTGGGATAGGTTTTGGAACACCGCTGACAGTGGTACCACTCTCCCTATATTCACCAACATTTCTCCCATTAATTGGATGGAGTCCTTAAGATTTTTCCTTCCTCTTTTTCCCCCCTTTCCTTGGCCTGACTGATCTATTCTACTTCCCTTCTGGCTGTCTTGATATTCTTCTGGCGTAGCTTTACCTTTTTCCAGTTTGGCCTTATACTGTTGAAAGGTTTCCACATACAACCTCTTCTGATCTTCTGGGATAAACCTCTCATCCAAGTTCCTCCACTCGTTCAATAGTTTTCCTAGGACTTCTTCCTCTTGGCTTAAATCTTCCCTATTTGTTTCCAATTCCATCTCCATCTGTTCTATTGGTTCTTCCTGTTCCTTACCTTTGTCCATGGTCTCACTTGGGGCTTTCCTTTTTGTGTGGATTCTTTCATTACTCGCACTATTGTCTGACTCCTTATCCTCTTGGTTTTCCATAGTTTGGTCCTCCTCTTCACCCTCCTCCTGTAATATTTCAAAGCTGTTTGATTTCTCTGGGGTTGATTGTTTTTCCTTCCTATCTTCCCTGGGGATTTCTTTGTTCATTTTTCGTTTACTTTTGACCTCTTGGAATCCTTCTTGGTCAACTGGCCCTCTCTTTTGCAGGTTACTTTTCCTTTCTTCTTCATCCCGTGTAATCGGACATTCCATAGCCAAATGGCCATGTTCATGAAACCTGCGACATCTAAATGGTATGTGCTCATAGTCTAAGTTTTCCTGCCAGACTTCTTCATGATATTCTATTTCCACAGAGTTTAGGATGGGATTTTCTAAGTTCATATAGACACATATCCTAGCGAACAAGGTTCACCTTCCCTTCTTCGTGGATTCTGATATTTTCACAAAACTTCCTATTGAGTTTCCTATCCCCTCCAATATTTCCGGATCCCAGAAATCTATAGGTAGCCCAAATAATCGAACCCAGACTGGCGCTGCTAGAAATTTTTCCCTATCAGGGTTGTAGCATTCCTCCCAATAACGCAAAAATAGACCAGCATTATAATAGAAATAGGGGCCATTTTCAAAAACTTTTTCCTTATCTTTTAGGTTTGAGAAGATTACCATGAAAAAGCCCTTCGCTCCCAGCTTGAGCTCAATGTGGCCTTGGGGCTGCCATTTTTGCTGAATCCACTTGGTAAGTTCTTTTTCTGACGGCCAGACTCCCACGAACTTGCAGATAAGGGCATGATCCTTCATATAAATTCTATACCCTTCCAGTTTATTCGATGGAATCACGAACCTGGGTCTCTCCTCTGCACATGGCAGGCATCTGCCCCTTCGGCCGGCCTGCCGGGTTGCTCCCAACACCGGTCTAGCGCTCTGTTTCTCCTTTGTCACCTGACTATTCTGTCCATCTCCTATCACAGTATCCCTATATGAGGGGATATCTCCCCTCCTGACATCTTCTTTCATGCCTTTTGTCTCTCAGATATCAGCCTTTTCTTCTGCTTAATCCCTTTGGTCTCTGCACCCTGGCCAAACCTTCTCTCCTCCCGAGGGTTTTACGACCTTGCTGCCATTAGGTTTTTGGTTGCAGAGCGCAATTAAGTTTAAGAATATTTCTTTGAAATTTTGGATTGAATATTGATGACTCATTTTTTAGCATTGACCAATTTAAGTTATAACTATTTATGTAATTTTTCCAAGAACATAATTTATAACTTGAGTTGGAGGGACTAAACTACCACGAAAAACAAAATTACGATACATCAAATTGTTGTTTATTATTCTAATTACTTTTAACTTTTGAGATCCATAATTTAAATGTTTACACTCATTTACCAACACTACAACATATCCCCCATACTAGAGTCTATATTACTTTTAACCTTTTATTGTTTTCAGATGATCCAGGTGGATATTGGTGGCCACCTGCCAAGTCCACCTGGACCCCCTGTTATAGACATTTTTGTGCCTAACAGCATGAAGCATGAAATGTCAATAATCTAAGGGATCCAAAGTCCCTAAACATGTTGTTCTTACCCCTAGAGGAACAAGGTCAGCAAACCACAGCACTTCAGATCAGTTCTCCACCTGAAAACACTCAAAAACAAGCAATTTCAGGATCATGTCAACTGCTCCACTGAGCATCTGCGCTGAATGTCAACTGCTCCACTCTGTACCTGCGCTGAATGTCAAATCTAATGAAGGCTACCTACGCTGGGCGAGATTGGCCAAGTGGCACAGTCATTCTGCAAGGTGTCAGGTGCCCAGGAAGCTTCTAAAATGACACTTGGATCAGCAAATTCGCCCTATGATGAGTAAGAGGTCCTTAAACTCCAAGTAGAAGCTAGGATCTCCAAGTGGACTCAAGAACTGGAGTATAATTGAAGAGGGAGAGGACACAAGTCAGCTTCATGTCAGTCTCAAGCTGACTCATCCTTTCTCCAAATATCCTATATATAGAGCTCTCTCATGAGGTCTAAGGAGGCTGGAATTTTTTGAATGTAAGGAAGTGCTGTTGGTTTGTGCATAGAACTATTGGGTGATTGCTTTGAAGGAGGTGAAGAGGAGATTTCTTTCCGCTGGGAGGTGTTGCTGGATTGGGCATCTTATGGTTGTAACACTCTCAAAACTTTACTTCTTCCATTAATAAAGCATTTGAGGTTCTTCTATATGCATGTGTCTCTATGGCGAATTGATGCTTGTATATTTGATTTATTCTAATCCTTGAATCAGTTATGGATGTATGCTTCTTGTAGTTTCCCTTTCTTGTGCTTTTGCAGGATCTTTGTGTAGCTGGGCCAGTGAAAGAGCAAGGAGCTGGGAGCAAGCAGCAAAGAGGGAAGATTGGATCAATCATTAGCGGAAGATAACGGTTAGTGGATCTCTTCCTCCTCTCTCTTACATCTCATAAAGAAGTAATCTTGAATAGCTTTGTATTCAGTTGTTGCTGAGGTACTATCACCCTTAGAGTGGGATAGGGTCATTCCGTATTGGATACTTTTTCCAACAACAAATTGGCGACTCCGCTGGGGATCATATCTTGTTGGTTGTTTGTGTTTTTGCTATTCATTTCATAAACAAAGGGAGTACCGAATCGAACTGTGTTTGAATCATTCAAATACAAAGTAGAGGGCAACTACTCTAGCTCAGTTTCTGGGCAAGTTTATGATCTGAAGAGCTGATCCACAAGGACTCTAATAAGCTCTTAGTGATAGCTTTTCATCCTCCTTGTCATCCCTTAGTGTGTCCTTGACTGATAGCTTCTGATTTGAGCAAAAACTGTGAATTTTTTAGCAATCTGTGACCCGGAAACCACCAGAAACGAAAGTTTCGTTCTTCAGTGTAGGCTGCACAAAGTCTGTTTGCATTTCAGCGCAGTTCCCGGAGGGGCTACCTGCGCTGAAGGTCAAACAGGCAGTGTTCCACCTGCGCTGGACCAGTCCTGCCTTGTGCTGCTGGGGTTTCCTGCTGGTTCTTGCCTTGTTTTCACTCTTGTTTTTTGCTGTTTGTTACCAGTCAGTGGGCCTATCTGAAACCAACTTTCCCTATCACTATTCCGCCTCAGTTGTATAAAGAAACTGTGTTTGTTCTTTGTGTATTTCTTATGCATTTACAGTTTCCCATAACGAAAGTGAACTAGTCTTGCTGTGACCTCTTAGATCTAGACCTGTGATAAAGTGTCATTTTGATCTTAAGAGTTAGTTTATTTGCTGTTCATAGCTGATTGAGCTTTTGCTTTCGTCATTTGGTTTGAGTTTATATATTTATAGTGTCGAAACAAGTAAATATTAAGGTGTCTTTTGATTTTGGACAAGCTTGTTTGCTTTCACTTGAAATTGAATTCAAAATTATACAACAGCTTTCTTTTTGTATTGTCGCACAAACATTAAGAAAGAGAAAAGAAATACCTGCATCTTTGCATTTTGCATATAAGTTTGTATGTTGATTTAGGGAAAACGTGCATTAGCGAGTGCTCTTTGATCTATGTGAAAAGATTTTGTCTCTCTTTTCCCTCAGTAGTTAAGATTTTCATAAGTCAAAAAGATTGAAAAAGCTTGCTTCTCATCTTAGACTGCAATTAGGAATTTGTATCAATACATCTCGTGGTGAACCTTGAAAGGAAAACTTTAAAAAGATCAACTTAAAATATATTGAATGAACCTAACAACGCTTTGAAACATAACGCAAACATCTAGAGGTCTAAGCTAGAGACGTGTTCCGGCGTCGTTAAACGTAGTGACTGTCGATCTCGACGAAGGTGGGTGATTCCTCCTGAGAGTCGGTGGCACTAATACGGACTTGTGCTCCCACGTACCGTCGTGTATATATTGGGAGACCCCTATAGGAACAAAGCCTTTATCCATAGGAAGCCGTGTCGACCGCCCTACTGATCGCAATGCAGTGAACACAGCATTCACGAAGATCGACCACCCGTACCGTAAAACGTATTCTGTGGTTTTGCGAAAGGTTTGGCACACCCTCTGCCTAGAACTCCAGAGCAGTTTCTTTTGGCCTTTTTCAAACTCTATAACTGAAAAAGTCCATCCGAGCATTTGTCACTTCGGGCTCGTTAAAACATCGAAGGAGACTAGAGTCATCTTTAGCTTTTTCTCGACTCTTTAAAACTGAAAAAGCAAGTTGTGTCTAAAGCGTCGTTATAAAATTTATTTTAAGTGGAATAATCATCACCTTTCCCTCGTTGATCTTCGAAGTTAGTCCACCACAAGTGGAATTTCCTGTAGAATCGCTAAGAAATCTTTTGGATAGACTAGATATGTCTGAACAACCGTCGACATCTAGGACTGTGTCGTCCGACACAGCAGCAGCAGAGCCTCCTGCTACTACTCCAACGATGTTCGCTGGTATACCATCTGTCCCGGCCAATTGTCAACAACAAGCCGGAGTCCCATCAGGGACGACGACATGGTTAGTTCCTATTCCTTCATCCGGATTATCATCTGGTATTTCTTATGTTGAAACTCAACAAATTGATCCAATGTGTCTTCAAAGGCCAATTTACCCTTTAAGTACTAGATTTCCACCATATGGAGAGCAGTATGCTCTTTCATTGTTCCCTCCGAGAGAACAACCATATGCGAGTTTACAACAAAGTTCAGGTCAAACTGGAATTACAGCCAGCGGTTGGGTACCGATACTGCCTCAACAACCAGGAGTTGTATATTCAATGCAACCAGTACACCCTGTGTCGAATATTCCCACCATACCTGCTATAGTGAATGCGTCGCAAGTACAAGCTCTACCTGTTGTATGTCGACCCCAAGTTTCTCAGGTTGCAATACAACAGCATCTTGTCTCAATGACTCAATCACAACCTCAGGTTAGTGCCTCCTTATCTGGAGTGACTCAGGCTCAAACAAGTACTGTGACTCCTCATCTTGGTCAATCATCTAGTATTGGTCAACAGCAAATGGTCCAACAACCAGAGCTGGTTCAATCTCAACAACCGCCATTCCAGCAATCATATCAAGGACGTGAGCAACAAGTCTTTGTAAGTAATGGGCAACCATACTATAATGGTTATGCCCATCAACCTTGTCAAAGTTGTCAGCATTATGCTGGTCTGCAAAGACCCATTGCTCAGGTGATACCATCTTATCCTGGATATGCTTCGCCTAACCTGAACCAACAGTTGCCCTTTGTGGCAACTCTAGAACTACCAGATCTAAACCGGCTGACGAATGATCCAATTGCTTATGCCCCTTGGTGGCCAGTGATTCCGCATAAACTTTTGTCAGACATTCCTAAATTTAATGGAAATCCGGGTGAAGATCCGTCGAATCATGTGATGACATTCCATCTATGGTGTTCGTCGAACACCCTGAATGATGATTCGATAAGACTTCGCCTCTTTCAGAGGATGTTAATGGGTCCAGCGGCAAAATGGTACATTGAATTGCCTAGAGCTTCGTTCGACAACTTCAGTACCTTAGCCACAACCTTTTTAACCCATTTTCAATTACCGATAAGGTATGAAACGGGAACAGAACTCCTTACCAACTTCAAACAGACGACTGCCACCCACATATCTGATCATATACATGAGTGGCGACGTCGTCGTAGGATGGTAAAAACGTACGTTCTCGATCAGCTATTAGCTGAATGGTTTATCAAGTCATTACTTCCTGCCATCACGGAAGATGTGGCAAAGGGGGGGGTCGTAACAGAAGAGCAAGTTATCGCTCGTGCACAATATCTAGACTTGGTCTATACTCAGTCCGGCACGCTCTACGACAAAATACCTGACGCCCCTAGACCAGAATTCTCAATTCCTCCTCCTCCTAAATCGAACAATGACTCTCACGCCGGCAATGGCATGATTGACAAGCACAAAATTTATAGTCAAAATGCAAATGAAGAGCTTCTTGCCTCAGAAGTAAATGCCATGTCGACCGACAAGGGCAAACAACTAAAGCAACCAGGGGGCAAGAAGAAAAAGAAAGGGAGAAAAAGGAAACCCCCAGCAGGGTGTCATATATGCGATGAGGATCATTGGACGAAAGATTGTCCACATATAGCTGAAGTTAAGAAACTCTTTAAGAGTTCAAAAACCCCAGCAGTATTGACTGATCCATTTCCTAATCCAGGTCAAAATCTGGTTGCTAATCAAAATGCTTCCCGATCCCAAGTGCTTATGTTGTCTACCTCAAAGCAGCAAAATAATGCTTTGACGAGGAATAAAGGTTACAGGAATCCAAAGCTGTCGAACAACAAGGCTAATGAACAACCTAATAGTTCGACAACAACTTTGACTGAAGTTGTGCCACCCATCGTCCATGAGCCAATAATAAAGTCGCAAAAGGGAGCAGTACACAAATCAACATTTAATCCTTGTGCGAAAATAGCACAGATAGAGGACCTGGCCCAATCGTCGTCCGTTATGTCGACACTTGAGGTACCGCAAAATTGCTTCTCCCAAGAACAAGCTTTATTATTAGCAATAGGTGGAATTGACCTAATGGATTCCAATCTTGTCGCCTTTGATCATAAAGGATATGACCCTCAGTTACCAGCTCAACTAGCTTTCCTTATTCAAGTGAAAGCCCTCAACAAAACTGTTCATCGAACAATTATTGATGAGGGGGCATCTACATGTCTTATGTCGATGAGTTGCTGGAAAGATTTAGGCTCACCACCCTTGTCGAAATCGTCAACGACGTTAAAAGCATTTGATGGACGATCATACACTCCATATGAGATTTTAAGTAACTTGCAAGTTGAACTGGGGGGCAAAACAGTAGGAATTGATGTTGAAGTAATTGATGGAAACCTCAATTACAACATCCTACTCGGAAGACCATGGATCTATGCCATGGCTGCAGTTGTGTCGACCTACTTCAAGAAGATTGCATTTCCCTTCCAAGGAGGAATTACAATCGTCGACCAACAAACTTTTCTCCCCAACAGTTCACAAGTTACGGGAAGCATTCCAATGATCCATAGAAGGAATCAATCGCTCCAAAATATCGGAGTAGGTCTCCTAAAAGACCCTGCCTTAATGGGTACTTTTGCCCTACCGCCTCCAAGTAATCTGGCCGAAGTGGCCACAGTGGAATATGAAACCTTCTATGTGTGATGGATTTGGACTCCGAGGACGGTTCTTATCTCATGTCAACCTCGTTAAAAAATGAAACAAGAAGTCAGAGGACGGTTCTTATCTTGTGTCAACCTCATTAAAAAATGAAACAAATCCCCTTTCTCAAAGGTAAACCTTCATTCCAACCACCGAGTTGAATGTAATGAAGCTTGGGGGGCATACACCTCGATTTGCGTTATTATGTTGGGGGCATGCGAACTTATCACCGAGCAGTTTTAGCACATAGTTCATGCTCGTTAAAAAATAAACATAAGATTGAGCAGTGTTTTGGCGCATTCAAGCTCGTTAAAAAAGAACCTATCCCGGTAAATAACCTTTGTGATCGTAATTTTATCAGCCATAAAAAGCCTTGGTCGTGTTTGCACCCGCCACCTCCACCGTCATTTGGCCGATCGTTCACCTCCATATGATTGTTTACCCATTTTGAGGAACAGCTGCGAAGAGTGATTTCACCTAGCCATCCTTGTGACACTACCGTGATTGGAAAATTCCAACCTGTACCTGGAATCAGTTGCTATCCCTGTTTATCACTCGTTCCTCAAAAGACGAGTCTTCTTTGAGCTCTTTTCATCTGACTCGTAAAATATGAAAAGTTTGCCGAGTTTTGGCCTTCCAGCTCGTTAAAAGGACCGGAAGAGCTATCCCTCCTCTAGATTTTAATCTTTTTGGACCTGAGGGATTATTGCACAAAAAGGTCGAGCGCTTGTTTTATTCGGCTCGTTAAAGTAATCGAAAACTCATCCCTTCTGTATTGTTTTATACTTTTTCGGACTTAAGGGATTAGATGACGAAAAAGGAATTTTGGAGTTAACTTTCTGTACCTTTTCAGACTCTCTAAAATTGAAAAGGACCGAGTTTTCCTTGTCGTTAGACTCGTTAAAATGATTAAATAGCGACAAACTTGTCTTTAGACGAGAACGAGTTTCCCTATCGCTAGGTTCGTTAAAACATAGCGATGGGCTTGCCCGAAGGGCAGGTTATAGAACAAGCATATGTTGTCCTCCTCAAGCTTGAAAAAAATAAAGAGGTACTGGTCAGAAATGATTGGGGAAAAATTGGGAGAACCTCAAAGCTTTAATGGTAGCAAGTCGCTCTTGAACATGACACTTTTCCTCCGTACTACATCGGGTTGGGTTGTTTTCATTCACCGGTCTCATCACCATGGTCCTCGCCAAACCATCCACATTTGGGGTAATGCTACCGATCCATCGCATTAGTGTCATTATATGTTCAAGAGATGTCGTTCAGAAAGAGTCAACCGTGTCCCATCCACTGCCATACATTATCCTTCATCCATTCATGATCGCCACCCTGAGTCATATGTCACAGTTTGTTTTCACCTCCACTAAAATCATTAGCTCCGTTCCGTGTCATTGATGTGGGATTCATTAAGGCCCTTCTTTGACGGATCGCTTCTTGTCGACTTCAGCTCATTATCCAAGAAGTTGATCTAGGAACAACCCCTTCAATACTTTGAAGCTTGCATGCCTCAATGGCAAGTTTCTCACTTCCGGCGACAGGTATACATCAATGACCTTTGACCAGAAGATTTTGCGTGGTGTTCGACGCCAAGTCCTTTATTCACACCACGTGAATTGTACTGCAGTACCTTGAGGGTCATTGTCATTATTGGTGATTCCTCTCACGCTTGTTAACGGTTTACATTATTGACCGGTAATCAAGCGATGTCTTTCCATGTTCGACTTCAGCGCAATTCTCACATGGATCGACTTGTACTTAGAGTGAAGATCGAACGAGTTTGAAGACCCCGGATCTAGTTTCATCCATCCGGGCTACGATATATATTCAGGATATAAAGACATTTGTTATGTACATCATTGCAGCAGAGGATCATCCTACTCAAAGGATGATAATTTTAGCAGAGAATTATCAGTCTACCATCAGACGATCGTCTGTTCTATGTACCAAAATGTATTTATAAAGCTGAGCATGGGAATGCCCGCCTCAGCTAGATCATGAAAACAAGATGAAAAATAATGTATTGTATTGTATTTTATTACAGGACACCTCTCAACGATTGAATGAACTTCGGATCCTCTGGATAAAGCATTTCACCCGATAAACGACCTCATACTTTAAGGGGCAACTGTTATAGACATTTTTGTGCCTAACAGCATGAAGCATGAAATGTCAATAATATAAGGGATCCAAAGTCCCTAAACATGTTGTTCTTACCCCTAGAGGAACAAGGCCAGCAAACCACAACACTTCAGATCAGTTCTCCACCTGAAAACACTCAAAAACAAGCAATTTCAGGATCATGTCAACTGCTCCACTGAGCATCTGCGCTGAATGTCAACTGTTCCACTTTGTACCTGCGCTGAATGTCAAATCTAATGAAGGCTACCTGCGCTGGTCGAGATTGGCCAAGTGGCACAGTCATTCTGCAAGGTGTCAGGTGCCCAGGAAGCTTCTAAAATGATACTTGGATCAACAAATTCGCCCTATGATGAGTAAGAGGTCCTTAAACTCCAAGTAGAAGCTAGGATCTCCAAGTGGACTCAAGAACTGGAGTATAACTGAAGAGGGAGAGGACACAAGTCAGCTTCATGTCAGTCTCAAGCTGACTCATCCTTTCTCCAAATATCCTATATATAGAGCTCTCTCACGAGGTCTAAGGAGGCTGGAATTTTGTGAATGTAAGGAAGTGCTGTTGGTTTGTGCATAGAACTATTGGGTGATTGCTTTGAAGGAGGTGAAGAGGAGATTTCTTTCCGCTGGGAGGTGTTGCTGGATTGGGCCTCTTATGGTTGTAACACTCTCAGAACTTTACTTCTTCCATTAATAAAGCATTTGAGGTTCTTCTATATGCATGTGTCTCTATGGCGAATTGATGCTTGTATATTTGATTTATTCTAATCCTTGAATCAGTTATGGATGTATGCTTCTTGTAGTTTCCCTTTCTTGTGCTTTTGCAGGATCTTTGTGTAGCTGGGCCAGTGAAAGAGCAAGGAGCTGGGAGCAAGCAGCAAAGAGGGAAGATTGGATCAATCATTAGCGGAAGATAACGGTTAGTGGATCTCTTTCTCCTCTCTCTTACATCTCATAAAGAAGTAATCTTGAATAGCTTTGTATTCAGTTGTTGCTGAGGTACTATCACCCTTAGAGTGGGATAGGGTCATTCCGTATTAGATACTTTTCCCAACAACACCCCCACCATTGTGTCTCTCAGCATTTTCAGTTTCCTTAATTGTAGCACAACTTACTATTTTTAGCAGTTTTTCGGGTCCTGAACTTTCGGAGCCGTTTTGAGGCCCTAAACGACGTTTTCTGGGAAATCTGGGGCAACATGGGTCTATGGACCCATGTTGCCTCCCAAAGTGGCAGTGCTCGGATAGATCTTTCTAACGAGCTATTGTACGCGTCAAACGGAGATCGTATGCCAAAGTTACGACCCTGGGAAGTTGGTGTACCAATTTACCCAAACGGGGCCCACAGTTTGGCGTTTCATCTTCTAGGGTTAGGTTTTGGAATGTTAAGAGTTTTCCATTGTTTCTCAACAATAAATAGGTCTTTGAGCCTCATTGTAACACAGTTCAGAGGCATGTAGCCACCACATCTCTTCTCAGAGATAAGCTACCATCGCCCTAGCTGGTTTATTTCCATTTCTGGTTGTAAGCATATTTCAGTATTTTCCATTAATGAAATGAAGTATTATTTCCGCTGCATTTTTGTGTATATGGTTATCTCTGTAATTTGTTGCGTTCCTGTTTAAATCCGGATCAGTGGTATCAGAGCGGTCTGCTTTGTCTCTGTTTTTCTTTGCATGTCCCCAACAAGGTCGGGATATAAGGAGTTAGGGCTTGAACTGGTCGAACCTTTGCAAGGCCAGCCTCGGAAATCCTGACGGCCTCCCATGGCAGATGAGAAGTAAGACGAGGGGGCAGGAGATCCCATCAAAATCTTGCTCGAAGAAGCCCTCGAACGACAACGGAACGCGATGATGGACAGCTTTGCCCAGATCCTTCAGCGGCTACCCAAAAGTGACGCATCGGCTTCCAGCAGCTACTCTGGAAACGCCACGCCCTTTAAGGTACAAGTTAATTTTGAAATCCCCATATTTGAGGGTCAGATAGACGCAGATGCCGTAGATAAATGGTTAAATCTGCTAGAGGGTTATTTTTCTGTTCATGAATTTTCGAGTCGGGAAAAGATTGTTTTCGCTCTTCTCAAAGCAGCCCCCCACGTCAAGGACTGGTGGGAAACCTACTGCGAGCAAAAGGATGAAAGTACTAGCTCACTATTTTCAGCCGCACCCACCTGGAATTCATTCCGAGAGTCCATCAAGGAGCAGTACTACCCTGTCGGAAGCTATGAGGATGAATACATAAAGTGGACCACGCTACGGCAGGGAAGGGACCAAGATGTGCTGGAGTTCACCAATCTTTTCCATACCCTTCGCACAAAGTTGGGTATCAAGGATTCGGATCAACATTTGATACTCAAATACCGTGGCTGCCTGCACAAGTACATCCAGGAAGAAATACAATTCCTGAACATCTCGTCGCTCGGCGCAGCATACCGATATGCCGTCAAGGTCGAGCAGAAGTTTAAGCAAAAGAAGCGAGACTTTGGATCTGTGAATCCAAAGCAGGGGAAAGGTGCCCCTAAACCACAAAACAAAGGACAAAGCCAAGGCGGGATAGCCCAAGACAACCTACCGAAGCTGCAAGCAAAGAACAGCGCCGCGAAGCCGAAAAAGGACACGGGAAAATGGTGTGAGTTCCATAAGAGCTCCACCCACAACACAAGTGAGTGTCGGGCCAAGCAGTCACTGGTGGCTGAGCTAAAGGTTTCAGAATCAGATGCATGTTCCGACTCTTAGTCAGAACCCGATAAGGGGAATGACAAAGGGAAGCAGATCATTGATGCGGATCCCAACACCACTGTTGCTACCGCCAAGATCCAGAAAAATGAACCCGAAGATCCAGAGGAGGAGGAGCGTCTCTTCCACTCCCAGATGTGGGTAAAGGGCTCCCCGATACAGTTCATTGTTGATAGCGGGAGTCAAAAGAACCTCATTTCGGCAGAGGTGGTGAAGCGGTTGGGCTTACCGACCACAACTCATCCACAACCATACACCATTGGGTGGCTTCACCAAGGACGAGATCTTCATGTGAGACAGCAGTGTCGCCTGCCATACAACATCAAGCCCTTCACGGATGAGGTATTGTGTGACATTGCTCCCCTTGAAGTTTGTGATGTATTATTAGGACAACCATACTTGTGGAAGCGACATGCTGTGTATGAATCAAGGCCCCATGCTGTTATTATTACATTGGGAAATAAGTTGTACAGGATACCAGAGGTAGCACCACCTACCGCCATCTCTTTGATTACTGCAAAACAATGCAGTAAGATCATTTCCAAAACCAGGAAATTTGTTTTCCTGATGATACGCCCTCAAGGAAAGAAGAAGACGGTGGCCGCGGCCTCTAGACGGGGTCCCTCTGCACGAAAACTACAGATGGACAAGGTTGTGGAGGAGTACGAGGACATCTTCACCTCCCCTGCAGGGGTTCCTCTACACTGTCAGGTCAAGCACTCCATCGATCTGACCCCAGATGCGCCGCTACCCAATGGACCAATTTATCGGCACTCCATTCTGGAGAACAATGAAATCAAGAGGCAAATTCAGGAGCTCCTGCAGAAAGGTCACATCCGTCCGAGTTCATCGCCTTGTGGGAGCCCGATCGTGTTGGTACAGAAGAAGGATGGGACGTGGAGACTCTGTATTGACTATCGGGCGCTGAACAAGATCACTGTTTGTAATAGGTACCCGATCCAGCGGATTGATGACCTCCTGGACCAACTAAAGGGAGCGAAATATTTCAGCAAGATCGATCTGAAGTCAGGATATCACCAGGTACCAATCGAACCCTCTGATGTGTGGAAGACTGCCTTCAAATCCAAGGAGAGCCTTTTCGAATGGTTGGTTATGCCTTTCAGATTGACGAATGCTCCTGCAACCTTCATGAGGCTTATGGATGACATCTTGCGGCCATTCACCAACTCCTTTGTAGTAGTACACTTGGATGACATTCTAATCTTCAGCCAGAGTTGGGGAGAACACCTCCACCACATCTGACAGGTTCTCCAAACACTACGGCAACACAAGCTATGTGCCAATTTGGAGAAATGCGCCTTTGGCATGACCCAGGTTTAGTATCTGGGATACATCATTGATGAATAGGGGGTGCATGTCGATCCAGCCAAGATCCAAGTCATTCGGGATTGGCCATCTCCAACCACTCTAACAGAGCTCTACAGCTTTCTAGGTCTTGCCAACTTCTACCGCAGGTTCGTGTTGGGGTTTTCTCATATTACTTGGCCCTTGAGTCAAGTCACCAAGGGAGGGGCGAGAGCAAAATTCTTTTGGTCTGAATCTCAACAGAAGGCATTCATGGAGTTGAAGGATCGCCTCTGCACGACACCAGTGCTTGTGTTACCAGATTTACAACAACGATTTGAGGTCAAGACAGATGCCTCTGACTATGCTATTGGGGCAGTCCTTACTCAACAAGGACATCCAGTGGCATATCACAGTGAAACACTTTCAGACAGAGTCCGGAAGTACCCCACTTATGATAAAGAGATGTATTCCATTGTACAGGCCTGCCGACAATGGAAGCATTACATTTTGGGGAAGGAAACAATCATCCACACAGACCACCGACCCCTGCAGTTCATACAGACCCAAGGGAAATTGCAAAATGATCGCCATCAGAAGTGGTCTACATACCTGTAACAGTTCCACTTGAATATCAGGTATAAGAAGTGCAACACCAATAATGTTGCAGATTGCCTCAGTCGACCACCGATCATGGTGTTAACCACCGTGCTCAACTCTTGTGGGCACGAAACTTCTGATTGGCCACTTCTCTACAAAAGCGACCCAGAATTCGGCCACACATACCAGACACTCTTGGAGGGTCGGCATGTTCCATATTTTCACCTCCAGGATGCCCTGTTATGCCACCTGGGTCACCTTTGTGTTCCTTCAAGCGAGCGTGCCAAGAAGATTTGGGAAGCACACTACAGTCGACCTGCTGGGCATTTCGGGGTCGAGAAAACAGTGGCAGTACTGCAAAATTATTTCTATTGGCCGAATCTTTGACAGGATGTTGGGAAGTACATCAGATCATGTACTGCCTGTGCCATTGCGAAACCGACCATCAAGAAGCACGGCTTCTATACCCCGTTGCCTACCCCTAGTCGACCTTGGGAATCCATCTCCATGGATTACATGTTAGGCCTTCCTTCCACTAATCATGGAAATGACTGTGTTTTTGTGGTCGGTGACAGGTTATCGAAGATGGCCATTATGGTGGCCTGCAAGAAGAATATCACAGCAGAAGCCACTGCTAAACTCTTCTTTGAATGAGTGTGGGTGCACTTTGGGATCCCACAGTCTATAATCTCAGATCGGGATAGTCGGTTTCTCAGCACATTTTGGTCCAGTCTCTGGTCAATGCTGGACACCAAACTCACGAAGTCCACAGCCTTCCAACCTCAAACTGATGGCCAGACAGAAGTTGTCAATAGGATGATTGTGCACATTCTGCGCATGTATAACTCAAAGCATCCACACACATGGGACGAGAGCCTCCCCTATGTTTAGCACAGCTACAACCGAGCTCTTCACAACTCCACTGCCCATAGCCCTTTTCAGGTGGGTTTGGGATTCCAGCCACTATGCCCCATTGATGTGGCCATACCACTTGCAGCTACTCACATAAATTTAGCTCATGTCTAGTCCGAAACAGATAAGGCCACCAGCTTCATTGAGCGCATCCAACATATTCACCAGCAGGTCCATGACATTCTGGAGAAATCAAATGCCAAGTACAAGCAGCAACATGATCAACATCGGGTGCCACACAAGTTTCAGGTGGGCGACAAAGTCTGGTTGCATTTGCAAAAGGAACGCCTTACTGGAGCCTATCGGAAACTGAGACCACTCCGATATGGTCCTTACACCATTACTAAGGCTATGGGAGACAATGCATTTGAGCTCAGCATTCCCCCATTCCTTGGCCTGCACCCAGTGTTCATTGTGGACCGCCTTCAGCCATACTTTCCACCATTGCTAGACACATCTGACATTGTAGAACAGCTCACAACCATAGAATTAAATCCAGATTGCATGGAACAAGCTGCAACTGATCGGATCATGGACACACAGATCAAGAACACTCATCAACAGAATATCCAACTATATCGGGTTGTCAAAGCAGGCCAACTCCTTCAGCAGGGCAAGTGGCTCACCAGGGAACAAGTTCAGCAAAAGTTTCCTCATCTCATGGAGGAACTCAACGCAATGGGGACCATTGCTTCCTAAGGGGGGAGGAATGATCCAGGTGGATATTGGTGGCCAGCTTCCAAGTCCACCTGGACCCCCACCATTGTGTCTCTCAGCATTTTCAATTTCCTTAATTGTAGCACAACTTACTATTTTTAGCAGTTTTTCGGGTCCTGAACTTCCGGAGCCGTTTTGAGGCCCTAAACGATGTTTTTTGGGAAATCTGGGGCAACATGGCTCCATGGACCGATGTTGCCTCCCAAAGTGGCAATGCTCGGATAGATCTTTCTAACGAGCTATTGTACGCGTCAAACGGAGATCGTATGCCAAAGTTACGACCCTGGGAAGTTGGTGTACCAATTTACCCAAACGGGGCCCACAGTTTGGCGTTTCATCTTCTAGGGTTAGGTTTTGGAATGTTAAGGGTTTTCCATTGTTTCTCAACAATAAATAGGCCTTTGAGCCTCATTGTAACACAGTTCAGAGGCATGTAGCCACCACATCTCTTCTTAGAGATAAGATACCATCGCCCTAGCTGGTTTATTTCCATTTCTGGTTGTAAGCATATTTCAGTATTTTCCATTAATGAAATGAAGTATTATTTCCGCTGCATCTTTGTGTATATGGTTATCTCTGTAATTTGTTGCGTTCCTGTTTAAATCCGGATCATCAGAGGAACTCTTAAAAGTAATATAAAAGTCAATATGGGGGAGATTTGTCATTTTGTAATTGAGTGTAAACATTTAAATCTTAGCTCACTTAATAATTAAAATTTAAAAGCAATAAAAATAATAATATTCAACTTCTTATATTGTAATTTATTTTTGTGAAGTAGGTTAGTCCCTTCAACCCAAGTTAGAAATTACACTTTGGGAAGAATTGCATAAATAATTATAAGTTACGTTGGTCAATGCTAAATTAATAATGGTTGATGGACAAATCATAATACTTTTTGCTTTGGCATGAACTAATAAATTGAGATGTGAAGTGGATAAGTAAATTTTTTTCTCAAGGGCATAAATCTTGGTGGGTTGTAACCCTACTACGTCTACACATTTATAATTTTACTCCACCATAAGGGTTGAAGGAAACATAAATAATGGTGGGAAGTAATGCCTCTAAGTATACTTTTAACATCTTATTCCTATCCATTTTTAATGCAAAGAATTGATTAAATTATGGTGGGAAGTAATTCATGGTAGATATGTTATTTACTTGAGAATAAGTTATTTTCAAATTTTTTATTTTTTTTAATGGTTTTCCTTAGAAAGGTTAAGACTAAAAAATCACTAAACAAATATCTAAAAATAATGCATGAACATTGCAACCATATCCATATATAATGACATCAAATATGTAGATCCACATGGTATTATATTATGCAAAGGTTGCAATAAGACCTTCAAGTTATGGTCCAATCAAATGTTAAAAAAATATTTTTCTAATAATATTTAAAAATAAATATTTACTTTTGAAATTTAAACATTATAATTATGCAAAGGATACAATAAGACCTTCAAGTTATGGTCCAGTCAAATGTTCGCAAAATATTTTTCTAATAATATTGAAAAATAAATATTTACTTTTTAAATTTAAACATTATAATTTTTATTGGTCACTCTTAAAGTAATAATGATTAATAGAAAAATTGATTGTTAGAGTCCTTCCTTGGCAGGGAATTCCATTACCAAATGTAAATTTATTTAATAAGAACATAATAGCTCAATATTTAAAATAAACTTACAATATACCAAGTTTCTTAACCATATATATCCACCGCCACTTTACCATGGACATTATTAAATTTTAAATAGGTTTTCTTATGACACCATGTGCCAATACTATAGCTTATCAATACCACATGTCCAAAACCCATAACTCATTCCACAATAAAAAAAAAAGAAAATGTATAATATATTAGACACTACATATATCATTGATTACATAGAGTGATAATTCTCAATCATATGGATGGAGAGAGAGTGTGGGTGTGGGGAGAGAAGGAAAATGGGAGGGAGATAGTGACAAAGCTAGGGGGCGTAGAGAGAGAGGGGGTTGTGTGAGAGAGAGAGAGAGGAGGGGAGAGGGGGAGGGAGGGAGAAAGATATTCATACGGAGGAGGAGAGAGAGGGATGGAATACAAAATATATAGAGAGAGACAATGTGACAAGGGAGAGATGGAGAGAGATTGAAGGAGAGAGGAGAGGAGGGAAGATAAAGAGAAGGAGAGTAGATAGAGAAGAGAAAGGGAACAAAAAGAGGGAGTCATTGATATGGAGTGGGAAGTGAGGTGCAGAGAGAGAATAAGAGAGGGAGGGAGACAATGACAAATGATCTAAGTGGATATTGGTGGCCATCAGCCTGTTCCACTTTGACCCCCACCATTGCTTTGTTCAGTTTTTCAGTTTCCTTAATTGTTTCACAATTTACTATTTTTGGTAGTTTTTTAGGTCCTAAACTTCCGAAGTTGTTTTTAGGCCCTAAACGACGTTTTTTTGGAAAACCAATGGTGGCTAATATGATTTTTCACCTTAATATTTCTTCCCAACAATTGTATTCCTCGGATAGACCATTCTAATGAGGTATCATGTGCATCAAACAAAGATCGTATGCCAAAGTTACGACCCTAGGAAGTTGATGCAGCAGCTTACCCCAACGAGGCCCATAGTTTTGTGTTTCATCTCGTAGGGTTAGGTTTTTGGATTTTTAGTGTTTTACATTGTTTCTCAATAATAAATAGCCCTTCAAGTCTCATTACAACATAGTTCAAAGTCATGTAGCTGCCATGTCTCTTATCAGAGATAAGATACCATTACCTGAGCTCGTTTATTTCCATTCTATATGTAAGTATATTTCAGTTCTTTGATATTAATGAAATAAAGTTTTATTTCTGCTACATCTCGTTGTGTATGGTTATATCTTTAATTTTTTGCATTTCTATTTAAATTTGGGTTAGTGGTATGATAATGGTCTACTCTTTCTCGATCCTTCTTTGCATGTCGCCAATGAGGTCAGGGAATAAGGAGTTATGGCTCGATTTGGTTGAACCTTTGCAAGATCTGCCTCGCAAACCTTGTTGTTTGCCCTTGGGGGAAGAAAATAAAGATGATGGAGGAGGAGATCCTATCAAAATATTGCTTGAAGAGGCCCTCGAGAAACAAAGGAACACGATGATGGATAACTTTTCTGAGATGCTTCAATGGTTTCCCACCAGTGGCACATCCACATCTAGAAGCCATTCTATAGGTGCCACTCCTTTTAAGGTACAAGTACACTTTGAAATTTCCATATTTGAGGGCCAAATTGATGAATACATTGTAGATAAATTGTTAAATGTTCTAGAAGGATATTTTTTGGTTCATGATTTTTCCAGCCGAGAAAAGATTACTTTTTCTTTTATCAAAGATGCCCCCCACATTAAGGACTAGTGGGAAACCTAGTGTGAGAAGAAGGATGAAAGTACATGGCACCCACTTGGATATCGTTCTAGGACACCATCAAGGATAAGTACCACCCTATCAGGAGCTATGAGGATAAATACATAAAGTGGACCGCACTGTTGCAGGGAGGGACGAAGATGTGTCGATGTTTACAAATGTTTTTCATACCCTTCTCACAAAGTTGGGTATCAAGGATTTTGAGAAACATTTGGTACTCAAGTACCATGGCTACATACACATGTACATCTAGGATGAGATCGAGTTCCTCGACATCTCCTCACTCAGCACGACGTACCGATATGATGTGAAGATCGAGGCAGAAGCTTAAACAGAAAAAGCGAGACTTTGGATCTGTGAATCCACAACAAGGGAAAGGTGCCCCAAAACCAAAAAAAAAAGGAAAAAGCCAAGGCAGGGTGGCCCAAGACAACCTGCCAAAGCCGCAAGTAAATAAAAACACTGCAAAGCCGAAGAAGGACACAGGAAAGTGGTGTGAGTTCCATAACAGCTCCACTCACAAAATAAGTGAGTTTTGGGCTAAGTAGTCACTAGTGGTCGAGTTGAAGGCTTATGAATCAGATGCATGTTGAGAATCTAAGTCAGAACCTGATAAGAGGAACAACAAAGTGAAAAATATTATCAATGCAGAGCCGAATGCCACCATTTTCACCATGAATATCTAGAAGGAGGGTCTTTTAAAATGGTTGGTTATGCCTTTTGGGTTGACGAATGCTCCTGTAACCTTCATGAGGTCGATGGATCACATATTGCAGCCATTCAACAACTCATTTATAGTGGTATACTTGGATGACATCCCGATCTTCAGCTAGAGTTGGGAAGAGCACCTCCACCACATCCCATAGGTTCTCCAAACACTATGGCAACCCAAGCTGTGTGCCAATTTGGAGAAATGAACTTTTGTCATGACCCAGGTTTAGTATCTAGGATACATTATTGATGAACAGGGGGTGCATGTGGATCCAACCAAGATCCAAGTCATTCAGGATTGTCCAACTCCAACCACGTTGAGAGAGCTCCACAACTTTCTAGGTCTTGCCAATTTCTACTGCAGGTTCATGTTAGGGTTCTCTCATATCACTTGGTCCTTTAGTCAGTTCACCAAGGGATGAGTGAAAGAAAAATTCTTTTGGTATGAATCTCAATAGAAGGCATTCGCAGAGTTGAAAGATCACCTATGATCTATAGAAGTGCTCGCATTACCATACTTGCAACAACCAGTTGAGATCGAGATAAATGCCTTTGACTATGCTATTGGGGCAGCCCTTACTCAATAGGGGCATCCTGTGGCATATCACAATGAGACACTTTCAGACACAGTCCAAAAGTATCCCACTTATGAAAAAGAGATGTATTTCATTGTGCAAGCCTATTGATAATGGAAGCATTACATTTTAGGGAAGGAAATGGTAATCCACACAAACCATCGACCCTTGTAGTTCATACAGATGCAAGGGAAATTGCAGAATGATTGCCATCAAAAGTGGTCCACATACCTGCAAAAATTCCATTTGAATATCAAGTACAAGAAGGGGAACACAAATAATGTTGCAAACTGCCTCAATCGACCCTCGATCATGGCGTTAACCACCGTGCTCAACTCTTGTGGGAACGATATTTCTGATTGGCCACTTCTCTACAAAAGCGACCCAAAATTTGGCCACACATACCCGATTATCTTGGAGGTTAGCAAGATCCATATTTTCACCTTCTAGATGCACTGTTATGCCACCTGGGACAAATTTGTGTTCCTTCAATAAAGCATACCAAGATGATTTGGGAAGCACACTACAGTTGGGTCGCTAGGCATTTTGGGGTCAAGAAAATAGTGGAAATACTGCAAAAGTATTTCTATTGGCTGAATATTCGACACAATGTCAAGAAGTACATCAAATCCTGCACTGCTAGTACCATTCCCAAACCAACCATCAAGAAGTAAGGCATCTATACTCCATTTCCTACCCATAGTCGACCTTGGGAATCCATATCCATGGATTACATGCTAGGCTTTCCTTCTACTAAGCATGGAAACGATCGTGTTTTTCAGGTCGTCGATAGATTCAGAAGATGGTTATTATGGTGGCCTACAAGAATAATACCACAACAGAATCCACTGCTAAAATCTTATTTGAATGAGTGTGGGTACACTTTGAGGTCCCACAGTCTATCATCTCAAATTGGGACAACAAGTTCTTCAGTACATTTTGGTCCAGTCTCTGGTGGATGCTGGACACCAAGCTCACTAGGTCCACAACTTTCCATCCTCAAACTGATGGCAAGACAGAGGTCATCAACACGATGACCGTACACATTCTACACATGTACAACTCAAATCATCCACACACATGGGATAAGAGCATCCCCTATGTCTAACACAACTATAACTGGGCCCTCCATAGCTCGACTGGCCACAACCCTTTTTAGGTGGAGTTGGGATTCCAGCCACTATGTCCCATTGATGTGGCCATACCATTCATAACTACTCAGGCAGATTCAGATCATGTCCAGGTCGAAGCCAGTAAGGAAAACAACTTCATTGAGCACATTTATCACATCTTCCAATAGGCCAATGAAATATTGGACAAATCCAATGTTAAGTACAAGTAGCGGCATGATCAGCATCGGGTACCACACAAGTTCGAGGTGGGCGACAATGTTTGGCTACATTTGTAGAAGGAGCGCCTCGCTGGGCCCCACTGCAAGCTTCACCTGCTCCAATATGAGCCATAAACTATCACCAAGGGAGTAGGGGATAATTCCTTCGAGCTTAGTATTCTACCATTCCTTGGTATGCACCCAATGTTCAATGTGGACCTCCTTGCACCCTACTTTCCACCATTGTTGGATACATCCAACATTGCAGAACAAATCACACCAACAGAGTTAAACCTAGATGTCATGGAACAAGACATAACTGATCGGATCATGGATATACATATCAATAACATCCAACAACAAAAGATACAACTATATTGAGTTGTAAAAATAGGCCAACTCCTTCGCAGGGCAAGTGGCTCACTAGGGACCAAGTTCAGCAGAAGTTTCCTCATCTCATGGAGGAACTCAATGCAATGGGGACCATTGCTTCCTAAGGGGAGAGGAATGATCTAGGTGGATATTGATGGCCATCTACTTATTCCACTTGGATCACCACCATTGTTTCTTTCAAGCTTTTAGTTTCCCTAATTGTAGCACAATTTACTATTTTTTGGTATTTTTTTGGGTCTTGAACTTCCGGAGCCGTTTTGAGGCCCTAAAAAAGGTTTTCTTAGAAAACCACTAACAGAAAATATGAGTTTTCAACTTGGGATTCACTGTTCACAATTGTATTCCTCTAACATGTCTTTCTAACAAGGTATCGTGTGCATCAGACAGAGATCGTTTGCCAAAGTTACGACCCCGGGAAGTTGATGCACCAACATACCCCAACGGGGCCCATAGTTTAGTGTTTCATCTCGTAGGGTTAGGTTTTTGGATGTTTATGGTTTTCCATTGTTTCTTAATTATAGATATGCCTTCAAGCTTTATTGTAACACAGTTAAGAGGCATGTAGCCGCCACTTCTGTTCTCAGAGATAAACTACCATCACCCGAGTTAGTTTATTTACATTATGTATCTAAGCATATTTCAATGTTTTGATATTAATGAAATGAATTTTTATTCCACTACATCTCTTTGTGTATGGTTATATCTATAATTTGTTGCATTCTTATTAAAATTCAGATCAATAGAGTTGGATGGTAGAGAGAGAGATATGGCGGGAGAAATAGTGGGAGGTGCGAGAGAAAGCAAGAGAGAGGAAGGAAGAAAGAGAGAATGATATATGTAGCAAGATCAAGATGGAGTTGGAGGGGGGAGAGAAACCAAGAGAGGGGAGAAAAAAGACCTAGCGAGATAAAGATAGGTGTGAGGAAATAGGAGAGAGAGTGAGGAAAAGATAGAGGACTTGAGAGAGAAAAGGAGAAAGGGAGGTAGAGAGAGATGGATTTCGATAGGGAGAGAGAGGGAGGGAAGAAGAAATACATAAAGAGAGAAAATCAGAGAGAGACAGAGGTTGATAAGTGCGATATTGAGAGAGAGTGAGGGAGAGAGTAGATTTGTAACAAAGAGAGAAAGAGAAGGGGAGAGAGAGGGAGAGATTTATCAAACCTCGATATGGTATGTGTGTATATAAAATCTAACATAGGTCCATTGTAATGATGGATTTATCAAGAGATGAGAGGGATCAAATATCTTGAGGTTCAAACCTCTTCTTTTAGTGAAAAACTTGAGGATAACTTTGTATATTGAAATATTTGATTACTCGAAATATTTGACTACTCTCATCTCTTGTAAAATCTAGGGTTAAGATGGATCTATGTTGGTTATTTTTTAATTGAGCTGACATATAAATGTTAAATGTTTATGTTTAAAAAAATTTACACTGACACATCTCCCCATATATAGGGTTGTAGGGCACCTCTTGCTTGATATCAATATTTAATATTTAATGTGAAATGAGAATATCATTTTTTTTAATATTAATATTTGTTTATATAATAATTTAAAGGGCATAGATCTATTTGTGAAAATTGAGGAGTCCTTCATCATTAGAAAAGTTTCACTTTTCATAAATATTTTTTGGAAAAGTCCTATGAATGCCTAAATTGAAGAAATTGGTGTAATTCGTGGTAGTGTTTGAACATAAACTTGTACGTAGAGATACGATATTAAAGTGTGTTTAACCTATGAAAAAATAAGTGATTTCCAATGTTTCATTTTATAAGATAGTTAAGTTTTGAAGGTCACAATTGGGATGAGAGATCAAAAAAATATAACCATATCCACTGTTGGAATATAATCCAAACATCTAAATATACTTTTTAGCCTAAGTATCCTTAGCATAGCCACATGCACTAAAAATCATGTTCACACTTGGTTTCTGGTAAACTAGCTCGGTGGACCAAATTTCCCTTGTTTTTTTCCTTTAAAGGCTTAATATTATGGAAGTATTGGTCCAACCACTTTCCTAAACTATTTAGACATCTAAGTGCATGTTCACACCTAACCACACCTCATCCACTTGAGTTATTTGAGGGTTGGCGCCCCACATGAAGATTTCCCCTTAAATCAAGGGATTTGGTCCCCTGGACCATTTTAGCATGTTTTAAAGTTGCCTTCCTTGGGAAATCTTCCCCTCCTCATGCTTTCCTCATGGTTAATAGTTGGCATAGGTTGCCTTGAGTCATTGTTTCTATTTTAGGCCTCCCTTTAGCTTTTCTTAGCCTTTTCTAGTTTTTTACTAGTTTTTTCCTAGTTTTCTAGATTCAACAATTTTTATATAACCACCTCTCTTTGGGATTGGAGGTTTTGTTTCTCATGTATTACCATTTGTTCATTAACTTAATACATTGATTTTATGGAGCAAATTCTTTCTCTCCTCTCTTGAATATCAAAAAATTACTTGTGTTTAATTTAACTAGAATTCTAGATCTATCAGAGTTTTTGCAGGAATTCTACATGGTATCACAAAGCACTCAAAGGCACCACTCCATTTGAACATTGGAACGGTAGGAAACTGAAAGTGTCACACTTTTGCATTTTTGGTTCACAAGCATGGGCTCACATTCCGACAGATAAGAGGAAGGCTTTGGAGCCTCAAAGTGTTGAATGTATCTTTGTTGGATACCCTGATAGTGTGAAAGGATATAGATTGTTGGACTCTCACATTGAAAAGTTCCTTGTAGCTTGAAGTGTGAAGTTTGAAGAAGAATCACTGCATGATTTTTCAGCAGACCCTGCTGAGGAACTGCTTGTTGCCACTGATGAGGAGGAGTCTGAAACTTCTTCGAGCACTTCAGAGCAGCCATCAGAGAAGCCTATTGGGTCTGATTCAAAGGATGAGGAGCAGGTCATGGCTGCTTCAACTCAGCTACCAACTTGGGCAGAGAAAATCCTACAATATGTGGGTGAAATAGTTGGTGATCCTGCAGATGTGAGAAGGACTAGATCACAGTTTTTTGGGGCTCCTCAAGCCCTGGCTGCCACTAAACCATAGCTTCCAATACATTGCTATATGCCACTTGGTTCGGATCCACAGTCACACTCTGAGGCTCCTAGAAACCTGCTTTGGGAGGCTGCCATGGATGAAAAGTACTCTTCTCTCATGGAAAACAACACATGGGACTTGGTTTCACTTCCGAAAGGAAGAAATCTTGTTCGATGCCGATGGATCTATCAAAAAAATCTTGCTGCAGATGGTGAGATCAACAAGTACAAATCTCGACTTGTTGCGAAATGATACTCACAAGTAAATGGCATAGAAAACACAAAGACATTTTCACCTGTTGCAAAAATGGACTCCATTCGACTAGTTTTAGCCATTGCTTCTTCTCACATATGGTAAGTTCATCACATGGATGTGAAGAGCACATTTCTTCATGGAGATATCAAGGAGGAGATATATATGGAGTAGCCATAGGGATACATTCAGAACTCTTCCCTCGTTTGCAGATTAAAGAAATCTTTGTATGGCCTAAAACAGGCTCCCAGAGCTTGGTATGCAAAGATGGATTCTTTCCTGCTTTCCATTGGATTCATTCGATGAAAATCTGATCCGAATGTTTATTTGCTGCAACATGATGATTCCCTTTTGCTGATAGTACTTTATGTAGATGATTTACTAATGACTGGGAACCTTACCTCAGCTATTGATTCGGAAAAATCAACATTACACGATTGATTTTCCATGACAGATTTGAGACTATTGCACTACTTTCTTGGTCTTGAAGTTTCTCAGTCTACTTTAGGGATCAGGATGGCACAGTCTAATTATGCATCAGATCTACTTTTCCACTTTCAGTTGACAGAATGAAAGCTAACAGCATCTCCCTTTCTTTCGATGATCAGATTTGAGGATGTGGGTACTACACCTTTGGTGGACAGTACACTCTATCAACTGTTGGTTGGGACTTTATTGTATGTTACCCACACCCGCCCTGATTTATATTTTGAGTAGGAGTTTGTTCCAGATATATGCAAGAGCCCCATGAGCTTCACTAAAAAGCTATAAAGAGAATCTTTAGATATGTGAAAGGTACTTCCAGTTTTGGTATCTTTTATGCTGCAGATTACCCACTTTCACTAATTGGGTACACAGATTCTGATTGGGCTAGCGATGGTACAGATTGCAAGTCCACCTCTGGTTATGTTTTTAGTTTTGGTTCAGGGTATTTTTTCTGGTCTAGTCAGAAGCAATCCACAATTTCTTTATCTACAACTGAGGTAGAGTATATAGGTGCAGTGAATGCAGCTACATAGGTTGTTTGGTTGCAGGGGCTTCTCTCCAAGTTATGTATTCAGTATCCTCTTCCAACTGTCATATTTTGTGAAAATCAGGGGTCCATTCAGATATCTATTGATCCAATTCATAGGCAGAGGACCAAGCACATTGAGATTCACATGCATTACATCCGTGAGTTGATTCGTGATTGAGTCATATCACTGCAGTACTGCCCCACTGAGCAGCAAGTTGCAAACATCTTCACCAAGTCTTTCAATGAAAATAAATTTTCAAAACTAAGAGCTATGTTTGGAGTGGTGGAGAAAGTTGAGTAGGCCGTTCTGGCCACTTAGCCTTTTTTTCCCTTTTTTGGGGGTGTTTCCCATGAGGTTTTCACTCTTTCTTCATTTTACGAGGATCTTTTATTTATTGTACCTAAGTGCCTAACATGGCATCTTGGTCAGATCTCTGTTTAGATAAGTGAGTTAGGATTAAGGGGGGTGTTGGAATATAATCCTAACATCTACATTGATTTTTTAGCCTAAGTATCCTTGACATAGCCACATGCACTAAAAATCATTTTCACACATGGTTTTTGGTAAACTAGCTCGGTGGACCAACTTTCCCTTATTTTTTTCCTTTAAAGGCTTAATATTATGGAAATATTAGTCCAACCACTTTTCTAAACCATTTAGACATCTAAGTGCATGTTCACAGCTAACCACACCTTGCCCACTTGAGTTATTTGAGGATTGGCGCCCCACATGAAGATTCCCCCTTAAATCAATGGATTTGGTCCCCGGACCATTTTAGCATGTTTTAAAGTTGCCTTCCTTCGGAAATGCACCCCTCCCCATGCTTTCCTCATGGCTAATAGTTGGCATAGGTCGCATTGAGTCATTTTTTCTATTTTAGGCCTACCTTTATCTTTTCTTAGCCTTTTCTAGTTTTTTACTAGTTTTTTCCTAGTTTTCTAGTTTCGGAAATTTCTATATAACCACCTCCCTTTCTGATTTGAATTGGATCCATGAAGACTATAAAAATGACATGACTATATCAAAATAGGACAGACTTCGAATTTGTGAACAGAGCGATCAGGAAGACTTCTGGACAGTGGCAGTTTGTAGCCAACAAGGAACAACGAGGACCTCGGTCAAAGCGCGCTGATTGAGGCCCATGGAGACTGCACAAGTGGAAAAACCAGCAGTTAGGAAGCCCAGATTGGGAAACAGGGGCCATTTATGATGCACAATTAGCACTAATCATGCATCACTGGGAAAAACCCCTCGAGAAGGAGAATCCCTGAAGTGCTCGGTCGCATGGAAGCTGGGAAACCATGGCAAAAGCGCTAAGGCGAAAGGCGGGTCTCGCACTCCAAAACTGGAAATATATCGGGGGCATCCTTGGGTGGTAAGTGCATTTGGAGAAAAATGAGTGATTCCATTCAGCGCCTGACGTGTGGTAGGCAGATGAGAGAGAAAATTGCCGCTCATCGCATGCTAACAGTCAAGCAAGTCAACTATGAAAAACGAGTGAATGCCGTAGGACCTGGGGCTCTAGATCTGACAGTGGAGATTGCGCCTGATGGAGAAATTGGAATTGATAGGGGAATTAAGTTGTGGCATAGAGAAGTTTGACGTCTGATTTGAGTACTGAGTTGGCGAATGACTCATTCCACAGTGTAACCGAAAAACCAAACCGTTGAGGAGGAGCTGGTGCAGTTCGTGAGAGGACAGGTGGCCACTCCCTGTGAGCCATTGGCGATGACGCAGAGGAAGGGAACTCTAAGTGAATAGTAGCAGGCGATCCGAAGGGGCAGAAGAGGAAGAGAACAATCATGAGACGGATTGGCTTTAAGCCATGAACAGATAGAGAACATAACACAGAAGGAAGGAAACAGAGGCAGAAGAGACAGTAAAGCAAGAAGCAGAAAGACAGAGAGCCAAGCTGACCTACAACATAAGGCAGCATCGAGCAGACAGAAATCTTGAGAGGTTCAAGCAATCGCTGAGAGGATCTATCGAGAATTGAGCACCAAATTGGGCTCCTTCCATTAAAGACTAAAGAGGTCAAGATTTGGAAAGGAAAAGATTTTGTGCACTCTAGTGGCTTGGGGAATCCAAGAACCACCCTACCAAACATTATTCTATTTCAGGAGACTCAAATTGAGCTCCTCATTGTTAATCTCTACTTTAAAGACACAATAAAAGAAGGCCACCATTGAAAGATGGACCAGAGATGTAGCCCTAGAGAATAAGGTGAACTCCTTATTAATTATTGTGTTCTTACATTTGCTTACTGTGTTTCTCTTGTTGTTTTCCATTTTCCAGTGTCTGTGTATTTTGCAATCTGATCGATCTATTTCCCAAAATAACATAGACACACACCAACACATGAGTCTGTAATACCTTCATTAAAATAATTATTTAACTGAGATCACTCAAGGGTGATTTTTAAATCAAGTGGTATAAGATCTCTAGGCTATTAAGGTTAGACAAGCTTATGTTGGTTTGGCTGTTGAATGTTCACTAGATCAAAGCTCAAATTAGGAGAAGGAGAGTTGGTCGAAACTAATCCTAAAATTGGGAGAGTCTATCCTTGGAAGACAATGTCAGAGGAAGGTTCTATGGGGCCAGACCCTCAATTCATAGATAGTTTCCTAGCCATAAAGTCCATGGTAGAAGAAATGTATAGGGACTTTAGAAAACATAAGGATGAAGATTCATCAGGCTCTAAACAAGAAAAAGGAGAAGATGAGTCTCACTTCCATGACCACTCAAAAGGAAAAGGGAAAGAGGAAAGCTTTCTCACACCTCCTAATAGCCCTGAACATAAAATGAAAGCATCTTTGATCAAACCAGATGTTAAATTTGATTTTCCTATATATGATGGAGAGTTGAATGTAGAAAAGTTGGACAATTGGATTAGACAAATTGATGTTTATTGCAGAGTGCAGAGTATTGATTCAGACAAGAGCAAGATTCAGCTGGCAAGCCTATGCCTTGGAGGCACTGCCTTGGTTTGGTGGGAAGGCAGGACCCAAGCTGACATGAAGAGACATGGTAAGACTATCTCTATCTGGAGTGAATTTGTTTCTGCAATCAAAAAGCAATTCTATCCATTGGCCTACATGCAGCAAGCCATGATGAGTTGGCAAACTCTTCGACAGTTGAAAGGGAAAAGTGTGCAAGGGTACACTCAAGAATTTAGAAAGAGAGCATTGATTCTAGGAATCTCATTAGACTCGCCTAAAACTCTGTTGAAGTACATTGGTGGTCTACACAGCTACATGAGGCACACCATCCTCATGTTTAATCCCACTAGTATAGATGAGGTATCTGTACAAGCTACTCATCTACAAGTTAGAGGAAAGAATGGAAGTCCAGAATTTGGGGATCATCCCAACCCACTACAAGCAAGAATAAGGAGAAAAGAAAGCAGAAATGGAAAGCAGGGAAGGCTAACACTGCATAGAAAAGCAAAGCTTCATGCACTCACTATAATAAGGATGGGCATGATGATGGATTCTACATCAAGCGCTGAGACCTAAGAAGTTCGGAAAGAAGAAGAAGACTACTGTAGCTATTCAGAAAGATTTGGGGTCAGACTCAAGAGATGAAACAACTGTTGCAGCCAAAGGTATAAAAGGTAAGAATTCTGAAGCATCTACTAGTAATTCTGCACAATCTATTATTGATGAAGAAAATGAGAGAAAAATACATGAGCTTTTCAATATTTGAGTTATTTCCAAACATCAAAAGATTGATACTTTCTTTGATAGTGGCTCACAAGTAAATTTAATTTCTGAAGCAATTGTAAAGAAGTTGGGATTAGTAACTACACCTCACAAGAAACCATACCCATTAGGATGGTTGAATGAAAAAGCACAACTATAAGTGACTAGACAGTGCAAACTCAAGTTTTCTTTTGGGTCAACATTTGTAGATGAGGTTGAGTTAGACATAATTCCTTTGGATATATGTGGAATTGTTTTAGGAATTCCTTACTTGTATGATAGAAAAGCTATTTTCTATAGATTTGAGAACAAGTATCTACTTGTTAAAGATGTAATCAAATACTTTATAAGAGCTCATAAGCTCAAGAATAATTATACTCTCATAAACTCAGGGCAGATAAAACGAATGATAAATTCATGTAAACAATTCTTACTGATGGTTGTAAAGGAAAATAAACCTAATAAAACCAATGTATTTGAGGGCTACAATGCTGAACAACAAGTTGATTTAGAAATGGTTGTTTCAGAGTATGATATCTTGTTTCAAGAACCTAAAGGTTTTCCACCCAAAAAGGAAATAGTACATGATATTATTTTCCAGCAAGATGCTCCATTGCCTAACATTGGAATGTACAGGTTGTCCACTTTAGAGAATTCTGAAATCAAGAAGCAGGTGTAGGAGTTGCTTGAGAAAGGGTTCATCAAACCTAGCACATCACCATGTGGGTCACCAATCGTTTTGGTAAGAAAGAAAGATGGCTTTTGGAGAATGTGCATTGATTACCGAACACTGAATAAGATAACAATAAAAAATCGTTATCCCCTTCCTCGCATAGATGATCTTTTATATCAATTGAAGGAAGCTATTTATTTTTCCAAGTTAGACTTTCACAGTGGATACCATCAGGTCAAAGTTGCAAAACAAGATGCATGGAAGACTTCTTTCAAAACAAAGCAGGGATTGTATGACTGGCTAGTTATGCCTTTTGGCTTAACTAATGCTCCTGCTACTTTCATGAGATTAATGAATGATGTACTCAAACCTTTTCTTGATGATTTTGTTATTGTGTATCTGGATGACATTCTGATATTTAACAAAACATGGGAAGAACACTTAAAGCATGTTAAGAAGACACTAGATGTTTTGAAAAGAGAAAAACTTTATGTTAAACTCTCAAAATGTGAATTTGGTAAAATATATCTGAATTATTTGGGTCATATAGTAGTGGGTGGTGAATTCAAGATAGATCCCTCTAAGGTGACAGTCATTGTAGACTGGCCAAAACCCAAATCTACTACAGAAGTTAGAAGCCTATTAGGAGCAGCACAATATTGGACGAAGTTCATTTCTAACTTCTCCTTAATTGTAGCTACCTTACATGCTTTAACAAGATTGAACAAGGTGTTTCAGTGGGGAGGCAAATAGTAGAAAGCCTTCAACAACTTGAAAGAAAAGATTAGTACAACACCTATACTAGCACTGCCTGGTCTTCAAAGACCATTTGAGATCCAAACAGATGCCAATGACTATGCCATGGGAGCAGTGTTGACACAACATGGTAAACCCATATGTTATCATTCTGAGACATTTAATTATGTAGTAGTTAACTATCCTACATATGATAAAGAATTGTATGCATTAGTGTAGAGTGTGAAAAAGTGGAAACATTACATAATGGGAAAGGAGATAGTAATACATACTAATCGTCAACCACTTCAATATCTACACTCCCAAACTAAGTTGCAACAATCAAGGCACTATAGATGGATGGGTTTTCTACAACAGTTTCATTTAGTCATCAGATATAAAAAGGGCATACATAATAAAGTTGTAGACATGTTATCTAGACCCATTATAAGTGCATCTACTATACTTAAGCATAATTTTGTGTTACATGAGAGTTACATTGAACAATATGCTCAAGACATAGACTTTAAAGATGTATATGCAACTTTAAGTCAAGGCAAAAGAGTAGAAGAACTAGACTATCATGTAAAGGACTGACTCTTGTACCATTGTGAGAAGTTATGCATTCCACAAACTGAAAGAGTAAATTTCATTTGAGAAGCACACACTTCTCTAATATCAGTCACTTTGGTGTAAGTAAAACAATTGCATAGCTGCAAAGATTTTGTTATTGGCCAAAAATTAATGACACAGTTTCTAGCTATGTAAGAGGGTGTACTATGTGTGCTAAAAGCAAGCCCAACAATAGAAAACTAGGCTTGTACACTCCATTAACAGTTCCTTCTGACCCTTGGGAAAGTGTTTCCATGGATTTTGTTGGAGGACTGCCTAAATCTAGGAAAGGTCATGATTATCTATATGTTGTTGTGGATAGGTTCAGCAAAATGTGTATTTTGATACCTTGTAATAAACAAATTACAGCTAAACAAGTTGCAAAATTGTTCTTTGAACATGTATGGGTTCATTTTGGATTACCCACCTCCATTGTATCTGATTGAGACACCCAATTTGTGGGGAAGTTTTAGTCAAGTCCGTGGGAACTGATGGACACCAAACTAAAGAAGAGCACAGCTTTTCATCCACAAACTGATGGCCAGACAGAAGTAGTTAACAAGATAGTGATCTAGTTACTCAGAGGATATTGCAGCAAACATCCTAATCTTTGGGATGAACACTTGTGTTATGTGCATTATGCTTACAACAGAGCAAAACATTCTTCTACACAAAGATCTCCTTTTGAGACCTGTTTTGGTTTCACGCCAAGGTCTCCTTTGGTTTTTTTCTTTGGTAAAGACACCACAGTTGAGGGACACAGTGATGAGGACAGGGCAACTAGGTTCATTGAACAAATCCAAGAGATCCACCAGGTAGTACAGGAACAGCTGGAAAAGAGCCAAGCCAAATACAAGGCAAGGCATGACAAGCATTAGATGGAGCATAGTTTCCAAGTTGGTGACCGAGTCTAGCTGTATATCAACAAGGATAGGATGCAAGGTGAAGGTAAAAAGCTAAAGCCTATCAGGTATGAACCTTTCAAAATACTTGAGAAGATTGGTGAGAATGCTTTTCGCCTTGATCTACTAGCTTACATGCACATCTACTCAGTCATAAATGCGGATTGCTTGAGATTGTTTGAACCTTCACTAATTGAGGATCCCGAAGAGCAGAGTCAATTGCCTTCTATTGATGACCTGCTACCTGAATATCTTAATGAATTGTAGGAAGACACAATTTTGGATAAGAAGGTGAGGACGATGCGCAATGGAGATGTTGAGTACCTCAGAGTTAGGCTCAAGGGTTCAAATCCAAGCAATGCAAAGTGGATAGAGATTGGACAAGTGAGAAAATTGTACCCTGACTTAGTCGATGCTTGAAAACCAACTTTTGGTGGTCCAAAAGCTTTTTCAGTGGGAAGGTTGTGATCCGAATTGGATCCATGAAGACTATCAAAATGCCATGACTTTATCAAAATAGGATAGACTTCGAATTTGTGAACAGAGTGATCAGGAAGACCTCTGGATAGTGGCAGTTTGCAGCCAGCGAGGAACGACGAGGACAGTCAATGGAGACCGCGCAAGAGGCAAAACTGGTAGCTAGGAAGCCTAGATCGGGAAACAGGGGCCATTTCTGATGCACGATTAGTGCTAATCGTGCATCGCTGGGCAAAACCCCTCAAGAAGGAGAAGCCCCGAAGTGCTTGGTCACATGGAAGCCGGGAAACTGTGGGGAAAGCGCTAAGGCGAAAGGCGGGTCCCATGCTCTAAAACTGGTAGAATATGGGGGGCATCCTTGGGCGATAAGAGAATTTGGAGAAAAGCGAGTGATTCCATTCAACGCCCAATGCATGGTAGGCGTATGAGAGAGAAAATTGCTGCTCATTGCACACTAACAGTTGAGTAAGTCAACCGCGCGAAATGAGAAAATGTCGTAGGATCTCGGGGCTCTAGATATGACGTTGAAGATTGCACCTGATGGAGAAACTAGAATTGAGAGGGGAATTAAGCCGCGACATAGAGAAGTTTGACGTTCGATTTGACTGCCAAGTTGGCAGATGACTCATTCCACAGTGTAACCGAAAAACCAAACCATTGAGGAAGAGTTGGCGCAGTTCGTGAGAGGACAAGTGGCCACTCGCTATGAACCGTTTGCGATGACCCAGAGGCAGGGAACTCCAAGCGAATAGCAGAAGGCAATATGAAGGGTTGGAAGAGGAAGCAAACTGTCATGAGATAGATTGGCTTTAAGCCATGAATAGACAGAGAACAGAACACAAAAGGAAGGAAATAGAGACAGAAGAGACAGTAAAGCAAGAAGTAGAAAGATAGAGAGTCGAGCTGACCAACAACATAAGGCAGCATCGAGCAGACAGAAAGCTTGAGAGGTTCAAGCGATCCCTGAGAGGATCTGTCAGGAATTGAGCACCACATTGGGCTCCTTCCATTAAAAACCAGAGAGGTCAAGATTTGGAAAGGAAAAGATTCTGTGCACTCTAGTGGCTTGAGGAATCCAAGAACGACCCTACCAAACATTATTCTACTTCAGGGGACTCAAATTGAGCTCCTCATTGTAAATCTCTACTTTATAGACACAATAAAATAAGGCCACCATTGAAAGTTGGACCAGAGATGTAGCCCTGGAGAATAGGGTGAACTCCTTATTAATTGTTGTGTTCTTGCATTTTCTTACTGTTTTTCTCTTGCTGTTTTCCATTTTCCAGTGTCTGTGTATTTTGCAATATGATCGATCCATTGCCCAAAATAACATAAACACACACCAGAACATGATTCTGTAGTACCTTCATTCAAATAATTATTTAACTGAGATCACTCAAGAGTGATTTTCAGATCACTTTCGGATTATAGGTTCTGTTGCTCATGTATTATAATTTGTTCGTTAACTTAATACATTGATTTTATGGAGCAAATTCTTTCTCTCCTTTCTTGAATATCATCAAATTACTTGTGTTTAATTTAACTAGAATTCCAGATCTATCGAAGCTTCTGTAGGAATTCTACATTCACCATTGGTGTGTTTGAGGTGACACCTTCTCAAATCATACATTACTCATATTTACAAATAAATTTTTTAAAAAAGCACAAAACTCATATAACTAGCCTAGATCAATCTTAACCCTGAATCTATCAAGCCCTAAGAGGGATCCAATCTCTCGAGTTGCAAACCTCTTTTTCGAGTGAAAAATTTGAGGAAACATTTGCACGTTAAGATATTTGATACCTCTTTGTGCTTGATAGATCCAAGCTTAAGATGGATCTCGGCTAGTTTCAGTCGTCCATGGTCACAAAAAATTGTTGATCTAATTACGCTGGTCATTTTAATTTAAAATTTACTTCGCTACTGTTGTTTTTCTGAGATGATAGAGAATGTTAATAAGTTGAATGATGAAAAATGATGAAATAAAAAATTTGAATGCAAAGTTACAATATAATAGTGTTGCACAATAGAAAATATGAATAATATGAATATAGTTAATCAAAAATAGTCTCCATTGTGACCATTCTCAAGCTATTTTCTTCTACTATTCTGATTGTCACACCTGCTAGTCTTTCCATCTTTCCATATTGATCATATCAAAAGGCAAGTTGAAATCGTAGATAATTCAAATCTTTAACTTGAGCTATTGTAGCAAAACACCATACCTTGTATGCTTTTCTATCTAATATTAATAGTAGATTTCTTCAATGTTAATCATTGTGACTTATGGAGTGTTAAACCCCAAGTAAGTGTCAATGGTAGTTTTTTTCTATTACTTCGTTTGAATGTAAAGTTACTAACAATATTGAATAAAGGAAAATGTAAATAATAAGAATTAGTTAATTCCAAATAGTTTATAGTTTTAAGAAGGAAACATTTCATGTAAGAGAACATTTGATTTAAAATTAAAATTGATGTATTGTATTTATGGTTGAATTAGTGTAACACGTAAGTCAAAGCACATATTCAATATTTTTTTCATACATTAAACCAATGCACACTATTAATCTAATTACTTTAAAACTAAATTAAATCATACATTTAATTACGTCAATCATAAATCAACATCTGCACTGAAATCAATGCATCTATTTCAGTGAAAAACCAAAATATTCATGGCTTTCTAAATCCAACTTAATCCTTAACTTTTGTAAAAGGTTTACCTCTTCTTCCACTATGGTTAATAATCTTTGATATTATATAATATTATATAGTATCTACATTTTTCTTTGTATTCCTTTTTCTTCTTCCTTCTTTCTCTTATCCCATATTTATGTCTATCTTGCTTCCTCTCTCCCCTATTTCTCTCTCTCCCCCTATACATACATACATACATACATACATACATACATACATACATACATACATACATATATATATATATATATCTATATATATCATTCCCACTCTCTCCACATCTATCTCTTGATGTCTTTTCTCCTCCCTCTCTCTCTCCCTCCCTCTCTTCTTCTCTCTCTTAAGTCCTCTTTATCTTCCTTCATCTCTCTCCCTTTCTCTCTCTTCCTATCCCCCCTATGTCTCCATCTCTTCCTTCTCCTTCTCTTCGTCTCTCTCTTCTCTCCTCTCTATCTTCTCTCCTCTCTTCTCTCCCTCACTATCTCTCCATCTCTCTCTTTTACTCCTCTCTATATTTCTATCTATCTATATATTCTTTCTTCACTCTACTATATCTCCCTCGAACTCTATCTCTCTCCTTCCCTTTTTCCTTCTCATCCTCCCCTCCTGCTTCTCTTCATTCTTTTCTCTCCTCCCTATCAGTCTCTCTCTCTCTATCCATATGATTGGGAATTATCACTATGTTTAATCAATGATATATGTAAGGTACAATATATTTATTGTAAGTATTAAGTTTTTATGTGTTTATCCATATGATTGGGAATTGTCACTATGTTTAATCAATGATATATGTAAGGTATAACATATTTTGCAGTTTAATTTTTTATTCTAAAATGAGTTATGGTTTTTGGGCATGTGGTTTTGATAAAACATGGTATTCACCCATGGTATTATAACAAAACCTATTTACATGAGTGAATGTCCATGGTTAAGAATCTTGTTATATTGTAAGTATTATGTTTTTAGGTGCTTATTAATTAAATTTAAATATAGTTATGGAATCATTATTAGTCCCTATTTAGATAGGACTTTAACAATAAATTTTTGTTCGTCACTATTAGTTTAGCATTCACCAATGAAAATTATAATGTTTAACTTTGAAAAATAAAGATTTATTTTCAATACCATTAAAAGACTAATTTTCAAAGTCTATGGGTTTTGGATACAAGGTGATCTCTTTGATGTAAATTCACTAGTTTCATTCCCCGCTATGTTGAAGATGTAGTCCTACCAAGTTTACAAAAAAAATCAAACATTCGGTTCGACGATAACTTCACAGACTTATTGGAACTTTCCCACAATATAATGTCATGTGGATAATCCACTTACATATTTTGTGCCATAATCTATGGATATGGTTTCCTCGTGATTTTTTAAGTTATGCGGCAAAACCATCAAAAAATAAATTCCTTAATAATGACTTATACTAAGGTAGATACCATATTTATCATCAATTACTTCCAACCACAATTTAAACATGTTTTTGAATAAAAAAATGGATAGGAATAAGATCTAAATAAATATACTTACCAGGAGTTGCTTCCAAACCATAAAAAAAATCCTTGAGAATGACTTATACTAAGGTAGATAACATATTTACTATTAATTACTTCCCACCACGATTTAAGCATGTTTTTGCATAAAAATGGATAAGAATAAGATGTAAATAAATATACTTACCAGGAGTTGCTTCCACCATTATTTACCTTTTCCTCAACACATATGTAGGAGTAAAACTATAAATGTGATCACTTACTAGTAATTATTATGCCCAAAAAATATACAAGTGCTTCAACCTAAGCAAACAATTTACTTATTTTCTTTACATCTCAATTTATTAGTTCCTACAAACCTGAGTAGGAAGGACTAAATTACCCTACAAAACAAAATTATAATATGTAACAAATTAAATTTTATTATTTTTATTACTTTTAACTTGATAAAGTCAACATTTAAATTTTTACACTCATTTACAAAAACTACATCTAAATCAAAACTCTATATTACTTACTTTTTTATTAATTTTTAACTAAATCAGCTTATAAATATTAAATATGTATGTTTACAAATATAGTAAATGCAATCACATTCATTTAACATCATATTACATAAACAATTTATATATTCATCTCGTAATTTTGTTTCAAATATCGTTTTAATATCTTAATTAATATTATATTATTTAATTTATAATTAATTAATTACTTACTTATTCCCAAGTGAGATATCCCTACTCTTCATATCGTATCATAATGTATAAGCTTTACGTATAAGCAAATGATATTTATCTAATGCGTTTGATAGTAATGTGTGCGTTTTGACGTTAAAAAAGAACTCTAGCTTTTTGTTGGTTGATGACGACAATAACATAAATATTATAATTAAAAACTACATAAAGGTAAGTTTTTTTTTCTTCCCATTAATATAATTTTTAATTAGAAAAAATAAACCTTTAAATATAATGGAAAAAGGAAGAAAAATAATATAATGAATCTACCTAATAAATTTATTAAATAATTAATGTTGTTGTTTGCGATTATATCTAAAAGATATCTATATATAGATGCACAAAAATTATATTTAATATATATATATATAATAATTACATCTTTATATATAAATATCTATAGATTTCTATTACGTTTTGTGATTATGTTTATAAGATATTCATATCTCTTATATGTTTACCACAATATATATGGGAAACTAATATTTATCAAATATGTTTCACAATAATGTGATCGTTTCCTAATTGGAACTTTAGCGATAAATATTATAATCAAAAGATTTTATAAATTAGGAAAGTGATCTAACTTTAGCTATGCGATTGTTTTTTATAAATCTATGTTTAAAAATTTTAAATAGTAAAATTATTATAATGAATTTATCAAATCTATTGATTAAATAATTAGTTTAGATTTATCTTAATTTAAGATCTTAAAAATAGAAGGATTATTTTTTATTTTTATTTTTAAGTATTAGGGGGTTTACGCAGTGCATTATGTTAGATATCATTTTGGGATTCAACTATGTTAAGTAAATCATTCACGTATGACCATTTCCATGAGAGGTAGTCGTAACTGATTAATTTCTCATGATTTTTGAATAGTTCACTTAACACTCATTGCGTCGGGTGATGCTCATAGGGGCGAAGAAGTGGGATTCAAACTAGTGAAATGAATCACATAGCGTGAATCATCACTTCCAGGGCTTGCACCCGATAACTAGGACTTCCTAGGAGGTCACCCATCCCAGATTTCCTCTGGCTCAAGCACACTTAACTATGAAGTTTTCCCCACAATCAAGCCCACTTAGCTTGCTACCCCATTTGCAAAACCTTAGCAAGTAGTGTGCCTCATGAACCATTCACGTAGAGATCCCTTGACTCTTTTTGAATTTAAGTATTAGGGGGTTTATGCAGTGCATTATGTTAGATATCATTTTGGGATTTAACTACGTTAAGTAAGTCATTCACGTATGACAATTTCTATGAGAGGTAGTCGTAATTGACTAATTTCTCATGATTTTTGAATAGTTCACTTAGCATTCATTGCATTGGGTGATGCTCACAGGGTAAGTATGATCTAATATTTATGTCTACCTCAAATCCAAGCTCATATCCAAAAGTTAGAGCAAGTCAAAGTTCAAGTTTGACTTGTCTACATGGCAGGATTGGATGACGTGGCAAAAGTCCCAGCAAATGAGGAGGCACCAAGTGGTAGGCTGTCATTGGCCCTTGTATATCACAATCGCAGTCGCAAGAAGAAAGGTATTAAAAATTGGCCCTGGAGTAGAGAGGTTACGATGCGATCTAATCGCAATCGCATATCATAGATGGACGAGTACTACGAAAAACGAACCCTGGCAGGTCGGGTTGTGATGCCATACCACGATCACATATTGCAAGAAACACAATTTCCGCTTAAGACTACCACTGGTTCTTCACCAATTGCGATGAGCGATAAGACCTCAAATGCGATATGTTATGTGTTACATTTTATATGCTGTCGAGTCCGCCGATACTGCTGATTAATGTTCCCACATCGATTGTCGATTGTGAAATGCAATAGTTCCCGGACACGATACATTTATGAGCCACAGACTAAGTTTGTGTTGGGTCTGCCGATATTGCATTGCACAATTGCACATTTCCATTGTGTTCGTAGACATTAATCCACCGGTCCTTGTCAATTGTGATTTTCGATATGGTCGATAAGTTATGGCCTGTAGCGCAGCCAAATTCTCACTTAGTTAGCAGATTTTGGAGCAAATTTGTGGGATTATGTCAGTTTTGGAGCAATTTGTGGAACAAATAGTGGGAGAACTAGGAGAAGTCATAATTTCTTCAATTCTTATCCAAATTGGATGCAAAAAGAGGCTAGATGGCCATTTTTTTATCATTCTGAACTCATTGAGACATGTTTCAAAGGAATTAAAGCATTGTAAACACACCTTTGATGTAATTTTGAGCATAATATAGAGGCCCAAGCATTGGAAGCTAGACCAAGGAGACATAGCCTAGGAGGGGTGACCTCCTCATCAAATATATATGTTGTGTGTTGTATTTTGATGTTATTTGTTGTTATTTTACTATTGTTCAACATATGTTTTATGTTAAATTGTTTATAACATTTACATAAGAAACTCTCATGGGAATCATTTAATTAAGAAAAAATAGTTAATCCTTAAGAACTTTATAAGAAAATGATAAGCATCTTGGGTTTTATTATGAATGGGGAATTAGCACATCATTACTAATTTTCTCCATTTCAGATCAAGTTGGTATCAGAGCGCTGGGTTTTTCTTACTAGATTTGGTTTGTGAAAGAAGGATTTAATTGTTTTTAAGTTTGTGTCATTCTCACAAGGCTAAAACTCAAAAGAGGAGAAGGGAATCCAGTTGAAAGCCTTATAGTTGGCCCAAGGGGAAGAAGAGAAAGGTTTCCAAATTCCTCTACACCAGTACATCCTCAAGTTGCAGAAGTTGCAGTTGATTCTTCAGAGATTATGTCTCATGAAGTAGAACCTACCATGACAGAAGATGAGAAGACCTTCAGAAAGGCTTTCATTGATATGACAAAGATGGTTAAGGTCCTCTATGAAGAGAGGAATAAAATATTGCAAGGAGAAAGTTCCAAACCCCCCAAAGGAGAAGGTTCTTCAGGAGGAGGTTATGGAAAAGGAGGTAATGGGAATGGAGACAAACCTCCACGTTCTCCACCATATTCTTCATATTCTACTTCACAAAAATCTTCACACTCTTCCAATAATACAACCATTACTCATACTCATCATCATTCTGCAAAACGAACTGGTAAATCACCTTTTCTAAGGCTTGATGTTAAATTCAAGTTTCCTATGTACAGTGGAGAAGTTAATGTAGAAAAGTTGGATAACTGGATTCATAAATTGGAGGTGTATTGTAGAATTCAGAACCTTCAAGAGTATGATATCAAAATTTAGTTGGCTTCTTTGAGAATGTAGGGTGCATCACTTGTATGGTGGGAATCAAAGACTCAAGACGAGATCAAAAAACATGGTAAGATCTCTATTACCTGGTTTGATTTCATTGTTACTATAAAAAGAAAATTCTACCCTTTATCCCATATGTAATAAGCTATCATGAATTGGAAAAATTTCAAACAGTTAAAAGTTCAAAATGTGTAAGAGTATACTCAAGAGTTTAGGAGAAGAGATCTTATGCTAGGAGTAGACTTATAGTCACAAGATACTTTGCTGAAATATATAGGAGGTTTACATAGCTATCTTCGACACACCATTCTTATGTTTAATCCCACGAATCTTGGTGAGTTTTGTGTTCAAGCTACACACCTCGAAGCAATAGGGAAAAATGTACAAGAAGAAGGTAAGAAGAATCCATTCGAGAGTGGTGGAAAAGGAAAGAATTTTAAGGGAAAGCAGAAGAAAAATGATTTTGTTAAGAAAGAAGGGGAGAAACCTGTGTGAAAGAATTATTCCAAAGAGGTTCATGGTGAAGCACATTACTCAAAGCTTCATCCTAAATTACGACCGAAGAAATTTAACACTAAAGGGAAACATAAGACAAACGTTGTTGTACAACAAGACTTGGGTTCTGACTTGGGTGATGAATCAAAGATTGCAACCACAGTCACTAAGGGAAAAGCCATGGAAAAATAAAGAAAAGAGGAAGTCGTGGCAAGCACCAATGCAACAAATAACAACAACAATGTTTCAAATGAGGAAAACAGAATTGAGTTGTTCCACATCCAAGTTATTTCCAAACACACCAAGATTGATACATTGTTTGACAGTGGATCTCAAAAAAATTTAATTTCCATAGACTTGGTCAAGAAATTGAATATGGAAACTATGCCTCGTCATAAACCCTATCCATTGGGTTGGATAACCAAGGATGAAAATATTCAGGTCACAAGGAAATGCATTTTTAGGTTTGCAATTACTACCAATTTCATAGATGAAGTTGAATTAGATGTAGTGCCACTGGATATTTCTGGAATTGTGTTGGGAAGCCCATATCTGTATGTCAGGAAATTCATTTTCCTTAGATTTGAGAACAAATATCATTTGTTCAAAGACGGAGTGGAGTATATTTTGAGAGACCATTGTAGGAAGCTTAATTTGTCTTTGGCAAGCACAGGGCAAATGAATCGACTGGTCAATTGTAACAAGAGTCTTGTGCTCCTTATGATCAAGCAAAAGAATGACACGACACATGAATCCTTTGCAGGCTGTGACATGAAGCTGAAGGTTGAATTCGTTGATGTGGTCAATCAATATGGATATGTGTTTCAATAACCAAAGGGATTGCCACCAAAAATGGGAATTCAACATGAAATTCAGCTACAACAAGACTGTCCACTCCCAAACATCGGTATGTATCAAATGTCAATTCTGGAAAGTTTAGAAATTAAGAAACAAGTCTAGGAATTGTTAGATAAAGGTGTAATTTGTCCTTCTATTTTGCCATGTGGTTCACCAATTGTTTTGGTACCCTAGAAATAAGGAACCTAGTGCATGTGTGTAGATTATCGAGATTTGAATAAATTTACTATAAAGAATTGATACCCACTTCCTAGAATAGATGATTTACTAGATCGGTTTAGGAATGAAAAATATTTCACTAAATTATACTTGAAAAGTGGATATCATCAAGTTAGAATAGCTAGGGAGGATATTTGTAAGACTTCTTTTAAAACCAAACATGGATGATTTGACTGGCTAGTTATGCCTTTTGGTCTTTGCAATGCTCCAACTACATTCATGAGAGTTATGAGTGATGTCTTAAGATCATTTCCTGATGAGTTTGTAATTGTTTATTTAGATAATATTTTGATATTCAACAAATCATGAGAGGAGCATGTCAATCATGTGAGTAAAGTGTTGGATGTCTTGAGAAAAGAACAATTATTTCTGAAGATGTCTAAATGTGAATTTGGGAAAACTTCGTTAGTGTATTTGGACCACATAGTTGGAGGAGGTGAGCTGAAGATTGACCCCTCTAAATTTTCAGTCATTACGAATTGGCCAATACCCAAATCAATCATAGAAGTAAGGAGTTTCCTAGGAGTAGTGCAGTATTGGAAGAAGTTCATTGCCAATTTCTCCTCCATAGCAGCTCTACTACATGCTTTGACTAGAGTGAAGGTTGTCTTCCAATGGAGAGGAAAACAACAAAAAGCATTCGATGCTTTAAAACAAAAGATCAATTCAACCCAAGTTTTAGCATTATCGGATTTGAAACAACCATTTGAAATACAAACAGATCCAAGTGACTATGCCATGGGTGCAATTCTTTTACAACATGGTAAGCCCATTTCATTTCATTCTAAGATTTTTAATGGTGTTGTTATTAGCTATCCTACATATGATAAAGAGATTTATGCATTGGTGCAAAGTGTGAAGAATGGAAGCATTACTTTATGGGTAAAGAAACCATTATTCACACTGATCATCAACCTTTTCAGTATCTTCAATCTCAAACAAAATTGCAACAATCAAGGTACTTTTGTTGGATGGGATTCTTACAACAATTCCACTTGGTAATTAGGTACAAGAAAGGTATTTATAACAGAGTTTTTGATATGCTTTCTAGAGCGGTGTTGTGGGGAAAAATGCCTATGCAGGACGATCCTATCCACCTAAGGTGTGACAGTGCCTTAGCAACAAACAGAGACAGCTATTCTGGTTTCTTCCTTTATGAAATGTGAAAAAGGGGAGATCAATGGACTTACCGGTGTCTTCCGTTTGTCCCTCGATCCAGATCCTCTTCTCTTTGGGTGTTCACAGCTACTTGCCTCCTCGCTCACCCAAGAGAACAGCTACTTGATTCCTGCGAGATCACAAGAGAACAGCTACTTGCGACAAGAGAACAACTACTTGTGACAAGAGAAGAACACAACACAAAGGCAAATATTCATATTCATAAATGATTCAGGATTAGAAGTAAATCAAATACACTAATGCAATCATACATCAAAGATACATCAGTATATAGGAGAAAACCAAGATAGCTTTATTGATAAATAACAAGGTTCAGGAAGAGATACAACCCAGAGGGCTCCAATCCAGCATCTCCTTCCCAGCAGAATGGAATTCCTATCTTCACCTCCCTTCAAAGCATTAAGCACCCAATGATTCCAGTCTCAAACCAACAGCAATTCTTTGCAATAACAAAATTCCAGCCTCTAGATCTCATGAAGGAGAGATCCATATATAGATGTTTGGAGAGAGGATGAGTCAGCTTGAGATCTGACTAGTGTCCTCTCCCTCTGTCAGTTCTTGATTCGACTTGGAGGTTCTTACTTCCACTTGGAGATTTGGAACCTCTTACTCATCACCAGTCGAATTCCCTGAGGCATGTGTCATTTTGGAAGCTTCCTGGGTTTTGACACCTTGAGGAATGAGCCTGCCACATGTCCAATCTCGCTCAGCGCAGGTAGCCAGTGTTGGAGTTGACATTCAGCGCATGTAGCCAGTGTAGCCATTGACATTCAACGCAGATGGTGAGTGGAGCAGTTGACATGATCCTGAATTGACTCGTTTTTGAGCAGTTTCAGGTGGAGAACTTCTGTGAATTGCTGTGGTTTGTTAGCCTTGTTCCTCTAGGGGTAGGAACAACATGTTTAGGGACTTTGGATCCCTTAGATTATGGACATTTCATGCTCAATGCTGTAAGGCACAAAAATGTCTATAACAGTTGCCCCCTAAAGTATGAGGCCGTTTATCGGGTGAAATGCTTTATCCAGGAGGGTCCGAAGTTCATCCAATTGCTGGGAGGAGACCTGTAATAAGATACAATACAATACATTATTTTTCATACTGCTTTAATGATCTAGCTGAGGCGGGCATTCCCATGCTCAACTTTATAAATTCATTTTCTGTACATAGAACAGACAATCGTCTAATGGTAGACTGATAATTTTGAGGAAATTATCATCCTTTGAGTAGGATGATCGTCTGCTGCAATGATGTACATGTCAAATGTCTTTATCTTTCCCGAATATATATCGCAGCCTGGATGGATGAAACTAGATCCGGGGTCTTCAAACTCGTTCGATCTTCACTCTAAGTACAAGTCGATCCATGTGAGAATTGTTCTGAAGTCGAACATGGAAAGACATCGCTTGATTACCGGTCAATGATGTAAACCGTTAACAAGCGCGAGAGGAATCACCGATAATGATAATGACCCTCAAGGTACTGCAGCACAATTCACGTGGTGTGAATAAAGGACTTGGCGTCGAACACCACACAAAATCTTTCGGTCGAAGGTCATTGATGTATACCTGTCGCCGAAAGTGAGAAACTTGCCATTGAGGCATGCAAGCTTCAAAGCACTGAAGGGGTTGTTCCTAGATCAACTTCTTGGATAATGAGCTGATGTCGACAAGAAGCGATCCGTCAAAGGAGGGCCTTAATGAATCCCACATCAGTGACACGGAACGGAGCTAATGATTTTGATGGAGGTGAAAACGATCTGTGACATATGATTCAGGGTGGCGGTCATGAATGGATGAAGGATAATGTTTGGCAGTGGATGGGACCCGGTTGACTCTTTCTGAATGACTTCTCTTGAACATATGGCGACACTGATGCGATGGATCGGTAGCATTACCCCAATTATGGATGGTATGGCGAGACCGTGGTGATGTGACCGGTGAATGAAACAACCCAACCCGATTGTGGTACGGAGGAAAAGTGTCATGTTCAAGAGCGACTTGCTACCATCAAAGTTTTCTTTAGTTTCTCCCAATTTTTCCCCAGTCATTGCTGACCAGTACCTCTTTATTTTTGTCAAGCTTGAGGAGGATAACATATGCTTGTTCTATAACCTGCCCTTCGGGCAAGCCCATCGCTATGTTTTAACGAGCCTAGCGATAGTGAAACTCGTTCTCTTCTAAAGACAAATTTGTTGCTATTTAGTGATTTTAACGAGTCTAATGACAAAGACAACTCGATCCCTTTTCATTTTTAGAGAGTCTGAAAAGGTACATAAAGTTAACTCAAAAATTCCTTTTTCGTCATCTAATCCCTTAAGTCCGAAAAAGTATAAAACAATACAGAAGGGATGAGTTTTCGATCGTTTTAACGAGCCGAACAAAACAAGCGCTCGATCTTTTTGTGCAATAATCCCTCAGGTCCAAAAAGATTAAAATCTAGAGGAGGGATAGCACTTTCGGTCGCTTTAACGAGCTAGAAGGCCAAAACTCGGCAATCTTTTCATATTTTACGAGTCAGTTGAAAAGAGCTTAAAGAAGACTCGTCTTTTGAGGAACGAGTGATAAACAGGGTTAGTAGCTGATTCCAGGTACAAGTTGGAATTTTCCAATCACGGCAAGTGTCACAAGGATGGCTAGGTGAAATCACTCTTCGCAGCTGTTCCTAAAAATGGGTAAACAATCATATGGAGGTGAACGATCGGCCAAATGAAAAGTGAAGGTGATGGTGAAAACATGACCAAGGCTTTGATGGCTGATGATATTACATTCACAGTGGTTATTTACCGGGTGGTGCTTATGTTTATTTTTTAATGAGCATGAAGTCCGCGTTAAAACTGCTCAAACTTATGTTTATTTTTTAACGAGCATGAACTATGCGCTAAAACTGCTCGGATCTTGCGTTTATTTTTTAACGAGCATGAACTTTGTGCTAAAACTGCTCGATCTTATGTTTATTTTTTAACGAGCATGAACTATGCGCTAAAACTGCTCGATTATACCAGTCATATGATAAGAGTGTCTCATCAAGATTCTATTTTTTAAGGAGCTTCATCTCACTAAGCTTTGCTCTGCATCCTTTCTTTATGCAAGTTTGGAAACGACTAATCCTACGAGTTTAAAGGGTTAGACCTACAGGTTTAAAGGGAGGACCTAAAAATTTAAAAAATAAATAGTCACCCCTTGCTTGCATTCCAAAAGGTTTGCATGCCCCCAGGCATAAAGTACGATTTCAAAGTTACCTCTACTTCTTTTCCGTCAAAACATTTGTTTTAACGAGAGAGGTTTACCTCTTTCAGGTTACCCAAAGATTGTCTCGTTAGTAGTTTAAACAAAACACTTCCTCGGCAATATCTACCGAAATAGACAAAGGTGAGTGAAAAATAGTTTATTTCACTCACATAACTTTGACAAAAGAATCTTATTCTAGAACAACCCTCTTCCTAGACGGATGGGGTACGGACTAGTCATATTCTCCCGCGGAAACCTACCCTATACCCAAAGTTCTCTGCCGAAGCAGACCAGGACGCATGCCCCCTGGGTTCCAGTCATATCCTCCTGGATTACTCGCGCTCATCAGAAGGACGGACCGTGGGTTGAGACACTTCTTGCATGAATAGACCATTTAGGGATGGTTCATGACTTTTTGCGATGCGTGATCTGGGGAATGAAAGTTGGTCCATGAGCTTGACCATTCTTCCTTCATGCGGAAAACACATTACTCTAAAGAGTGATGAGACGATGGCTCCCATGCAATATATATAGTCTCGTCCAAGGAGTAGGTTATAATCCAAGGGTCCTTGAACTACCATCACGTTCATTTGAACGGTCTTCCCTTTCAATGTTATGGGCACATTGGGGAGGATCCCTAAAGGTCGACTGGTTCCTTTATCAAAGCCTGATAAATTTCTCATTTCAGGCAAAAGCGCTGGCGAACCAAGCGCTTTCCAAGCAATAGAGGAAAGGATACTCACAGATGCCCCTTCATCAATAACTGTGCCGACCATTACCATCCTGTATATTTGGACAATAATTCTGAATGGTATGCTAGCTGGCAAGCGGGGTCTGCCTAGTTGGTTCCAGTCAAAGGACACAACCAGGTTGCTTGGTGATGGGACCGAATAGACGGCCGGATATCGCTCTGATGAACTTCCTTCCTGCGATAAAGGAATGGTGGCATTGCCCCCTTGATCATCAGAGTCAGTGCTGATGAAGAGAATTTGGATGGTGTCGTCTTTATTCTCCTCTGTGATGGTATCATTCGAAGATAGAGCCTTTGAAGGCAAAACTGGGTCAACTGCCGTTTCAACCTTTAGACTTTCGTCAGGTATGGATTCAGACGGTTCATCTTCAATGACAGGCGCTTCGGCTGACCACTTGAGTGGGCCAGCCAGGTTCTCAACTAGCGAAGGACTTGGCAGGAGTTTTTGATATCCAGGAGGAAGTTGCGCTCGTAAAATCGGGCGATCTTCCAGAACTCTTTTTACCCCGTCTAAGAAGGGACAATGGTGGATGGCGTGATTGCCTTCACATAGTTTGCAGAGAAATCTAGCGTTCCCTCTTCATCCTGTGGCTTCACTTCCACTAGTTGACGGTGAGCAGTCAACATGGCTATCAGAGGTCGATGCTACCGAATTGTGCAAACGGGGAGACCAGTCCCTTAGTATCCGAGGGATATAGGGACAATTTCTGTGGAAGTGGTCTCCCTTGCATATGACGCATGGTGATTTAGGCCTTTCCAGTGCTGTGTGTGGATTTTTGTCAGACGACACTTGTTTGCCCCCAGTCGCCTTTGGCTCCTTCTTCTTCTTTTCTTTCTTCTTCTTCTCCTTCTTCTCCTTAGGAACCCGGTTTTTTGCTTTACCAGTTCCGTCAAGTGAAGAGGAAGGAGGAGAGGAAGATGAAGTAGAAGGCTGGTGGGAAATTCTGGTCTGGTCTAACTGTTGACTTGACTGTTCAGGAATGGTGGTGTTCTGAATGACATTGGTTGAAAAGAGCCAGACTGGTAGGCCAATTGTCAGTCCTGGATGCGACAATGTGGCCATGTGGGGCGCACCAACTTCTCCCCAAGAGGAGAAAGGACTAGGATTTCCACTTAAGGGAACTCCTTGGTTGGTGGGCTCCATCTTTTCAACCTAAAGATCAACGCGGGAATAAAGGGTGATTGTTCCGTTTAAAATAAATTGTTAACGACGCTTTAGACACAACTTGCTTTTTCACTTTTAAAGAGTCGAGAAAAAGCTAAAGATGACTCTAGTCTCCTTCGATGTTTTAACGAGCCCAAAGTGACAAATGCTCAGATGGACTTTTTCTGTTATAGAGTCTGAAAAAGGCCAAAAGAAACTGCTCTGGAGTTCTAGGCAGAGGGTGTGCCAAACTTTTCGCAAAACCGCAGAATACTTTTTAGGGTACGGGCGGTCGATCTTCGTGAATGCTGTGTTCACTGCATTGCGATCAGTAGGGCGGCCGACACGGCTTCCTAAGGATAAAGGATATATGCCTATAGGGGTCTCCCAATATATACGCGACGGTACGTGGGAGCACAATCCGTACTAGCGCTATCGTCCCTCAGGAGGAATCACCCACCTTCCACGAGATTGACAGTCACTAGGCTTAACGACGCCGGAACACGTCTCTAGCCTAGACCTCTATGTTGTGCGTTATGTTGCAAAGCGTTGTTAGGTTCATTCAGTTTATTTTAAGTTGATCTTTTTAGAAGTTTTCCTTTCAAGGTTCACCACGAGATGTATGATAAAAATTCCTAAATGCAGTCTAAAGATGATAAGCAAGCTTTATATCTTTTCAACTTTGAAAATCCTAGCTGCTAAGGGAAAAGAAAGACACCATCTTTTCTCAAAGAGCAATCAGCACACTCTAATGCACTATTCCTAAATCAAGCATGCAAACTAATCAAAATGCAAATGCACAATGCAGGTGTTTGTTTTCCGCTTTCTTAGTATTGATGCCTACAAAGAAAGCTTTTTGTACAACTTTGAATTTGCTTTTAAATGACAGATACAAACAAGTTTACTTTTTTCGAAATCAACAAGGGTAGAAGAGATTACAACACTTTGCGATTTTCGAAATGAAAAACTTGTTTTGACACTTAAAAGAGACAAACTCAAACCAATAAGCAAAAGTAAATGTATAATCAACTGTAAACAACCAATGAACTCTCTCCTAAGATCACAATCAACAGATTTGAATAAAGGGCTACAGGATGATTATTTCACTCATGCAAAGGAAAACTGTAAATGATGCCACAAACACATAAAAACACTCACAGTCTTTTTGTACAAAAGGAGGCGGAATTTAAGCAGAGAAAAGGAGTTATCAGACTGGTACCTATGCTGGTTACAGGCTGCAAAAAACAGAGATCAAAATAGGGCAACAGAGAGCAGAGAACCCCAGCTACACAAGGCAAGACTGGTTCAGTGCAACCTCAACACTGTGGTTTTGACATTCAACGCAGGTAGCCTTCATGGGAACTGCGTTGAAATGCAGAATGCCTTCACAGCAGTTGCGCTGAAGGAGAAACTCTCGTTTCTCACTGGGTTCTGGGTCACAGATTTCTCAATAATCAACGGTTTCAGGCCAAATCAGAAACACAAGCAAGGTATAATCAAAGGGATGCTTTGAGAGGGTACTAAGATCTATCACAAAGGATCATCAAATCATTTGTGAGTCCATTGTTCAGATCATAGACAAAATCCAGTGAAGGATCAAGGCAGCAATTGTCTACTTTGCAACTGAGAATAGCAGAAGCAGCTCGATTGTTGCTGTTGAGTCTATGAGGTAAACAATGATAAAAAACAAATAAAATGACTAAAACAAATCTCCCCAGTGGAGTCGCCAATTTGTTGTGGGGAAAAATGCCTATGAAGGACGATCCTATCCACCTAAGGTGTGACAGTGCCTTAGCAACAAACAGAGACAGCTATTCTGGTTTCTTCCTTTATGAAATGTGAAAGAGGGGAGATCAATGGACTTACCGGTGTCTTCCGTTTGTCCCTCAATCCAGATCCTCTTCTCTTTGGGTGTTCACAGCTACTTGCCTCCTTGCTCGCCCAAGAGAACAACTACTTGATTCCTGCGAGATCACAAGAAAACAGCTACTTGCGACAAGAGAACAGCTACTTGTGACAAGAGAAGAACACAACACAAAGGCAGATATTCATATTCATAAATGATTCAGGATTAGAAATAAATCAAATACACTAATGCAATCATACATCAAAGATACATCAGTATATAGGAGAAAACCAAGATAGCTTTATTGATAAATAACAAGGTTCAGGAAGAGATACAACCCAGAGGGCTCCAATCCAGCATCTCCTTCCCAGCAGAATGGAATTCCTATCTTCACCTCCCTTCAAAGCATTAAGCACCCAATGATTCCAATCTAAAACCAACAGCAATTCTTTGCAATAACAAAATTCCAGCCTCGGGATCTCATGAAGGAGAGATGCATATATAGATGTTTGGAGAGAGGATGAGTCAGCTTGAGATCTGACTAGTGTCCTCTCCCTCTGTTAGTTCTTGAGTCCACTTGGAGGTTCTTGCTTCCACTTGGAGATTTGGAACCTCTTACTCATCACCAGTCGAATTCCCTGAGGCAAGTGTCATTTTGGAAGCTTCCTGGATTTTGACACCTTGAGGAATGAGCCTGCCACATGTCCAATCTCGCTCAGCGCAGGTAGCCAGTGTTGGAGTTGACATTCAGCGCAGGTAGCCAGTGTAGCCATTGACATTCAGCGCAGATGGTCAGTGGAGCAGTTGACATGATCCTGAATTGACTTGTTTTTGAGCAGTTTCAGGTGGAGAACTTCTGTGAATTGCTGTGGTTTGTTAGCCTTGTTCCTCTAGGGGTAGGAACAACATGTTTAGGGACTTTGGATCCCTTAGATTATGGACATTTCATGCTCAATGCTGTAAGGCACAAAAATGTCTATAACAAGCGGTTATTAATGTAGCCATTTTACTCAAGAATAATTATGTTTTGCCTGAACATTATGTTGAACAATACGCACATGATACTAAATTTCAAGAGGTATATTCAAACTTGAGTCAAGGCCACCAAGTTGAGGAATTAAACTACCATGCACATGAAAATCTGTTGTATCATTTGGGAAAACGTTTTGTTCCACAAGGAGAGAGAGTAAATGTCGCAAGGGAACCAGACACTTCTCTTATTGTTGGACACTTTGGTGTAAGTAAACAGTGGCAAATCTTTAGAGGTATTTTTACTAGCCTCGTATTCTTGAAAGTGTGTCATGTTTTATCAGAGGTTGTTCATTGTGTGCAGTTAGTAAGCCTAGTAATAGGAAACTAGGATTGTATACACCACTTCCAATGAATTCACGTCCATGGGAGAGTGTTTCTATTGATTTTGTAGGTGGTCTTCCTTTATCATGAAAAGGTCATGATTATTTCTATGTAGTTGTGGATAGGTTCAGTAAGATGTGCATACCAATGCCTTATAAAAAACAAATTACAGCTGAACAAACAGCTCAATGTTTGTTTCAAAATGTATGGGTTCACTTTAGATTACCTATTTCTATTTTAAGTGGTCGTGATTCCCTATTTGATGGGAATTTTTGGTCAAGTTAATGGAACTTAGTGGACACCAAGTTGAAGAAAAGTTCAACCTTCCATCCACAAACTTATAGTCAAACTGAAGTGGTTAATAGGACAGTTATTCATTTTATAAGAGGATATTGTAGCAAACATCCTAAGTTGTGGGATCAACAGTTGCATTATGTTCATCATGCTTACAACTGAGTAAAACACTCTTCTAGTCTAACTTCACCTTTTTAGGCATATCTTGGTTATTTTCCTAAGTCACCTTTGGGTTTCATCTTTGAGAATGATGTAGTTGTGGATGGACATAATGACACAAACAGAGCAAATAAATTCATTGAGTAAATTTAGTTGATTCACCAAACAGTTCAAGAACAACTAGAAATGAGTCAAGGAAAGTATAAGGCAAGGCATGATAAGCATCTTGTGGATCATCAGTTTCAAGTAGGTGATAAATTTTGACTATACATTTGCAAGGAAAGGCTTCAAGGTGAAGGTAAAAATATGAAACCAGTCTGTTATGGTCCATTTAAAATTCTATAAAAGATTGGTAATAATGCTTTCAAGTTTTATTTTCCTTCATATATGCAAATTTATTATGTTGTTAATGTTGAAAAGTTGAGATTGTATGAGCCTCCTTTGATTGAAGATCAAGGAGAAAGTGTACAGATTCCATCAATTGAATATTTTTCTCCAACATTTCTTGATAAGCTTCAGCAAGACACCATACTTCACAGAAGAACGAGGTAATCACAGAGGGGATATTTTGATTATCTTTGAGTGGGTTTCAAAGGTACAAATCCATCAAAAGCCAAATTGATTGAAAAGGATAAGGTGAGGGAGCCATACCCTCATCTGTTCAATAGTTGAATATAATCTTTTGGGGTCCAAAAGGCTTCTAGTGGGGAGGAGTGGTCAAGTGCTCAAGTTTATGCTTAAAAATCAAAGTATCAGAATTTTGTCACACTTAGCTTTAGACCAAAGAGCTCATCATTCTAAATCCAATGGTGCAAACAAAACTCACATCTGAGCTCATATGTAAAAATTAGAGCAAGTGAAAGCTAAAGTTTGACTTATCTACATGGTAGGATTGGATGACATGGCAAAGGTCCCAACAAATGAGGACGTGCCATGTGGCAGGCTACCATTGGCCCTCGCATATCTCATATCAGAGTCGCAGGTAGAAAGGTGTTAAAAATCGACCCCGGCATATACAGGTTGCGATGCGATATAATCACAATCACATATCGCAAATGAACGAGTATTACAAAAATCAGCCTCTATTAGATTGGGTTGCGATGCAATATCACAATCGCATATCGCAAGAAACACGAGTTTCACTTAAGACTTCCACTGGTTCTTAACCAATTGTGATGAGCAATAAGACCCCAGACGCGATATGTTATGTGTTATATTTTATATGTCGTCGGGTCCGCTGATACCGCCAATTAATGTTCCTCTGCCGATTGTCGATTGCGAAATGTGATAGTTCCCGGACGCGATATGTTTATGGCCCACAGTTTAATTTTTCATCTCGTTCGTTAATATCACATCACACAATCGCACATTTTCATCGCGTTCATAGACTTTAAGCCGTTAGTCCTGGCTGATTGAGATTTGTGATATGACCTACAGGTTATGGCCTACGGCAGCCAAATTCTTGCTCAGTTAGCAGATTTTGGAGCAAATTTGTGAGATTATTTTGGTTTTGGAGCAATTTGTGGAACAATTAATGGAAGAACTAGGAGAAGCCATAACTTCTTTAGTTCTTATCTAAAATGTATGCAAAAAGAGGCTAGATAGCCATTTTGGAGAATTTTGAACTCATTGAGACAGGTTTCAGAGGAATTCAAGCATTGTAAACACACTTTCTTTTGTAATTTTGAGCATAATAGAGAGGCCCAAGAATTAGAAGCTAGACCAAGGAGACATAGCCCAGGAGGGGAGAACTCCTCATCAAATCTCTGTGTTGTGTGTTGTATTTTGATGTTATTTGTTGTTTTTCATCATATGTTTTACGTTAAAATGTTTATAAAAGTTAAATAAGAAAGTCTAATGGGTTTTAGTTAATTATCCAAAAATAGTTAATCCTTAAGCACTTTATAAGAAAATTATAAGCGTCTTGGGTTTTATTTTGAATGGAGAATTAACACAACATTACTAATCTCCTCCATTTCAAATCAACACATTATATATTCATTCATTCAACAATAGAAATAAAACAAGCAATAATACATAGCGCCACTGAACACATCCATACAAATACAATTGCCAACATATCCATAAAATAGTTTTAAATTTACAGGCTACATGGATTCGCCCCCATGAATACCATGGATAAATACCGTTGATTCTTAATACCATAGGTCAATACCATGTGTTATTTTTTTTTATTATTATTATGAATTTTTATAGGTTTATTTTTATTTTATTTTCAACAAGTTAAAATGTTTACATTATATTATGTTACATCAAGTTAGACACCTCTACCATATTTTAAATGTTAAATTTTAAAAATGTATTGTTGACATCTATGCCATATTGAGTTTTTTTTTTTTTTCGAAGGTGGCAAAACCTATCAAACTCAGGTGTCAAACCAACAGTGAGGACAACCATCTCTGGCTGCTATCCGCGAATGTCGATTTGACTCATCACCGTTATCAAGGAAAACCACGCCACCTGTAATAACCCGCTGGTGGTCCGTAAGGGAGCAGGCTTTCACTCCTGCCAGATGCCTCTGGGTCTTGGGCCGTTAACCTGTTTCCTTACGTCCGAGGAAGACGAGCTCTTAGCCAAGCAGAAGCAGTTTTACGGCATACTCCAGGCCGACTATGCCATATTGAGTTGTATCTTTAAAATAATTATAATTGTACTTTTGAAATTTTTAATTTCCATTTTGTTAGTATTATTTTTTCATCTTTATTATATTATCATATTTTAAAAAAAAATATTTCCTTTTTCACAATTTCAATTTGAATGTATATATTTATATATATATATATATATATATATATATAGAGGATGTGATGTTTGTAATAAGTAAAATTCATGTATTAAATACTTGAACCATATAAGAATGATTATTATAATATTTGGTGTCAAATAAATTATTAGATTATTATTAAATAATTTTAAAGTAGTTAAGAGAATATTTTGTTGGGATAGAAAGCATATGTATAATGATGACTTCAAATTTGGTCAATGCCACTATGAGTATTATTAAAAATTTTAATAAAAAGATTCCACTACCATATAGATGAATGTCATTTCAAATATTATTAAAAAATTTTAATAAAGAGATCCCACTACTATATGTGTCAAGAGATATAGACAAATGTCATTTCAAACATTATTAAAAATTTTAATAAAGAGATTCCACTACTATATGTGTCAAGAAATGTGACAGGTTAACAATGGAAACAACACTATTATTGAAAATGATGCATGGAAAATGGTTAAACAGTCTTTATAAAACAAGCTTAAAATAATGAGATAAATTTTTTATGAGGTTTGAGTCATGTAATGGAGAAGACATAAACAATATCAATTTTAATAAATTCGTACACTCTTACATTTGTAATAGTGATGAAAAGTATTTAAATATATAGTCATCATTAATTCTTATCAAACTTGGATTGTTATATAAATGTCCAAAATAATGACACTATATGGCCATATGATCCGAATGGAAATTGGCATCCACCTATGGTATTTATCGACCCATGGTATTTATCCACTCATGGAATATACCCATGGTATTGTAAGAGACATTCACCCATGGTATTCATCCACCTAAGGTATTTATCCATCCATGGAATTTACCCATGATATTGTAAGTGGAATCCACTCATGGTATTTATTCACCCATGGTATTTACTCATGGTATTGCAAGTGAGATCCACCTATGGTATTTACCCATAGATGGAATTTACCTATGTATTATAACTTTAAAAGAACTATAAGTAACAAGTCGCATTTTGTAAAAGGACAAATTGTCCACCACAATGTATCAGTTACATTTATTATCTGTTTTAATAAATAAATAAAAATCTTTGAGGTTTTGTTATTGTGTATTTTCCTCTTTTGTTCTTGTATTTTAATCTTTTAGATCTTGGGGGCCTCCTCCCAAGATCCGGATTAGTGATATCAAAGCTAGGTTACAGTGCCATGAGAATGATAGTTTGACGCATATTTTAATTTCAAAATTTTTTAGCAATCTTCATGCACATGCTACGATCTCCACAGAGCACTTTCTTTAGAAAAGCGATAAGATTTATTTTATTTTTTTCATTTTTTTGAAGAATTTTTTTGGGTGATGAGTTTGCAGATCAGATATGAAAATTTTGGTACAAAATTTACAAAATAAAATATCATATCTATATTCCTTGTGAAAAATACCCAAATTAAAAAAAAAATCAACTAAATCTGAGTCCAGATAAGGGAGATATCATTGATTTAAGATTAGTTGCCTTGCAAAAATGTTTCTGATGGCAATTCGTGGATGAAAACTCTCCTATCATTTTTTGTAGCTTTTGTGCAAAATTTAAGAAAAATGATTGGATATTTGAGCTCCTCTTGAAAAATCACCTGATTTCAAAAAAAAAGATCAAATCAAATTTCGGATGAAGGAGATATCACTGACTTAAAATATGTTATTTTTTCAGAACTTCTGTGATGTCAAGAAAGTTGCAGTGCAAATATGAGTTTCTAGAGTGTCCAAATAGGGATTTTGAACACATGGTAAGATGCAGAATGGTCATTCTATTTCCAAAAATAGGTTATAATAAATATTCTGAGTTATATTGACCAAGTTATGCCCATTCTAAATTATTTTTTATATCTGGAGCAACATTCAAATCGGTCTTTGTTTGGAAATGTGCCCTCCCACCCCGCTTTAGTAGGCATTTTATTCACATTCATCAATTTCAACATAGCAGCATCTGGCTTGGGTTCTTTGGATATGTGCCCTCCCACACCAAGCTATGTAGAAACCTACTACTTTATCAACAGTCAAAATCATGATTATGGGTCAACCACACAAAATCCTTGTCATCGAAGTCCATTTGCTAGGCTATACACTATTAGTATCACAGTTAGTCACAAGAATTACAAGGTATCTCTATCCTTGGATATTTGTTTGTCATGACTATGGGTCATCCACAAACCCACACTTCAGCGAAGTCCATTTGCTAGGCTACACATTGTCAGTATCACAGTTGGTCACACACATTACAGGGTATCTATATCCTCAGATCTTCATTCATCATGGTTATGGATTAACTACATAAAACCCTTCACTTCAGTGGTTCTTCATATTCAAAAAATTCTTCTTAGAAGGGAAATTCACGCAATGGGGACCATTGCTTCTTAAGGAGGGAGGAATGATCCGAATGGAAATTGGCATCCACCCATGGTATTCATCAACCCATGGTATTTATCCACTCATGAAATATACCCATGGTATTGTAAGTGGCATCCACCCATTGTATTCATCCATCCAAGGTATTTATCCACCCATCAGATTCACCCATGGTATTGTAAGTGGCATCCACCCATGGTATTCATTCACCCGTGGTATTTACTCATGCTATTGTAAGTGAGATCCACCTATGGTATCTACCCGCCCATCGAATTTAACTGTGTTATTATACCTAAAAAAAATACCATAAGTAACAAGTCACAATTTGTAAAAGGAGAGATTGTCCACCACAATGCAGCCTTTGTTGAAAATAATACTGAGAAGGGGGCTGAATCAGTATTATCAAATTCTTTTCAATATATCTTCCTTATTTATACTTTGAATAATTCTTCAAATATTGATCATTACTTTGTATGTCAGTATCATAAAATAATGAGCAGGAACAAGAAAAGCAAATAGTCACACAAAAGAACACCAGATATAAGGTGGAAACCCAATGTGGGTGAAAACCACCTGCTGCAATATGTCTCTATCTTCTTTTAATAAGAAACTCCTTTTACAATGATTTTGTACTGGTGCAGTCCTTTACTAGTACACAGGCTACAACCTGTAGAGAGCTACAACTCTCTCTCTCGTTTTCCAGTCTCTCCTGGAAGGGAGCTACAACCCCCTACTTCTTTTCTTTCAAGGACCACTTTTCATTAATTTTCAGACTGGATCCAAGAACATCAAAAACCCATCAACTACACTTGCATCATCAATCTCTGATTTATCCAATACTGAATCAATGCTTTCACCAAAGCCAACCCGCATACAGATCTGCAAATATTTCCTTATAACTTTGCAGTTGTTCCATACATCAGACATACCCAGATCATAACATGTGTACAATAAAACATGCATCAATAATTCAGATCTATAAATTCATTCTTTCAAATATTTAGATATTAGTTAACCCAGATCACAGATCAAAATCATATAGAGATACCACTATTCCAGCCTTAAGATTTTGACCCATCAATAGAACTTATCCTTCTCCTTACGCTCAGGTTCCTTCTTCATTCAGATCCAGATCTGCACCATAACCCAATCACCATATTCCAGATCTAGCACTTTATCAGATATTCAATAATTCAGAAGATGCTTTGCCAAATGATCTCCTTCCTCTTTTATAGCCTTAGTCCTTTCTCAATACCACGGTCCAAAACCATAGGATCAAAAAACTGTTGGATTAATACCATGAACCAACCATGAAAGTGCGTGAGATCAACACTTTTGGATGCAATACCATGGACCAAAACCATAGGATCAAAAACTGTCGGACTAATACCATGAACCAACCATGAAAGTGCGTGAACTTTTCTCTTGCATGAAGGGAACTTTTATCTACATGAAAGTGCGTAAACTTTTCTCTACATGAAATAAACTTTTCTCTGCATAAAAGTGCGTGAACATTTCTCTACATGAAATAAACTCTTCTCTGCATAAAAGTGCGTGAACTTTTCTCTACATGAAATAAACTTTTCTCTGCATAAAAGTGCGTGAACTTTTCTCTACATGGAATAAACTTTTCTCTGCATAAAAGTGCGTGAACTTTTCTCTACATGGAATAAACTTTTCTCTGCATAAAAGTGCGTGAACTTTTCTCTACATGAAGGAAACTTTGTTGCACTATAATTTATCAAATAAATTTGCTGCACTATAATTTATCATTTGTGTGATTTGCCATCAAGGACAACACTTGTCTCATAATGCCAACAGCCTTTACAGTTATTAGCTATTTAAAAAAACAAAAACAAAAAACAAAAAAAAACAAAAAAAACAAAACAAAAAAACTTTGTGGTTTTTTTATTGTGTGTTCTTATTTTTTCTTTTGGCATTTTAATTTTTTAGATATTTGGGGGCTCCCCCTAAGATCTGGATCACCATATATGTAGTCACAAATATGTATAAATGTGATGTTATTAAAGGGAAGGGTTTGAGACAATTTGGAACCCATCGTGTTTACATGTTAGAGGGAGAAATACTATTATCTTTTCATAATAACTCATCATCATTACATTTTAATAGCTTAGTATCTTGTTATATGCAGAAAATATGGATTTCATAAGAAGTTCTATCTTAAAAGTTACATATATTAGTTAACAAAAGATTCAACCCCAGCAAAGAATTATCATCGGAAAATCTCATGGATGAGTTCATTATGGCCTTGGAAGGATTTTTAACTTGTAGGAACCTATACCAAATGTAGGAGCCTTCCTAAGTACACAATTTATTATTATTATTATTATTATTATTATTCATTCGCAATATATTATCCATATACATGATTTCTATACAACTTTTTTATCATTACACATCCCAAGGTCATAGAATTATAAATATAATTAATAGCAACAAATTTTATTTTAAGTTAATTAGTCTCATGAATAATGAAAATCATCATAACAAATTACATAAAAATAAATCAGTATGCATAACCCAACTGCAAAGGATTCTGCAACTATACATTTTTTCTTGATCTCTATAGTATAGTAACTTATTATAACCATTAATACATATAGGAGAAATTTTCTAAAAAATTTTGGTATTATGCACCGAGTGGATGGAGATTTCAATCAGATCCATTGATTCCTTGTGCTCTCTTGATGTAGTCCTCATGCGTGTATGTAAAATTTTCATCTCGACCTAATGTCTCAGACTTGCCAATTGACCTTCCAGTATACTCCTTAGGTTCTACTCTTCTCTACGGACCCTTAAGATACGATTGGTTAGAATAGAAGAAGAAAAACACTAGCAAGTGGAGGAGAGCGCTCTAGCTCAAGACTTCCAACTCATAGAGCCTCCACTTCCATCAAATTCATCATAGATCTCAATAGCCACTTTACATAAACAATACCATTATGATAGTCATCCAATATTAGGGTAAAATAGAAACCTCTCTCGTAACTTTCCTTTATGTTATAGAAGGTCTCAGTGCTGACACTTGTCACTTCATGCAAAAATAATTGTTTTCATTAATCCAATATTTTGATTATTTACCTACCTTTGTGTCATCCTCTCACGAAATATCTCCTATTTGTTTTTACTTAATTTCTTATTAAAAATTCCATTTTCCCACACCCACACATGTTTTCCTATTTCTTCTACTACTTCTTCCTAGATCCCATTTTATACTCCCTATTTTGCATTCATTCACCTTAGTCAATATCTAAGTCTCATATTTTATTCCCTAACTACTTTCTAATTTTTCTCAAGTGAAAGTCTTAGTAGGATATTTTTGGGTTATGCTCTTACCATATGGAGGTTCTCTCACAAAAGAAATTTTCTCTAGTTCTAAATTATTAACCTTCAAGTGAATACACAACCCTCTTTTCCTAATGAGAATAGATTGGCTTAGTATTAATGTTTCTAATTTAACTCTTTGTTCCATTTTCCCTTTGTTATTAGAAGAATTTATATACTTAGGAGTTATTTAAATTTATGTTATAAATACATAAGGTTTCCCAAGTGTGAGGAAGGAAGGTTTACTATTAGCTCAACTATAATTATACCTATTCTCCATTTTCCCAATGTTTTCTTCTCAATTAATTTTCCCAAATCCTCTTGCTTTATTTATGTGTGCTATTACTTTTCATTTCATGCGTATGAACTACTATTTACAATCTATTTTTCCTAATTTCATTGGTATCGAGCTAGTTTTCACCGTAAGGAATTTCCTCAACATATCATTAACATCTTCCCAAGTAGCTGAGTTGGTATTATAATTATTCCATTGGACCTTCACTTGGTCTACCAATATCCACCTATGTTATAGATTTTATTTTTCCAATATCAAAATTGGATAGATGATCATTGTTCCCTCATTTAATACCTACAAATGACTCAAGTTAATAAGATGAAAATGATCTGAAATATAATGACACAACACAGAAACATGGAACACATCATGCATAAATTCTAGTTATGTAGGTAAATAATTGCATTTAAATAAATAAGACTAAATAGAGGAATGGATAAGTAAACTTACTTGCATATTATTCTAAGAGTAGGGCCTTGTATCACCTGTAGAATGAGAAGGACCAACCATAAGTTGATACAATTTTATCAAATAAATCAAGAAGGAAAAGTAATGAACTTAAGCCCTGAGTGATATTGTTAGCTATAGTTATCTACATAGAAATCCAAAGAAATGTGGGAAAATCCATTAGCTTTATCTGAAAGTACCAACCCAGGGCTAAGCATATAAAATTGTGCTACAGGGAAAAAAAATTTAGCGTTGCCTCTCTAAAACCCATAGGGAAACTCCATACTAAATGCATCATCATATAACCTTCAAAAGATATACCACGTGAGTTAAAACAAAAAACAAAAGGTTCAAAAAGATAATAAATAACTTTGAATAGAATGACAACTTCAAAGAAAATAAGAAATTAATGATAGGGTGTAATAAACCTACAGGTAAAACACTTAAAAAGATTTATGTGGCCATTCATTGCTAGAACAGAGAGAGAGAGAGAGAGAGAGAGAGAGAGAGAGAGAGAGAGAGAGAGAGAGAGAGAGAGAGAGAGAGAGAGAGAGAGATACTGATAATACCCTTCTACATTACCTGAGACAAAAACCTTATGTGGCCATTCATTGCTAGAACAAACTTAAAGTAATACCCTTCTACATTACCTGAGACGAAACCCTTATGTGGCCATTCATTGCTAGAACAAACTTAAAGTTGAGTACACTGTTTGGGAAGAAGTTGAAAGAACATTCCTTAGAACTAATGATTTTTCGAGGAAAGAAACCTTGGAACCATTGTAAGCACTAATACACTAGCTTAGGGCTCCCAACCTATAAAATATTACCAGGTAGAAGGTCAGCGCGCAAAACTATTCCACATATTAATAAGTTAAAAAGGAAAAGGAAAGAAACCAAATAAGTCTATGTTGCTTATATGCCATTATAACTTTGGCCATTATCAAAATTGTAATTACCTAGTGAGATAATTTATTGGAAGGTGAATAGGGAAAATCCTGTTGAAAAAATTAGTAACCAATAAACTAGAGGGGATAGGGTCAAACCCCTCCTCAATAATAACAATGACGTGAGTGGAGAAAAGTAGTAGAGTAAACGATTCAGTGATAAGGTAGTCTACCTTTAAAAAGCACACCAAAATACAAAACCCATTATTGGATCACCTTAAATTATCTAAACTATCCAACACTAACTCCTCACTTGATTGAGGCAAGGAAGAACTCAATATGAGGAACCACATGGCTAGGTTCATAGGATGTGTTGATGGGTTGGTAGGATAGATTAATTTCTAGTCATAATTAAATAAATAATGTGCGTCCAAAGATTATTAAACTCCCCAGGAGTAAATTTTCTATGGGGCATAGTAGCAAGGCTCATCATTTTATAAACACAAGTTTTTGGATTCTAGATTTGATGTGGAAATAACCTTTTTAAACAATAATTATGAGAAACAATACATTTATTATCAAATAAAACCTCAAAATGTGTGGCACAAGGACTAAGTAATATAGCATTAACATATGAATTTCCTAGTCAATTTCGTTAATAACTATGGTTGCTCTTCATACATAGAGAATTGTCCTTAGTAGAATTAAAGGAGAGTAATTTGAGAGAATATCCTTCTAGCCTAAGGTAGAGAATTACTAAGAAGAAACATTATAATAGAAAAACAAGCATGCTATACATTTAACTATTTATGTAGAAAGGTAGTGTGTAAATTCACACAAATATCATTATTAATCAAGTAAGAGTGTAAATTAATACAAGCATTTTCTTCAAGTATGAATTATGTGTACATAAAATGTGCTATCAGAGCTATAGGTTACAATACCAAGGCTTATGGGTCAGATCACAACTGGAATTAAACTAAAAAATAAATGTTTGTTTCACGCAATGTAAGGAGAAAAGAAGAGGACAATGATGGTAGAACAATTTGTAATACCTCCTAAAGGAGTATAAAAAATATAGGTGCAACTAGGATGTGAATAATTACATCACATATTGGGACGATTGGAAATCATAAAAGGCTTAAAACTAGAGTTAGCCAATATTAAGGTAGATACTGAAAATTTATTGATATCTGGTGTTAAGCAAGAAAGGCTCATAAAGAATATAATTGATAAACCTAATCTGCAAATAGTAGGGATAATTATAGAAGAGGAGTATAGGGAAGAGTCCTACAAATGAAAAAATCTAGGCAATAGAGATGAGAGTGTGGTTGTTATACTTAGAGATGATGCGGAAAATGATGACAATGCATTCAAAACTCTCCCAATAATACCCAGTCAAGGGAAGACTACAAGGAGAATTTTAAAACATTATACCTCTAACCTTTGATCATGAGTTAGAGGAAGCAACAGAGTCATGGCTACTCAATACGAATAAATATTTTCAAGTGTATGAGTATCCTAGCAATCCAAAAGCTAGACTAAATAGTTACCAACTACAAGGCAAGGCATCCCTATGGTGGGAGGAGATGAGGATTGTGCATAATATAGAAGAGAATATTATGAGTTGGGAAGATTTTCAAAATTGCTTCAAAGAAAGGTATTTGATAGAAAGATACTATGATGATAGAGAAAAATAATTTCTTGAGCTAATGTTTGGTTAGATGACCACAAATGAACTTGTTGCTAAATTCACCCATCTCCCATGATATGTACCCCATATTCACGAGGAGAAAGATCAACTTCATCATTTTATCTTATTCCTTCCCCTTTCATTCAAAGAAAAAATTGAGCATGAAAGCATAAAAACTATCGAATAATTGATTAGGAAGGCTAAAATTTGTTATCGACAATCCAAGCAAAGGGTGAAAATTCAAAATATTTTCCAAATAACAAGAAAAAAATGTATATTTGTTCTAGGAACCAAAGGTTTAAAATTTGTTCCTTTAAAAATTCTAATAAAAATCACCAAAATTACCTTTTAGTAAGAATGAAAATTAGTAATAGAAGACTCAATCTTAGATAGGGTCCAGAACAATTGGTTTGAATAGTAAAGGAATTAATGGAAGAGAATAAGAACCATTGAAATGTTGGGGCTATGGAGTGCATCGTCTTCTTACATTGTAAAATCAATTCAAACCTTGTAAAATGTATAAGAAACCTCTATCATGAATGCCATGGCTTCAAACATTCCTAAAATCAATGCAAATCTAGAATATCATCATGTTGAAAATCAATCTATTATGATTGAAATAGAAGGTAATCTCGTAAACCAACCTCTTTCCATTTTTTTTATAGATCTAGGGGCTAGTTTAAGTTATGTCAATCCACAAATGTTGGAGAAATATAAGTTGGAAATAGAAAAATAGAAAATTCTTGGTTGATTAAACTCACCACTAGTTACAAAACGAAGGTTACTACATGGGTTAAATATTCTCTTATTAGTTTGAATGGATGTAAAACAACAATAAACCTGAATGTTTTATCCCTCGGATGTTATGATGTATTGGTAGGAATGGACTACTTAGAAAAGCATATACCAATTATTAATTGTTTAGACCATAATGTCACGGGTAGCCCAAATGAGGGAGGAGTACATATTATTATAGGTATAAAAATATTGATTTTTATGTTGAGAGTTTTTTCTAAAATATTGTGTGTTCTCATTGACATGTTTGATGTTTTTAGTGAACACTTCACCCATGTTGAGTGATAGAAAGTTAACAATTTTGACATGTTTAGCTTTTTTCCTTGAATATGGGTAAAGTGTTCACCTGAAACATCAAACACCTCAATAAGTACTCAGACTATGCAAAACAAATCTTTGAACATCAAAATGTTAATTGTGAAAATCTTCATGCAAAAGAAAAATACCAATTACTACCAGGAAAATATCAACCTTACAACTAAAATCATGTGGTAGAAAAGGTTGTCAATTATTTTTTGTACAAGTAGAAGACTCGTCACATGAAACTAATGAGCTTACTCTAGATTATTTGGAGAAGGTATAGGATTTCAACGATGTGTTCCTTGTTGAAAATGCAACAAGAAAATCTTAATTATTTTTTTTCCTTGAATTAAATTGTAATTCTACATCTCATGGCAAATTGTAATAGTTAACTAAGTTAATTTGACTTGGTTGGCTCAGTTAATTCGAGTTGAGGGTCGAACTGGAGTCATGTAGAGTGTCTCCTAATTTATAGGAGCCCTAGTTGAGCTTATTTTGAGTTGTAATTATTTAATTCAATTTAACTGAGTTAAAGTCAATTAAACTAGTTCGAATTGACGGAGGAATTAGTGGTAGATCCTATAGTGGGATGTAAGCTATATTAGTTGGGTGTAACTGGTAGTGACCAAATAATAAACTGAAGATTCACTCATAATTAACTCATGCATGTTAGATCAAGGAAAGACCTAATTGAGATTGGAGTTCAGGGACAATGTACTATCAGTTGTATAATCATCTGAATTGTACAGATGGTGCATCCAGTCATAGGAAGGCCTATGAGGATTTAAAAATTCATATTTGTGGAATTTCCCAACTAAATATGTGCTAATTCCCAAGGAAACTATGCAAGGAAATAGGATTTTGGAAGGAAGCAAAATTGGCTGAGTATTGGCTTGAGCTTGTCTAGGAAGCAGTGAGATAGATAGCGATAGTGTAGAGGTTGCTCGAGCTTGAGCAAAGCATTGTAATATTCTCATATATTTTTAAAATGAAATATATAGATAGTAGGGGTTTTTAGATATGGATTTCCCTAGAAAATCATTGTCTTATGTGTGACTGAATTCTTTCTCTTATATGCCTCATGATTTCATTGATCGTTTATTTTTTTCGTTGATGAGTAGAGTAGATTCAAGTCAATTGTTTTAGAATATTACAATATTCAATTTGAATCTCCAAGGAATTTCTACATTGTATCAGAGAATACAAATTTGTCTTTTGCAGGTGAAATTGAATTTGCAGTATCATACTTCATAGCCAATAGGATGTCGTTCTATCGATTTAGACTTGAATATTCCATTGAGGGTAGTTCGAACTTTATTTCCTCAAAGTACATGATAGAGGTAGTGTCGAAAGACAATGGGTTTAAGGAATTCATAGACAAAGATATTCCTAAGCCAGTTAATGCTCAAGGTCTAGCAAAGTGGATAAAATCTATGGAAAATGTGAGAAGTATTATCATAGATGGAGTTCAAGATTATGTTGTCTCAAACCTCCATGGTAACGAAACTCCATTTGCAATGTGGAAGGCCTTAACAAACTTGCTCAAAATAATAGTGACCACAGGAAGTTGGCATTGAAGAACAAGCTCAGAAATATCAAGATGGACAAGGGTGACATAATACTGAATTACTTGACCAAGTAGACCCAATGTCGGGATGAACTTGTAAGTGTTAGTGTTATGATTTATAAATATGATATGGTGAGCCTAGAACTTCTAGGCCTTCCCAATAGTTGGCACAACTACCACAACTTGGTTAATGGCAGGGAGAAGCTACCAGAGTGGGATCATTTGTGGTCTAACTTGTTACGAGAAGAGATTCAATGGAACACCAGAGATGGATCCTCATCCAAGATTAATGATGAGGAGAATTGCGCTGTAGCTAAAAAGGTGAAGAAAGGGAAGGGGAAATTATCCCATTCCAAATCATATTCCAGTCAGGGTAGCAAGAATAAGGACATGTCTAAGATTAAATGTTTTCAATTTCATGAGCTCAAACATTATGCCACAAAGTGTCCACACAAGAAGTTCGATAATAATCCCTCATGAGGAGCAGTAGGTGAAGCTCTTGCTTCACAATTTGAACTGGATTTCACTCTCATCACTTGCATGATGACATCGATGATGGGTAGTGTGTGGTACCTGGATAGTGGAGCCTCATTCCATATGACTGACAACAAAGAGTTCTTTAGTGACTTGGAGGAGAAGGACCTCTAGATTCACATTGAGATGGGAGATGATGGAAGGCATAATGTGACTGACATCGATACTGTTACCTTTGAGAGAGATATCAATTCTGCTCTCACATTAAAATATTTCATGTATGTTCTAGGTTTGAAGAAGAATTTGGTTTCAATTTCCATGTTGGAGGATCATGGCTACGATATGATATTTTGCAATGGAAAGGGTTTCGTTCGTCACATAGCCTTAGGACACGTGAAGTGGATAGTGGTCTAGGTGAAGAACCTTTTCAAATTGAATGTAGAAGACTACACTTCTTTGAGCACAAAAGTAGAGAAGGTCAAGAGTAGAGACGTCGGTGAGTTGTGGCATAGAATATTGGGTCACTGGCACTACAGAGCTTTAAAGGTCATGCAAAAAATTTCTATCGGACTTCCCAAGGGTGCACTAGAGTAGAGAGGCACATGTAAATGGTGTACATTAGGGAAGTACAAAAAAATTTCCTTTCATGATAAATGTAGTCGAGTGTAATCAATCCTTGATAGAGTTCACTTAGATTTGTGTGGACCGTTCTTGATAGCATACATGGCCAAGCACAGGTATTATGTAATATTTGTTGATTGGTTTTCTCATAAGTGCTGGATTTTCTTCATGCAAAAGAAAGATCAAGTGTCCACTAAATTTTTTGAAGTATAATCACTTGTCGAGAAAGATACTGCGAGGAAAGTTAAAGCTCTCAAAAGCGATAATGGTGGAGGATATGTGTTGAATGAATTCAAGAACTTATGTGCATCAGAGGGCATATGATGGCAGTTAATAGAACCTCATAACCCACAACACAATGGGGTGAATAGATGGAAGACCACAAGTATTATGGGAGATGCACTGGTGATGTCACATGAGCAGGGCCTACTGTTGCACTTGTGGGTTGAAGCATGCAACACAATTTTTTATTTGCAGAACAAAATCCCTCATTGAATTCTCAAGATGAGTACACGAGAAGAATCTTTTTTAGGGAAGAAATCAGATGTGGCAGAATTAAAGATCTTTGGTTCATAATTCTACTGTCATGTTACCAAGGATGCATGGAAAAAGCTAGAGCCAACAATTGAGTTGGGCATATTTGTGGGGTACATCGATACACCTCACAACTATCAGGTGTACCTGCAATCCAATAGGATGATAGTGGTTCGTAGATATGTGAATTTCAATGAAGAGAAGGTGATGAGTTGTTCCTTTGAGAGGGAGCTTCAGTTACATGCAGAGGAGGAGCTTTAAGCTCCAATGGAATAACCTCAAGATGATGTGGAGTAGCCACAAGTAGAGGCACATAGAGTGGAAGCACCCACTCATGTAGATACATCCAAAGATGGAAGGAAGTGCACCAAAGACGTTGGAATATTGATTCATGGTGCTAGAGAGAATGTGGGATCACCCAAATCACAACGCAGGTAGAGGAGGTCATCAAATCTATACACTAGCTAAATGGCTCTGATGAGCGAGAGTGTAGAGGTTGAGAAATCTTCATTTGAGGAAGAAGTGTAGTAAATGGTATGGATTGATGCCATGGTTGAGGAGTATGAATCCATTATCAAAATCAATGTTTGGGAAGTGGTCCCAAGACCAACAAATAAATCATTGGTGAGTTCCAGATGAATTTATAAGGTAAATCAAGCAGCAGATGGTAGTGTGGAGAAACACAAGCCTAGATTTGTAGCCAGAGAGTTCTCTAAGGTGGAGGGAATTGAGTATGATGAGACCATTCCTCCAGTAGCAAGGTACTCTTCAATGTCAGTTTAGATGGTATGGAATATACATCAGATGGATGTGAAGAAAACATTCCTCTGTTGAAAATAACAACAAGAAATGCTAAAAATAGAAATGATATAATAGCATTGCTATAAATAGCATCTCAGGTACCAGTGTTGGAAATAGCAACAAGGAATGAAAAATGGAAGTTCTAAAAATAGCATTGCTATAAACAATATTTTAGGATAGATTCCAATTTTTGTTAGTCCCTGAACAAAAATTGAGAAGTAAAATTCGAATTTGATCTTAGCAGCTATTTGTAAAATAATTAATTAATTCATCTTGAGTTAATTAGTTGTAACAAATAAAACATGAAGTCTATGTGAAGACATGCAACAGTTTCTCCATTGATTGAGGAAGTTATCCCTTGATTTATTGAGATTAGGATGAGTTGTACTTTGAGTTGTAATTAGTTAGCTCAATTAACGGAGTTAAGTCCAGTTAGTTAATGCATGCATGCATGTAACTGCTGCATTTCAGATAACTGAATATTCTCTCATAAATAACTCATGCATTTTAGTTTAGTCAGTGACCTAGTTGAGATCAGAGGATGGGACAGTGTACTATTAGTTGGAGGATTTTTCCTATATAGGAAAGTCATCCATACAAAAGGAACTATCTCCTTTAGAATTGCGCAGTTAGATTAGAGGTTAGTGAGTGTGTAAAGAGACCAATTCACACAGGTGGCAGCACTAGACCCCAAGGAAAACTACGCAAGGAAATAGGAGGCTTGGAGGGTAGAGGAGAAGGTTTCTGAGAAGCCTTTGACTGTCTAGAGCAGAAAAGGTATTGCAGAGAGAGCAGGATATCTTGTGAGTTGATTCTTTTTGTAATCAGAACATATTTCCACTTGTATGACAATATAGAGATTAGGGTTTTACGCTGAGGCTTTCCCCGATTTATTCTTCTGTGTTCATGTGTGATTGATTTCTCATTCTCAGTTATATGTGTTCTAATTGATCTTGCTCATATTCGATTAAGCTTCTGCAAATTTTGTTGTAGAAGTAGATCTTGTATTTTTCTTTAGTATATTACATAATTTGTTGACCTACAGTGGGAATTTTTGCATGGTGTCAAAGAAAAGGTGATCAAAGCAAAGAACATTATACAAGAAGGGAGAAGTTTGAAGTTTGAGGTTCCTAAATATAGAAATCGAGTTCTTATCACATCCCAATTTCACCAATGGAGTTCAACGGTTTAAGACTCGAGTACGCCCTTGATGACAGCTAAAATTATATAGCCTGGAAGGACCGCATGGAAGTAGTGTTGTGGGGAAAAATGCCTATGCAGGACGATCCTATCCACCTAAGGTGTGACAGTGCCTTAGCAACAAACAGAGACAGCTATTCTAGTATTCTTCCTTTATGAATTAGAATGAAGAGAGATGGATGGACTAACCGGTGTCTTCTGTTTGTCCCTCGATCCAGTTTCTCTTCTCTTGGAGAGTTCCCAGCTACTTGCCTTCTCGCTCGCCCAGCTTCAACAAGTTTCTGCAAGATTACAAGAGAAGAACACTACGCAAGACATAGATTCATATTCATAACTAGTTCAGGATTAGAAGTAAACTAAACATACTAATGCAATCATACATCAAAGATACACCAGTATATAGGAGAAACCAAGATAGATTTTTTGATGAATAACAAGGTTCAGGAAGAGATACAACCCAGAGGGCTCCAATCCAGCATCTCCTTCCCAGCAAAATGGAATTCCTATCTTCACCTCCCTTCAAGGCATTAAGCACCCAATGATTTTGATCTCAAACCAACAGCAATTCTTTGCAATAACAAAATTCCAGCCTCTAGATCTCATGGAGGAGAGATCCATATATAGATGTTTGGAGAGAGGATGAGTCAGCTTGAGATCTGACTAGTGTCCTCTCCCTCTGTCAGTTCTTGATTCCACTTGGAGGTTCTTACTTCCACTTGGAGATTTTGGAACCTCTTACTCATCATAGTCGAATTCCCTGAGGCAAGTGTCATTTTGGAAGCTTCCTGGGTTTTGACACCTTGAGAAATGAGCTTGCCACATGTCCACTCTCGCTCAGCACAGGTAGCCAGTGTTGGCTTTGACATTCAGCGCAGGTAGCGAGTGTTGGCTTTGACATTCAGTGCAGACAGCCAGTGGAGCCATTGACATGATCCTGAATTGACTTGTTTTTGAGCAGTTTCTGGTGGAGAACTTCTGTGAATTGCTGTGGTTTGTTAGCCTTGTTCCTCTAGGGGTAGGAACAACATGTTTAGGGACTTTGGATCCCTTAGATTATGGACATTTCATGCTCAATGCTGTAAGGCACAAAAATGTCTATAACAGTTGCACCCTAAAGTATGAGGCCGTTTATCGGGTGAAATGCTTTATCCAGGAGGGTCCGAAGTTCATCCAATGTTGGGAGGAGACCTGTAATAAGATACAATACAATATATTATTTTTCATACTACTTTCATGATCTAGCTGAGGCGGGCATTCCCATGCTCAGCTTTATAAATTCATTTTCTGTACATAGAACAGACAATCGTCTGATGGTAGACTAATAATTTTGATGAAATTATCATCCTTTGAGTAGGATGATCATCTGCTGCAATGATGTACATGTCAAATGTCTTTACCTTTTCTGAATATATATCGCAGCCTGGATGGATGAAACTAGATCCGGGGTCTTCAAACTCGTTCGATCTTCACTCTAAGTACAAGTCGATCCATGTGAGAAATGTTCTGAAGTCGAACATGGAAAGACATCGCTTGATTACCAGTCAATGAGGTAAACCGTTAACAAGCGCGAGAGGAATCACCGATAATGATAATGACCCTCAAGGTACTGCAGTACAATTCACGTGGTGTGAATAAAGGACTTGGCGTCAAACACCACACAAAATCTTTCGGTCGAAGGTCATTGATGTATACCTGTCGCCGAAAGTGAGAAACTTGCCATTGAGGCATGCAAGCTTCAAAGTACTGAAGGGATTGTTCCTAGATCAACTTCTTAGATAATGAGCTGATGTCGACAAGAAGCGATCCATCAAAGGAGGGCCTTAATGAATCCCACATCAGTGACACGGAACGGAGCTAATGATTTTGATGGAGGTGAAAACGATCTGTGACATATGATTCAGGGTGGCGGTCATGAAAGGATGAAGGATAATGTATGGCAGTGGATGGGACATGGTTGACTTTTCTGAACGACTTCTCTTGAACATATGGTGACACTGATGCGATGGATCGGTAGCATTACCCCAAATATGGATGGTATGGCAAGACCATGGTGATGTGACCGGTGAATGAAACAACCCAACCTGATTGTGGTACGGAGGAAAAGTGTCATGTTCAAGAGCGACTTGCTACCATCAAAGTTTTCTTTAGTTTCTCCCAATTTTTCCCCAGTCATTGCTGACTAGTACCTCTTTATTTTTGTCAAGCTTGAGGAGGATAACATATGCTTGTTCTATAACCTGCCCTTCGGGCAAGCCCATCGCTATGTTTTAACGAGCCTAGCGATAGTGAAACTCGTTCTCGTCTAAAGACAAGTTTGTCGCTATTTAATGATTTTAACGAGTCTAACGACAAAGACAACTCGGTCCCTTTTCATTTTTAGAGAGTCTGAAAAGGTACGTAAAGATAACTCCAAAGTTCCTTTTTCGTCATCTAATCCCTTAAGTCCGAAAAAGTATAAAACAATACAGTAGGGATGAGTTTTCGATAGTTTTAACGAGCCGAACAAAGCAAGCGCTCGATATTTTTGTGCAATAATCCCTCAGGTCCAAAAAGATTAAAATCTAGAGGAGGGATAGCACTTCCGGTCGCTTTAACGAGCTGGAAGGCCAAAACCTGGCAATCTTTTCATATTTTACGAGTCAGATGAAAAGAGCTTAAAGAAGACTCGTCTTTTGAGGAACGAGTGATAAATAGGGTTAGCAGCTGATTCCAGGTACAGGTTGGAATTTTCCAATCACGGCAGTGTCACAAGGATGGCTAGGTGAAATCACTCTTCGTAGCTGTTCCTCAAAACGGGTAAACAATCATGTGGAGGTGAATGATTGGCCAATGGAAAAGTGGAGGTGACGGTGCAAACACGACCAAGGCTTTAATGGCTGATAATGTTACATTCACAGTGGTTATTTACCGGGTAGTTCATTTTTTAACGAGCTTAAACACGGATTGAAACACTTGCTCGATCTTATGTTTATTTTTTAACGAGCATGAACTATGTGCTAAAACTGCTCAGATCTTGCATTTATTTTTTAACGAGCATGAACTTTGTGCTAAAACTGCTCGATTATACCAGTCATATGATAAGAGTGTCTCATTGAGATTCTATTTTTTATGGAGCTTCATCTCACAAAGCTTTGCCCCGGATCCTTTCGTTATGCAAGTTCGGAAACGACTAATCCTACGAGTTTAAAGGGTTAGACCTACAGGTTTAAAGGGAGGACCTAAAAAATTTAAAAATAAATAGCCGCCCCTTCCTTTCACTCCAAAAGGTTTGAATGCCCTCAGGTATAAAGTACAATTTCAAGGTTACCTCTACTTCATTTCCGTCAAAACATTCGTTTCACCGAGAGAGGCCTACCTCTTTCAGGTTACCCAAAGATTGTCTCGTTCGCGGGCACGAATAAAACTCTTCTTCGGCGATGTCTACCGAAATAGACAAAGGTGAGCGACGTAGCCCGCCACTCACATAACTTTGACAAAAGAATCTTATTCTAGAACAACCCTCTTCCTAGACGGACGGGGTACGAACTAGTCATATTCTCCCGCGGAAACCTACTCTATACCCAAAGTTTTCCTGCCGAAGCAGACCAGGACACATGCCCCCTGGGTTCCAGTCATATCCTCCCGGATTACTCACGCTCATCAGGAGGACGGATCGTGGGTTGAGACACTTCTTGCGTGAATAGACCATTTAGGGATGGTACATGACTATTTGCTATGCATGATCCGGGGAATGAAAGTTGGTCCACGAGCTTGACCATTCTTCCTTGATGCGGAAAACACATTACTCTAAAGAGTGAGGAGACGATGGCTTCCATGCAATATATATAGTCTCGTCCAAGGAGTAGGTTATAATCCAAGGGTCCTTGAACGACCATCACGTTCATTTGAACGGTCTTCCCTTTCAATGTTATGGGCACATTGGGGAGGATCCCTAAAGGTCGACTGGTTCCTTTATCGAAGCCTAATAGATTTCTCATTTCAGGAAAAAGCGCTGGCGAACCAAGCGCTTTCCAAGCAATAGAGGAAAGGATACTCACAGATGCCCCTTCATCAATGATAGTGCCAGCCATTACCATTCTGTATATTTGAACGATAATTCTGAATGGTATACTGGCTGGTAACTGGGGTCTGCCTAGTTGGTTCCAGTCGAACGATACAACTAGGTTGCTTGGTGGTGGGACCGAATAGACGGCCGGGTATGACCCTGATGAAGTTCCTTCCTGCGATAAAGGAATGGGCAAATTGCTCCCTTGTTCGTCAGAGTCTGTGTTGATGAAAAGAACTTGGACGGTGTCGTCTTTATTCTCCTCTGTGATGGTATCATTCGAAGATAGATCCTCTGAAGGCAAAACCGGGTCAACTGCCGCCTCAACCTTTTGACCTTCGTTAGGTATGGATTCAGACGGTTCATCTTCAATGATAGGTGCTTCGGCTGACCACCTGAGCGGGCCAGCCGGGTTCTCAACTAGTGAAGGACTTGGCAGGAGTTTTTGATATCCAGGAGGAAGTTGCGCTCGTAAAATCGGGCGATCTTCCAAAACTCTTTTAGCCTCATCTAAGAAGGGACAACGGTGGATGGCATGGTTGCCTTCACACAGCTTGCAGGGAAATCTAGCTTTCCCTCTCTGTCCTGGGGCTTCACTTTCACTAGTTGACGGTGGGCTGTCAACATGGCTATCAGAGGTTGACGCTACCGAATTGTGCAAACGGGGAGACCAGTCCCTTAGTATCCGAGGGATGCAAGGACAATCTCTATGGAAGTGGTCTCCCTTGCATATGACGCATGGCGATTTAGGCCTAGTTAGTGCTGTGTGTGGATTTTTGTCAGACGACACTCGTTTGCCCCCAGTCGCTTTTGGCTCCTTCTTCTTCTTCTCTTTCTTCTTCTTTTCCTTCTTCTCCTTAGGAACTTGGTTTTTTGTTCCACCAGTTCCTTCAAGCGAAGAGGAAGGAGGAGAGGAAGAATTAGATGAAGTCGAAGGCTGGTGGGAAACTCTGGTCTGGTCTAACTGTTGACTCGACTGTTCAGGAATGGTGGTGTTCTGAACGACATTGGTTGAAAAGAGCCAGACTGGCAGGCCAATTGTCAGTCCTGGAAGCGACAATGTGGCCATTTGGGGTGCACCAACATCTCCCCAAGAGGAGAAGGGACTAGGATTTCCACCAAGGGGAATTCCTTGGTTGGTGGGCTCCATTTTTTCAACCTAAAGATCAACGTAGGAATAAAGGGTTATTGTTCCGTTTAAAATAAATTTTTAATGACGCTTTAGACACAACTTGCTTTTTCACTTTTAAAGAGTCGAGAAAAAGCTAAAGATGACTCTAGTCTCCTTCGATGTTTTAACGAGCCCGAAGTGACAAATGCTCGGATGGACTTTTTCCGTTATAGAGTCTGAAAAAGGCCAAAAGGAACTGCTCTGGAGTTCTAGGCAGAGGGTGTGCCAAACTTTTTGCAAAACCGCAGAATACTTTTTAAGGTACGGGCGGTCGATCTTCCTGAATGCTGTGTTCAGTGCATTGCGATCAGTAGGGCGGCCGACACAGCTTCCTAAGGATAAAGGTTTTATGCCTATAGGGGTCTCCCAATATATACGCGACGGTACGTGGGAGCACAATCCGTACTGGCGCTATCGTCCCTCAGGAGGAATCACCCACCTTCAACGAGATCGACAGTCACCAGGCTTTACGACGCCGGAACACGTCTCTAGCCTAGACCTCTATGTTGTGCGTTATGTTGCAAAGCGTTGTTAAGTTCATTCAGTTTACTTTAAGTTGATCTTTTTAGAAGTTTTCCTTTCTGGATCACCACGAGATGTATGGTACAATTCCTAAATGCAGTCTAAAGATGATAAGCAAGCTTTATATCTTTTCAACTATGAAAATCCTAGCTACAAAGGGAAAAGAAAGACACCATCTTTTCTCAAAGAGCAATCAGCACACTCTAATGCACTTTTCCTAAATCAAGCATGCAAACTATCAAAAATGAAAATGCACAATGCAGGTGTTTGTTTTCCTCTTTCTTAGTATTGATGCCTACAAAGAAAGCTTTTTGTACAACTTTGAATTTGCTTTTAAATGACAAATACAAACAAGTTTACTTTTTCGAAATCAGAAAGGGTAGAAGAGAATACAACACTTTACGACTTTCGAAATGAACACTTGTTTCGACACTTAAAAGAGACAAACTCAAACCAAAAGCAAAAGCAAATGTATAATCAACTGTAAATAGCCAATGAACTCTCTCCTAAGATCACAATGAAAAAATCTGAATCAAGGGCTACAGGATGATTATTTCACTCATGCAAAGGAAAACTGCAAATGACGCCACAAACACATAAAAACACTCACAGTCTTTTTGTACAAAAGGAGGCGGAATTTAAGCAAAGAAAAGGAGTTATCAGACTGGTACCTATGCTGGTTACAGGCTGCAAAAATCAGAGATCAAAACAGGGCAAAACAGAGTAGAGAACCCCAGCTGCACAAGGCCAAACTGGTTCAGCGCAACCTCAACACAGGGGTTTTGACATTCAGTGCAGGTAGCCTTCACGGGACCTGCGTTGAAATGCAGAACCTCTTCACAGGGTTCGCGCTGAAGGAAAAACAAGAGTTTCTCACTGGGTTCTGGGTCACAGATTACTGATTAATCAACGGTTTCAGGCCAAATAAAAGCAACAAGAAAGTTACAATCAAAGGGATGCTTTGAGGGGGTACTAAGATCTATCACAAAGGATCATCAAATCATTTGTGAATCCATTGTTCAGATCATAGACAAATCCAGTGATTGGATCAAAGCAGCAACTGTCTACTTTGCATATGAGAAGAGCAAATGCAGTTCGATTGTTGCTGTTGAGTCTATGAAACAAACAATGATAGAGACACAAATAAAATGACTAAACAGATATCCCCAACGGAGTCGCCAATTTGTTGTGGGGAAAAATGCCTATGCAGGACGATCCTATCCACCTAAGGTGTGACAGTGCCTTAGCAACAAACAGAGACAGCTATTCTAGTATTCTTCCTTTATGAATTAGAATGAAGAGAGATGGATGGACTAACCGGTGTCTTCCGTTTGTCCCTCGATCCAGTTTCTCTTCTCTTGGAGAGTTCCCAGCTACTAGCCTTCTCGATCACCCAGCTTCAACAGGTTTCTACAAGATCACAAGAGAAGAACACTACGCAAGAGATAGATTCATATTCATAACTAGTTCAGGATTAGAAGTAAACTAAACATACTAATGCAATCATACATCAAAGATACACCAGTATATAGGAGAAACCAAGATAGCTTTTTTGATGAATAATAAGGTTCAGGAAGAGATACAACCCAGAGGGCTCCAATCCAGCATCTCCTTCCCAGCAAAATGGAATTCCTATCTTCACCTCCCTTCAAAGCATTAAGCACCCAATGATTCTGATCTCAAACCAACAGCAATTCTTTGCAATAACAAAATTCCAGCCTCTAGATCTCATGGAGGAGAGATCCATATATAGATGTTTGGAGAGAGGATGAGTCAGCTTGAGATCTGACTAGTGTCCTCTCCCTCTGTCAGTTCTTGATTCCACTTGGAGATTTTGGAACCTCTTACTCATCATAGTCGAATTCCCTGAGGCAAGTGTCATTTTGGAAGCTTCCTGGGTTTTGACACCTTGAGAAATGAGCTTGCCACATGTCCACTCTCGCTCAGTGCAAGTAGCCAGTGTTGGCTTTGACATTCAGCGCAGGTAGCCAGTGTTGGCTTTGACATTCAACACAGACAGCCAGTGGAGCCATTGACATGATCCTGAATTGACTTGTTTTTGAGCAGTTTCTGGTGGAAAACTTCAGTGAATTGCTGTGGTTTGTTAGTCTTGTTCCTCTAGGGGTAGGAACAACATGTTTAGGGACTTTGGATCCCTTAGATTATGGACATTTCATGCTCAATGCTGTAAGGCACAAAAATGTCTATAACAAGTAGTATTAGAGGATAACAATCTAAAGGACTTCATTGATTAAGAAGTCCCCAAGCCGTCAATCGATAATGCTACAGAGTTGGATGAATGGAAGAAATGTGTGGCTAGAGCAAGGAGAATCCTTCTGGAGGGATTTCAAGACCACATAGTCTCGAGTCTCCATGGGAAGGAGACACCATTTTCGATGTGGAAAACATTGAAAGATATATATCAGAACAATAGTGACCAGAGGAAGCTGACATTGAAAGACAAGATATGGAAAATAAAGTGTGAAAAGGGTGACATGATCTCTACATATCTGAACAAGCTCACCACCTACAAGGATGAGCTTGGAAGTGTAGGGATCACGACAGCCGATGATGACATGGTGAGTCTTTCTCTCCTCAGTCTTCCTAAGAGATGGCATAGCTACCAAGACTCGATAAATAGAAGAGAGAAACTGCCAGATTGGGAATGTCTTTGGTTGGATCTGATGTAAGAGGAGATAAGAAGAAGCACTAGAGATGGTTCTTCATCAAAGGAGGATGAGGAGAACTATGCCTTAGTGAGTAAGGCAAAGAAAGGGAGGGAGAAGGATTCTCATCCCAAATTGAGTTCTTCCTATGGTGGGAATAAGTTTGACAAATTGAAAGTGTGATGCTTTCATTGTCATGAGGTGGGCCATTTTGCTACAAATTGTCCACTAAAGAAATCCAAGAAGGGATCCAAGGAAGTATCAGATGGTGAGGCACTGGCCTAATAGTTCGAGTTGGATTTCAACCTCTTTGCATGCATGGTTTCATCCATGGTGGGATGTGGTTGGTTTCTTGACAATGGAGCTTCATTCCACATGACCGACGATAAGAGTTTGTTTAGTACCTTGGAGGAGAAAGATCTCCAGATACCCATAGCGATGGGTAATGATGAAAAGTATAGTATCTCAGGAGTAGGCACAGTTGTTTTTCAAAGGGAGCATGGAGCTCGTATTACCCTGACTGATCTAAAGTATGTACCAGGTTTGAAGAAGAATCTTGTGTCCGTCGCTATGCTAGAAGACAAAGGCTATGATGTAGTCGTCAGTAAGGGAAAGGTTTTCCTTTGACACGTCACCACGAGACAGGTGAAGCAAATTGGTTCACAAGTCAAGAACCTATATGCTATTGAGGTTCAAGATGCATGCAAAGCCTTGAGGAGCAAGGAAACTATTAGAGACTTCGTGGTTGAGAGGGAGAGTACATTACCTCTCACCATGTATCGACAAAAGAAGTCTCAGACAATTGTGGAGGAACCACAATTGGTGAAGTAGCTTTAGGAGGTTGTGGAGCCACCACAACTAGAGAATCCAAGAGGAGACTGAGTGGAGGCATCCGCTCATGCAAAAACCTCCAATAGGGGGAAATTTTGAGCTAAGTGGGTAGAGGGATCACATGCATCCATACCTCTAGGTCGGAGGTGGCACGATGTGGAGTGATAGTCCCAAGAAGGCTGTAATAGGAGCAGGATCATTGAGGTACCCAACCTCTCTGATTAGACCTTTCTATGGGAGCACCAACGACGAGTAGCAGGAATGGCTGAGTGGGTAGAGGAAGATGTAGATGGAGCAGTACAGAGACCTACAGTGTAGGAATCCCAAGACAGTGCAGAGCTAGCGGGCTGTAACAATACGAGAGGCAGAGGAGTGTTACACCAGTGTTGGATGGCATAGAGAGGTGTGCAACAATGTGAGATGCATGGAGTGTTGTAGCAGCTCAGAGGTCAAAGAGGGAGCACTTGTGAGTGGTAGAGGGAGCTTCAACATCAGAAGATGTTTCTAGCCTAATAGGGAGGTTAGTTGGGAGATCTCTTTGTTTCTAGATTTGCTGGAGAAATAACACTTGGGAGAAGTGTTGCATGCAGAACATTCCAAAGGTTCAGGATCGGGTTCGAGTTGAATGCCTTTCTTGTTGAGAGGAAGTGTTGAAAATAGCAACAAGAAATTCTATAAATAACATTGCTATAAATAGCCTCTCAGGTACCAGTGTTAGACATATCAACAAGGAATGAAAATTGGAAGTGCTAAAAATAGAATTGCTAAAAATAGTATTTCGATATAGATTCCAATTTCAATTAGTCCCTAAACTAAAATTGAGAAGTAAAATTCGAGTTTGATCTTAGCAGCTGTTTGTAAAATAATTAATTAATTCATCTTGAGTAAATTAGTTGTAGGAAATCAAACATGAATTCTATGTGAGGACATGCAACAGTTTCTCCATTGATTGAGGACGTTATCCCTTGATTACAGGAGATCAGGATGAGCTGTACTTTGAGTTGTAATTAGTTAGCTCAATTAACTGAGCTAAGTCCAATTAGATTAGTTCAAATAGTTTGTTGAACTGATTGTGAGTTCAATTAGTTCATGCATGCATGCATGTAATTGCTGCACTTCAAATAACTGAATATTCTCTCATAAATAACTCATGCATTTTAGTTCAGTCAGAGACCTAGTTGAGATCAGAGGATGGGACAGTGTACTATTAGTTGGAGGATTTTTCCTATATAGGAAACTCATCCATACAAAAGGAATTATCTCCTTCAGAATTGCGCAGTTAGATCAGAGGTTAGTGAGTGTGTGAAGAGGCCAATTCACACAGGTGGCAGCACTAGACCCCAAGGAACATTGTGCAAAGAAATAGGAGGCTTGGAGGGTAGAGGAGAAGGTTTTTGAGAAGCCTTTCACTGTCTATGAGCAGCAGAGGGATTGCAGAGAGAGCAGGATATCTTGTGAGCTAATTCTTTTTGTAATCTGAACATATTTCCACTTTTATGTTAATACAGAGATTGGGGTTTTAAGCTGAGGCTTTCCCCAGGTTATTCTTCTATGTTCATGTGAGATTGATTTCTCTTTCTTAGTTATATGTGTTCTAATTGATCTTTCTCATATTCGATTAAGCTTCCACAAAGCTTGTTGTAGAAGTAGATCTTGTATTTTGCTTTAGTATATTGCATAATCTATTGATCTACAATGGGAATTTCTACATCCTCAATGATATGATTGAGGAAGAGGTGTATATTGAGAAGTTGGAAATATTTGAGACCTTTAATAGAGATTCACATGTGTGAGGACTCAATCAAGCATTATATGGACTAAAATAAGCACCACGTGCTTGGTACACCAAGATTAACAACTATTTCAATAGATTGGGCTTCACCAAAAGTGAAGCAGATGAAAACCTTTACCATATTGTGGTTGAAGGTAAATTGTTTATTATAGTATTATATGTTGATGATTTGATTCTAACAGGTGATGGGAAGCTGATAAAATCTTGAAAAGAGGATCTTTCAAGAGAATTCGAGATGAAGGACCTAGGGCTCATGCATTACTTTTTTGTAATGGAAGTATGGAAAGGAGATGAGGAAATGTTTGTCTCTTAGGGCTAGTATGCCAAAGAGATAACGAATAAGTTCCACATGGAGAGCAGCAAGCCCATGTATACTCCTCTAGTAGGTAATTGGAGGAAGGAAGATGCCACATTAGGTGAATTACTGGAGGCTACTATTTATAGACAATTTGTGGGTTCAGTTATGTATTCGGTGAACACATGCCCAAATATATGTTTTTCCGTTAACTAGCTTATTCAAGCCATGGTTAAGACAACCAAAATTTATTGGAAGGAAGCTAAACATGTGTTGGGAAACCTTATAGGCACCACTCAGTTTGCTCTTTGGTACAAACAAATACAGGGAGTGAATCTTCAAGGATTTGTAGATGCAGATTGGATAGTGAGGCCATCCGACAAGAAGAGCACATCAGGGAGAATCTTCAGTATTGGGTCAGCAACAATTTCTTGGTGCAGCATGAAGCAAATATTAGTTGCACTTAGTTTGGTAGAAGAAGAGTACACTGTAGCTAGTCAAGCAACTTGTGAGGCTATCTAGATGAGGAAGATCCTTGTTGGGTTACTTGGTTAGCAAATGGATACTACAGTGGTTTACTATGACAATCAAAGTTGTATCAAACTCTCTGAGAATCCAGATTTTCATGATCAGTACAAGCATATCAACATTCGGTATCAACATTTACGACATTATGTGTATAGGAGAATCATGTTATCAGAGTACATTCCTACAAAGGAGTAGGATGCAGATATTTTAACAAAGGCATTATAAAGATGAAAATTCAAGCTTCAAAGTGGTAGGATTTGGGTAGAAGATAATACCTTTCTTGTTGAGAGGAAGTGTTGAAAATGCAACAAGAAAATCCTAATTAAATTTTGTTCTTGAATTAAATTAGGAAATAAATTGTAATTCCACATCTCATGATAACTTGTAATAGTTAACTAAGTTAATTTGACCTATTTCGCTCAGTTAACTCGAGTTGAGGGTCTAACTAAATTCATGTAGAGTGTCTCTTACTTTATAGGAGCCCTGGTTGAGTTTATTTTGAGCTATAATTTTTTAATTCAGTTTAACTAAGTTAAATTCACACAAGCTAGTTCAAACTAATGGATGAATTAGTTAGAGATCTAGTAGTGGGGCGTAACCAACGGTGATCAACTAGTAAATTGAAGATTCAGTCATAATTAACTCATGCATGTTAGATTAGAGAATGACGTAGTTGAGATTAGAGTTTAGGGACATTGTACTATCAGTTGTATAATCATCCAAATTGTACAAGTCATGCATGCAATTAGAGGAAGGCCTATGAGGATTGTGTTACACAAAATATTGTCACCATGAATTTCTGCACTCAGTGTGAGTCTATCACCACTCATACTATCCTCCTTTGCAAGTCTCAAACCTCAGCTCTTCATGTCAAGCATTAAAAATGAGAGAAAGCATTTGAAAATCACTAAAACTCTAGTTCTGCACTTTCTCTTACCATTACTTGCAGTCCCGTACCCCTTGGTCATGTTAGCTGCGGACATGCCCACTCTGTCTCTAAAGGAATGGGTGCAGACCACTGTAAAAGTCAAAAAGGTGCAAGTTTATTATTAAAAACTCACTTTGGATTAATTTTGGACGTTTCTAGAAGGAATCTTGAGGTGGCAAGTTCGCTCCTAGGTGGTTCATGCATCCCATAACTAAAGGAGCTAACCCCTTGATGTGAGGAGCTTATCCCTTTGAAGGTGGACCTGGTAACTTCCTTCCTCTGCATTATAAATTGAGGCATTAGGTTGGTTGCTAGGGAGGTTGAAAGCTGAACATTTTTGGGGGTAAATGCTGTTGGAATTTAGACTTCCTAGTTGAGCTTGAGAGGAGATATTACATACCTTTTGGCTTCATTGGGAAGAGAGTGAAACTTGTCAAAGTAGAGGAGATTCTTGCTGGACCCTGGGAGGAGCTTGTACAACATCAAGGCACCAAGGTTGTAAAGTTATTCTTTGTTTAAAGTTAATACAATCAGATTCATTTTTCTCAATAAATTGTCTTCTATGGTTTATTTCATGAATTCCTTGATCATCATGATAAATATGGTTTATTATATTGGCTATGCAGGTGTTATTTGATGTTTTATTGTTTTTGTTTGCAGGTCCTTTAAAAGGGAGCTCATTTGGACAAATGGAGCTTGGCTTCCACAAACTAGCATTGGACTTGAGGTAGGGTCTAAAACATTTCTTGGCTTTTATTTATAAATCGCAATATTTAGAGAAAGATAGAATTTGTTTGGTTTGCTTGTCACTAGATATCCATAGATACCAGGGAGATTGGTCTTTTCCGCAAGAACGATTTATCAGCCCAATAAAATGTGACTCCACTGGGGACTTGAATTTTGGTTTTTTGCCTTTGCTTTACTTTGACTTGAGAAACTTTTTCTTTGTTTCTGGTTTTTGCTTGATGTGTGTGGGATTTGGTAGCTTCTTTAGATTTTGAATTGTTTTTGTTTTTATGCTTTTGGAAGAGGACCAGACCCTCTGTTTGTAACACAGTGCGGACATCCCCGCACTTTTGTTTTACACACAGAGCGGTGCCGCACTTGGTTATACTAGAAGCCTGCAGACCCTGTCAAAATTTTGAAAAATTAAAAACTTTTCATTCAATCAAGCTTAGGATTTGTTTATGTGTTTTAGCGTCTGCCCAGATCTGCACGTGTCTTGTCAGAAACTTTTTTGTTGGTGAATTCCATTGGCATTTAGGTTTTAGGTGAATTTCTAGAAGTTTTGTGTGCCCGGCTTGATTTTCGTTTGGTCTTTGTAGTAACTCAGAGCTTAGAAGCCTTAGAAACCTCAGATCACCCTGGTTTTTGCTAGTCTTCTTGATGAGTCTAACTGATTTGTAAATTTACCTTTAGTTAGGAATACATCTTGTTTTTCTCTTTGCGAAGCTTCGAAAGAACTTGTTTTGAAAGTTTTGGATTTTATTTTCAAAAAGAAAACAAAAGCTGGTTGTTTTTTGATTAATTTGTTATTTTGAACAAATTAGTCCTTAGTTTGCTCATAGCTAAGTAAAACATCCTCGAAAAGAAATTTTGTAGGCTTTTGCTTCAATTAGATTGTTAGAATTTATAGATCTCAAGATTTAATTTTTAATAGTTTTGAGTGTTTTATAAAAATTAAAAAAAAAAGTCTCTTTTGAAAAGGTTTGCTTTTGTAGTATTTGAGTGTTGAAAAGAAAGGGATATTTTTCGTGAGCATAATCAGTAGTCTCGTTTTTGAGTTTATTGAAAAAGACAAAAGAGTTTTTCTTTCCATTTGTTTGTTAAGGAAAGATTTGTTTTTTCAAGCATTTACATTCTCAACTCTTTCTTTAGCTATAAATTCATTGAAGAAAAAGGATTGTTTATCATCTTAGGTGCATTTTTAGTGTTTTGGAGTCGAGTCTTCACAACATAAAGTTTCATCTCCGCACCTTTTGACTTAAGAAAAAACCAATAAAAATAACGCTTAAAGTAAAATCTATCTAGCAATCTTTTTATTTCTAGGGCTCTTTATCACCAACATAGCTTATGCTAGTATCATGGAGTAGGGATTAATTAACTCTCCAAGATAGTAAAAACAAACAAGTAGTTGTATATTGCGGTAGGAGATAAATTCCAATTGTTACATCTATGCTCTGGGAAGCTCCTCTTAAAGGAGTCAAGCACGAGATCGTATCCGAACCAGTGGGGTAATCAATCCTTCCTCATTGGGAACGATAGAAGATATACACGTATTAAAAATGGTAAACATCGGATTAACCATTGTCGAGGAGCCTAGGGTCACTTATTGCTAAACCTTGGATTATGTCAAGGAGCCTTCAAGGGGATTGATCTTGCTACTCTGCCCTTGTGTGTGTGTCGAACCACAGACTGTTCCCCCAGGTATATTTGTTTCCATTGGTAACCATAGTGACCATAATCTACAAGATTCTTTCCTAAGGTGACGGTGGAGGGAAGATCCCACTGTACCTAGAGCAGACGTCGACTAGACTCACTTGGATTTTCTGGGGGGTTCTCTTCACTCGAGACAGTTTAGTGGAGAAACTTGTGCCAGTCTATTCATTAAGCAGGTTGTCGGGCTAACTGTTCCAACCACCATTTCTGTATTGAATTTTGTGACGTTGGATTTCATCACCAACTAGTGTTTTTGGTATGGAAAGTTACTGTTTGTGTGTGGTTTAACCTCCTATATTCTTTAGGCATGTGATTCAAACTGTTTGGTTCTTTAGAGACTTTAGGTGGTTTTCACTGAGATTTTTCTTTGTTTGTGTTATAGACATTTTTGGGCACTACAACTACAATCATATATGTCCATAAACCAAGGGCTCCTAAGTCCCTAAAAGTGTTGTTCCAACCCCTAAAATAGCAAGGTAAACTGATTACATCATCTCCCAGAATTTCTCCATGAAAAACTACTCAGAACTGGTCAAAACTGGACCATCTCACCTGCTCCATGGTCAAAGTGCGCTGCATCCCACCTAAATGCACACGGGAGGTGCGATGCATACTGAAAAGCCCTTCTATGGGGTGCGATGGGCGAGAGTGGACAAATGGCAGAGTCAACTTGCGAGGTGGATGATCATGGAATCTTCCAGAAACTTCTCCTGTGACACTTGCCTCTCTGCATTTGCCCAGGGATGAGTAAGAGATCATCAATCTCCAAGTGGAATCAAGAACTATCAGAGAGAGGACACTAATCAAATCTCAGAAGCTGACTCACCTCCCTAGAATCATCTATATATGGATCCCTCATCCCATAGATCCAGAGGCTGGAATTTTGTATCTTGTAAGGAAGTGCTGCTGGTTTCTTGGTGTAACATCATAGTGTTGGGTGATCTAAGCTTTTCATGAGGTGAAGAAGGGCTTTCCTGCTGAGAGGATGATGCTGCGTCAGAACAATTGGTTGTAATACTCTTTGCTATTCTTAATATTAATAAATCTATTCAAGTTTTTCTCCACATTCTTGTATGATTGATGATGTATGCATTTGTGTGGTCAATATATGTCTGGTCCTATATTGTTTATGATAGTAGATCTCTATTCTTGGATAGTGTTATGCTGCTTTGATTCCACAGGTGCTCTTCGAAGCTGGGTAGATGAGGAAGCGAGTGGCAAAGATCTATCAGAAGGGAGAGGAATCAAGCAAGGAACCAAGTGCAAGACAGAGGTTGGTCTCCTTTGTTCCCCTCTTATCTACCTCTCATAAAGGAAAATGAAAGTAGTTTTAGTTTGTTTGTTTCTAAGATAGCTACCAGTCTTAGTGGGACTAGCAGCTTTGCATAGACACTACATTTCCCGATAACAAAATGGTGACTCCACTGTGGAGCGAATAGATTGTTTTCTTGTCTATATTTGTTTGTTTTATAAACTTACAGACGGAGCCTGAAGTCAAGCCAGCTAGCCTTCGAACTACATTTGCTATGCAAGTGCAAAGTAGATCAATGTTGCTTCAGTTTATCTCTGGGTTTTGTTTATGAACTGAAAAATCGATTACAAACTCTCTAATTTCCCTTGTGGTGGCTCTACTAACCTCCTTAGATCTACCCCTACGATTTATTTACTGATTATCACTTGCTCGGCCTAGATCCCTGAACTGTGTTGCAAATTGTGATCAAGAACTGGATCAAAAGTCTCGCACTGTACCATCGCACCCTCTCTTCAAGGATATCAGTATGCATCGTACTTCCCATGTGTTGTAGGTGGGATGCATATAGCAATCCCTGTGTAACAGGTGCGCTGATCAGAGAAGGCTAATTTTGCCTCCAGACTTTGGTTTTTCTTCACTCTTTTCAGCTCTATTCAGGAGTTTTGTTATCTGTAGTCAGTATACCTCTGTTGGAAACCCCCTTCCTTGCCATTATTCCGCCTCCATTGTGCAAAGAACTGTAAATGTTTTTATGTATTGTGAGCCATTTTCAGTTCTCTTTTACAAAGAAGTAGCATAATTGAACTGTCGTTTCTTGATTTGGAAGTGTCGCAAGTGTCGTTTTTAGTCATAGAAGAGAATCTGATTGTTTTTGATAGTCGATTACACTGTTACTCTTGTATTTGATTTGAATTAGTAGTTTTTCAAGCGTTGAAAGCAAGCTTTCAATTCCAAATCACAAAGTGTCGTCATTGTCTTCATTTTGTCTTGAAAAGAAGCTTGTTAGTAATGTCGCTTTGGAAAAAAATTCAAATTTATGCTTAGCTTTCTTTTTATCATTCACACATTAAGAAGGCTGAAAACAAATACATGCATGTGCATTTGCATTTAGACTGTTTGTTGGTTTGATTTAGGACAGTGCATATAGTGTGTGCTCTCTGCTCTATGTTGAAAGAATATCATCTCTCTTTCTTTAGTAGCTAGGATTTTCATTGCAAAGAGAATATTAAACAATTGTTTATCATCTTAGATTGCATTTTAGGAATTGTATATCTACATCACACGGTGAACCTGAAAGGAAAATTTCTTAAGCAATATCAACTGTAAAATAAATTTAATGAATCTAAAAATGCTTTGGAACCTATCGCACAACATTTAGAAGTCTAGGCTAGAGATGTATTCCGGCGTTGTAAAGCCTGGTAACTATTGTTTTCATTACTGGTTGGGTGATTCCTCCACTTTGAGACGACAAGTGCCAGTACAGACTTGTGCTCCCACGTACCGTCAAGTATATATTAGGAGACCACAATAGGCTATATCCTTTATCCATAGGAATCCGTGTCTGCCGCCCTATCGATCGCAATGCACTGAACACAACATTTGGGAAGATTAACTGCTGTACCGTAAAAAGTATTCTGCAGTTTTGCAATTGGTTTGGTAATCCCTCTGTCTAGATTTCCAGAGTAGTCTCTTTCGTTCCTTTTTAGACTCCTTAAAATAAAAGGTCCATCTGAGCACTTGTCACTTCAAGCTCATTAAAAATCGAAGGTGACTAGAGTCATTTTTTGTTTTTTCTCGACTCTCAAAAATTGAAAAAACAAGTTGTGTCAAGGCATCTAAAATTTATTTTAATCGGAATAACACCACCTTTCCTACGTTGGTCTTAGGTTGAGAAAATGGAGTCCACCAACCAAAGGTTTCCCCTTGGGGGAAATCCTAGTCCTTTCTCCTCTTGGGGAGATGTTGCTGCATCCCATATGGCCACATTGTCGCTTCCAGGATTGACAATCGGCCTGCCCGTATGTCTCTTCTCGAACTTTGTCATTTAGAACACCGTGTTTCCTGAGCAATCAAGTAAGCAACTAGACGATACCAAAGCTACCCCCCAACCTTCTACTTCGTCTGATCTCCCTCTCCTCCTTCATGTTCGCTTGATGAAGCTGGTAAAGCCAAAAGTCAAGTAACTAAGAAGAACAAGGAGAAGAAGAAGGAATAGAAGAAGAAGAAGGAGCCAAAGACGATAGGGGGAAACCAGGCATCATCTAGTGAAAATCCACACACTGCACTGTCAAAGCCTAAATCTCCATGTATCATTTGCAAAGGAGATCACTATCATCGAGATTGTCCCTACATCCCTCGGATCTTAACAGACTGGTCTCCTCGTTTGCACAATCCGGTGTCGACAACCTCTGATGATCATGTTGAAAGTACACCATCAACTAATGAAAGCGAAATGTCGGACAGAAAAGGAAAAGTAAATTCCCTTGTAAACTGTGTGAAGGTGATCACACCGTCCACTGTTGTCCCTTCCTAGACGAGGCTAAAAGAGTTTTGGATGACCGTCTGGTTTCACCGTTACGGCTTCCTTCTGGATATAAGAAACTCTTGCCAAGTCCATCACTAGTTGAAAATCCAACTGACGTGCCATTGCGGTCGGTCGAAGCGTCTATCATTGAAGATAAACCATCTGAATCCACACCAGACGAAAGTCAAAAGGTTGAGGCGGCAGTTGACCCGGTCTTGCCTTCAGAGGATCCATCTTCAGATGATATAGTCACCAAAGAGAACAAGAAGGACACCGTTCAAATCCTCTGCGTAAACACAGACTCCGATAAACATGGGGGCAGTCTACCCATTCCTTTACCGCAGCAAGGAAGTTTGTCCTAGTCATATTCGACCGTCTATTCGGTCCCACCTCTAAGCAACCGAGTTGTTTCCTTCGATTGGAATCTACTAGGAAGACCCCATTTACCGACTAGTGTACCATTTTGAATCATTGCTCAAATATATAGAATGGTCATGGCTGGTACCATCATAGATCAAGGGGCTTCTATGAGTATCCTTTCCTCAACTGCTTGGAAAGTGCTTGGTTCGCCATCGCTTTTGCCTCAGATGAGAAATCTAACAGGCTTTGACAAAGGAACCAGTTGACCATTAGGGATCCTTCCCAATGTGCCGATAACATTGAGAAGGAAAACCATTCACATGAACGTAATGGTAGTCCAAGGACCTCTAGATTATAATCTACTCCTTGGACGCGACTATATTTATTGCATGGGAGCCATTGTCTCCTCACTCTTTAGAGTAATGTGTTTTTCGCATGAAGGGAGAGTGGTCAAGCTCGTAGACCAGCTTTCATTCCCCAGTTCACACATAGAAAATAGTCAAATACCATCCCTGAATGGTCTTTTCATGCAAGGAATGTCTCAACAATCCCCAGTCCGTCGACCTAATGAGCGCGAGTGATTCGGGAGGACATGACTGAAACCCAGGGGGCATGCACCTTGGTCTGTTTCGGCAGGAAAACCTTGGGTCATGCAAACCTTTTGGCATGCAAGCGAAGAGCGACCATTTATTTTTTTAAATTTGTAGGTCCTCTAACCATTTAAACTCGTAGGATTGGTCGTTTCCTGACTTGCATAAAGAAAGGATGTGGGGCAAAGCTTTGAAAAATGCCATCTCAGACGAGACATCCTTATTATACGACTGGATTGAGTAGTCTTTTGTGGAGTTCAAGCTCGTTAAAAATTAAACATAAGTAGTGAGCAAATGATTCCCCTAGAGTTTAAGCTCATTCATTAAAAAATGAACCAATTTCTGGCAAATAACCATCGTGAATGCATCATCATCATCCTTTGAAGCCTTGGTCGTGTTCTCATCATCACCTCCACTCTATTTTGGCCGATCATTCACCTCCAATAGATTGTTTACCCTTTTTGAGGAACCGCTACAAAGAGTGATCTTGTTAGCCATCCTTATGACACTGTCGTGATTGGAAAATTCCAAACCTTACCTGGAATAAGCTGCTACCCGAATTTATCACTCGTTCCTTGAAAAACGAGTCTCCTTTAAGCTCTTTTCATCTGACTCGTAAAATATGAAAATATTGCCAAGTAATTGGCCTCTCTAGCTCGTTAAAGTGACCGGAAGTGCTATCCCTCCTTTAGATTTTAATCTTTTTGGACTTGAGGGATTATTACACAAAAAGATCGAGTGCTTGTTTTATTCGGCTCGTTCAAATTACCAAAAATTCATCCCTTTTGTATTATTTTATACTTTTTCAGACTTAAGGGATTATATGACAAAAAATGATTGTTGGAGTTTTCTTTACGTCCCTTTCAGACTCTCTAAAATTGAAAAGGACCGAGTTATCTTTGTCATTAAAATCGTTAAAACCGAATAGCGACAAACTTGTCCATACCGACAAGAATGAGTTTCACTATCGCTAGGCTCGTTAAAACATAGCGATGGGTTTGCCCGAAGGGAAAAGTATAGAACAAGCATATGTTATCCTCCTCAAGCTTGACAAAAATAAAGAGGTACTAGTCAGCAATGACTGGGGAAAAATTAGGAAGAAAACTTGAAGAAACTTTATTGGTAGCAAGTCACTCTTGAACATGACACTTTCATTCCGCATCCGAGTCAGGTTGGGTTGTTCTGTTCATTGGTCATATCACCATTGGTCCATCACACCATCCACATTTGGGATTAACACTACCAATCCATCATGTCAGTGTTGCCGATATGTTCAAGAGAAGTTGCTCAGAGAATTCACCTGTGTCTCATCCACTGCAATACATTCACGCTCCATTCTTTCATGACCACCACCCTGAACCCTGTATCATCAGACCGTTTTCACCTCCAAAATCATTTACTCCATTCTGTGTCGTAGATGTGGGATTCATTAAGGCCCTCCTACAGCGGGTCGCTTCTTGTCGACATTAGCTCATTATCCAAGAAGTCAACTTAGGGACAACCCTTTCAGTACTTTGAAGCTTGCATGCCTCAATGGCAAGTTTCTCACTTCCAGCAACAGGTTTACATCAATGGCCTTCGACCGAAAGATTTTGCATGGTGTTCAACGCCAAGTCCCTTATTCACACCATGTGAATTGTACTGTAGTACCTTGAGGGTCATCATAATTATTGGTGATTCCTCTCGCGCCTATTAACAACTTACATCATCGGCTTGTAATTAGGCGATGTATTTCTGTGTTCGACTCCAGAACATCTCTCACATGGATCGACTTGTAGTTTGAGTGAAGATTGAACGAGATTGAAGACCCTGGATCTAGTTTCATCCATCTGGGCTGCGATATATATTCAGGAAAATAAAGACATCAAATGTACATCATTGCTGCACAGATAATCATCCATCTAAGGGATGATGGCTCTACCAGAATCATCAATCTACACATAGACGATTGTCTATCTTATGTACATAAAAATGAATTTATAAATCTGAGCATGGGAATTCCCACATCAGCTAGATCATGAAAATATTATGAAGATAATGTATTGTATTGTATCTTATTACAGGTTGCTTTCCAGCTTGAAAAGACTTTGGATCCTCATGATAAAGCATTTCACCCGACATCAAAAGATTAACGACCTCATGCTTTAAGGGGCAGCTGTTATAGACATTTTTGGGCACTGCAACCCCAATCATATATGTCCATAAACCAAGGGCTCCTAAGTCCCTAAAAGTGTTGTTCCAACCCCTAAAAGAACAAGGTCAAGTGATTATTTCATCTCCCAGAAGTTCTCCATGAAAAACTACTCAAAACTGGTCAAAACTGGACCATCTCACCTGCTCCATGGTCAAAGTGCACTGCATCCCACCTAAATGCACACGAGAGGTGCGATGCATACTAAAAATACCTTCTATGGGGTGCGATGGGTGAGAGTGGACAAATGGCAGAGTCAATTTGCGAGGTGGATGATCATGGAATCTTCGAGAAACTTCTCCTATGACACTTGCCTCTCTGCATTCGCCTAGGGATGAGTAAGAGATCATCAATCTCCAAGTAGAATCAAGAACTATTAGAGAGAAGACACTAATCAAATCTCAGAAGTTGACTCACCTTCCTGTAATCATCTATATATGGATCCCTCATCTCAGAGATCTAGAGGCTGGAATTTTGTATCTTGTAAGGAAGTGCTGCTGGTTTCTTGGTGTAACATCATAATGTTGGGTGATCTAAGCTTTTCATGAGGTGAGGAAGGGCTTTCTTGCTGAGAGGATGACGTTGGGTTAGAACAATTGGTTGTAATCCTCTTTGCTATTCTTGATATTAATAAAGCTATTCAATTTTTCCTCCACATTCTTGTATGATTGATGATATATGCATTTGTGTGGTCAATATATGTCTGGTCCTATATTGCTTATGATAGTAGATCTCTGTTCTTGGATAGTGTTATGCCACTTTGATTCCATAGGTGCTCTTTGAAGCTGGGTAGACGAGGAAGCGAGTGGCAAAGATCTATCAGAAGGGAGAGGAATCAAGCAAGGAACCAAGTGCAAGACAGATGTTGGTCTCCTTTGTTCCCCTCTTATCTACTTCTCATAAAGGAAAACGAAAGTAGTTTTAGTTTGTTTGTTTCTAAGATAGATACCAGTCTTAGTGGGACTAGCAGCTCTGCATAGACACTCGATTTACTGATAACAGTTTGCATGTGAAGTAATTAAAATATTTAATCGTGGCTGAATTACCGAGGCAGTCTCGTAGACTTCAGGGCCAACCTCTTGAGTTTTCACCAAGCCAACTTAAAGGGCTATGAGCCCTTGTAAATCCTAGTGACAGTAGAGTTGGGTCACCCGAAGAAGGAGAATCTTCTTTAGTTGTGCATCTTGATTATCAAGTTCAAGCACTAGAGTATATTATTGAACCTGTTTCATTTTCCGAAGTTACTGGTAGTTTTTCTTCTACTAGTGAGTTAGCCGAGGAACCTGAAATTTATGAACGTAAAACTGAACCTGCTGCTACTCCATCATCAAGATTTTCCTCTCCAACTTCTAGTGGTCCTAGTTCACCCAGGGTAGAAAGAGTCATTATCCAAAATCTTCCTTCTGGACTTATTGCTATTGAAGAACTTGTTACTCCAGAAGAAGGTATATCTATCCCTGAAAATCAACTAGCTATAGAACTTAGGGAGCATGAATCAATCTTTTACAGTTCACCTAGGAGGGACGCTTGGTATCTTTCATTGACTAATTTTTTGGAAAACTCGGGACTGAGTTTTTCACCACCTCATATTCCTTTTCATCCAACACCTAGAGGTTATTATCCTCCTTTGAATATGTTGAGATAGTCATCCATGTTTTCTCAATCTCTAGAAACATTTTTTTATGGCGGTCCTTCTGTTCCCTCTGGGTATCAGTCACTTACTAGTACCTTTTCGGGAGCATCTCCTCAACCTGTTCAAGAAGGGTTATTAGTTGGTAATAATGGAACTAAGCCATTGGGTGTAGAAGATATTCTTATGATGTCAGGTACCATTCCAAATCTGCAACCTCAAGGTAGTCAGTTACCGCCTGGGGGGCAACCTCAAGGTCCTTAATTATCGCCTGGGGGGCAACCTCAAGGTACCCAGTTACCGCCTAGGGGGCAACCTCAAGGACAGTATATACCTTCGGGACAATACATTCCTCAAGGTCAACCCCAGACTCAGTATGTACCTCAAGGTCAACCCCAGTATCAATATGTACCTCAATGTCAACCCCAGTATCAGTACGTGCCTCAAGGTTATCAACCTCAAGGTCAGTACCCAACCCAAGGTTTCCAACCACCTTCAGGTCAATCATTTGTCCAATGAACTGGAAATGTACCTTTTAATTATCAACCCTACCCTTAACCTGGTTATGGTCCTCAATTTGCTTAACCATTTATGGGTCCATACCCCGCAATGAATGTAGGGTGGATCCATCTCAATCCCAACAGATCTTGCAACCGAATGTGCAGTTGTCATCCCAATCTAGACAACCCTTGGTTTTGGGTTCTACCTAGTAACCTGTCAAGCCTACTATTCAAACTTCTGCACCTTCTGTAGTTTCTCAGCTTGGGCCTAGTTCACCTCGAACTCCGCCTCAAACAACTATTGCAACTACTACAACATCTTTTCAATCTACCCCACCTACTTTCGGAGTATCCACAACTCCAGTTTCTATTGTTCCTGTCTCAATTCCTCAAGCGTCTTTACCTCAGTCTGGACCTATCATTTAGACTTCGGTTCAGATGCCTGTAGGACAACCTTGTCCAAGTATGGTTGTCACAATTCAAACTCAATTTACTTCTCAACCGTACTAGGGACAATACCAATTCGGTCCTACTGTGCAGAACCCAGTCTATTAGTATCAACCGTACCCTATATATACTTATCAGCAACCTCAACAACCCCAGTACGGTCTGGTTAATCCTGGTTTTCCGGGAGGATATAATATCCCTAATGCCATTCCAATTCCAAGTTATCCAGGATATCCTCCTCCTAGGGCTGGTCTTATGACCCAGGGCTTTCGAGACCCTAATCGTCAGTTACCATTCATTGCAACTTTGGACTTGCCTGATTTGTCGTGCCTTACGAATGATCTGATTAATTATCTTCCGTTTTAGCCGCCAATGCCAAATAAGTTGCCTAGTGATATCCCAAAGTTTGAAGGTAAATCAGGAGAGGATCCGTCAAACCATGTGATGACTTATCACCTCTGGTGTGCATCTAACTCCATTTCAGATGATTCAATCCGTTTACGGCTTTTTCAATGCACTCTAATTGGTCTTGCAGCCAAGTGGTACATTGAGTTACCGCGAGCTACTTTTTATAACTTTAGTCAGCTAGCTACTTCATTCTTAACTCATTTTCAGTTGCCTGTCAGATATGACAATGGCATGGAATTATTGACTTCATTAAAATAGTCAACGTCCACTTATATTTCATATCACATTCATGAATGGAGATGTTGACGGTGTTTAGTGAAAGTTTTTATTCCGGATCAGATCTTAGCAGAATGGTTTGTTAAATCATTATTACCTAAAATCACTAAGGATGTAGCTAAGGCATGAGTCATTACTGAAGAGAAAGTGATTGCTCAAGGTCAGTACCTTGACCTTATCTATACGAAGTCAGGTACGTTACATGAAAAAATCCCCGACCTTCATAAACAAAATCAAATAATTTCAGCTCCTTCAGGGTCTCATGCCGCTGGCGGTATGATTGGTTTAGTTAACACCAAAAGTAAGAAGAAATTTTCCAAGAATTCTTCTCCTATAATGACTTTACCAGATTCCCCCACAGGAGACTCTTCCACGGAAATTTATGCTGATATTCATGTCATAGAGTCATCTACGACCAAATCAAAATCCGACGGTAAGAAGAAGGGGAAGAAGAAAAATAAATCAGATAAAATGTAATCTACTGATGAGAAACATAAACCTTGTTATCCTTGTCTCATTTGTGACGAAGAGCATTTTACAAGAGACTGCCCTCATCGCGCTGAGGTTGCAAAAATCGTCAAAGGTTCTCAAACTCCTGTTGTTTTGAAGGATCCTTTTCCCAGTCAAGATAGTAAGATGATAGGTTCTTCCTCAAATGACTCAGAATAACCCATAATGATGATGTCCCATGTTAGGATTGCGACACGATCGCAAGATTATGGAAGTAAAAGTCCTGTTGGTGGTAAGGAAGTAGAATCTTCTAATTCGAACCCATCAACTTCAACTCCCAGTTCCGATCCACTACAGATCGAGAAACCTAACCCAGACTTAGTAATCAAGCTGCCCGCCAAGGGTATACTTCGAAAGTCAGCTTTCAATCCACATGCAAGAGCTACTTAGAACTATAACATTGTTAAAGATCTAGCTATTTCACCTTCAACAATGTCGCCTTTGGCGGTGCTGCAATCATGTCCAGCACAACGTAAATTGCTATTGTCGGCTATAGGAGCTGTTGATATTTAGGACTCGAACCTTATAATCTTTGATTTGGAAAATACACCTCACTTGCCTCATGAAATGGCTTTCCAGATTCCAGTGTTAGTCAAAAATAGACCTTGCTATAGGACTGTGATTGATGAGGAAGCTTCAACGTGTATTAGTTGATCCAGTGTTGGAGATCGCTTGGTTCTCCTACACTTAATCAATCCCCGATGATTTGAAAGGCTTTTTATGGCCGTGGGTTCCATCCTTTTGGCAATCTACAAGATTTACCTATAGGCGTTGAAGGCAAATCTATTAATCTAGATGTCGAAGTGGTTGATGCCCCTCTAGATTACAACCTTCTCTTGGGTCATAGTTGGTCTTATGCTATGACTGCTGTTGTTTCATCGGTCTTTCAGCTTATAAAGTTTCATCTAATGGATATATCATAACTATAGACCAGCTAACTTATTATTCATCTGAGGCAGCCTCTTCTGAAAGTATCCAGCATGTCTGTAAAACAACTATCCCTTATAAGGATGTTGGAGTAGGATTAGTTAAAGATTTTGGTTTACTAGGAATTTTTTCCTTTCCTCCTCCTAACGTATCACCTTCTACTGCAACCATTCATATGATTTCATCAAACACTATTGTTTATGATGATCCTTGGATCATACTTTCGAATCTGTGATGGATTCATTTGGTGATGATATGCCTTTGAGTCCCTATGAAATTGCATATCAAGTTGTACAGTGGTTTTCTAACCCTCCTTCAACCGAAATTGACTTAATGAATGTAGTCCATGAAGAATCACTTTCAACATCAAACTCAGATTCAACAAATTTTTCCGAACTTGTTCATACTGATGAGCAGATTCGTGAAATCTTGTCTGTTGATGATTTACCATGGGAAGATCTTCATCATAGATCTTCGTTCTTACCTGAGATTGATCATTTTGAAAATGATTTTTCATCTATTTTTACGACTGATTATGTCAAGGAACCACAGAATCCATTGCAAAATCCTGATTCTAAGTTAAATTTGGGAAATATTTCTCGAACTGTTCCTATTGACATTTCGGTTAAGCCTGGAATTGTTGAAAACATTCATATAGGTGCCTCTTGTATGGAAAATGAATTTCAAACTTATAAGGCCCTATTTCAAGAATACTGCGACGTGTTTGCTTGGTCATATGAAGAAATGCTAAGAATTGATCCAGCAATTGTTGTTCATGAAATCAAACCTTACCCGGATGCTAAACCCGTCCGGCAACGTTTGCGTCAGATTCACCCACGAAAATCTGCTGCTATTAAAGTAGAAATTGAAAAATTACTTAAAGCGTGTTTCATTTATCCAATTCCCTTAATGGATTGGGTATCGAATATTGTTCCTGTTAACAAAAAGTAGGGAAAAATAAGAATATGTATCGATTATAGGGATATTAATCAAGCCTGTCCAAAAGACGATTATCCAACTCCCTATATCAATCAAATCATTGATGATTGTGCCAGCAGTGAAATATTCTCCTTTATGGACGGTTTTTCCGGTTACAATCAAATCAATATTCTACCTGCTGATCAACCAAAAATAGCTTTCATTTGTCCATGGGGGACGTTTGTTTATTTCAAATTACTATTTGTACTGAAGAACGTCGGAGCAACTTTTCAAAGAGCCATGTCTTATGCGTTTCATGACATCAAGCACATTGTGCAACTCTATCTCAATGATTTACCTGCTCATTCATTACATAGAGCCGATCATCTCATTCATTTATGAGAAATATTTATGAGATGTAGGCATTATTGAATTAGGTTGAACCCACACAAATGTGTTTTCTGTATAGAAACAGGTCGGTTACTGGGATTTTCTGTTTCAAAAGCCGACATTCGTGTCAATCCCTCGAAGGTTGAAGCTATTTTCAAATTGCCTCCTCCTTTGACTCTTCGCCAACTCCAAAGTTTGCAAGGGAAAGCAAACTTTTTACGTCGATTCATTCCTAGCTACGCCAAGATAAAAAAGGGTTTTACCAAGTTGTTGAAACAAAATACTCCATTCTTTTGGGATGAGATAGTTGATAAATCTTTTGATGCGCTGAAACACGCGTTGACCCATGCACCATTATTGCATCCTCCCAACTACAACCGGGACTACTTCTTATATCTCGCCACCTTGCATTCCACCATCGGAATGGTGTTAGTTTAGGAAGATCAATTCGGTAGTGAACATGTGATTTATTACCTTAGTCAAACTTTGAACCCAACTGAGCTAAAATATTCACATGTGGAGAAATTGGCCATGGCAGTTGTTCAAGCTGTCCAACGTTTTCGTCATTACATTTTACTACGCAAAACTACAATAATTTCTGACTGCAACCCTATGATCTATATTTTGACCAAACAATTGCTAGGGGGCAAGTATTCCAAATGGATTGTAATCCTGTAGGAATTTGACTTGGAGTTTGAAAAATCTAAGTCAAAGAAATCTTTAGTTTTTGCGGAGTTGGTGTGTGACTTCCCACATGCTAATACTGAAACTATGGTGGAAGAGCCCATTGCAGACGAATCCTTGTTTCTTATCAGAACTCTTGATCCATGGTATGGAGATATCATAGTTTATCTCCAAACCCAATCCTTTCGGCCTAAAATTTCAAGATCTCACCATCGGAAAATACGATTCCAATCCCAACAATACAAAATTATTGGAGATACACTTTATCGTCACGGGGTGGACTCTATTTTTTCGATGTTGTTTAATTCATGAGGAAGCTGAAAGGGTTCTAAATGACTACCACTCTGGAGCATCTAGTGGTCATATGTCTGGGTTTGCCACAGCCCAAAAGATATTGCGCGCTGGCTATTTCTGGCCGTCTTTGTTTAAAGATTGTATTAATGCGGTCCGAAAATGCCATAACTGCCAAATTTTTTATCGAAAGATGCGCGCTCCACCTAATCCTCTCCACTCTATAATTGTCGTTGGTCCTTTTGCAAAATGGGCTATCAATTTTATTACATGTAACCCTCACTCGGCCGGAGGGCATGCGTATATCATCCTTGCGGTAGATTATTTTACCAAGTGGGCCGAGGCGATGCCTACATTTGCGACAGATGGCAAAACTACTGCGATTTTCGTTTTAAATCATATAATTGCTAGGTTCGGTGTCCCATAAGTGATTATCACTGATCATCTACATCATTTTCGAAACATCATGATGACTGAACTAACAGATCAGCTTGGCTTGGGTCACGATAGTTCAACTCCATATTACCCACAGGCTAATGGTCTGGTTGAAGCCATCAACAAAGTTCTAGTCATTATGATCCGACGAATCATTGGGGTTAATAGGTCGAATTGGCATAACATGTTATTTTCATTGCTTTGGGCATATCGAACCTCAATAAAAACATCAACTGGTTTCACTCCTTTCCAACTAGTTTACGGTTTGGAAGATGTGTTACCCATTGAATGCGAAATCCCGTCATTGCAAATAGCCATAGAATTACTTCGAACCATTTCCGAAGAGGAGAAATGTTTGTTGTACATGGCTCAACTAGATGAGAATTGACGTGATGTTGCACTAGCAATTGAAACTCATGCCAAATGTATTAAAGATCAATACGATCGAAATGTTACTCCTCGTAATTTTTCGGAAGGAGACCTAGTCTTACTGTACGACCAAGCAAATGATAAGTTAGTTGCTGGAAAATTCATACCCATGTGGCATCGTCCTTATGTTGTTAAGTGAAAGCTGGCGAAAGGGGCCTATGAATTGGTAGACTTTGATAGTGTCTCTTTGGGTAAGCCCATAAATGTTATTTACCTGAAAAGATATTATGCTTAAATCTGGGTGTGGAGATTTTAGTTAGGTTAGTTTTCTTTCTAGCTGGTGTGTTTTAGATTAGAAAAGTGTGCTTAGTTTAGAGATTGTTTTTCATTATTCCTGCTTATCTTGATTTTACTCTTAATATTGCAGATGTCGACGTCTTCTCAAACACACATTGGTTTTGTTGATGGTGCTTGTCGTAATACACGGAACATTTATTCCACAGCTTGGGTTATCTATTCACCCTCCGATGAGTTGGTATCTATGCATGCGGTAAGCCTCGGTCAAGCAACGAACAACATTGCAGAGTATAGTGCAGTGATTGAGTTATTATCTGAATCCATCCCATTTGGAATTCGGAGTTTGATTATGACGTTAGATTTTGAACTCGTTGTATTGCAGCTTAATAGAGTTTATGCCATTAGAAATCCAGTGTTATTGAGATTATTTTTTAGAGTTCGTCTCTTGGAACGTGAATTTAACTATATTGAATATCAGCATATTCCAAGATATTTAAATACATTAGAAGATGCAATTTCTTCTCGAATGTTAAGTAGACATTTGCAATAATCAAACAGTAAATTTAAAAAAATTCCATAACATGTTTTATAAGATAGCCAGTAATAGTGATATAACATAGCATAGAAGTGTGTCGTATATACATCGTCTTCGATCATCGGTTGAAAAACATCTTATGATCGGCAAAAATGATAGTACAAAAAGCAAAAATGTCATATGAGTCTATAATAGGAAATCATCCTATCACTGGTGATGATCACGATAAGAAACCACTACACAGGCCACCCTACAAAGGAACCTCCTAAAAGGTCATGGACCCCAATCACATAGCGTTGTAGCCTAAGAGGAATGTCATTTATGCTAGTCTCTGGAATGTCTACTGTCAAACGCTCTAGATGGTTTTCCAATTCGGTCAGGCTCTCTGTAGATTCGTCCCATGGGCCTGGTGCTACTGCAGCTGGCTGTTTCCTCTCATAGGGCCAGAGAGTGGCTGGTCGCCGTGGACCTACATCTGCATTTGAAACTTTTACTATCAGTTTTGGGACAATTTAAAAAACAAAAAGAAAATTAAATTAGAAAATTTTGAAAATGATTTTACCTGAGTCATCCCATTGCTCTCCTGGTGGAAGAGCCATGTCTGGGTCACCACGATAATCCATCCCAGCATAAGGAAAGTCCTGAATCATGAAAACATGGTTCTCTATCCAAGGAAAATACTCAGGAGGAAATCGAACAACCTCTGAACCCTCCTTAGGATGACGAGCCATAACTGCAACCCAATGCATCAGTTTGGGCTCTCGAGGAAGTCCAGCTCCAATGGAAAGATATTGTGGGACCAACATTGGCACCCTCTCTAGACCAAAGCTCACAACTAAGAAACCATATCCAAAGTTCCTGAGTTTTCCGTTCTTTGCTCTAGTCAATTGGCCTTTTACATTAGCCAACACAGCTTCGCACCAGTTGAAGATGGTGCCTCGAAAGCAATCTACTACCATCTGTATTTGGGATCCAGTGGCCATATGTAGTGCTGCGCTTTCGTAGAGTCTGGTGACAGTAAATGCAATCAATTTGAGTTCAGGATGAGAGATGGTTTTGATATCAATCCCCTTGTCCTTGGTTTGGTCGTTACAAAACTCTAGCTGGAGACTATCGATAGACTGGCCACCTGGCCTAGTCTCGAATAGAGTCAAGTGCTCACCTCTCTTAGGCAAACCAATCAAAAAGTAAATGTCCTCTGGCTCCATTTTGAGCTGGTGGCCACCAATAATGAAACACTGGTCCTGTATATTCCAACTGTCCACCAACCACTGCAAAAAGTCTACTTGGGCCCTCATGCCAGGTATGGCCCAGAATTTAAATAACCCGCATGCCTTTAATGCATCTATTGAAGGTTGATTATTGATTGCGGCGAGGTCCACATCCTCGTGCTCCCGTTCCTGCCATCTAAGCATGATGTATACCCTAATTTTTTGGGCAAAATTTGAAAAAATTGGAATTTTAGAACATATGTCGTGGGGACCACACCCTCTAAGTTAGAGACAGTGCATAGGTCTGCACTCTGCCTATACAATGGGTGTGGGCCCTTGGCTTTTTCCGACATACAAAAAAGTTGGGGTCTGCAGGTTTCGTGTGCTACACCTGCGAACCCCTGCGAGCGGACTTTTAAACAAATTTCTTCCTAAAAAAATCAAAATAAAACCCTAAAAGCAAATTTCAAACGGTCGAAATGCAAGAGTAAAGTGATGTGGATTACCTGGAGGTGACAGTGTTCGATTCCAACGGACGGATTTTCCACAATCTTCACGGGAAATTTCTTACCTAAAAGCTCTCTTTCTCACTCTGAAGTCAAACGATAAAAATGAATTTACAAAAGCCCTTTTTATAAGCTTTTTTGAATAAATGAATTTTTAATTTATTTATTTTTCACTTTAAAGAGGTAACTTTTGAAGCATTTTTATTTATTTTAAACGGGTATGAGTAATGTTTGAGTTTTTGTGCAGGATAACGGATTTTTCAGGAAAAATTGATCATTTTCAACAAAAACATTAGAGTCATCTTTAAGCTCTTTTCTGACTCCTAAAATATGGAAAGATTTCCGAGTTTTTCTTTTTAAGCTCATTAAAACATAATTAAAAGTACGGTCCACTTATATCTCTTTTCTGACCGTAAAAACATGAAAAGATTTCTGGATTTTTGTCGTTTAAATTCGATATTGGTTATAAAACGAGATGTCGTGAATCGCTTTTTTACTTTTTCAGATCAGAGACACTAATTATGAAAGGTACTCCTTGATCGTAATGGTCAAGTGGTTCTCTCGAGTATTATTTTATACCTTTTCGGGATTGGGAGACACAAATTTACGAAAAAGGACAACCATGGAGTTTTCTTAAGTTTTTCTTCCGGCTCCCTAAAATTGAAAAACGTCGAGTTTCTCCTATACTGGACTCGTTAAAATTTAAGATTAAAGGACCTGTTCAATTACAAACAGGAACGGACCACTCCTTCTTAGGGTTCGAATTTAAACTAAGTTGGACTCATCTGAAGGATAAGCTCATAACCATGCAAATGTTATCCTCCTCAAGCTCAATGTCAAAAATAAAGAGGTACTTGCCAAAAATGGTGGCGAAAAGAGAGAAAAATGAACCTATTTGTCATACTTTGTGTCTCAGAAATTATTTAACCACTCTTGAACATGACACTTTTTGTTCACTTGGGTTGGGAAATCCTTTGCCTAACAGTTAATCAAACCATATTGAAAGTCTTCAGCCGGTTTCTGGGTATTAGCTTTGGGTCAACTATCACCAAACCATCTGTAGTGTCGTTATGTGCTCAAGAGGTCAATGCAAATAAACCATTCATCTGCAAAATATCTATCATCCATCTTGACCATCCCTGAGTCAGTCCTTGCAACTATATTTCTTCAAACTTGATCTATGATTTCGTGTTGTGGGCTTGCCTACAATGGATCGCTTTCTATCAACTTCAGCTCATTATCTAGAAAGATGATCTAGAAATCGTCAACACCTTTGGATCTGCATGCCTTAATGGTAGGTTTCTCACCTTTGATGATAGGTTGCATCATTGACCTTTGATCAAAGGATTCTGTGACATGTTCGACATCAACACATCCATTCACATTTCGTGGATTGTACTGAGTACTTTGAGAGCCATTGACATTACTGGTGGTTTCTCTCACACTTGTTAATATTTTACATCATTGACTGGTAATCAAGTGGTTTCTACCATGTTTGACTTCAACACATTCATTCACATGGATAGAATCGTACTATTTTGGGAAGTAGAAATCAAGACCCTGGATCTAGTTTCCACCATCCACGCTGCGAGGAATTCTGTTATTCATTATACATTGGACTATTCATAAATAGATGGTTGCGCCCATACTGTGTCTACATGTGTCTATACTTGTGATCTATTACAAGATTATTCCTATATCAGACCAGTTTATTTAGTTTTCTAGTCAGTTTTAATCTGAGTATGGGAATGCCTACCTTAGTGATGATATGATCTCATATATATATTTTGTATTGAATGTTTTTACAGGTTCCAACCAAGCTCTCCACAAGATGATCCTCAAAATGATAAAGTACTTCACTCTTCTTAGATGATAAATGAAATCCTCATCTACTACAGACTTCGCACTTTAGGGGTCAATCTGTTACACAAAATATTGTCACCATGACTTTCTGCAGTCAGTGTGAGTCTATCACCACTCATACTGTCCTCCTTTGCAAGTCTCAAACCTCAGCTCTTCATGTCAAGCCTTAAAAATGAGAGAAAGCCTTTGAAAATCACTAAAACTTTGGTTCCGAACTTTCTCTGACCATTACCTGCAGTCCCGCGCCCCTTGGTCATGTTACCTGCGGACCTGCCCTCTCTGTCTCTAAAGGAGTGGGTGCAGACCCTTGTAAAAGTCAAAAAGGTGCAAGTTTATTATTAAAAACTCACTTTGGATTAATTCTGGACACTTCTAGAAGGAATCTTGAGGTGGCAAGTTCGCTCCTAGGTGGTTCATGCATCCCATAACTAAAGGAGCTAACCCCTTGATGTGAGGAGCTTATCCCTCTGAAGGAGGACTCTATCCCTTTGAAGGTGGACCTGGTAACTTCCTTCCTCTGCATTATAAATTGAGGCATTGGGCTGGTTGCTAGGGAGGTTGAAAGCTAAACATTTTTGAGGGTAAATGTTGTTGGAATTTAGACTTCCTAGTTCAGCTTGAGAGGAGAGATTACATACCTTTTGGCTTCATTGGGAAGAGAGTGAAACTTGTCAAAGTAGAGGAGATTCTTGTTGGACCCTGGGAGGAGCTTGTACAACATCAAGGCACCAAGGTTGTAAAGTTCTTCTTTGTTTAAAGTTAATACAATCAGATTCATTTTTGTCAATAAATTTTCTTCTATGGTTTATTTCATGAATTCCTTCATCATCATGATAAATATGGTTTATTATATTGGCTATGCAGGTGTTATTTGATGTGTTCTTGTTTGTGTTTGCAGGTTCTTTAAAAGGGAGCTCATTTGGACAAATGGAGCTTGGCTTCCACAAACTAGCATTGGACTTGAGGTAGGGTCTAAAACATCTCTTAGCTTTTATTTATAAATCACAATATTTAGAGAAAGATAGAATTTGTTTGGTTTGCTTGTCTCTAGATATCCATAGATATTAGGGAGATCGGTCTTGTCCGCAAGAACGATTTATCCACCCGACAGATTGCACAATTTATATTTGTGGAATTTCCCAATTAAATATGGGCTAATTCTCAATGAAATAGTGCAAGGAATTAGGAGCTTTGTAGGAAGCATAATTGGTGAAGTATTGGCTTGAGCTTATCTTGGAAGTAGTGAGATAGATAGAGATATTGTAGAGGTTGCTCGGGCTTGAGAAAGTTATTGTAATATTCTCATATTTTATGATTAGTGAGATATACATATGGTAGGGGTTTTTAGTTGTGGCTTTCCCCAGAAAATCATTGTGTTACATTTGTTTTAATTATTTCTCTTATATTCGTCACGATTTCATCGAACGTTTATTGTTTCTACTGATGAGTAGAGTAGATTCAAGTCAATTGTTTTAGCATATTACAATCTACAGTTTGAATCTACAAGGAATTTCTACATTCCTAGATGAAATTCCTAGTTTACCACCTAAAAGAGATATTGACTTAACTATTGATCTAGTATGTAGTACCACACCAGTGTCTATGGCACCCTATAGTATGAGTGTACCAGAGTTGATGGAACTAAAAATGCAACTTCAAGAATTGTTAGGCAAGGGATACATTAGGCCAGATGTTTCACCTTGGGAAACACCAATACTATTTTTGTAGAAGAAATATGGTACTTTAAAAATGCGTATTGATTATAGGCTACTAAATAAGTTTATAATAAAAAAAATACTCTCTAACTAGAATACATGACATATTCGATGAGGTATGGGGTGTCACTATTTCTTCCAACTCTAGTTATCATCAACTAGGAATTAAGGATGAGGACAAACATAAAACTACTTTTAGAACCATATATGGCCATTATGAGTTTGGTGTGCTTTTGTTTGGACTCACAAATGTTCCAACCACATTCATTTTTTTAATTAATAATGTTTTTAGCCAAAAATTGGATAAATTTGTGTTGATTTTCATAGATGACATCTTAGTTTATTCCAAGACACTAGAAGAACATGGACAACGCCTATGAACAATATTGAAAAACATAGAGAATACAAACTTTATGCCAAATTAAGTAAGAGTGAGTAATATTATGATCAAATTCAATGTTTAGGATGTAATTTCAAAAGAAGGAATTGTAGTAGACCATGAAAAGGTCAAAGAAATCCTTAATTACCCTATCACTAAAGATGTGGAAAACATTATATATTTTATGTGGATTATAGGCTACTATCATAGGTTCATTGAAGTTTTCTATAATCTCACCTATTCTATCACATCACTACAAAAAAATAAGTTAAATTTCTCTTAACTCGTAAGTCCCTAGAAATTTTTGACCGCCTAAAATATTTATTGATTGTATCCCCTATACTTAAAATTGTTAATCCTAATAAGGACTACCTATTTTGTACATATGATTTCATAGAAAGGCTATGCTATAGGGATTTAACCTCTGATGGAAAAAAATAGAAAACCTCTTCAGGTTTCCAAAAAGCTAAGTTAGAGGGATCAACAAATCTATTAGGCTATGGTTTGATTCATTCAACAATGTAAACAACAATCTATAATTGACAAAGCAAAGGTAACAGATTCCAAGATGATCCTTTCATGTAGACCAGTTAGAGTAGTTAGTTTGATTGAGAAGTTGTTCCAACTAGCTCCAAAGTTTGATCTTGTATACCAAAGAGAGGAAACATAAACTTTACAACATATAAACCTCAATCAATTCAAAATGAGTAGATGAAGAAAAATACAATAATAAATATACAAGCATAACACCATCTTCCAAGTTATGATTACATAAAAAAAATATGCATGAATAATAGAAAAAATTAGGGCAGGAACATTAGTAGATCTTTATATTTAATAAATGAAGGAAGGTTACAACCATAGGTAGTTGCAACATGACCTTCTCCAACTCCTAGCTCCTCAATATCTCTCTCAATCAATATCTTGGTAGCATAATAATACATGAAATATGATCCAATCTCAATGGCCTATCTTGAAATATATAGACAAGGGGAGGTTGAAAACACTTCCAATTATTCCTTAAGTTCACTTTGTGAAAAATCCATTTGGGTGGAATATATTTCCTCTACTTTACTGCTTTCTCCTACTTTAGTATGCTTAGCTAGAATGGGAAACATCAATATATGATCTTGAGGTGGTTTTTTTCCACCTTTTTAGAGTCAAATTGAGTCAATAATTGTGTTAGTGTGAGCGAACTCATGACTTTTACTCGTGGCTATGTGAAATTTAGGTAATGCAATCCTCATGAAGGTACAAAACATCCAATGGTAGGGTAATGAAGGTTACTAGTCTATGACTAGTGTTAACATGCTCTATGTTGGTTTTGCAGGGTGTGTTACAGTTTCAAAAGAGTTGAAATAGGGTTGTATTCTATTCAAAAATATGAACCTCTCCTTTGAGACGATGACGAGGTGTTCTACTGTATAATGGGATAGGGAGGGTATTGATGCAAGACAATCATGTAAGCCCATGACTCTATAAAATTGAAAGATCATGAAACGAATTATGACATGTATGATGTAGAGTTGGTTGTCGTAATACATGCATCAAAATGTGGTTCCATTATTCGTTAGGAAATTAATTTACATTAATTACTAACAATATCAGCTTGAAGTATTTTTTCATCCAGACATATCAAAATGCTAGAAAGGTGTGATGGATGGATTTCCCAAGTCAGTTTTACTTTGATATCAAACATATCAAAGGAAAACAAAATAAAAGAGTAGATGCAATAAGAAAAGTGTAAATAAGGTTGGTGAAATTTCTGTAAGCAATGTTAAAACATATTTTTTTGAGGAAACTAAAACATCCTTGGAGGATCATATATATATATATATATATATGATCCTCCAAGGATGTTTTAGTTTCCTCAAAACTAAGGAATGAAAATGAATAAATATAAAAGTCAGAATATGGATTAAATAACAATGATTTATTAACATTTATAAATAGACATTACATTCCCAATGTGCCTAAACTCATGAAATTGATCCTATATGAGAATCCTAAAAAAACCTTTTTGAAATCATCTCATATACCAAAACGTTATTACAACACGTAGGAAGGAGTTCTACTAGCCAAGAATGAAAGGAGAGGTAGATGAATATCTAGAAAAGTGTTTGGAATAAAAAATTTAAAGTGAACGCTAGCATTCTATTGTATTATTAAACCCCTTTCCCATTCCTGAATGGAAATGAGAAATTATCTATTTATATTTTATTATAGGACTACTTGAAATTAGAAGGAAACATGATTCAATCATGATTGTGGTTGAAAAATTGAGGAATGCATCTCACTTCATATTAGTGCAATCAACATATAAAGCTATTCATATAACTAAAATATTTATGAAAAATATTTTAGACTGCATGGAATACCAAAACCAGTCATATATGACAGAAGATAAAATTTACCTTCAATTTTTAGAAATAATTCTTTGTAGGGATGGGTACACAATTGAATTTCATCGCTGCCTACCATCCTTAAATAGATTGACATACTAAAAGAAGTAATTAAATTCTCGAACATATCTTTTGCATGTACATGATGGTTCATCCCACTAAGTGGGAAGACTATTTACATCTGGTTGAAATTTCTTGTAACAATAGTTATTGAGAATCTCTTAAAATGAGTCCCTTTGGAGTCCTTTATAAACAAAATTTTTACACACCATTGAACTAGAGTCCACTAGAGGATATACTAGTTTTAGGACCTGACCTCTTGATAGAGATGGAAAATTTGGTCAGAAAGGCATGGTAGAATATAAAGACATCTCAAGGCAAATAGAAAATTTATGCATATCATAAAATATTTCACAGAGAATATAATGTGGGGGAACATATTTACATTAAATTCAGGCCCAAGAAGAGCACATTGAGATT